>OZ023181.1:22378365-23578365 GCA_963995505.1 Hypericum androsaemum
GCAGCCCGTAACTCTTCCGTATGATGACTCGTAACCAATTTGCTTTATGAATCCTCATATCTTATTATATTAATATTTTGGTTACAAACATTTTCACGTAAAATTAATCAAGTGGCGATTGGTACTTAGCGGTCCTTGATGTTGTGGGGTTTGTTCCTTTGTTGCATGTACAGGCACCCAAGAAGAAGCAGCCGAGGCCTATGATATTACAGCCATCAAGTACAGAGGCACGAGTGCGGTGACAAATTTTGACATAAGTACGACATGAAGAGAATTTGCTCAAGTTTGACCCTCATCGCAAGCAACCGAGCAAAGCGTTCGTCCAAGGAGTCATCTCTGATGTCTATTGAGGAATACAACTCTTGCGCTTCCTCGACGTCTCCTCAGATGCTTCGTAGCATAACTCCGGGTGAAGCCTCTAATTTGTAGGTGGATATGATGTGGACCTCGAGCAATGACAATGTCACGACCCGAATTCAGGTCGGTGACCGGCGCTGGACTTCAACTCATGTTATTCACAAAATAAATCTAGTCAGCCTCTAACGTATTCAAATTTATAATAATTATCCTTTAAACATAAAATTTAAAACCTAATGATCTTTAGTTTCATATTCCAAGTTTACAAAATATAAGCCAAGCTTTTTCTTTTTAATACATACTCCCAAGATAAAAAAAAATCATGTGACTACGGAACTTCTAGATCAATGTGAAAAATACAAACTGGAGACCTCCAGACCAGTCCCGGAGAATCAAGCGAACTTAGTACGATCAGAGTAGATCTTCGAACCAATACAACTCGTATTCGAGTTCCTGCAAAACTGGTGGGGGGGGGGGGGATGAGTGTTTTGGAACACTCAGTAAACAAATAAGATATGCATCACAATTTATTTAGCTACTCAATGCACAAACATACCTAAAACATGCATATAACTAACGTGGAAAATAAATTATGCGGAAATGTACATTGTTCAAAAGTCATACTTACCAGATGACCAAATATAGCATATAATTACAAAGTCACAGAAACATGAGCAAACTACGCAATTTGACACATGACACATAATTCCAATACCATATAGCAGAACTGACGAACATTCGGCAAGATCTAGACAGTGTCACTCCAACCCCGACACGAGGATACCATATCTCAAAGGCACCATCATCAACCAAACTCTTTGGCCAAATAGTTATGCCCGCCAGAAGGCAACCATATCATATCAGACCAACCTCATCGGCCAAATAGTTCTGCCCGCCGTAGGCAACCATATCATATCAGACCAACCTCATCGGCCAAATAGTTCTGCCCACCGTAGGCAACCATAATCATATCAGACCAACCTCATCGGCCAAATAGTTCTGCCCGCCGTAGGCAACCATATCATATCGCTGAGCTATCTATATTATATAGATATTCGTATCACACAAATTCATAGGCTCCAAACGAATCAAATAGGTCCAATGAGAAACCAACATCTCCAGTGCCCACTCGAGGCCAAATTAAGCAAACACTTATAAATTATAATATTATATCATAATGCTCATATGAAAAATGCACAATATGCACTAACAATACCATATTCAAATCATAACAAATAAATAGAGTGCGCCAAATAAAGCACGAGTCACATATCCGATTTTTGTACATTCTCCTTGTTTAGTCTCTTCCAAAATATCCACAACCATATTTCAAGGCCTGTTGAACACAAAATTGGTTCCATCTATCACAAAATTAATAAGCTTCACCAATACAGATTCTTGCCTAACAATAAATTAACTTTATCCTTTTTTTTATTCCACACGTGCTCTCCTTATTTATATACCCGTTCACGTTCTTCTCAACATACATATATGTATAATTATCTATGTCTCTTTGTAAATTACTTACTTAATTACTTACTTTCAAGTTCTCAGTTTACCTCTCTAATTTTTTCCAACTTAATTTCTTTCCTCGCCTATTGAAACACACTTTCTTATTTCCTTTAAAAATTGATGATATTCTTAGTTACTAGTCAATCTAATGAAATTCATCTTCCCATCATGAATTTGTTACTCGGAAGTAACTAGTCAATGCTTATAAGTAATGTAGACATGATTACATATTAGGATTTTCTTTCTTCTTCACTAACAACTCGATTCACCTTCAAATTCAAAACATAATTAATTTTCTGAATTGCTTAATTAATTAAGCATATTTACTTGTTTTCGTTTCTAATTACTTCCAAGCAATTCATTACAATTTTATCTAAGTTGATTACAAAAAAAAAACAACTCAGCTCATAAACTTACCCCGTAAACTTTCCCTATTTCTTTCTTGCTTTCTCGGTCGCTTCTCTCTTTATTTTTCCTTCCTTTGGTTTCTTTTTCCTTCTTTATAATTTTGGTCCATACACAGGTGAACAAGATGGAGCTCACTAACTTATATTGATCCCATCATGTTTCTACCGCCTCATATATTTAATTAATTTTAGCTTTGTTGGCTGTCAAATTTTCAATCCACCCACGTTTCCTTTCTTCCTTTTTCATGGTAATCTTTTCCTTTATGTGCCACATTTCTAACTACTTTACCTTTATCTAGTACTTAAATATTTTATAGTCCTAGCTTTGTTTCTTTTTACCTTGCAACGTTTCAACTCTTCTTTCAAGTTCTAATTCTTATCCTTACTTTTTTTATATCTTATCCTTGTTTGACAAAGCTAACAAAAATTTAGTTCCATCCTTTTTTTTCCTTTCTATAACGAGACCAAGCCATATCCATTGATCCATTTAATAGTGGATTCCTAATTCACATGGCAAGCCTAAAGTTTACCACGTTTGCTTTTTTTTTAGTTTGCAAACTTAATATTATTGAGTACCTTAATTTAATTCGTACCAAATTAATTCTAAACACATTTTTAAAATTTCTCGATGACCAATTTTCATTATTATTCTTATCTTACGAAATGAATTAACAAACTTGATTAAACCTAATTAAGTATAACTCACATGAACTGGTATTACAGACAACCGGCATCAGCAACCACCGGGGTGTAACAACGGTAACAGTGACAATGATTACTTTGCAATGTTGGCTACATGTAGCAGGGATTAGAGAATCCGGCAAGTCCAAGGTGCTCCCTTGGTATATTGTGTTCGATTTTTGGATGTTTGCTCTGGTTAATCGGTCGGCTTCTTTGATCTTTGGTGCGGAATATTTTTTTTTGTTGAGACAACATCAATAAAAGTCATTAGAAATAAATGGATCGCACACCTGAAACAAAAAACTCGATGCTCACGATAAAACAATATCACTAAAAAACTATGTTTCCATAGACTTGCAAACTTTACGCCTACATACACAAGATGAATGCATCGCATAGCTTTTCAAGCGAATACAGATAACGATAGGCAAAACAAGCTCGCAATCAGAGTAGAAAAAAGACAAAAGTTGGCAGCACTACCAAAATTGAGGAGCTAAGCGATCAGTTGATATGAGTTCTTGAGCCAGGTAAGTCAGTTTCATATCATCCTTCAAATGATGTAACAACCATTTTCACCATTGAATGATTAGGATATAGGAAAAAGGACAAAAAATTACTGAGTGAATTGTGTAATAGCAAGGAAGTAAAATAGAGCCACCAATGGCTTTATCATTAATGCAACAGTCTCTTTCCTAATAAGATACGAGTCCATAAAGCTAGGTCCCCATCCATGCTGGTGAGACAAGAACACATAAAGGCTACTGATATCAGACCAGTGATAAAGGGGATCAGTGGAGAACTGGTATAATGTTATGAGCTCAAATACTTACGGTACCATATGCGTAACAGTATAGAATTATCCAGAAAAGGAAAATATAACTCACATAAGGAACGGTTGAATATATGTCCATCCCTTCTGAGATATTTATTGAATTATCCAATTTTTGAGGAAACATGTTTAATACTTGATGGGAAAATGTTAAGGCAAATGAAGTGTTGTACAATCTTAATGTAAGGACCAAGAAATCGAATTGGAAATTTCAGTTTTGGTGGGGGACTGAAACATATTTTGACCAGGGATCGAATTGTATTTTGTCAAACTTAATCCCACTAAAGTTTTTGCCTATAAATGGAGAGAAAGTGGCAGAAAAAAGGGGGAAGGAGGCAGAGAAGGAAAGAGAGAGAAAAACACCCAAATTGAATCTTGGCCAATTCTTGGATTGTTTAGAGCATATTGGATTATCAGTAAAATCCAACAGCGAAATTTCATCGGATTGAACCGAGATTTTGAAGGAGTGCTCCTAACACCTTAAACAAGAGTCTGGACGGTGAAGATGTTATTTCGAGGTATGTAAGATTGTCTTAAAATATAATTTTGAAGTAGAAAGATGAAATTCGAATTCCAGGAGTAGCAGATGTGATCGATGAAATCTAACGGTGAAATCATGTCCGATTGGAGTAAAAATTGGGGAGAATGTCCCTATTTGTACGGTGGAGATCTTATTTGGAAGTCCTTAAGATTGTCCGATTGATGCAAAGTTGGACGTCATAAATCTGAGAAAAACGGGATCAAGGTGGAGGAAGTGAACTAGGTGATCTAGGCGAGCGTAGAGTCGGAGGTGAGCGTGCCGATACGTCGCGTGATGTTAGGGATCTCGAGGAAATCGTGGAGGGATTTTGGGTACGTGAGCTAATCGCGTTGGAACGCCGAGAGGGACGATGTAAGTCAAATTTCTGTCTGTATTCCATCCATATTTTTATCATACTTTGTCCGTATATGATATGTGAACCACCGTATACGATCTATGTATCCCAATTTATGTATCTTTGTATTTTTGTTCGAATCTCTATCCGTATTTTAGCCCATATTCTGTCTGTATTTCATTCATATTATGTCTGTATATGGTATGTGAACCACCGTATACGATCTATGTATCCTGATTTATGTATCTTTATATTTTTGTTCGAATCTCTGTCCGTATTTAAGCCCGTCTTCTGTCCATATTTTATTCGTATTATGTCCGTATATGGTATGTGAACCACCGTATACGATCTCTGTATCCCGATCTATGTATCCTTGTATTTTCGTTCGAATCTCTGTCCGTATTTTTGTCCGTATTTCTGTTTGTATTTTATTCGTATTCTGTTCGTATATGATATGTGAACCACTGTAGATGATCATGTATCACGATCTATGTATCCTTATATTTTTATTCGAATCTCTGTCTGTATTCTTGTTCGTATCTCTGTCCGTATTTGTTCTGTAATCTGTTTGTACTTTTGATTGTATTCGTTTATATTTCTGCTGGTATTATGCCATGTATTTCAGCCCGTATTTGATTTATATCCCAAGGTTACTGTGCCCGTAGAGTATTCTGTATGGATTTTCATACTCTACGTGAACCTTGAGGGTATCTCTGCCTTATGGTGAGAACTTCTTTTCGCTTTCGTATTTTATAGCGAAAAGGAGTATCCACTGTGCCCCATAGGATTTTGTAAGTCAAATCTTCGTATGTATATCCCGTATATGTCCCGCATGTGTCACGTACATCTCCGTATGTGCCGTATATGCCCTGAGTATGTGTGATCTGCAATCTGTCAGTGTGTCCCAAATCTGTGTTTGGTCTGTATGAAATTTTATATTCGTATATGAATCCTGACCGTTTCTGAAGTCCGTATTGTACTATATGTATTTGTATCTGGCCGATCCCGTCTGATCTGTTTACCTGGACTTTGTACTGAATACTGATTTCTGAATACTGATTACTAATTAATGAATACTGAATACTGGGTACCGAATACTGATTACTGGGTACTAATACTGATTACTGGGTATTGAATATTGGGTACTGAATACTTTGTACTAAATACTGATTACTAATTACCGAATACTGATTACTGGGTACCGAATACTGATTACTGGGTATTGAATACTGATTACTGGGTACTGAATACTTTGTACTGAATACTTTGTACTGAATACTAATTACTAATTATTGAATACTGAATACTGGGTACTGAATACTGATTACTGGGTATTGAATACTGGGTACTAAATACTTTGTACTGAATACTGATTATTAATTACTGAATACTGGGTACCGAATACTGAATACTGGGTACCGAATACTGATTACTGGGTACTGAATACTGTGTACTGAATACTGATTTCTAAATACTGATTACTAATTACTGAATATTGAATACTGGGTACCGAATACTGATTACTGGGTACTGAATATTATACTGGTTGGGATTATTCCCTCACTACTGTGCGCTTAGAGATCTATTTTGTATAATTTTGTACCCTACGCGAGTGTGAGAGATATCTATGCCCCTTGGTGAGACCTTATCTCGTTTATGTGTGCTATAACAAAATTGAGTATCTACTGTGACCCAAGGGATCCCTATAGTAGAATTCTGGAGTTTTGTCTGTGATATGCTATGTGTTTAATCTGATCTTGGTTGAGTGTACCGTACTGTTATGTGTTTAAGTTGCTTTGGGGTTCCATATTGTTAAAGGTTCTGTATTGTTGAAAAGTTTCGTATTGTTAACTGTTCTGTGTTGTTATGTGGTATGTGTTAATTTGTGTTCGGCTTATTGAGTTGCGTATCTCATCACAATACGCATTTTTGTTTCAGATTCTTCGGGGGTGGTTCGGGAATGAGAGCTAGAGGCAAGGACATGCATTAAAGACTGTTCATTTATGTTTTGAGACATTTCAATTGGGATTTTTATCACGTGTTTTAAGATTTATGAGTTAAGAATGCCAAATTTTTTTGGGGCGTTACACTCTCTCTTTTTGGTCTAGGAGGAGGAAGCATCATGAAGAATACTGAAAAGTGGAAAGATCAAGGAGGAACTTGAAAGATAAGATTGGAAAGCCAAAAAAAGTGTAAGATAAATGATTAAATGGAAAAGAAAAATGGGGACAAGAAATGGTAATGAATGCGTGTAGCAGCCAAAAAGAGAGTGAAATAGATGGGTACATGAAAAATGGGGTTTCTTAAAAAAGGAAAGAAAAATGGAGAGTGGGACGGTACATAAATATATTGGAAAAAGTAGTGTGTAAAGTAAAGGCACAGTAAGTGGAGAGGGAAAGGTAATTTAAAAATCTTATACATAATTTAACAATCTAGTTCAACGAGTAGCTGGACCAAACTATCCTGAAAATTGGACAAAATTAGGTCGTATTAAAATATGTATTTTAAAATTATGCTTAAAACTCATTCAATTTCATACATGTATAATATATATAATTAGTGTGCCGTCCCCATCACAAAATAAATGTGATAAGGATTTGTAAAATTTTTAGTATCTTATTATTGGTTTCGAATTTAGCCGGAACTACATACAAGTTATCCATACGGAGGGGACTAAATTAGGGTTGTTAATTTCAATTTTTATCCATCGGAGGGCTCAGATTCATTGATTTTGACCTGAAGTTATATTAGTTTTGATCTAAAGTGATATTTGTTTGTCTGTGTTGTGATATTAGTTTGCATCTGATGTGATATTGGTTTACATGTGTTGTGATACTTGTTTGCATTTGAAATGATATTAGTTTCCCTGTATTATGATATTGGTTTATTTTTTTAGTGATATTGATTTGTTTCTAAAATGATATTGGTTTGAAGTGAGATATGAAGGTATATCTATAATAATAAATTTTTTAGAAGGTTTTAGCTGAAGAAAAAAAAACTCAAGATTGACATGTATTTCTAAACACATAAGAGAGGAAGATTGTCCATCTTTTTGTTTCCAAGAAAGTGAAGCACAGAGAAACATGAATAATTGGTTGGAGCTTTCCCTAACTTCTCACCTGAAGATTAATGAAGGTTTTAATGTTAGAGAATAAGAAAAAAACCAGACTGGGGGGTCAGGAGGAGGATTAGAAAAAGGAGTTGCAAGTTCTTGCTCTTCTTCTTTCCCTCTATGCTCTAATGGCTCCCTTTGTGTTCTTGATCCCCGTAGGCATCATCAAGGTAATCACTTCAACTATTTCTTCCCTTTTTATTATTAGTTTGTTTACAATATGACCCAGAGATGAACATCATCGAGCTTAGAAGGATTATATCGTTCTTTTCTTTCGTGTTTTGTATGTGTTTTTGTATAGACTGGGGATATGAAGCCGCCATGGGTGGAGCTACACACAGCGAGGAAGGTCCGAAGCTCGAGGACTTCCTCGGTGGCTACTCGAACTCGCCTCCTCTATACCAAGTTGGCCACCGGATTAATTTGAACGTTGCACCGACTTTTATCAACCCTAACGGTGGCGAAGATATGGAAGGAAGAGAAATCGTCACCAACCCATCTTCGTTTCTGGGTCCTAACTACCATTTTAATGCAAACACTCAAGCCCTAGTCCCTAGTGTTGTTCATGGTGGTATTGGCCTCCACAAGCACTACTACACCCCAAACCCTAGCTCCCACCCCCCCAACTATGTCCCTTTCGAGGGCGCGAGCTCGGTCTCTGGGTTCAAGTCCTGGCTAAGGCAATTTCACGGGTTCTCCAGCGAGGAAAAGAGCAACAACACCAGAGCTAACTTGCTGACATTGTCACTTGCTATGAGCCCAGGTTCGATAGATCTGAACAAGATTGACGTCGAAGCTAATTCTAGTGGTTTGCAAGTTATTGATAATGGTGGCAATAAAAGGTCATCCTCCTCCGGGAAATCTGTCGGCAAGGAACCTGGTTTCCGAGGAACAGGTTCCTTTGTTCCTTGCCGACATATTTCCCGGAGGAGGATGACCTTTTATTGCCACCATTATCAATAACTTACAAACCACTAGAATCAGCTTCGACGTCAATCTTGTTCAGATCTATCGAACCCGGGCTCATAGCAAGTGACAATGTCTGCAAGTTAGCTCCGGTGTTGTTGCTCTTTTCCTCGCTGGAGAACCCGTGAAATTGCCTTAGCCAGGACTTGAACCCATAGACCGAGCTCACGCCCTCGAAAGGGACATGGTTGGGGTGGTGGGAGCTAGGGTTTGGGGTGTAGTAGTGCTTGTGGAGGCCAATACCACCATGAACAACACTAGGGACTAGGGCTTGAGTGTTTGCATTGAAATGGTAGTTAAGACCCAGAAACGAAGATGGGTTGGTGACGATTTCTCTTCCTTCCATATCTTCGCCACCGTTAGGGTTGATAAAAGTCGGTGCAATGTTCAAATTAATCTGGTGGCCAACTTGGTCTCGAGGAGGCAAGTTCGAGTAGCCACCGAGGAAGTCCTCGAGCTTCGAACCTTCCTCGCTGTGTGTAGCTCCACCCATGGCGGCTTCATATCCCCAGTCTATACAAAAACACATACAAAACACGAAAGAAAAGAACGCTATAATCCTTCTAAGCTCGATAGTGTTCATCTCTGGGTCATATTGTAAACAAACTGATAATAAAAAGGGAAGAAATAGTTGAAGTGATTACCTTGATGATGCCTACGGGGATCAAGAACACAAAGGGAGCCATCAGAGCATAGAGGGAAAGAAGAAAAGCAAGAACTTGCAACTCCTTTTTCTAATCCTCCTCCTGACTCCCCAGTCTGGTTTTCTTCTTCTTCTCTAACATTAAAACCTTCATTAATCTTCAGGTGAGAAGTTAGGGAAAGCTCCAACCAATTATTCATGTTTCTCTGTGCTTCACTTTCTTGGAAACAAAAAGATGGACAATCTTCCTCTCTTATGTGTTTAGAAATGCATGTCAATCTTGAGTTTTTTTCTTCAGCTAAAACCTTCTAAAAAATTTATTATTATAGATATACCTTCCTATCTCACTTCAAACCAATATCATTTTAGAAACAAATCAATATCACTAAAAAAATAAACCAATATCATAATACAGGAAAACTAATATCATTTCAAATGCAAACAAGTATCAGAACACATGTAAACCAATATCACATCAGATGCAAACTAATGTCACAACACAGACAAACAAATATCACTTTAGATCAAAACCAATATAACTTCAGGTCAAAATCAATGAATCTGAGCCCTCCGATGGATAAAAATTGAAATTAACAATCCTAATTTAGCCCCCTCCGTATGGATAACTTGTATGTAGTTCCCGCTAAATTCGAAACCAATAATAAGATACCAAAAATTTTACAAATCCTGATCACATTTATTTTGTGATGGGGACGGCACACTAATTATATATATTATACATGTATGAAATTGAATGAGTTTTAAGCATAATTTTAAAATACAGATTTTAATACAACCTAATTTTGTCCAATTTTCAGGATAGTTTGGTCCAACTACTCGTTGAACCAAATTGTTAAATTATGTATAAGATTTTTAAATTACCTTTCCCTCTCCACTTACTGTACCTTTACTTTACACGCTACTTTTCCCAATATATTTATGTATCGTCCGACTCTCCATTTTTCTTTCCTTTTTTAAGAAACCCCATTTTTCATGTATCCATCTCTTTCACTCTCTTTTTGGCTGCTACACGCATTCATTACCATTTCTTGTCCCCATTTTTTTTTTCTATTTAATCATTTATCTTACACTTTTTTTTGGCTTTCCAATCTTATCTTTCAAGTTCCTCCTTGATCTTTTCACTTTCCAGTATTCTTCATGATGCTTCCTCCTCCTCGACCAAGAAGAGAAAGAGAGTGAGCAAAGAGCTAGGTATTACTTGACATTAGCAAATACGACCCAAGAAATGTTTTAAGATCTGGGTTGAAGCTTCTTGGTATTGCTCAGGTTCCAAGATCTGGGTTGGGAGAAATGTTTAAACTTTCACTTCTGTTCAAGTGAATTTTTTTCATTTTAAGAGGGAAAATAAAGAATGGTTACGGTTTTGGGAGATGAGAAGAGGATTGGATTGGTTTGGTCTGGTTTGTGTCAAATGATGAGGCCGAAGATAAAAGAAGATTGGCTGTTGAATATCCGACCAATCTGGTCCAACTTTTTTGGTCCAACCTAATGAATTGGGAAATTTTGGGTTCAAATTTTTGTTCAACCAGGTACAAATTTTAGGTCTTGTGATAAATTCCGGTCGCCTTTTTCTGGTTAGCACGAGACAAAAAACTACCTGGTCGGACCGAAAAATGGATGGTTCAACCGCTATCAATTTTTACACCTAAAAATAACCCGCTCCAATGAACGATTCGGTTGGACTGCCGATTGGACCGTATTTTTTAAAATTATGGTTAAGTAAGGACATTAACCAGATATTTATTAAATTTATTAGTCCAAATTCGAATTGAATATGGGAAGTAGTAGCAAAGTCTTATGTTAAGATTGTACAACACTTCATTTGCCTTAACATTTTTCCATCAAGTATTCAACATTGATGTATCTTCAAAAATTGGATAATTCAATAAATATCTCAGAAGGGATGGACATATATTCAACCGTTCCTTATGTTAGTTATATTTTCCTTTTCTGGATAATTTTATACTGTTACGCATATGGTACTGTAAGTATTTGAGCTCATAACATTATACCAGTTCCCCACTGATCCCCTTCATCACTGATCTGATATCAGTAGCCTTTATGTGTTCTTGTCTCATCAGCATGGATGGGGACCTAGCTTTATGGACTCGTATCTTATTAGGAAAGAGCCTGTTGCATTAATGATAAAGCCATTGGTGGCTCTATTTTACTTCCTTGCTATTACACAATCCTTTTTAAATTGGTAACAAATTCTTGCCTAGTCATGTGCTCCATCTCTTCAAGCTCCTTGTCATAAGTAATCAACTAACCATATACCAAAATCATGAAGTTAAACACTACTTAGTAATTATTTCTCTGTTAAATAAAGTCACACACTATTTTCAATCTTGGAATATACAAATTACACACTTACAGAAAAATTAGTATGAGTTGTGAGACCCCAATATTTTAAAGCAGCTAAATCGTATGCCTTTGCTGCCTTTGCTTCCTTATCATAACCACCTAACCCAACAATTATTAAACACAAGGAAACTCCAAAAAATATATTTAATCAAAAAATATTTGAAGAGAATAATCCCGCACAATACCCGATGCCATGGGAAAAGTAAAACACACATTTAAAGTAAATAATGCTTTTTCATAGGTAATTAAACAACTGATATTAAAAGTTCACCTACCAAGGTACACTAGAGGTAAGAAGAGTTGACAAATTGCAAGTGGTAGTCCCCCCAAAACAAAAGCACAGTAAACAAAACTTTTAGTATATTCTCACCATTGAAATATAAAGAACACTAGTATTTTTTAAGGTTCGAACTCGATACATTATTCAACTAGAAAGAGCAACTCTGTGTTAGTTTTTTTTTGAAACCAGCAACTCCGTGTTAGTTGATATAAGTATTTGTTAATAATATTTTTTTAATTTTTTTTCCAAAAAGGGAGGGGCTAAACGCCCCTACCTATATTAATAATAAAGACAAAATACATCCTACTTAGTGCAAGGTCCACTCTTGGCCACTTATGAGGTTGCGACCGCCGGCCTCGTCAAAATTCTATCACGGTAAAACTCAGTGAGAAAAGACCGTGATACAAAAAGAGTACCTCGGGTGGGTAAACCCACCCTTGACATTGATATCGCAAAATCCAACCTTGCACCGTCACTAAACCCAATACTACGAGGGTACGAAACATCACTAATATCCCTCAACATAATGTTCCCAAGATCATCTAAGGGTTCAGTAAACATACACCAAGCAGTTAAATACCTGTTCAAAATAAAAGCATTAGAGTCAGGTGGTCTGGTTTCCATATTATAGCCTGTTGGTAACCTCATATGCCGATTTGGTTATGAATCTCCCATCACTAGTTCTGGCCCAAGTAGCTTTGTCGGGTCTTACATTTCTTCTCGAGGGCGGGTGACCTGCAATGACAAACAATATAGAAGAAGGAAGCAATTGCTCAAAAATAGGGCAATCTCCAAGAACCATTATCATCTATAGCACCACAAACCCTCCTCATCCGTCGTAGAGAATGGGGGATGGGGCCAGCTACTTCACTCAGGCGGATTTGGTTGCCTAACCACACACCGAACCAGAAACTGGTGGACGCGACATTGCCTGCCTACCCTCAAACAGACATCTTTCATCATGGATACTAACATGCGCGTTTTTGGCTTGCTAACCTCCTGCCCTGCCCTGCCCTGCCCTGAAATGGAACAAAACTCATCCAAATTTTGTAAGTTATTTGTTGATAATGTATGATAGCTTTCCATGGTGGATTGGATTGATTGGTCCTTATGCTAGGCAAATGAACTTTGATAATTTGGTCCTTGTACTCTTTTGTACGTGTCCTTCTCTCATATATTCAATTTTCTCATCCATCTATAATAAATTAACTAAAGCACTATTTTTAAAAAACGCGGTCCGGTCCGGTCCTTGTGCTTCTCTCATCTATTCAATGTTGGTCAATTTTTTTTCCATTTTGAACTAAAAATTAATCAAACAGGTTCTGAAATGAAATTGACCAATAGCCTATTTTTGGGAAAAAAATGAACACCTCTCTCTCAGAAAGAAACAACACAAAATCTCTCTACATCTCTCTCTCCTCCCAGACCCAGTCACCAAGCGCCTCATTGGATTTGGAATGGCAGTGACCTTAAAGTCCACCACTAGCAGCTCCTTTCTCCACCCAAAGACCCAATCTTTCGCCACCCGCCTGAGCCGCAAGTCCGTCGTCGTTTTGCCCAGGGGGTTGGCTCCAATGGCCGCGCTCACGTCGGCGCCAGGTGTCGGCCTCGCCGAGACTTTCTCCAACCTCAAACGCCAAGGCAAAGTGAGCACCTTTATCCCCGCCCCCAAAACCCTACTTTTTGCTTCCTAATTGAATTCTCTTAGTGTCTTGAGTTTGAACATGATGAGATAGCGGTTTTTAGTCGAGCACTGTCGGGTCCTATATTAACGGACTATCCTAAGAAATAGGGGGTCCAAGCCTAGATGAGATGAATTCTGTTGGTTTCAATCCTTTCTGAATATATCTAATCAATGTCGTCTCCCTCGAGTCCTGGTTCGAGTGGTAAAGGGTGGGGTGATGAATCTCCGGATTGGAGTCTAAGACCAGAGAGTTCAAACCTTGGATGAGTGTGGAAAGAATTGCTTATAAGAAAAGAAAAAAATCGATGGTGTTTGCTCATTGAGTTGGTCATTGATGAGCCCCCGATGAGGTCAACGGATGTACGAGGAAGGCCGACTGATGTTGGTTACTTTACAGAAAATTTGTTTCTCTCCTGTTTGGACCTAAAAGCTTTAGTGTTTGAAGTTTAAGACAATGCAATGAATTATAGCGTGTGTCGACATGTTGCGTGGTCTCCTTGCTGCTTATAGAAGGAAGAGCGTTAGGAGTTGCATTGTTTTTGTTATGTTTTTGGGTTTCAGAAAGTATCGAATTCTGGCAATGCTGGAAATATTCACTTGATGAGCGTGTTCTTTTGTTTCCAGGTTGCTTTCATTCCGTATATTACTGCAGGCGATCCTGACCTTGCCACAACAGCAGAAGCGCTGAAAGTGCTGGATTCCTGTGGGTCGGACATAATTGAACTTGGTGTTCCTTACTCTGATCCGCTAGCTGATGGTCCAGTTATCCAGGTCTGTTTTTTTTGGGTGAAAAGTTATTCAGGTCTGTTGATGCTGGTTTTATTGCCCCAAAAGACATTTGCATTAGGTTGTCTGACAATTATGTTTTACCTTTTAGGCTGCGGCCACTCGTTCCTTGGCCAGAGGAACCACTTTCAATTCAGTAGCATCAATGTTGAAGGAGGTACGACCTTACGCTTTTATATGATTTATTTCTAATTCTGTGGACCTGTAGTTTTATGTGTATGTACACTACTAAGTTATAAGTCTCTGCATGTTTTTATGGCTCTTTTCAATATACAATTGTTTGGACTATGGACTTGACATTTCGTGTCTTTGGTTGTGCAGGTGATCCCCCAGTTGTCTTGTCCTGTTGCATTATTTACATACTATAACCCAATTCTAAAGCGTGGAATTGGCAAGTTTATGTCGACTGTGAGGGATCTTGGTGTCCATGGTAATATATACTACTTGGCACATTCTAAATATAATTTTCGCTCCTAAATTATGCTGTATCGTCCACAGCAAGAAGTTGCTAGTCATACTGAGATATTATATGGAAGATGGCTATTTATTGTAAATGAACTTTGTAATTAGCTGTATATTTTTTCTAGAAGATTTATCTAATCTACACCATTTCGTTCCCATTAACAAATTTAAATGCTCTTCATCTCCATGTGGTGACTTCCCAATGTTTGAAATGCTTACCTTCTGACACGCAACATGCAAGGATCTTTTGAGAAGATTTTGAACGACTTATTTTTTCCAGTATTCATGAGCATTGTACGAGTGTTGATGGTCTAGGTTTCTGTCTAAGAAACTTTTGGTAGTGGAAGATGGAGCATGACTGATTTGCGTCATGATTTCTTGTAACTAGTTACTCTAAATATACAAAGTATTCATGATTCATAATCCCAGGACTTGTGGTGCCTGATGTTCCCTTGGAGGAGACAGAGATTTTGAGGAAGGAAGCCTTGAAGAACAACATAGAATTGGTCAGCTCTTACTCTGTTTCTTGGATGAAGTATATTTATCTGTGTATTATTTTGACTAGACATCTCCATTTCTTTGAAGTAGGATATAATGCTTGGAGTAGTATTGGTTTGATTTTTTTTCACCTGTTATTGCAAGTAAACATGGTGACAAGTTAATTCTTTGGAATCAGCTTCTATTATGCTCTCTACTATTTATTGTACCAATTGAAGTGCACATCTCATTGTAGTCGCATTTGATTGTATTGCATGCATCTCTGAGAAAGTATGCGGTCTTTACAGAATCCATGATCGATTCTACTGGTTTCTGGTAAATACTGCCCAGAATCCATGCTTCAACCAGGTTTCTGGCAATCTTACATTTGAGTTTGCTCATGATTAGGTGCTTTTGACAACACCTACCACCCCACAAGAACGTATGAAATCCATTGTTGAAGCATCGGAGGGATTTGTTTATCTTGTAAGAACTTTTTCAAGTACAACTTTTCACCATGAGGTACTGTTAGTTCGGAAGTGCCTGGATTTTTTAGCTCCTTAATGCAAATCTTTTTCTTCACATCTGATGACAGGTTAGCAGTGTTGGAGTTACCGGAGCCCGTGCAACAGTTAGTGACAAAGTTCAAAACCTTCTGGCGCAAATAAAGGAGGTCTGTGTTTTCGTATCTTCTTTTTTCCCAACAACCTGGCTGGGATTCCGTAAATGTTTTACTACTCAACTCCCTCAAAATTGGAGCAAAATTAGATGTTGCATATCCTATACTTGGTGAACCTTTGATAACTGAGTTAACGTCATGCAAGCTAATGTCTCTATATCCGCATGATAGGCGACAACTAAGCCTGTAGCTGTTGGCTTCGGCATCTCGACGCCCGAGCATGTGAAACAGGTTAGGAAATGCAAATCCTCATCCCACCACACTCTTTGCGACTCGAGCCATGTCTCAAGGGAAAATTTTGGTGGCCTTTTGTTGTTGTATGTCTGTAATATTGATGCTAAGACGTCGGAATTGGTTACACAGATAGCGGGCTGGGGCGCAGATGGTGTGATTGTTGGCAGTGCCATGGTGAAACTGCTAAGTGAAGCAAAATCTCCCGAGGAAGGCTTGAAGGAGCTTGAAGTCTTCACCAAGTCTCTAAAATCTGCTCTTCTATGAGTTCGTAATTTAGGTGGTCAGTTGTCATGATCCTGGATTTTCGTATCTTACGTCGGACTATTATTTATATTTATAAGTAAAACACAAACTTATATCGGGTTTTCCTAACTTTTTGACAGTAGATTGGTTAAACTATCTAAATGGATGGTTACTCTTTGAGAATTGAGAGAGTTTATTGTTCTTTTCGAAGGGGATGATGAGGGGTGAATTCTTTTTTGTGTGTGACAATCACGTCGCTAAACCTATCATTAAGGTACTATATTACAAACCATAAATACAAAATACATACACAAATAACAATAACACCATATAGAAAATAAAAACCAATCCAAAATCGACAGAATGGCACCGTATGAGGGGATTTTTCCCAAAATAGACAGAAAATATAGATATATTCCTTAAATGGACAAAAATTTAATATATTTCTAAAATAGGTTAAAACTTAATTTAAAAACAAAACAGTGGAGTCGTCCCATGTTTGGGTCGACTCACCTGCTTCTCCAGTATGTCAGTAGCAATTTACTTTAAAAAATTGGAATAAAAAATATGTGCATGAGTTATTTTTTTAATTTTATAAGTGGTATAAGTTAGTGATAGGTTGTCTGAATAAGTTAAATTTTGATTTAATTTTGCTTAATTTACTGAGACCTATGCGTAGAGCTCAAAAAATTATGCAAAATTAAAAAAGAAATTAACCTCTTCGAATACCCGAGCAACAAGTTATCCCCTTAACACACTTAAAAAAAATTAAAAAAAATTAAAAAGGAGAGTCGACCTAGTAACAGGTCGCCTCCTCCGCCCACTAATTTTTTGCATTTTTTCCTTTTAAAAGTTGCATAAGTTGGTGATCGTTTGTCCGAATTAGTTAATTTTTTTTTTGGTTTCGCATAATTTTTTGAGCTCTACGCGTAGGTCTCGAAAAATTAAGTAAAATCAAAACAAAATTTGACGGAATAGCCTAATACTAATTTATACCACTTATAAAATGAAAAAAAATTAACTTATTTACCTCTCTTTTTATCACAAAAGTTTGAAGTAACCTGCCACCTGACACATAGGTGGCGGAAGAATGGGTCGACTCCATTTTTTTATTTTTTAATTAAATTTTAACATATTTTGAGAATATATTAAGTTTTTTACTATTTAAAAATTATATCTATATTTTCTGCCTATTTAAAAAAAATCCCCGGTATGAGGGCTATCTTTAATTTCTTTGTAATTTTCTTAAATTTCAAAAGTAATCCTTAAATCGTCTGAGATTTTATGAAAAAATTAAGAAAATTATGGGAAGTTTACAATCTTTTTGGAAATTTAAGAAAAAACCATTAAATCGGTATTGACATTTTCTATAACGATCATTACGATACGCTAAGAATACACTTTCGATTTTTTCCAAACGTTTCTTAGAATTTCCTTAATTTCACTCAATTTTATTATTTTACATCAGATACTTATAGTAGGCACCAAAAGAAAGGAAATTACTTGGAGACTGCCAGACTCCCCCCGAACTTGACTCTTCGTACATTTTCTTTGTTTTTTACAATTCATGTGAGCGAATGACTAAGAAAATATATTTTCAACAAAACTAGCTAAGTCTCAATACGAGAATACATCAAATTAATTGTACTAAATGAACTTTTGTAAGATTCTCGTATACGAAAGTTCGATGGTGGGTAAACAGGTCGATTTATATGTAAGAGTTAGCCCCTACTATAAGATGGTAACGAGTCCCGCTCGTTTCCCAAGTATGAGTGGATCAATTCCTATCATTTGTAAAAATAGCACAACTTTACTTGAGAAGAAAACAAAATCCAATATCGTATTGAGCCTCGAGATTTGATTTAAACCAGCCGGTCTAAATTTTTTCGGACAAAAAAAAATTCGGTGGTTATATTTATTGCCTTCTCCGGTTTCTCCTAGCACCCAGTTTTTCCAAAGTGTACTACTTCGGTCCATCTACCAGTCAGCCTTCTTCGTGTGGTTCTTATCTTATTCGGGATTCGAATTAGTCGTTGCCTTCTCTGGTGGGTTTCCTAGTTTTCCCGAAAACTTGATACCAGTTGGCCATGGAAGGGAAGGAGCTAGATGGGATAAACTTGGAGCAGAGGCACGGGAAGGACCGGGTGAGGGTGGCCCGGGTCTGGAGGGCCAGAGACGGCCGCCAGTCGGTCGTCGAGTGGAACGTCAGCATCAGCCTCCTCTCTGACTGCCTGCCCGCCTACGTTCGAGACGACAACTCGGATATCGTCGCTACTGATACCATGAAGAACACGGTGAAATTTCTCAATAAAGCAACCAACTTTGCATGTTTTATGGCTAAAGATCGGGACTTTACTCTTACCCATGTTTGGATTCTTGTGTTTTGTCATGCTTTTTGATGATTTGTGAGTAAAGGATGGATCTTTGTTGGTGTTTGGTTGGGAGCTTGTTCTGGGTTTTTTTTTTGTGCTGAGGTGGTTGGTTGATTGGTTTCATTGAGGAATCGGGTAGTTTTGAGAGATCTTGTGTTTCACTTGGAAGTAGCAAGAAAGCAGCTTGATTTAGTTAGAATTGGTGTAAATGGATTCCATGATCCAACCAAGAAATACTGTTTGCATTTGCAATGAAATCCTTGTTTTTAATAACCCAAAGCACTGTGTGGATTTGGAATTGGATGCCATGAAACAAATGAATTTCCACCCCCAGCCCAAGAAAAGCCAATCAACTTTGCAACCTGTATGGCCAAAGATTGGATTTACTCTTACCATGCTTGCATTTTTATGCTTTGTCACCCTTCTTGATGTTCTGTGTTTAAAGAATTGGTTTTTGTTGGGTTAGATTGAGAGGTTCTTGTGAAGTTTAGTGCTAAGGTGGTTAGTTTCATTAAGGAATTGGGTGATTGTGAGAGATCATAAGTGGAGTTTGACTTGGGGTAGCAAGAAAGCAGCTTGATTTAACTGGAATTAGTGTTTAATCTAAGGAAAAGAGTGCTTGTTTTGCTCATTTGCTCTTAATGTTGCCCACTGTTTGTGTCTCTTTCAATTTTCTTAGGAATTGCTAAGATTTCTGGTTGTTCGGATCATTTCAGGTTTATGTCAAAGCAAAGGAATGCCAAGAGCAGCTCTCAGCTGAGGATTTTGCCATCTTGCTTGCTAAGCACTTCACATCATTTTACCAGCAGGTAAATTGGGAACACCTCACAGCTTTTCGGGAAATGGGAAGCATCTCGTAGTCGAACAAGGAATTCTTGCTTTTTTGTTTTACACCTAATTAAGCTTGGAATGATTTGATTGAATTTCCTGACTACAGATGTTGTTGTATAGATAGTTTTCAAGTTCAAGTTGTCATATGTTCTTGTATGCATCTCATACGATTTCATTCATTTTATAGGTTAGTGCAGCCATCATTAAGGTTGTGGAGAAGCCCTGGGAGCGTGTAGATATTGATGGGCAGCCTCATGATCATGGTGAGTTTCTTTCACAATGGTTGAGTCTTGAATTAGCATAACATGCACCTTACCTCTCAACTGGGTTAGCACAAACGCTTATTGCCCGTTTTTTCCTTTGGTAACTCAAAATTTTCTCTCCTTTGATGTATATCCTGCATTTTTTCTGACGTAACTATTTGCTTGACTTATGAGTGCAATAGCATCGACATGTGCTCAATGATACTTCTCTGTGTACATTATTCTGCTTAACTTTTGTTGTGATGCTTTTCATGATTATGCCGAAGGTTTCAAACTTGGATCTGAAAAGCATACTGCTGAAGCAGTAGTGAAGAAGTCCGGAGTATTGCAGCTAACTTCTGGTGTTGAAGCGATGTCTGTTTTGAAGACCACACAGGTTACATTTGTTCTTTTGTTTATTGAACAAGCTCTTCGTTTTCACATGTTTCCTTTTGTGGTTGTAGTGAACGAAGTAGTTGGTCATTATCAATCTGATTCTGGACGATTATTTGTTCACACATGCGGGTGACAGTCAGGTTTTGAAGGTTTTATTAGGGATAGTTATACTGCTCTGCCCGAAACACGAGAAAGGATGCTGGCAACAGAAGTAACTGCTACATGGAGGTGCATTTTAAACTTTCTTGCGTGACCCCTTTTGGTTAACACTAGCCTTTTTTATATCATATGGAAGCTCATGACTATTGTAGCAATCTTGCTGCTTCAAGTGCCAAGTATTGAATATGAAATATGAAATGTGAAATGAAATGTGAAATGAAATGCAGGTACTCGTATGAATCTGTCTCTAGTGTCCCTCAAAATCCCTTGTACTTCACAGAGAGATGCTCAGATGTAAAAAAGGTTCTTGCCAGCACTTTCTTCGGTCCTCCTAAGGAGGGGGTGTACAGCACCTCCGTGCAAAGCACTATGTTTCACATGGCGAAGGCCGTACTTGGAAGGTGCTCATTTCTTGCTACATTCCGGCCTATGATATAATCACATGCAAGGAAGCTTCTTTTCTGCGCGTCTCAAAATAGATTTTCTTATTGGTTTTCAGAAAAAAAAACTGATTTGCTTATTTGCAGGTTCCCCGACATAGCGGGTGTAAAGTTGAAAATGCCAAATATTCACTTTTTGCCAGTCAATATATCAAGCAAGGATGGGACCATTGTTAAGGTAAGACTCGAGTGTTCTTTTCTAGTGCATAACCCTAGAGCCTGGCATACATCTTGTTGATAATAAATGAGATAAGACATTAAGTATGAAAAACATCCATTTGTGCACATTTTGCGTCGAACAGAAGAGTGAGATAAGACATGAAGTATGAAAAAATCCATTTAAGCTTAAATTTCACTCTTCGTGCTACGATTGTGATGAATTTTGCAGTTCAACGACGACGTATATCTGCCAACAGACGAGCCACATGGAACAATAGAAGCAAGCGTGAGCCGCTTCTGGTCTAAAATGTAGAGGTCGTCGAGAACAAGTTGGCGTCACTGCAATTCTTCCCTGAGTGCTCGTCAGCTTCCTTATATGGCGCATAATAAGCTTATCAATGTGCCCATTTGTACAGTTACAAATAAATGGAAACATTTCCAGGGGCATCAGTCAGGCCCCGTTTGGCTTCTCTGCTAAATACTTGTTTCTTCCAAAACCTCGACACTTCCATATATATATATATTTAATGATGTTCATTTATCCTTGGATGTTTACTGATGGCTTGTTGACTTCTTCGACCGAGTCTATAAGATTTTGTCTGGATCCTACATTACACTGATTAAACTATATGATATGTAAAATGCCGTAGAGGACAAATAAGTTTAGTGAGAACAGGCTAGTTAAACAGGAAGGCAAAAGTTGTGTTGTTTGTGTAACCACGCCAAGTTCAGAACTATGATTAACCATAGTGTTATCAGCAGGAGGTAACTGGAAATGGCTCAAGAGCCATAACAAGCCGAATCGATTACTATACGACTTATTATATCGGATCTGCAAAAGGCAATCTACGCCCAAGTTGAATTCATTGCAGATGAGGAGCAAAAACCGATAGAACTTCTTGGTATACAGGTTTCTTGAAATCAACTGCCTGCACCGAGGTGATTACGGACATAGTAAATAACAGTATCAGAAGCTTAATCCACCTGACTTGAACATGGAAAGAACCAAGTGCGAGGACGACTTTGCTTACCCGGTCTAGGACCTGCTCCGGTGACATCCATGCCCACTCACCAAACTCGGGTTTCTCGGTGCCATTGCCCAAGAGATTAACCTCTTCGTCTTTCCCGGTGAATTTGAGGAGAAACCTGCAGTTTGGAAATGTAAGCTATGTATCAGCAACCATATATATAGATAATTCAACGACAATAAAGAGACAATATCCATATTTTCCCATCATCATCTGAAAGCCGCAGGCAACAACCAGACGGATAGAAGCTGAATGAGCATCATTGCTGATCTGCAATGCCTGGCTAAGGTTTTTGTCACAATGTATTTGTTTGGTCCCACAATGAGACACTTGTACCTCATATATCTTGATCAAAAGATGAAGCACATTGCAGTCAAGAACACCTACACACCGAAAAAGGTACCCTTGGCATCAGAGAGGATCTCCTCCTTTTGATGCAACAGCCACTTATTAGATCTCGTGTGAGGACCTTCTTTTAGATACAATAGTTAAAATGTCAGCATGTAGCATTAATCGATATGCATGACCAGTGACTCACCACTTTTGAGCTTGACCTTTCCAGTCAGAACCCCATTGAACCTTGAGCTTTTCCCGTACTGCTGGAGGGAAGTCGTACGTGAGCCAATAAGGTACCTGCAAATTAAGCCAGAGAAACTAACTGAGCAACATGTACTTGTAAAAAAGAGTTCTAATAATTGCTGAAGTAACTGATCCCAAGATGGAAAACAGCAGGAAGCACCCAGACCAGAAATGCAAACCCTGCTAAAATCTAACCAGAGTATAAATATTCAAGTGCAGCATCCAGAGACCAAAGTAGACGATAACATAAACAGCAAGAAGCAGATGCAAGGTCCTTCATCAAGAGAAGTACAAGAAAACAAATACAATAACATGAACAGATTCACAGCTCACAACCCACTGACGCAACTAAATGTGTCAATAAACGGCAAGAAACTCGAGCATATTTCTTTGCAGTAAGCTTTTCCTCAACCTCATCAGTCCATGATCAGACCGTTAAGTTTCTTTCAACAACCCTACCGATCACGAGGAATCCGAAAAGGCAATCCCTCTGGAGACCGAGAACATGGCAGGCTAATACATTTCTAAGTGAGACATTAACAAAGAGTTGTACTTCTTTTCTGTTGGGTCTCATTTCAATTCCCAAACTTCCTAAAAAATCAGCTGTTTTGCTAGCACCTTTCCCTACATACATTCTCAGCGACCAATCCAATACATTGCCACCTTCGTCAGAACACAAAAACAAGGAAAACGAACCATGATTTACTAAAGCTTAAAAGAGTATGCAGAAACCTCTGCAACAACTTCCGCTGAGCTAACCCCGGTCTCTTCTTTCAACTCCCTCAAGGCTGCCACTCTTGGGTCTTCATTCTCATCAATTCCACCCTGATCCCCATACATTGTCATCAAAAACAAGAAACTCCCATCAACCACCTCACCCTCTCACAAAAACAGCTAAACCAATACATAAAGAGCTGAACTTTACCAACCCAGATACCTGAAGTCTCCACCTTTAACAAAATTCTCACACTTGCGCACCAGAACCCAAATAGACCAATAGAAAGATCTAAACTTTACCAACCCAAATCACTAAAGTCTCCACCTTTAACAAAATTCTCACCCTTAAAGCACCAGAAAGAGATATAATCACCTGGGGCATTTGCCAGGAACTGGGAATGTCCAACCTTGAAGCAGCAAACACCTGGAAAATTTCCACACACCACAATTCCATAAAGTTTGGATCTTTACTTTCCTATGTTCACTTCCTGTCTCTCATAAAGACCAGACAGGAGTTGGTAAAAGGAATACCTTGTTGGATTGGTTGATTAGGCAGATACCCACATTCCTTCTGTACCCTTCAGGAGGAGACTCCATGGTGGTGGATGAAGATGAGCAGCAACTGGTGCTAGAAGAGGACAGTGCAATGGTTTGGTTTTGTAGTGGGAGTGGCAGGGTGGTAAATTTTGAGGATTTTGAAGGGTAGTTTAGGACGGGTGAAGTGGGTCTGAAGATGATGCTGAGGAAGGAGCGATGGTGAGTTCCAGGGAAAATTAAGGTTCGGGTCATTGCCATTTTCTGTCGGTGGTTTCTAAACGGTCGGTTATATTTAGGTTGCAATGAACTTACCTTTATACCCCCGGTGATACATGGTCCGAGTGCAAATACTGTTCAGTTCTTTTTAGAATTCGCTGACTAATTTTATTTTTGCGATGGATAGGAACTTTGGTTATGATAAATTTATGGAGTTTTCGTGTTCAAATTTTACTAATGTAAAAAAAATTATTGTGAGACACAAAAAAAGACAATGTTTGACTCTCAGTAAGAAAAGTAGGGATGACAATTTGACTCTTATCATGATAGTCTACCGATTCCTGAGCTGAAGGATCCAAGATCTGTTGATTATATGACCATGTCTAAACCCGGATCCTAAAAAAAAAGATGAGGCATGAATATGGATCTATACAATCATGACTAGATCTTACCCAAATTTTAAAATATTAGGGTAGGATCATATAGATCCATATCTATGCCCTATCCTTTTAAAATATTAGGAACTAGACAAGATCTAGATCTAGACTCGATCAAAGTCAACGGATCTTACACCTTTTGAATCTGGATCTGAATAAACTCTCCGAATAAGAATCTAATTGCCATCTCTGGCCACGTGGGACAAGGTTCAAAAGAAGGTGGTCCCGTGCAATCTCCCGGTTTTATAAATCGAGAAGTCATCTCTAATATCAATCCCACTCGTATCTAAATAAACTCTTAAGTCGTCTAGAAATCTACCAAGAGATATCCTCTCCCTTTCTGTTGCTTAACCTTGATTACTTGGATAATTTGTGTGGGGTCCAATTTTGTGTTAGATTTTCCACCAAATATGGAAGATCAAGACTCCTCTTCCAACCTGGAAGACGGTGAATTTTGGCTTCCAAATGATCTCTGTCGTGAAATTAATTAATGACAATGATGATGATTTTTATGATGATACTTATTATTGTAACCAGTTTGCTTCTCTTTATTCTCCTCCGCCACTGTTTTCGTTGTTACTGTCACCGTTTCCGTCTTTCGTTGCTCGTATATCATCATACATCGGAATTAGAGTTCTATACAAATTACCGTCTCTTCTAAATATATCCATAACCTTAAGATTTTGTATTAAATACTAAGATTCTCTCATGCTATTATGTAGATTTTGTGATTTATCCTTGGCCTGGAAACGTGTACCCATAGTTTTAAGATTAATCCGAGTACTTTATTAGTCAAACCAACAAATGTATGGTCTTTAATCGAGTAATTAACAGATTGATAATGTTTAATTGACTAAATCGAGTTCATCACTGTTAAAAACACAAAATTTGTAGGTTTACGGTGGTTTGCCTATTAGACAGTGCTTGACGGTAATACCAGCTTACCGAAACCAATTTCCGGGGTTGGACTATTACTCATATTATTCTGCTCGTTGGACCACTGAATTCCAATTCCCACCTACCCCATTTCCATTCTACCGCCCCGTCCCCCTTGCCTACCATTATCCGGTAACTATTCTCCTTAATTACAATTTATTATCTTATATTCAACTCTACTCTAAATAATTGATGGAGATGAAGCTGTGCTGATGTTTCTCGATAAGCATGATCAACTTCCGCATTTGAAAGCTGCAACCTAGGCGACGTTGACGTGTTCTAGTTCCTACTACAAGTCTAATTAGGACTCTTTTATTATTATTTAAGTTGTTTCCTTATTCCTGTTTGATTAGGTTTGGTGTTTTGAAGTACTTCCTGAAGTATGCAGATTAGCTACTATCGTTGTGCTTGTTCGTACCTTTTGCTGCATCAGTTGGTATCTAGAGACCAGTCTACGCTCCTTCGTTATGGCTTTGAAACGTGGCAATCAGCAGGAGTCGTCTGATCTTGCGAGTCTAGAGCAACGGATGGACCATCGAATGGACGGGATGGCGGAGCAAATCGCTGGTCTCCAGCAAAACCATGACGAGGTCATGACCACCTTGTGCTAACAACCATCTCGCCGAGAAATACGCAACCCGGCCGCCGGGCTCCTCCTCCATCGCCTGTCGTCGACCACACCACGTCGGATGATGAGGTTACTATAGAGAATCCTTGGGCGCCGCTTGCACCTGATTCACGGAGCTCTTCTTCTCGTTGGGACACTGGTTTCAAATTCAAAATCCCAGAATTTAACGAAGGATTGAAGGCTGAAGAATCATGGATTGGTTTACTGCTGTCGAAGAGGTTTTGGATTTTTGCAAAGTACCTGCCAACCGTCGCGTTTTATTGGTGTTAACACATTTTCGAGGACATGCTGCTGCTTAGTGGCAATAATTCAAGATAGCTCGTGCCCGACAGCAACGAGAACCACTAACTTCGTGGCCGAGATTCACCCAGTACCTCAAGGAGGCCTTCTTACCCTTTAATTACTCACAGACTCTCTACCAGAAGCTTCAGAATCTACGGCAAGGGACTCGTTCAGTCGATCCCTACACCGAGGAGTTTTATCAGCTACTCGCTCGTAACGATTTAACAGAAACAACTGATCAGTTAGTTTCTCGTTATATTGGCGGTCTACGTTTGTAGATACAAGATGTGCTTAATCTCTTTGCCCCTGCAATAATTTCGGAAGCGCATCAGCGAGCGGTCATCATTGAACGTCAAGCTACCCATCGGACCACTAGTCTATTTACTGCACAATTTCCCCGAGCCGCTCTACCAACACCTTCAGAGACTCGCCCTCTGGCCGGGTGAACCACCACGGCACTAACCACCCCTCATACTCCACCTACCACAGGTCTCCCGTATTCACGGCCTGGTCAATGCTTTTCTTGTGGTGAGTATGGACATCGTCAAAATTAATGTCCTAAGGCCCAGGGACAGCGTTGACTCTTTCTTGATGAAGCAGACACTACCGAGGCGCTGCCCCCTCTTAATTACTGAAGAAGCATATGTGCATGGAGATGTCGGACCTGCCCTGGTCATTCGATGATCTTATTTTTCTCCCAGGCAGCCCGATGAGAGTGTCCAGCGCCACTCATTATTCGAATCCACCTGCACAATAGGGGGTAAGGTTTGTCGTTTTATCATTGATTCGGGTTCGTGCAAAAATTTTATTGATGCTATTGCTGTTGCCAAGCTTGCTTTATCACCAGAAGCACATCCGCATCCCTATACCCTGGCTTGGCTTCAAAAGGGCAATAATGTGTCGGTGGATCGTCGTGTGCTCATGTGTTTCTCTATTGGGGATAAATATGTGGATAATTTTTGGTGTGATGTTGTTCCTATGGACGCATGCCATCTATTATTTGGGCATCCATGGCAGTTTAACCGGGCCGTTATGCATGACGGTCGCTGGAACACATACTTTTTTATATTCTCGGGGCAAAAATTGTTGCTTGTACCATCCACTATGTATGTTCCCCCAGTTGTACGTGATGAGAAAGTCCTCTTCCTTAAGCAGGCTGAGTTCCTCAACGAGATGAGTATCGCTCCTTTTACCCTTTTATTATTGGCACATGATCTAACAAGTTCGACTTCTATACCGCCTGAGATGGATCCTCTTTCACAGGAATTTGTAGATGTTTTCCTGTCGGACCTTCCACCCAGACTCCCTCCTTTACGTGATATAAAACATCACATCGACTTGGTTTCAGGAGCTCAGCTACCTAATCGACCCCATTATCTGTTGGGTATGGAGACTTCGTACTATACGGGGTTACTGTTCACGCGTTGACTATACGGGTTCACTGTTCACATGTTGACTGGGCACTATTCATCCGGGGCCAGAAATGTGATTTCTGGTGGACGATTTTGCCCATGCCGACACCAAATAGTCCTAGGCTGTGGGCACTATAAATACCCACTTCTCAGTCACTATTTCTGTATCTTCTTCCTTGTGTAGAGAGAGAGTGAGACAGAGAGAGAAGAGGAGAGAGAGAAATACCATTGTTGAGCGAGTGAAGCTCTAGAGTGTAGATCGATCTTGATATAGTGAAATCTCCTGGCTTGGTACGCCCCCGGACGTAGATCGGTTAAGATCGAACCGGGTGACCAAATTTTGTGTCGTATTCTTGTGTGCGTGAGTTTGCTTTGTGCTTGTCATCGATCTCTAGCTCCGGTGTTGTTCGTGTGGTGTTTGGGGCCCTCGTGCTTCCCAACATTATCGTATGAGCCCAACCGAGCATGAGGAATTACGTCGACAGGTTGAAGAGCTACTTCGTAAAGGACATGTGCGTGAGAATCTCAGCCCATGTGCAGTCCCTGCTCTCCTCATACCAAAAAAAGATGGGGCTTGGCGCATGTACGTGAATAGTCACACGGTGAACAAGATCACTGTTCAATATCATTTTCCGATTCCCCACCTTGATGATTTATTAGAACAACTAACTGGCACTACTATTTTTAGTAAGATGGACCTGAAAAGCGGATATCACCAAATTCGTATCTGCCTAGGCGATGAGTGGAAAACAACATTCAAGACCCGCGAAGGATTATTTGAGTGGTTCGTCATGCCATTTGGTCTTTCCAATGTGCCGAGTACTTTTATGAGAGTTATGAATCAATCCTTGCGACCTCTCATTGGTTCCTATGTTGTCATTTACTTCGATGACATCCTGATTTACAGTAAGACTATGACTGATCACTTACAGCACCTACGTCAGGTTCTACTCATTCTTTGCCAGGAACAGTTTTATGTTGCTCCAGCCAAGTGTGAATTTATGTCTTCCTCGATTCTCTTTTTGGGGTATCGCATTTCTGCCAAGGGCATTAGTGTTGACGACTCAAAAATTGTAGCAATTTGAGATTTGCCAACTCCTACTTTAATGACTGAAGCCCGCAGCTTTCATGGGCTGGCTTCATTCTATAGACGGTTTATCCCTCACTTCAGCACCTTGATGGCGCCTATTACTGATTCTATGCACGGAAAGTCATTCGTTTGGAGCCCTGCAGTAAACACCATCTTTCAAGATGTGAAGATGCGCCTTACGAATGCACCAATCTTGATTCTCCCAGATTTTGATATGCCTTTCGAGCTACATTGTGATGCTTCCAAGGTCGGTATTGGCGTTATTCTAAGCCAAAGTGGATGGCCGGTTGCCTTCTTTAGCGAGAAACTGACTGGAGCCCGTGTTCGTTATAGTACATATGACGTGGAGTTTTATGCGGTGGTCCGCGCGGTAAAACACTAGCGGCATTATCTGCATCCTGTATACTGATCATGAGGCATTAAAGCATCTTGCCACTCAACATTCATTATCGGCACGACATGTTAGGTGGTCTGCCATCCTCCAACAATTTACATTTGTGATTAAACATCAGTCGGGGGCGACTAACAGGGTTGTTGATGCCCTAAGTCGTCGAACTTGTCTTGTTTCTAATATGCGAGTAGCGGTCACCTGGTTTGATGGCTTCCACGACCTCTACCCATCTGATCCTTTCTTCGGGCCGGTGTTCGCGGGTGTTGCTAACGGAGCCCGAGAGGGTAATCATCTTACCAAAGGTTTCTTGTTCAAAGGTGTGCAGCTGTGCGTCCCAGATCGTAGCCTTCGGTTATTCATCATCGCCAAGGTTCACTCCACCGGCCATGTCGGTCGCGATCGGAACTTGTGCTGCGTCAATTTTTTTGGCCTACCGTGCGTAAGGAGGTTGCCCGCCATATATCGCATTGTCATGTGTGTCAAGTGTCTAGAGGCACCACCACTAATGCTGGCCTATACCATCCACTGCCTGTTCCCTCCCAACCTTAGGTGGCCATCAGCATGGATTTCGTGCTGGATTTGCCGCGCACGCAATGCGAATTTGACTCGATCTTTGTGGTTGTTGACTGTTTCTCTAAAATGGTGCATTTTATTCCTTGCAAATGCATCACGGATGCTGTGCATGGTCTTTTGCGAGTTATTTTTTTGCGAAGTTTTCCGTGTACATGGTCTTCCGCTCTCCATTGTTTCTGACATGTATACGCGCTTTGTAAGTCACTTTTGGCGCATGGCTCGTACTGAGCTCCATTTTAGTAATGCTTATCACCCTCAGACGGAAAGGTCAGACTGAGGTCGTGAATCGCTCGCTTGGCAATATGCTTCAATGCTTGGTGGGAGATAATTTGCGTTCTTGGGATTCCAAGCTGAGTGCTGCTGAGTTTGCTCTTAACATTGCCGTGAATTGGATCTCGGGTCTCTGCCCTTTCCAGGTTGTTTATGCGGTAGTTCCTCGCAGCCCCGTCGATTTACTTATTCATAAAATTTGACACATTATCGAGAATCCAATTACTTATTTATTTATCAATTAGACCGATTTATATTGGTCCACATATGAAAACAAGCAACTTTGATTCTTTACGTAGCAATTCGATTAAATTGTCGCTAAGCTTCTTCCATTTAAGATTACCTGTTTTTTTGTGGATGGCGTTGAGGGGACAAGCGAGAACTCGCAACAATTTGCTGCGGGTCGGAACCTCAGGGCTCGTTGTGCGCTATGTGTGGTCGTGAGTTGGAGACATCTGACCACTTGTTTATCCACTGTGAAGGTCTGGTCCGCTGTCCTGCAGCTGGTCGGGCGGGGTCCATTGGTGTGCTGGTAGATCCACATTAACTCTCTTGGATGATTGGTTGGGACTTGTACGCGGGGATACTCCCAGAAAGCTCTGGTACGTTATCTTTGCTGCCTGCTGCTGGGGCGTGTGGACTGCCAGGAACTCCCATTCGTCGTCTTTGTCCGGGAAGGTAGAGACGGGGACGGATGAGAGCCTGGACATGAAATTGGAAATATTTGTTGGGAATTTGTTTTAGATAGGCTCTATTAAAGCTTTGAAAATGTAAAAAGGAACGAGATTTCTTAGTATTAAACAAGTTAGTATGTTCATATTGAAAGCATGGAGGACTATTTTGTATAAGAGTAAAAATTAGGAATATCATTTATGGAAAGGACAGAATTCCAGTAACCGTAATGGAATTGGCCCTTTTTACAATAACTTGTATATAAAAATGAAAAAAAAAACCCCTTCCCTTAGCCTAACATTGCGATTTCAACAAATCCCTAAATAAATAAAAAGCCCTTTCTCCGCCTCCGAAAGAATCCTCCACTCTGCTGGGCGCTTTCTCCCTTTCTTTCTCTTGTTCTACTGGTCCGCGACCTCCCTCGCCGCTCCCGATCTCGCTACCTTCCGCTGTAAGTTTTCGGGTTTCTCAAGTCTGGGTTTTATCTCTCCTCCCTTGTATTTGTTTGTTATTCTTTATTAAAAGGGAAAAGGACAGATAAGTAGCCTGTAGTTTCACGCTTTTACAACGGGGTACCCTGTGATTTCAAATTAGTAATTAAGTCCGTTTTCGAAAATTTTTCCAGGCAAGTCCAGGGTAGCTACCCGTCGATATGTCTTCGAACAATGTCATTTTTGGTCCTACGTAGCTGACACGTGGGTAACGTAGTTAATTACATACTAGTCCCCAATTTGTTTATATACCTATTGAACCAATTTTCACCACTCCGGTTGTGGGTGATTTGGATTTTAGTTTCATTCGTTGATAGATGGCTGCTTTATGTTAATACCTGGGATTATTTCTTCCGCAACTTATTATTATTATTATTATTATTATTATATCTGCACCTTCAGGCTTAAGTTTTAATTATGGTGTTTGTGCTAACTTGGTGTTTAATGTTTGTTGTTTTTGCAGGAAAAGGATGTCAAGAGCTAAGTAAGCTGAAAATTCGTCATTATTACCAACTTGCATTTCTTTAATTAATTAGCTTATGATTATGTCTAATTTCCTGACTCTATATATATTGTCTAGTGGCTTGTGGTTACGGGGTCTCGTTGATCAGACTGTTCATTGTTCTAATCCTTGATGACACTAGACCATGAAATCATCTCCTTATTTATATGGTTGTCCAGCTTATTGTATGCTCTGTTAATCATGTCAGCTATGTTTATTATTGTTTTGCCAATTTCTTTAATGCAATTTTGTTTGTTCCATTGTTTATCTTTTGGTGGTGTTCTGAAAAAAGAAGAAACAAACTTGTTTGTTTGGCGTATCTGTATCTTGATTATGCTGTTTGTTCCTGGTTGTTTATAGCCCTAGTCTTATTACAGACATTGGCTCTTGGATATGGGTTTAAGCTGGATTAGTGAGTATGTGCGAATGTTCAATTTCTGGAGGTGATTAATCTAGTCTTGTTCTATATATGCTGGTTTCGATCTAGGTTAGAGGATCAATCCAGGTTGTAAGGGTAAAACGAAGCAAATCAAATCCTTAGATTTAGGTTTAGGTTTTGGGCTTAAAATCTAAGCTAAGATCACCCTAGACAAGTACCCCATTCGATACATGTAATACAGATACCCTCCCCTCTCCCCTTTTCCCTTCTACCAAAGTAGCAAAAACTAAAAAGAAGTTATAACCTAAGATCTTCCGGATGCTCTATGCAGGCTGGCCTCCGCCGCTGTTAGGAAGTGGCTGTCTATGGCCCGCCGTTCCGCTTCAGGCAGATGGCTTTTTGAAAAGAAACTAAGGTAAAGAGAATGCATCTTTAGTGGTGGCATTTGGGATTTTTTTATTTGTTCTTATTTGCCTTACTTTCTTCTTGCTATAGTCCTGAAGAAGAGAGCATCGCTGAGATCAGAAGAGATCTATGCAGGACGAAGGTGGGTGGGTGACGGTGACATTGATAACATTATCTTGTTGTGTTTATTTCTTGGGGTGATAAAGGTCGTGAATCTTCTAATTATGTTTACCCGTTTTCTGCAGGAGGGTGAAAGGTTTGTACACGATTTAGACCGACTTGTAACCAAGGTTAGGCGCAGTACCATTGCAATGGGTTGTGTCATCTCTGGAGGGGTGGCATATGCTGAAGTTAGCTATCTTCTATGGAGGAAGGAGAAGAAGCAAGCAGAGAATGCTTAGTTCAAAAGCTGTTAGATTTGAAAGCCCGAACTAATTATCTTTCTAGTTTGGATTGTATCCGAACAAGCTTAAAACCTGGTTTCTTGTTTGGAGTTTCAATTATGTCCGAGTTGTTGGGATCTTTGTGGATGGGTTGATGCCAATCCATTATGTATTTGATTGTTATTTTCTTGTCCAATCATTTATAGCAAAGTATGTGCTCGTGTGGGCAACATTGGAAAACGAGAATGCGTACCAATTAGAAAAGGAAGCACAACTTTGGAAACCTAAAAAAAAAAAAAATAAGGCAATCTTTCTGTAGAAGCAGATTATTACAAATGTCTGGAACTAAAGCACGCAACTAAAGCAGTGGTTTAGAAGCAAATGATAAGAGTCCTAGTTGAAAACGCGCAGAACAGCTACTGATACGAGGCCAACAAACAACAAGCAGGATAGTTCATTTGTCCTGGAAACCAGTTTATCCATTTTGTCGTGGAATTCACTATAATTCGTTTCAAATTCATGGCATTTTGCCATTGTTGCCTCAAGTTCGTCGTTAAGTTCCTTCTCGCAGTCATTCATGTTCTTCCATACTTCTTGCTGTATAGTGAGAACAAAAATATATTAATCCTCGTAATAAATTACAATAAATGGAATCATCTTTGCCTAAAGTAATCATCTTTTACCTCTTTCATTTTTGAAATGGCATCTGCTATGATAGATACGATTGCCTCCGCCTGCCCTTCCGTGCATCCTTCTTTCATCAGACTTTTGACCATATCATGGTCAATGGACTTGCTTCGGGTGGGGGCTGAGGCAGCCGCGAAGGTGGTCAAGCCGCGGACGAAACCCGATCTCATCTAGACAAGGAGATTGTTAAATAGACACAATAATAATTATAAGAAAACCCCTTCTGAATTAAATCCAATTACCGACTAACTAGGACACAAGTAAAAATGTGTTGTTCAAGAATGGATTTTAGAAATGTACGAGGATCCCACTGAACTCGTCGTACAGAAGATGATGAATTTGCCCTGTGGCCAAAATGTAATTTCCATGACAATACCAAAATGAACATATAGGAACTGAGTAATCCTTCAACAATGTTTGCTCATGTAAAATTCAACTATTTGTGGAGTGAATGTGCCTCAAAGGCGGATGACAAGCTGGTTTTGCAGAAATAGAAACCTAGATGAGTAGTTGACAGACCTCTCCACATGGGACTCTGGTATTCTGCCTCACTAGAGCTCCAGCAGCAACCATAGCATGTTTCTCAACGTAGACACCATCTAGTAAGGTGGCGCCCATACCAACAAATGCCTCGTCTTCAACTGTGCATGCATGTAAGATAGCACTGTGGCCTATCCAACACAAATTGGTAGTTAATAAGAATGTTCCTTGAACTGGCCAAAATTTAGGTAGAGTGAGTTTGTTGTTGGCAATAATAAGTAATAACACATACCCAGAGTAACATTGTGTCCTATAATAGGTGGAAGAACCTTGCTGGCTAAATTAGTCTTTGCCACATGAACAAGCGAGTTATCATGTACGTCGGTTCCCGCTCCAACGCTGATGCTGTTAACATCACCTGCACAAATATAGGCAATGTCATATTTCACCAGGATAGTTTAATCATTGGCACTCCTATGCCATTTTGATTAGCGACCCCACACCCATCCTTGATTCAGCTATGCTTGACCTGTCCCATCCTTCCCACCATACCCATTTCCATTATCATAGATCTAGAAACAAACTTTTTTCAAATTCTAAAAACTACCACCAACCGTCAAAGGTTACTCACGATTCTAGGGGAACCCGTTTCACCTCATTCAATCCTCTGCATGCTATTTGACTTCCCCTTCAACCACGATATTAGGCACTTAATCCATTTAATAAAGTGTCCCTCCTGTTACTCGTATGACCCTGAACATCCACAAACACGTGCTCTCCAGACAGGAGAATCCCCAAGGTCAATCTCCACACCATTCGTTTCAGTCCCAAAACCTAGAAAACCAGCGGAAACCTCTACTTCGAGTCTCTCAAATCCGAACACCCGGTCGAGACCGGTGGCGCGATAAACTCACCTCGCAAAAGACGGTGGGGCACCGGTGTGACTGACTTGGAATCAAGAACATAGAACACTCTAAGTTTCATAAGTGGAAAAATCACCTTGTCTTTCCATTGAGTGAAATTGGAACCATCAAATCGATCCAACTTGATGAGGTCTTGGTTAATCACTTTGTTGAAGTTTGTGGATTCCATATAAACCAAAATAACACTTTAAGATTGTTGAACTAAGTAAGAAAAATATGGAACCTGACTTTAAGAGAACCAGTGAACACCCGATAGAGCATGAACAATCTTCGAATGAGAATTAGATTCTTGAGGTATGATGATAACCACTCTCCTTAAAGTATTATTTGCCTCCACTATTAGTTGTCAAAGGATTCTGGCACGTACACCTCTAGGATTACTCAAGAATGTAGATATTCTAAGTGGCAATCAATAGAATATTACCTCCAGAACTAAACAAGAATGTCTTATGAAGAAGAGAGTATGAGAAGAGAATAAGATATGAGAATGAATGGGATGAATGAAATGACAATGGCTTAGTCCTTTATATAGTAAACTAAAAGCCACTTGAATTTTGATTCAATGGCCATCATTTGCACCTTCAAAAGTCATCTCACTCTCTATCTTCATAAAGAGACATATTACTCTCTCAATCCATCTCTTTCTCTTTCAAATTGTTAACCATATGTGTCTCTTAATTTTAAATCAAAGCATTGAAACATTTGGTTGTGAAAACCAAATCACAATTTCACGAATCATTGTGAAGTTACTGCCACGAAATGCTACAGCCTAGTAAGCATCTCTCAGTTTAGAATTCAATGAAGAGACACCAACAGTAGCACTTATATGATCATGAAAGAGGCACTAACAGTCATGCACGTAAGTGTTACTGTCAAGGGGCACATAAAAATCTATGTCTCTATAAAATCAAATAGACACAACATGTGCTAATACTATACTTGGTTCTGGCATGATGTGTGTTGTGGGTCAATAACAGTCCACTTAATCCCAACAACAGATGAAGCTAGAATATGAAATTAAAAGTGCTAATCAATTTAAACCGTTCAAACATCCATCAAGTCTGAGTAAAATAATGTGCATATCCCACATAATTCATAACGTGCACCCCTTTCTTCATAACATATCATTTGCCAATGAACATACTTGCCAGAAATGGCACTAAATACCCGAAAGGAAAGCGCCATAATCTCGTACCACACCTTATTGCTTTTTCCAACCAATTGATGATACGAGGCTTCTAGACATTGGATCTTGGAATTTGTTAATTGTAGTTCCTCATTAAGTCTGTTCTTTGCCTCTTTATGCTCTTGCCATATATGTTGCTGCAGTGAGAACAAAAATCAATTAAAACTTAGAATAAATTGTCAATGAAAGTACTTGATTTTTTACCTCTTTGCTTCTTGCGAGATATTTTTCTATGACTGTTAAGATTGTTGTACAGTCAATCCTTCTTTTACCAAAAGGTTGAAGACATCATGATCAATAAAGTTGTTGCTGGAGGTGGAGGCAAAGGTGGCCAGGCGGCAAAGAAAGTTGGTCCTGACCAAAGAAATTGAGCCCAGCAATTAACTAGGTTTAGATTTATATTTGGATCCTGACCAGGTCTACAAGCACCTTCGTCTTTTTTAATCTCCGATAGTTAGTTAATTAAATCAAAAAAGAAAAAGAAAGAGAAAGAGAGCATTTAGCTTCCTTTTAAAAATGTGTTTTGTTAAAGTTATTTTTTGTATTTTCTATTTGTTATTTTGTTGATTTTTATAAAATATTGAACCCACAATCTATTTTTCTTAATTTAAAATCCCATAAATTTAAATTCAAATATAAATCTATCGAATCTGAATTTTGACCTTTTACATCCCTTGCACCAAACTTCTCTTTCATTTTCTTTAATTAGTTTATTGCCAAGGCTTAGAACTTCCTATGCTTTTGGTTGAGAGGAGAGGTTGAATCTCATCTCAAACTGCATATAGGCTCATCCCAGGTGCTTGACAAATTGTTCGAGCCTAAAAATGGTCTAATTTTGGACCTCCTTGAAATTTGACCGAGGATTTTCTCCTAATTATCTTGCCAAGTGAAGAACTAGTAAGTACCGAAAAAAAAGTGACTTCAGCCAATGCACAGAACTTAACATAAAACATCAGCATAATTATTTCAAAGCTTACCTTGTATTAATGGCTTGGCATGCTCTTCCCATTCAGTGGCCCACCTTGAGGAACTCATTTCCAGGGCTCAGTTCCTAGGTGATCTCTTTCATTTTGTGACGGTGGGGGGCCAGTGCGACTGATTTGGAATCAAAAATATAGAACACTCGAAGTTCCATAAGTAGAAAAATCATCTTGTATTTCCATCGAGTGAAATTGGAACCACCAAATCGATCCAACTTGATGAGGTCTTGGTTAATCACTTTGTTGAAGTTTGTGGATTCCATATCAACCAAAATAACACTTTAAGATTGTTGAACTAAGTAAGAAAAATATGGAACTTGACTTTAAGAGAACTAGTGAACACCCGATAGAGCATGAACAATCTTCGAACGAGAATTAGATTCTTGAGGTATGATGATAACCACTCTCCTTAAAGTGTTATTTGCCCCCACTATTAGTTGCCAAAAGATTCTGGCAAGTACACCTCTAGGATTACTCAAGAATGTAGATATTCTAAGTGACAATTAATAGAATATCACCTCTAGAACTAAACAAGAATGTCTTATAGTGGAGAGTATGAGAAGAGAAGAAGATAAGAGAATGAATGGAATGAATGAAATGACAATGGCTTGATCCTTTATATAGCAAACCAAAAACTACTTGAATTTTGATTCAATGGCCATCATTTGCACCTTAAAAAGTCATCTCACTCTCTATCTTCATAAAGAGACATATTACTCTCTCAATCCATCTCTTTCTCTTTCAAATTGTTAACCATATGTGTCTCTTAATTTTAAATCAAAGCATTGAATCATTTGGTTGTGAAAACCAAATCACAACTTCACGAATCATTGTGAAGTTACTGCCACGAAATGCTACAGCCTAGTAAGCATCTCTCAGTTTAGAATTCAATGAAGAGACACCAACAGTAGTACTTACATGATCATGGAAGAGGCATTAACAGTCATGCACTTAAGTGTTACTGTCAAGGGGCACATAAAAAGCTATGTCTCTATAAAATCAAATATACACAACATGTGCTAATACAATACTTGGTTCTGGCATGATGTATGTTGTGGGTCAACAACAGTCTACTTAATCCTAACAGCAGATGAAGCTAGAATATGAAATTAAAAGTGTTAATCAGTTCAGACCGTTCAAACATCCATCAAGTCTGAATAAAATAATGTGCATATCCCACATAATTCATAATGTGCACCCCTCTCCTCATAACATATCCTTTTCTAATGAACATACCCTGCCAGAAATGACACTAAACACCTGAAAACCATAATCTCGTACCACACCTTATTGCTTTTTCCAACCAATTGATAATACGAGGCTTCTAGACATTGGATCTTGGAATTTGTTAATTGTAGTTCCTCATTAAGTCTGTTCTTTGCCTCTTTATGCTCTTGTCATATATGTTGCTGCAGTGAGAACAAAAATCAATTAAAACTTAGAATAAATTGTCAATGAAAGTACTTGATTTTTTACCTCTTTGCTTCTTGCGAGATATTTTTCTATGACTGTTAAGATTGTTGTACAGTCAATCCTTCTTTTACCAAAAGGTTGAAGACATCATGATCAATAAAGTTGTTGCTGGTGGTAGAGGCCGAGGTGGCCAGGCGGCAAAGAAAGATGGTCCTGACTACAGAAATTGAGCCCAGCAATTAACTAGGTTTGAATTTCTATTTGTGTCCTGACCAGGTTCACAAGCACCTTTGCCTTTTCTAATCTCCGATAGTTAGTTAATTAAATCAAAAAAGAAAGAGAGCATCTAGCTTCCTTTTAAAAATGTATTTTGTCAAAGTTATTTTTTGTATTTTCTATTTGTTATTTTGTTGATTTTTATAAAATATTGAACCCACAATATGTTTTTCACAATTTAAAATCCCATAAATTTAAAATCAAATATAAATCTATAGAATATGAATTTTAACCTTTTACATCCCTTGCACCAAACTCCTTTTTCATTTTCTTTAATTATTTTATTGCCAAGGCTTAGAACTTCCTATTCTTTTGGTTGAGAGGAGAGGTTGAATCTCATCTCAAACTGCATATAGGCTCATCCCAGGTGCTTGACAAATTGTTCAAGCCTAAAAATGGTCTAATATTGGACCTCCTTGAAATTTGACAGAGGATTTTCTCCTAATTATCTTGCCAAGTGAAGAACTAGTAAGTACCAAAAGAAAAGTGACTTCAGCCAATGCACGGAACATAACATAAAACATCAGTATAATTATTTCAAAGCTTACCTTGTATTAACAGCTTAGCATGCTCTTCCCATTCAGTGGCCCACCTTGAGGAACTCATTTCCAGGGCTCTGTTCCTAGGTGATCTCAACGCTTCACATTCATCTAGAAAACTCTTGAACAACATCTCAGCATATTTGACAACTTGTTGTAAGAAAGAAGGATAAGAAATTTCGAATGTAACAAAATGTCATTAGCTTTGAGAAGACTAGAGTTATTACCACGAGTTCATCAGCCAGTTCAGAAGATGACGAGAAGAGGAGGCCACCTTTCTCAACTTTGACAAGTTCCTTGATGTTAGAAACAAAAAATAATTTTTCAAATTTTTAGCTACCTACAAACACAAAAGAATTGGCTGCCACATATATCATGAAAATAAGATTATACCATGAGTAGGGAGTTTTCATTGGCAAAACAAATAAATTAATACACAGGAATAAATTGAAAACGAGAGTACTTGATTTTTTTACCTCCTTGCTTCTTGTGAGAGCATTTTTTGTTGCCAATAAGATGACATTGGACTTCTTCCATTATTGGGTTGGGGCAGAGGTGGCCGAGTGGCGAAGAAAGCTGGTTTTCATCTGTAGAGGGAGATGGAAGAGATTAAATGGCAGCAGATGGCATCAACAAGAAGCACAAGAAATTGAGCCCAGCAATTAACTAGGTTTGGATTTCTATTTGAGTCCTGACCAGGTCCACAAGCACCTTTGTCTTTTTTAATCTCCGGTAGTTAGTTAATTATATCAAAAAAGAAAAATAAAAATAAAGAGAGCATCTAGCTTTCTTTTAAAAATGTATTTTTTCAAAGTTATTTTTTGTATTTTGTATTTGTTATGTTGTTGATTTTTATAAAATATTGAACCCACAAACTGTTTCTAATATTGGACCGCCTTGAAATTTGACCGAGGATTTTCTCCCAGTTATCTTGCCAACTAAAGAACTAGTAAGGACCGAAAGAAAAGAGACTTTAGCCACAGCCATACCCAATGACGGAAGCACTGGGAGCCACGAACGCGTCTTTGTCTACCACCGAAGCTTTATCTAACACGTTCATCGACGCCCGGTGCCTCGACACTGCAAACAATCAAACAACGCCCACACCACAGGAAAATTACCATATCCATCCTATACTTATACTTAGTAGTCCGGTTTTCCCAGGGAGGGAGAATCGAAAAAGTCCGAGATCGGGAAAGCGATTAGGGCTTACGTTGTTCTCGGAAGGGGTGGTTCCCTTGGAGGCGCCACCCGATGCGATCGAGGGCCTGGCCGGTCTCCCTGATCCAGAATCCGACGGTGTAGATTGCTTTCCCGAGTGTACCCATTCTTCGCCTTCGAACGAGGGTTTTGCGAATTGCTGAAGAGAGCGTGCGTGTTATGACGCTCTGAAACGCGGCCGATACTGTGCGTTTTGGGGGGACTGTTAGGGTTTTTTTCTACAGTGGTCCCTCGGATGATCCGGTGGGATTCTGCCACGTGTCGGTGATTCTGTTGCTATTTGGGCCGACTCGTCAGAGAAAGTGATCGACTTCTCTAAATTGATAAGTTCGAAGAATAATGTTAACATTTAATAATCTTCTACCGTAATCACTAATATTTTTTTCCATAAAATATTAGTTCTAAATCTCTACCCCCGGTCCCAACTTTCGCCTAAAGTGATAATTTTCTAATAAATCATCGTTTAAATTGTCTTCAAATGGTCTTCGTGGTCGTTGTAAAAAAAAATCTTAATCCAGTGTAACATTTGAATAATGTTGTAATCGAGATTTCAAGTTACTTAAATACAGACAAAGTAATTTTTTGGTATAAATATGGATACAAACCCAATTTTAATATCTTTGGAATAAAAACACAAACTCTCTTATATAATAATTCTAATAAACGCGAAGATATCTCCAATACTACTAAACTATATCCATTACAATCCAATTATTGTATATATATAAATGAACCTTGTGAATTTTACGTTATGAACTACATACATCAGTTTGCCAAACAAAAGCTAATAGAAAAAAGAATAACCAAACTAAGGTAATATTTTGCTTGGGTCCCAACTCCCAACAATATCACTTCTACTGTAACTAACGATTTGAATTCTTTGAAGAAGAAAAATACTATTAAAAAATCATTACGTTAATAGAAAATCTAATATAATAATGTGGTTCTGAACATTAAATTTCCAACTCCACCACAAGCGAGTTGCTGCCCCAGATCAAGAAAATCAAAAGACAGGTGGCCTCTCTTTTTATTAGCCGAATTAACCAGACCTACATCTAACGGATTCTACCGAATGTACAAAGAAAATATTTAGCTCGCAGATAGGTCATTTGCAAAGCTATGACAGGTTTTGAAATTTCGGAGCATTGGAGAGAAACAAGAGGGGCATGTGTAGCAAGAAGTCTTGAGCCTTGTTACTATAGTTCTATTGTATCAAGTGCAACGTCCATTAGCTACCATCACCGAGAAGTCACTGCCTCAGGCTTTCGACAATGTAAGACGCATATATATCCCTGCCAAAGAAAGAACAGAACCGAAAGATGATTGGACAACGAAATCAGTGCGAAGCTGCAAACACAAATGTAGAACGAAATAGTCGAAGAACTCACATGGAGTAGCTGATGGCATCGATAGCAGACGCAGCTGGCAGGAAGTCCTCCACGTCGACTTTCTTGTTCTCGTTCTTTTTTTCTGTTCGTCAAGTTGAGGATTTGCGAAGTTGTGGACTCGATTCATACAGATATGTAGATTGAAGTTCACCACAGTGCAGATATCCAGCCACCTGCAAGTGAAAAAGAAAGGCGAAAGCTACAACAAAGCATTGTAAATGGATACAGTCTTAAAAAAAGTGGCGAATTTCAGCCAGGCGGTGAGGGGGAAGTTCCTTGATGTCTGTGTAGTGGCGGAACTCTGGGTCATCAGCACAGACTGCTATGATCTTGTCATCCTTTTCACCCTGTTCCACCACTATCATTGGTTAGCTTTTCTTGAGTAAACAGAAGAAATAATTCTTTCGTATGTTTCTACTTTGTGAGCTGGAAACCCACGACCATAGTAGTTACCCACGTGAACCGAAGTTGGAATAAATTGCTCTCACTTTTTACCTGATCAATCATAGGCATCAGGCCAGTAGCACGGGCACGGAGAAAAGACCCAGGTAGCACTTGCTCCTGTATGAAAATCAAATTAGAGCAGCTCAGAATGGCTCACTAAAAAAGGAGATACATTGAATCGGTTGATATTGTAAGAGAAAGCTAATACCTGCATCAGAACCAGAACATCCATAGGATCACTGTCCTCACAGAGAGTTCTGGGGATGAAACCGTAACTGTGAGGGTAGACAACTGATGAATAGAGAACACGATCAACCTCTTGACAAGGGTGTCAGTTTTATATCTTATACATCAAATCAAATTAAGAAAAAGGGAAAAGTATGTCATCTCTTCATGGACAACTTATTAACAAGCACAAGCATTGTTACAGTCTTTGATCAATCATGAAAGGCAAGAAGTCGGAGCTGATACAAATTGCATACAGTGCTGCAGTCAGAAGAGAACAGATGACGCAATATAACTTCATTCTATTAAAAGATAACTGTAGTCTATTTATGAATCATCAAAGTTAAATAGGGTGGTTTAACAGGATTAGCAGTTCTCGCTCCACAATAGTAGAAGGTGCACATGTCACGTGCTATCTTTTCCTGACCTAGCAAATCATATCAAATGAAGCAATTGACAAGTTTCTAAATATATGAGAGTCGGGAACATTTATCAATGGAGACCTTTCTGGCTATGCTTATGTTAAGGTTCCCATTTATCAGTACTGCATCATCAAACAACTTCTGAACAACTCGATACCAAAGAATTTCAGGGAATTATTTGCTGCAGACCCTAACGAGTAACACTTCCAACATGCTTATTGTTCGTTTCAAAGGTAAAGAAGTAACAGAAGAAGCAAGGTAGCATACTTTGATGAGCCCGGTAACTTTGTCTAGCTCATACTTGACCTTGCTTCCCTTGCTGATTTCAACCACCTGTCAGTCAAATCCAAGTTAGAGCTGCAACTTTGGATGGGCAAAAGTACTAGTATTGAAAAAGGTAGGCAGTGATCTGCAACTTAGTATACCATTGCTATATGTTTTTACTTATTCCAGGGAATCCTTAAACCAAAAGATCCTTGGGAAATGTGGAAACACGCTAATTTTCTTCAACATTTCACCATTTAAAACAATCACCAAATCTGAGAAAAATCAAGAAATAAACAACTTACACAGTTGAACACTGCCGGAGCACCAGGTCCTGCATGAGGTCATTAAATATCATCAAGCGTTTCGATCGAGAGAGAGAGAGAAAGAGAGAGAGATAAATAGCAATAGCCCCAAGCACAACCAAAACCGTGAAATTTTCTATTCAACTTACCAATCTCCAAGTCGTGCCAGGGATGAGCAGCGACACTCCGACGCGACATGGAGGAAAGGATCTTCTCATTGAGCGCAACATGAGAGAACGCACTCTTCCCAGAACTCGCTTCTCCGCCGTTGTTAGCCATCTTGAATCCTCCTCTTCACCTAATACACCAACAACATCACTTCAAATCCAAGCTCGTTAACCTTCTCATCAACCTTAAAACACGCACGATTCTTTCGATTTTCGACATATCGCGGTAGTTGCAACTCGAAAACACACAATCAAAGCGCAGGAAGGGGAAAGAAACACGAGTTTCCAGTAAGTAACTAACTCCAGTCCAGAAGGTACATGCACAGATTAAAAACAGTAGACGCATCTAATCATTCCTTCGTTTCAAAAAAAAATCTAATCATTTCTTAAAGAGGAATTTAGAGAGCGATCGGAGATTAGATAAAACACAGCAATCAAGAAAAACTGAAATTAATTAATTAATTAAGCACACAAAAACGAACAAAACAGAAGGACTACAGAAGCGTCGGTTTCTCTACCTTAGAAAAGAACAAAAGAAAAATTAAAAAAATTAAAGTTAAATAGGAGGAACTCACAGTGGACGAACGAAGTAGAGGTGGAGCGAAACGGAAGCTTCTCGGAGTAGCGAGAGAGAGAGAGCACTCGTAGCGTATATATAAAGCAGGAGGAAGAAGCTCGCGAGCTGTTGCTACTTCATTTGCTTGCCTATTTTTTTATTTTGAAGGGAGAGGAAGGATTGGGAAGATAAAATTTGCTCCACGGTGTCAGAAGTCGTTTCAACGGCCGGTCAACGGCGTGTTTGGGCCGTCGGATGGGGAGTTGGAATTCATCGGACGGGTGGTGGTTTTCCTTGGATTTTGGAAAAGGTCATCGCGAGGAAACCGAAAGTTGTAGTAGATGGCGTTATGGGCCGGTGTGGGCCCGTGGTTTTGTCGACCAATTGTTGCTTTACACCTGAGGCAATTTGTTCTTTTTTTTGGGCGGATATCCTGTTATTGATTTAAATTATTATTTTAGGAAATAATTCAAGGGAAAAATTCACTAAAGTATTATGTAGTTTCACACTTTTTTATCTTAGTACTATGTGGTTTGACCTTTTCTTTTTAGGTGATAGAAATTTTCGAAAGTGACACTATTAACAAATTTTTAACCAGAGTTAATTTTTTCAACTAGATCATACACATAATTTTTTCTATTCTAAGTAACGATGACGTCGCAAAATCGAAAAAAGGAACATAAAAACATCGTCGGAAAGATCTGTCGTAGAGCTGTCCACCGCCGAAATCCTCCCCTTCGCGAAGCTGGTTCTGAGATGGAGGTCCAACTGTAGTACGACGTCACTGCGGGAGGTCGGGGAGTGTCCATGACAAGCCCACGATGTCCACACCATCGTGGGAAGACAACCAGAGGGCCGATGGAGATGCAATGATGGAGATCGTGGGAAGACCTTGTGCCCAACCCCCTTCGCTGGGATTTTGAAGGAGAACGACCAGGATGCTCGTACTGCCCTGACCTTCGTCACTCTCCGAGCCAACGGTGACCACGAGTTCATGTTCAACCTCGACCTCATTAGATCTATAGACTTGGCAACTCTCGATAATTAATTGGATATTTTGGGTTGGGTTTTTAATTAATTATTGGCCTTAGATATTTAATTGAGTTGTTATTGTCCTTCAGAACCTGGCTTATCTCCTCCCTAAAAGAACAGAAGCATGGGTTGTTTAATTGAGTTGCGAAATGGTAAAGATTCGAGGGTTAATAAGAATCAAAATTTAAATAACTCTAATTCTTGATGAATTCATTAAAATTAGGGATTTTCAAGTTTAAAAATTATTATAGGTTTTAAAATTAGGGTTGTTCAAGTTTTAGTTTTGATTGAAGGTGGGAGAAAGAAGATGAAGTGTGAGGAAGAAGGAGTTGGAGGTAGAAGGAGAGAGAATTCTTTTTTTAAGTGAGGGGCATTTTGATCATTTCAAGTGAGGATTCACTGGAGAAAAAGGAATATTCCGGCTCCAGGGACCCGAGAGTCTATTATCATCAAAACTTAGGGACGGGACAATCATTTTCCAAAAATTAGGGACCCTAGAAAGAGGGTGACCAAAGGTCAAGGACTCGAGAGTAATTTGCCTTATAAACAATGATTAGAACCTGGGAATTGGTTTTTGTAATCCGACATCACCGTCGAGCACTGTATGATAGGCAAACTATCATAAAGTTGTAAATTTGTTTTCGGCAACGAAAACCTCTATTTAGTCATTTTGGTGAGCACCCATGCATGTATGGTCGATTAAACATTCCTAGTTTGTTAATTATTCTATTAGAGAACCAACATTTTGGCAACGATCATGGGCACTTCACCCATTCCCAATCTTAACTCATGCCACCATCAATTTCAGGTAATAATCCCTTCATCAAATACAGTTGTTTTTTATACAATTTAGGGATGATATTAGTCTTGAGAAGGTATGATATGCTGCTCTATATGGTACAATTATGTGGGGATCTGGACTTAGTTTCAGGTGTAACTGAAAATTTCTCGTACATTTTATTGTCCAACATGTAAATGAGTAGCTAATTTGATCTAATTCAATTTCTAATCTTATTGATCAGTACTTTATTTTGTATATTGAATCACTATAGTGATTAAGTTTATTACGGTAATCGTTGTTGCTTGTATCTATGCACATATTTATTTGAGATTAACACAAAATTTACTTGTAAAAAAGAATGTTATTACTCTATTAAGGACATACTTTTTGGTATATAACTCTTGTAACAACGTGTCACTAAAGTGTCAAACTGCTTGATAGTATGCGATATTTTCGACGACTACTCTATTTCTGAAATTTAAATATAGAGATTATTTTTAAATTGCTTTCTTTTTACCATGTCTCATCATCAAACATGGTTGCTGAATCCATGTTTTACAAAATATTAATTTTCAATTTTTCTCAAAAATTTTTTGGGTAGATTTGTTTTCTTAATACATATTTTTTTGAAAGATAAATTTTTACACCATAACACAACCATGATTTAAAACCCGGAGACCACTTAAATATTTACAACGCCTTGTACCGTTGTGCTAGAAGCACTTCTTAATACATATATGCCACTTCTCTTCGCAAATATATTCTTCGGGATCAAACTTTTAGTTTATTGTATTTCAGCAATATGCATGTAATTGACCATATATGAATGGTGCCCGGATACTTGAAATTTATTGTTACAAGTCGTAGAAATCTTTAAATAAAATCAATAATAATGTCATCGAATGTTATCTTATTCATACAATCCTTAAATGAAATTAATAATAACGTCTTCCACATATATTTCACTTTTGTGCACCAAATATGTGCCAATTATAAACGGTCTTAGTTTTTGTTTTTTGGAAATGGTGGGATTATGCCGCTATATAAATACGAAAAAGGAATACAAAGTATCAGACAAATTCAATCAACCAGCATCGAAAGAAGTCCTACTGGCCTCAGAGTCGATATCCTCTCTTTCGAAGTTGTGGACGTCGGCCTCGTTAAAACCCTCTGGCAGTAAAAATCCAGTAGAAAGCCCCGCATCAGGAGGGAAAGAGTACCTTGGCAAGGTCATAGTGACCCGCCTTGACGTTGAAACCGGTATAGTTGATCCTCTCAGTTCATCACTGGCCGTGTGGGTGCAACGAGGAAGGCTAACACCCCGCAGATCATCTAGATACGCTTGCATACAACAATCAAAGGGTACAACGGAAACAGAAAGTTCGTATAAAATCTCCAGCACATGCTTGGAGAGTGCATCTGCAACTCAGTTGCCTCTCCTGCCATGTGTGGATGTCGATCTGTCAATCTCTCGCTAGTAACCCCCTTGCCCTGTGGATCAGGGCCGCCAGGGGGTATGCTCGGTCCACATCTCGTCCAACACATAGGATGTCCAGGGATGAGTCTACCTCCACCTAGACCCTCCGAAAATCCTTCTCCCACGTCAACTCGAGTCCTAGAACCAAGGTCCAGAGCTCCAAACTCGATCTTAGCTATGTTGTGACGAGCACACAATTACGAAAAGAAATATAACTGACGCATTACAAAATTTTGCTCACCAAGATCTTATTTATGCAAATTATAAAGCATTTAATTACGTTCTCCTGACATTTCCAAATTTATATGTTAAAAATCATTTAACAACATGACATTTATATGTACCAGTCAAATATTTAATTATATTCTCGGAATGTTTGGAGCACAAATCAGGAGACGACTTCGCGTACACCCTGTCAAATAGGAAATCATCGTAAGAACAAAATAGAGAAGAAAAACAGAAGAATCCATAGATAATAAACGAGAATTTATTTTTTTAAGAAACAATAAATGAAAATTTAAATAGTTTTGGTTTTATATCACTTTATATTCCATCAAATCGATAATTCAATTTTAAACTATATAATTAATATTTTATATTTTTATATTTTTAAGAATTCGAACTTGAACTCCCGTAAACGAGTGAATCCCCTCTCTCTCTCCCCGTTGCCGTTGTTGAAGGAGTCATCTTCAAGTAATAGAATTGTCAACAACTAAACTCAGAAAAAGGAAAAGAAAAAAAAAACCCCACCAAAAACAGGCACTGGCCCTTGAATCTTCTCCATTCCACCAATTCCTACTAATTACTCCTTTCCCCATTAGAGTTTTACTTTGTGGACAAAAAACCCAATAACAGTAACAATAAAGTCTCTTACTTGGGTGCTACTTAGAACAGGAAGAAGGAGGAGATGGTGGTGGCGGTGACGGGAATGGAGACGCTGGCCGACAGGGCGTCCAAGATGAGGGAGGCCCTCCACAAGAGCCAAACGATCACCGACAATGTCGTTTCGATCTTGGGTTCCTTCGATAGCCGCCTCTCCGTTCTTGAGACGGCCATGCGCCCCACTCAGGTTACCTTACCCCCCCTTGTTTTAAAGTTTCGATCTTGGAATTGGGTTTTGGGTTTTTTGGGTTAAAGGTTGGTGCTTTGGATGAGTTGGGGGCTCAGTTGACTTGGGTTGTTGGGATCAGGTGTTTGGTGGAGGCTGGAGGTTGGATCCTGCCCATTGAATGTGTTTTGTTTGAGTTGGGAATTGGTTCTTAGTGGATTTTATGGAATGGAACATTGGAGATTTGGAAGTTTGGACCTGGGATTAATCAATTGGTTGAATGTTTTTTGATGGTTGTGTGATGCTGGCTTTGATTCTGTTTTTCTGGATCTTGGAGCTTCCGGATCCTGCCCATTGTGCTGTATTTTGTTTGAGTTGGAGTTCGCTTCTTAGTGGCTTTTATGGAGTGGAACAGGGTCTCAAAGTTTGGAGCTTTAGAAGTTGGGATCTAGGAGTAATTGATTGGTTGTATGCTTTTGCTAGTGGTTGATGGTTGTGTAATCGAGCTCGGCAGAAGTGGTGGTGCCTGGATTTGATTATGGGTTGGTGGAGCTTGGAGCTTTTAGATCCTGTCGATTCTGTTGTTTTGTGTCGGTGTGACTTTGCTTCTTAGTGGCTTTCATGGAATGGAAGTCAAATGGGGTCCAAAGTTTGGAGCTCCAGAAGCTGGGACCTAGGAGTTATGGATTGAATGCATGTTTTTTGCCGCTGTTTTTATGGTTGTGTTGTCCAGCTCGGTTGAACTGGTGATGCTGGCTTTGATTCTGCTTTGTTTCTGACTTCTTCTTTGGTAAATCCTAGAGAAATGCAAGAATCAGGGTTCTTCTCTCTTGTTTGATTACTATCTCCCGTATTGTTTTGTTTAGTTTCTCATGTGGCTTTTTAACCATTTTGTAGGTTAAAACTCATGCTATAAGGAAAGCTCATGAGAACATCGACAAGACTTTGAAGTCGGCTGAGGTTATTTTGTCACAATTTGATGTGTTTCGTCAGGTTGGTCATTCTCTTTATGCATAAGCTTATTTTCTTGATATAAGCTTGTCAATTATTAATGCTTTTCTTATTTTTGCTTTGTGCGACTTCCACGCGGCTGAAATCTTTTCTGGAGCATATTACGTATATGGTTGCTTAATCCATCTAGGGTTCTTAGCAGCTAGACCTGATAACAAACTTGGAATACGGTCAACTACAATTTCCCATGTCATAACCCATGAGCTTGCTATCACAATGTAGACGGTTTAATTTCGTCGAAGACACTCCATGTTATACTCCAGTCTCCAGCCTGTCACTGTGTACTGAATCCACTTTTTTCCCGATATCATACACTAAAATTTTTTCACAAAAAAGTAACTGAAAAGACAACCAGTTTTCTCTTTTTTTGTCCTTCCGTAGCCAGCCCACCTTTTTTTAGAGCACCAGCAGCTCGCCTAATTCTGCACTTGCATAGAGTAGAGCTTATGGTAGAGTCTAGAAGATAGGGCACCCTTTCGGTTAGAATTTGTTAACCGAGTGTACAATCTGTTATTAGGTGATTGTCAGCTTCCCCGTATTGATTTTATAAGTGTGTACCTTTGAGTAGTGTAAACACCTTGTTAATTTCAGTTACCATTATTGCTTCAATTTGTAGGCGGAAGCTAAAATACTAAGGGGACCACACGAGGGCCTGGAAAGTTACTTAGAAGCGATCCATCAGCTAAGAAGCAACATAAAATTTTTTAGCAGCAACAACGGATTTCGAAGCAGTGACATGGTACTGAATAATGCAAACAGTTTACTTACCAAGGCTATTTCAAAGCTAGAAGATGAGTTCAAACAGCTATTAGCAACCTACAGGTGTGTATTATGCTGAATGAATGATATTCTGTCATTGTGTCAAAAGTCAAAACACTTTTGTTGGGAATTTGTTATTTTGCTTCCTTAGTTGCTGCTATTGCTATGTTCAAAAGCAGGAAATTTATATAATCATAGAGTCCGTGCTCCTTTTTCATGCTGATGCTTGCCCATAGTTAAAAGAGAGCTAGACGTGACATTACATTTCTGGATTCTACTTTTTGCGGCCACTGACTGGAGATGCCCCTGAGATTATGTTTGTGATTTGGTTAAGTTATCATATATATGTCGAAGAAGATTTTGAAACATGCCAGTTCAAGTATTGTAATGGTTTAACAAATGACATACACATATGCTTCTGTCTATGTGATTGGAGTTCTGCTTGTTTTGTGCTAGTCGGAGATTAGGTGTGCCTGTTTTCTGCTAGTCGGAGATTAGGTGTGCCTGTTTTCTGACACCTGAGAACAGTAAACCTTTTCTTATGACATTGACAAGAAATCTTTCTGTTTGATACATGATTCTTGTGGGTCACTTCGCCTAGCCTTATAAGCGGACCTTTTCACTCTACCGGTGTATGTAACTACATGGATTTTGAATTTCAGCAAACCTGTTGAGCCTGATCGTCTCTTTGAATGCCTTCCTGAATCAATGCGGCCATCTGCTGGGTCACCAGCACACCATGAGAATGGTGGTGGCAGAAATCACACCGAGAATCACCAGAATAATTCAGAAGCTAATGTTTATAAACCTCTCACTCTCATACCGCCAAGGATTTTACCTTTGTTGCATGATCTAGCCAAACAAATGGTTCAAGCAGGTCATCAGCAGCAACTGCTTAGAATTTACCGGTAAGGCTTCATCCAACATCTGCTAGATTTATGTGCTAATAGAGCCATTTCGTATTTTGCTGGTGATTAGGTTGTGTAGTTATGACGTTAATTTCGCCCCCTCCCCCGGTACCTTATTTTGGCGACTAGCAGACAATGAACTTGGACTGGAGGCAGTTATGTAGTCGGTTGATGGTTCTGCTTTTAGTGGCCTACAACTGATTCTAGATCATACAAATCATCCAGGCATCTCAGAAAAGACACAATTAATCCTTGAATGGCAGAGACCAAGCCAAAATTCAATCATTTTCACTGCCTTCATTCAGGGATACTCGTTCTGCAACACTGGAAGAAAGTCTCCATAAGTTGGGAGTTGAGAAATTGAGCAAAGAGGATGTCCAAAGGATGCAATGGGAGGTGTTGGAGGCCAAGATCGGGAATTGGATTCATTTCATGCGGATTGCAGTGAGTATTTGCAAACTGAAGCTGTATTTTGATTTTCCAGTTTCTAATATTTAGTTGTCTGAGCAGGTCAAAGTTCTATTTTCTGGAGAGAGAAGAGTCTGTGATCAACTTTTTTATGGCTTTGACTCGCTTCGTGATCAATGCTTTGCTGAATGTGCGGTTAGTAGTGTCGCAACACTACTCAGTTTTGGTGAAGCAATTGCAAGGAGCAAGCGGTCACCTGAGAAGTTGTTTGTACTTTTGGACATGTATGAGATAATGCGGGAGCTTCAACCTGAGGTATCTCAGTGCTACAAGTTTACAATCAATATATCTATATTTTGTTGTTATCAATAGCATGGATAAAAGGAAACTGTCTGGCTTCTGGATACGCACTCAGCACCAGGATTGGTGCGTAACGAATTCCCGTCTATTCTATATTTAATGTACGGTTAGTGCTAATAGTGATATGTCAATTCAGGAATTTGGGTGTTTCTTGGTTGTTCTTAGATACATCCTTCCTATTATCAGACCTGCAAACTTCAGCATTGTTTGGTTTCTGACTAGAAGAAACTCTCATGAAGTAATATCTGTTGGGAAGAAAGGTTTCTTATAATCTGTGATATCTTTCTTGACGTAGGTTGAAGCAGTTTTCAGTGGTAAAGCATGCACAGAAATTCGAGAATCTACGCTTGGTTTGACTAAACGGCTCGCCCAGACAGCTCAAGAAACCTTTGGTGATTTTGAAGAAGCGGTTGAAAAGGATGCAACTAAAACTGCCGTATTGGATGGAACTGTCCATCCCCTGACAAGCTATGTGATAAACTACGTGAAGTTCCTCTTTGAGTAAGTCCCATGTGTTCATACTTTTGGCTTGAAAGAAGCAAAAATTTTTGGATCATTCATGAGGAAAACCGTTGATTAGTCCTAAAGCAGATGGCGAAGCCCTCTTTTCTCATCTCTGAGTACAATACACAGGCAAATGTGTAGATTGAATTGTGAATGTAGGAACAGTGAAATTCATCTGCAGGTTATCAAATCCGTTGTATGCGATGTTATCATTGTGAATGGCCTTAACCCGACCCTCAAAATTCGACAAGATCCCAGTGCTCAAAGATTGCTGCAAGCCTTGGACCAGATCCTAAGTTGGACCCTGAGTCTGACCCTCGGACCGGACTGACTCCCTAAATCCAACCTTGGACCAACTGGGTCCCAGGGGTCAATGTCAGGCTGGGATCAAGTAGATAACCGAAAAGTGATGTTGCAATTAAGCATGCGCCGCTGTTGTTGGCAACTAGAATAACTACTTGTTTCCACAAAAAGAAAAAAGAAAAAAAAACAGAATAACAACTTGTAGATCATTCAGCATTCTGCCTTCTCTTGTCAAGCTTTAGTCAGGATGGATGCTTTAATTGGTTTATTTTTCCTTTTCTTTTAAGTTATTTCCAATATGTCATATTTCTCATTGCAGATATCCTGGCTAAACTTATTATGTTCTTGACCGTAGCTGCTTAATGCTTTTAAACTTTTTTGCAGCTATCAGTCAACTTTGAACCAGCTATTCCAAGAATTTGAAAATGGAAATGAAACAACTTCAAAGTTAGCTTCAGTAACAATGAGAATAATGCAGGCTCTTCAAACTAATTTGGATGGGAAATCGAAGCAGTACAGAGATCCTGCTTTGACTCACTTGTTTCTGATGAATAATATCCATTACATGGTCAGATCAGTGCGCAGGTCGGTATTTATTTCTTTGGATCTCTGGATGGTCGTCTGGCTTCTTTTTCTTAAATGTATTTGTCACTTCCAGATCTGAAGCTAAGGACTTGCTGGGCGATGATTGGATTCAGAGACATAGAAGAACGGTGCAGCAGCATGCGAATCAATACAAGAGGAATGCATGGGCAAAGGTGTTGCATTTAATCTCCAAACTTTCATGATATTGTTGGATGACAACCTAGTTGATTTTGTAAGATTTGTCTTTGCCTATTTTTATGGAAGAGAAATGCTTGGGCAAAATACCATGGGCTCTTTGTGTCCATAGTTGCTAAAAATAGTTATTTACCAGTTTAGGAGCATTCGTGCGTTCATCATAAGAGTACAACATTAAACTGATGCTTACGAGAGTATAAGCGAGTCTGTCAGGAAATGAGGGTGAAGAACATTGCTAAAGTTTCAACTCAATTTCTAGACCTTCAAGCACGAGCTTGGTGCAACAGTAAGTTGTTCCGCTGGTGACGTATTGGTCATTAATAAGCCTGCCTGCATATGAACGTGCCTTTTACCTACCTCGCTTGCTCTAACTGGGGAGCTCTAGCATGGTTGTGATGTCCTTTTTATCTTGACCTCTCGAAGGGTGCCGGTAGGTCTTACTGATAAAAGGAAACAACCATTAACTAGTATCACTCGTATGATGCTGTATTTTCATCGTATAGTTTGACCATGCTGATTAAGGATCTGGGTGGGTTTTGGTGAACTCTGTCTAATAGTTATCACGGCTCTGTTCTTTCCTATTGTTTATTTCGGCTTTATTCCTTTGCTAATAGTTGGTCCTTTCAGATTCTTCAATGCCTATCTGCGCAAGGCCTAACCTCATCCGGGGGAGGCAGTGGAGCACCCGGAGATGTTGGAAGTGGTAGTGGGGCTTCAAGAACCTTGATAAAAGATAGGTCAGGATTCGTCGTTGATATTATTTGTTGAAAATCACATTCTCACTTTATATACTTCGCCAACGCCTCTGTATAAGAAATATTACTCAGTTTGTATAGTTGTATTTGTGAAAAATATAGTTTTTGACTTCGTCCTGGGAAATGTGCTGCCTAATTCTGTCAGGTACAAAACTTTCAATATGCAGTTCGAAGAGCTTCACCAAAAGCAGTCTCAATGGGCTGTGCCCGACAGCGAGTTGAGAGAGTCTTTAAGGCTAGCTGTTGCTGAGGTGCTGTTACCTGCGTATAGATCTTTCATCAAACGTTTCGGGTATGTATTACCATATTTTCAAGAGATTGAATGATTGATAGGGATCTTCACGAACTTAAAGTAAGAAATTGGGAATTCTAACCTTCGAATATAAATGCTGATTGTCACAGACATTCGATCTTCTTAAAACCCCTTATCTTCTGCCAAAGGCTTCAACTGAAGCTATAATCTTTCAAGTGATTAAGAATAAATGCATCTTTTCTTCAAGCATCCATCCGAAAGCTCAAAGTCCTAATGATGCTTTACAAGGCTGGCTGGCTACACATGAACACTCTTGATAAATACTTGCCCTTTTTTCTGCATATGCAGGCCTCTTGTTGAGAGTGGGAAGAACCCTCAGAAGTACATCAAGTATTCAGCAGAAGATTTGGAACGGATGCTGGGCGAGTTTTTCGAGGGGAAGATCGTCAACGACCCTAGGCGGCAAATGTGACGATCATTCTCGACGGCCGAATTGTGCGAATGATGCTATGCTTTTGGTGGAACACAATCTGTTTTGAGTGGTTTAATCTCATAATAGGATACATGTGTTTGTGTGTGCCTCTGGAGTTTGGAGGGAGATGTGAAGATGGTGCTTGATTCCTCAAGTACATACATAGATTCATCTACCGTTTGTATAGTTTTAAGATAATTGTGTTCTTCAATTTTAAGTTTGAAACACATCTGATTAAGTTAAAATCCAAAATTTAAGCGAAGTGAACTAAAAGTTTTACGCAAGGAAAATGTAAATTCTTTGATTCTTTTCAGCATAAAAATCAGCTATTTTTAGGTAGGAAATCCAATGATAATATCTAATCAAAGATTGAAACACGTCAAATTATTTTTTCGGAAAACTGATTTGTTTAACAAATTAGTTTTTGCTTGAAACAAATAGAGCCTTGATGAGAGAGGATTTTAGTTTTATTTTAATTTCCTGAAATTGTGGGTGTAACTTTGGGCCCAGGTGCGACAAGAAGCCCATTGAGAACAGAATCATACCACGAAACTTCGACAAGGATCCAAGCCCATCCATCTAAATTTTATAGTTGCTTTCTCGAAAAAAATATACAAAGGAGAAGAAAATTTACGTATAATTATATTATTGTTATAAATTTTAGCAGATATAAGTAATAGTAACAAGTGTAGAGAAAAGAGTAGGAGAGAAAATATGAAATTTTCATTAATATCAAGAAATGTACATCAAATGGAATGCCATTATAGGCTAATACAATAATCATTCCATAACCCACTAATCCACTAAACTTGATTTACGGAGAAGTGGTGAAGTGAGGAGAGGTGCCTTCAAATATGGAGAGGAGGTGGATAGAGAACATGGAAGAAATGTCGGCCATAATTATTAATACATAATACTCCCACTTGGATGCTATTTGAATAATGTGTCTCATTAAAACTTTATTAGGAAAAATCCCGTGGGAAAAATCCTAATCAAGAGAAAAAGAGTACATCATCATAAAATTACTGCCTCATTAAAACCTTACCCAAAAAATTCGTTGGGACAAAATCGTGGTTAAGAAAAAAGAGTACAGTGTAAAATGATATCTCCCCCTTAAGTCTACATCACTTGAGATCTCTGAGTCATTTCAGATCGATATTACGAACATGCTTTTCAAAAACTGTAGTGGGCAGAGATTTCGTGAACAAATCTGCCAAATTGTCACTTGAACGAATTTGTTGAACACTTATCTCCCAATTCTTTTGAAGATCGTGTGTGAAAAAGAATTTTGGTGATATATGTTTTGTCTGATCACCTTTAATATAACCGTCTTTCAATTGTGCGATGCATGCAACATTGTCCTCGTATAAGGTTGTAGATATTCCTTTTTAAAAAGGTAATCCACATAATTCTCGAATGTGTTGGACAATAGATCTCAACCAAATACATTCCCGACTTGCTTCATGAATAGCCAAAATCTCAGAATGATTAGATGAGGTGGCTGCTATAGTTTGTTTCATGGAATGCCATGAAATAGCAGTACCTCCACATGTGAATAAGTATCCGGTTTGCGATCGACCATTATGAGGATCAAATAAATAAAAGGGTCCTTTTTCATATCAAGTGACCTTACAACCATTGGAGTGTTCAACGGATGTGTTTTTATCCATATTGAAATGCTTTAGCACCTTTGCTATATACGCTGATTGATGCATAAAAATTCCATCTTCAAGATGTTCAATTTGCAATCCGAGACATAGTTTGGTCTTTCCCAAATCTTTCATTTCAAATTCGTTCTTCAAATAATCAACTGCCTTTTGGAGCTCTTCGGGAGTTCCAATGATATTGAGATCATCAACATAAATTGCAATTATAACGAACTCAGATTCGGATCTCCTTATAAAATTGTATGGATAAATTGGATCATTCTTATACCCTTCTTGTAATAAGTAGTCACTAAGACGGTTATACCACATGCATCCCGATTGTTTCAATCCATATAAAGATCGACATAGTTTGATCGAGTATAGTACTTTTTTACTAGAATCACGTACTTCTGGTACGTTAAATCCTTCTCGGATTCTCATAGAAATGTCACTGTCAAGTGAACCATATAAATAGGCTGTGGCAATATCTATAAGACGCATATTCAACTTTTCATGTACTGTCAAACTTATCAAATACCAAAACGTGATTGCATCCACCACAGGAAAATATGTCTCTTCATAATCAATACCAGGTCTTTGAGAAAAACCTTGTGTGACAAGTCGTACTTTATATCTCACGACTTTATTTTTCTCATTTCGTTTATGCACAAACACCCATTTGTATCCTACGAGTTTCACATCTTTGGGTGTGCGGACTGCAGATCCGAAAACTTCATGTTTCGCAAGTGAATCTAATTCGGATTTCATTGCGTCTTTCCAATTTGGCCAATCTTTTCTATGCTTGCATTCCTCAATAGATTTTGGCTCTAGATCCTCTTCACCTTCCATAAAATTTAGCACTATATGGTAGGCAAAAATATCATCGATGATAACTTCATTTCGATTCCATTTTTCTTCAATCATAACATAATTTATTGAGATCTCATGATTATCACAATGTTCAGATACCTGATCTTCTATTAGAAGCAACTCCTCTAGAGTCTGCCCTTCCTCGATATTGACTGAGGACTCTTCAGGAGTCAAGATATCCTCAATTTGACCATCTTGATATTTTGCTCTTTTTCTTTTACGAAAATTTTTATCTTTGGAACCAATAGGTCTACCACGTTTAATTTGTGCCTTATTTTCATTGGCAACAATCGATCGTCCTCCAGGGACATCAATTCTAAAAGGAGAATTAGCAGGCAAAATATGTGACATAGTCACTCTCTTTGGGTCAGCAAAAACGTCTGGCAATGGATTAGCTAAATTCTGCAGATAAATTATCTTTTGAACTTCAAGTTCACTTTGCTTTGTGTGAGGATCTAAATAACACAATGATAGTTCATTCCAGCTAATATCTTTTTTAGGCTGCTTATTTTCTCCCCCCTAATGTTGGGAATATTGATTCATCGAAATGACAATTTGTAAAACGTGCCGTAAATATATCTCCAGTACGTAGCTCAATGAACTTTATTATCGATGGAGATTCAAACCCAACATATATTCCCAACCTTCTTTGAGATCCCATTTTAGTGCATTGTGGTGGAGTAATTGGAACATAAACTGCACATCCAAAAATTCTTAGATACGAAATATTTGGTTGCTGACCATAAACCAATTGTAATATGGAGAATTCATGATAACTTGTTGGCCTGATGCGAATTAACATTGCTGCATGTAAAACGGCATGTCCCCAAGCAGGTACTTTCGGGTGACCCGATTTACCCGGATAAGAAAAATTAGTTTTTATTTTTCTATTTTATCGAATTTAATTTAGAAAAAACCTCCACTTTCACGTTGGGAGCGTGTACATCACTTTTGGATCACAACAAACTTATCATTTTAACAATTCTCGATAATATGTCAACTAAGTCAAACAAATTTGAGTAATATGTCAAACAAAAAAAGTGGTATAGTCATCTTCTTGTACTTCTAGATTTGTTAAATTGATGTTTGAAGACCTTGTTTAGATAAATTGTATAACAAAATTTGTAAATATTTGAAGTTATTTGGTATTTTATTATTTTTTATGCTAAATTAAATTTATAAAATCTTATTTAATAATATTAATATAAAAATAGAAGTATCGGTCTGACCGGCAGCCCAACTAGTCAGACCGGGTAAACAAAAAGTTTTTAAAAATCTGGGTCGCCTTCCGGGTCAGTTTTGAAAATATTGATTAATACCATAAAATATTTAAATGGCCACATGGTGGATGAATATGTCCACATATATCACCTTGTATAAGTTCCAGAAACCCAATAGATTCAACCCTAATTTTAGCTGGCGATGACCTCGTTCCTTGAGAGCATGCAGCGCATGAAAATTCATTAGATTGAAAAATCTTCTGGTTTCTTAAAGAATGTGCACATGAATTGTAAATGATTCTTCACATCATTATTGAGCCGGGATGGCCTAACCGGTCATGCCAAATTACAAAATCAGTAAACTTCTGATTTACTATTGCATGTGCTTCAATGACACTGATATATGTATAATATAAACAAGATGAATAAGCGGGTAACTTTTCCAACAAATACTTTTTACCCGAAATAATATTTGTGATGTACAAATATTCTTTGTTTCCTCCATTTGTTGTCTCAACATGATACCCATTTTGGCATATATCTTTGAAACTTAATAAATTTCTTTGAGACTTAGGAGAATATAATGTATTATTTATGCAAAAATTCGTACCTCCAGGTAATAATAAATTAGCTCTTCCATAGCATTCAATTAAATTTGCAGTACCCGATATAGTACTAACATTTGCTTTTTGCATATGCAAATGAAGGAAATATTTATCATCCTTAAGTATGGCGTGCACTGTAGCATTATCTATTAAACACAGATCTCTTTCTCAGATGAATGAGTCAACTTGTGCCAATTCCGTACTCTTCATAATAAAAAAAATATTTGCATTAAATTCAAGCAACGAAAACATGATAAGAAAATATTACATTAAATTCAAACAACAAAAATATGATAAGGGAGAATTCTAGGAAACATATTAAAGAAATAAATAAGAATATGAATATTAAACTACTATTCAATAAGAAAATGAGCAACACCCAAATGAGTGAAGTCATTTTGGCCAAAGTCTGTGCTACCCTCCACATTTATAATGCATGTACCACCATCGTCATTGACAAAATTTATCTCGGCCTTCCCTTTGCCTTTCAATGATTCTTGATAAAGTTTAACTAGATACTTTGGTGCACGACAGGTACGAGCCCAATGACCTTTGCAGCCACAATTATGACACAAATTTTTTATTTTCACTCCACCATCACCATCTCTTCCAGATTTTTTCTCTTTGTCCTCCCACTTCAGGTGGCGAGACGTGTTCTTAAAATTACTACCACGGTAATCATATCATCCACGACCATTATCACAACCACGAGCGCAGACCGCAACCGCGGTCTCTATAATTAAATTTTTTCACATTCACTTCAGGAAAGATCGCAGTCTCTATAATTAAATTTTGTCACATTTACTTCAGGTAATGGAGCATAACCAGTTGGACCTCGTAGTTTTTCATCAAAAGCTCATTGTTTTGTTCAGCCACAAGAAGACAAGCAATTAACTCAGAATATTTCTTGAAATATTTTTTACGATATTATTATTTTATGATAGTCTCAATATAGGAAATAAATTATGTAAAATTTAAGAGAATATCCCCATTAATTTATATTAGAACATAGTATAATTTCCCCGTTAATACAAAGTAATTTATGATATCAAAATCAGAGATTACCCTCTCGTTGCATGAAGCGTTCTCTCTCTCTCAAAAGTGCAATAAAGACAAAGCCAAACAATCATTGAGAATTATATCGATCGTATCCAAGATCTAATGAAGCCTTCTTGGTAACTTTCACGCCAACTCATCTTTTTGACCGGCCTTTACCTCCACTTTGCCTTTAGGAACTCGTTAACATTATAAATACCACTAAACACTTGAATAAACTAGTAAGAAAAATATTAAGATTAACGAGAAAATCTCAAATTCGAATCATTGAAAATATAACAGTGTTAAAAATTTGTTGGGAAATTTTTGTCATCATTTAAAAATCTTATCCAACTCATACATAAATTAGTTGGCCAAATGAGTATCCAGATACCAATTGGTAAAAAAAAAATCTTGTTGACATTATTATATCTTTGTTGATGTACAAAAATAGTTTCGGCGCATGTCTCGGTTCTTTCCGCGTAGTAACTGTGTCCGGTCTCATGTATGGTGATTGACCGGCCTTGAAGTCGATGGTTCGGACCTGCCTGGGTTAGTTGTTGGATCATCCATCGGGTTGAGTTGTTGGATCGCTCGCCTGGGTCACTTACCGGATTGTCCGACGGGTCGAGTTATTGGATCGCTTGCCTGGGTCAGTTACTAGATCATCCATCTGGTCGAGTTGTTGGATCGCTCGCCTGGGTTAGTTGTCGGTCCCGTTCGGTTTGGAGGGATGTCAGGTCTCGCTTGGAGGGATGCTTGGTCCTGCTCAGAGGGATGTCCGGTCTCGCTTGGAACGATGTCCGGTCCCGATCGGAAGAATGTACAGTTGGAGGGATGTCCGGACCCGCCTGGGTCGATGTCTGGTCTCGCTTGGAGGAACGTCTAGTCCCGCTCGGGCTCGACGAGTCAGACTTGCCTTGAGTTGGTAGGCGGATGGGTCCGCCTAGGGGACCAGCTCGTCGGACCTGCCTAGGGGATCAGCTGGTTGGATCCGCCTAGGGGAATATCTGGTCGGACCGCTTCCAGGGTATACTCGGTCGAACATGTGGCTGGTTTGGTTCCGCTTCCAGGTTATAAACGGGATGGGCCCTCATGGTCATTTTGGATCCACCTCGGGCTACTTCTTGGCCCATTTGGTTCATTTAGGATGGGTACTCGGGCCGGTACGTGGAGTCAGCTAAAACGTAGTTTAGGCTAGGCCGAGCCAAGATTTTTCTATTTTGAGCCGAATTCTCTGATATTCGGTCACGGTTTCAGATGTTCCTATTTTGAGCTGAATTTTCTGATATTCGGACACGATTTGGGATTTTCTTTATTCAACCGAGTTTGCTATAATGAAGGTCAGAGTTAGGTTGAAGTTGTGCTATATAAGCAGGGTTTGGTCGTAGGAGTAAGAATCCAGCAATCAACATAACAAACCCTATGTTTCTGTCTTGTATCATTTTTTCCTGTCCTAGCGTAGTTTAGCACTTTTTTCTCCCTCTCTATTAGATCGATATTGGGACGACCACTCCGGATCTGTCTCTGATTAACTTGATGTTCTTATATCCGTTTCTACTGCAGCAACCTTTTTTTCTAAATTAGGAAATTTTGTTTAAAAAAAAGAGAGAAAAATACAGAATGTGAAGCAACCTTAACTAAAGATAATTCAACTATTTTGAAACGTAGCTATATTAAAACTCGGTGTGAAGAGTTTTGATGGCTATTATAACCCGACTCATCTAGTGGATGTCGTAATACTAGTTTGTGTCAGCCAAAAATAGCCAATCCTCCCGTCATCTCATTAATATTCATTGTAAATTATATCATTATCAAACAGATAAAGATTTGAATGATCCAAGAACATTGTTCTTGAGGTGTATTTCCCTTAACAGTTAAAAGAAAGGATTGCGACTGATGAAAATATATTCTCTTGCAGCATATGTGAAGACCGAATGCTTTTACCTTTGTCGGACGTACAATAATACACTTGTTATTGGATGGGATTCAGTCCAATGCTCACTTACTTTCATGCAAGAAAAAGAAAAAATGGAATTCCTCTCAATGTTAATAAAGAATTAGCCTTTATGTAGACGGTGACCTCATAAATAAAAACAAGCTATTCCTATTACCTTTATTTTCTTAAAGACTGCCAAAAGTATAAGAGTGGTAGAAACTTTGTCTCCATACCAATATCTTTGGGACAACCTCAGTTTATTATTTTGCAAACTAATGTTATTTCATTTCGGCACCTTGCAGTTTGAAAATCATCAATGGGGTGACTATATTTTCAACATTTAAGAATAAAATATAAAAAAAACTTTACAATTAAATGTTACCGTTGTATATGATGATATGATATTGATCAATATAAAGATATGCATATTAATTCTATAGTTTTAATAACTTGGTCATCATCCACATTAAAGTAAAACTCTGATACCAACTGGTCTAACTGTTAAGCGACTTTAACTTCTTTAAGAAAGTCTCGAGTTCAAAACTTACGAATGAAAAAAATATAACATTGAGAGAGTCGCCTCCTAAACAAGGCACAACACAATACTCGACTATGAATACGAGAGGTTAAAAAAATAAAAATTCGATCCTAATATTTTTTCCATATTGCCACCACCTTCTCTCTCTCCCAAGATCATAAAAAAGTTAAGATGGAATGAAAGCTATCTTGGGATGAGACAGTATATTTTTTGCAGTAGTAAAAGAGGAAAAGGTGTACTGCCTTAGAAAAGTGATGGGGGAGGAGTGCAATTTTGAATGCTTTAGGAGGCATTAATGAGCCCTAAAAAGAATACAACGAGGTGGTGGGTTCCATTCTTTTTGGTGTTTCTTCTTTTTAATCTACATCGCATTTCTATCACTTGTAATGAGTTTGGTGATCAGTTTCATGTTCTAACCTATGACCCTAAAATGTATATATAATAAAACGGTAACGGCTAGTGATATATATCTTCTTCGTATCTTTTTTGGAATAAAGAGCCTTTAATTAGCACTCCTATGGCCACCTTCTTTTCATAAATGGCTTTTGAGTTCATATCTTGTAAAAACATTGTTGAGAAAATCATACGATATTAACTCTGAATAATACAAATTCACAACAACAACAAAATATATAGTACACCCAACAATTGTTGTAGTAGGGATCATACGAGGATAATATTAATTTGCTGTAGATCAGTTTTTATTTAGGTTTACGTTGAGTTTAGGAACTCGGCATGGTTGTATCATATATCATCAGATATAATTTAGTTCATTGTATGGTAGATACAATCCTAGATGAAGATCGATCCTCATTTTTTTAGGAAATAAAAGTGTGTTACTCCTGACCAAACACTAGGGGATCGTTTGAAATTACGGCTGCCATTGAACTGGATTTGGACAACCTTTGAAATCATTGGAATAAGATTGAATTGATTTGACCGTTTTGCCCAAAGATTTTCTTTTGTACGCTAACTTAACGTACGGTTCAGAATTAAAAAAAGGAAGAGAGTCAAATTAATCTCTTAAGCCTCATCACCATTTTATCCTGCACAAAGTAAATGGGATTGAGAGTACAATTAGTGCGAAAACCAGGAAAGTAAAACAACAAGAAACATAGCTGATGATATTATTATATCGTTAGTTGCGAGCATGGTTGAAGTGTAAAAATTTATCTACTTATTGTCTTAAGATCTTGAGTGGATACGAAAATTTTAAACGGTAACACTATCTGATCAACATATTGAGACAGATGTTTGTTATAGTTCAAAGAGTCTTTCATGGCAACAAAAACAAGAGATAAAGGTGTAGGAAGATTTTGTATTAATGTTCCTTGATGGATGTACAAGAATTCAAAAGAAGGAAAAAGGAAGAAAGAGTATGTGTAATTGAAGCTTGTCATTTTGGTGGCCATCCATGTTAAACGAGGTTTTTATAGAATTTGCTTTGTTTATCTGTATGATTTTAATTTTCAAAAAAGTAATACTTTTTTGCTAATTATTAAAATTGTATAATATTTATGAAATTAAAATTGCATTTTCAGTATGCTAGTTACACGCGAATTCATTTTCTGTAAGTTTAAAGATACCATTATATCTTATTATTTATATTAATTAACCTGTATGGTTATGTACTGCAGCTAATGGATTTTTTGGATGAATCTATGTATTGAGAGTGTGATCTTGTTTAGGAGACCATTCTCTCAATAATTTTTTATACATTTGTAAAATTTAGATCTAATATCTTTTTAAATGAATTCAAATCTTTTACTACTTGTATATTACAACTAATGGACTTTTTTTTGGGTCAAATCAGCTAATGGACTTTATCCTAAGCTTGATGCCATAATGGGAACAGAGCTCGAGGCGATATCTATTGTCATGTGACGAAGGCCGCATTTGCACCGTTCTAAGTAGTGGGAGTAGTGTTTCTTCTCAGGAATGAAAGGGACTACCATTATCAACCATAAAATGGCTTCAACTTAGTAATGACCTCTATTTTGTTTTCCCGAAGTTATTTCAATTTCTTGGGGCTTTTGGAGGTGATCAATTATAATATTTATAAAAGGGTGCTATTTCGAGGTCCGCAATGAGGTGAATATCGTAGCCTTGCGTCAGTTAAGCAACAACACACTCCCTTTAGTGCAACGACACCTCTTCAGTGTAGGTCGGCATCAAAAAAATGTTACAACCTTTCCGTGCGACGGGTCTCTCCTGAAAAAAGTTACAACCATTCGGTACAACTCCTGAATATCTATAAATACTCGGGGGATTAGAGAGTTCGATACAGAAATACAAGTTCCTCCTGCGATTTTCTTCTTCCTTTCTTTCTAAATCAGTGTCTATAAAATTTGTGAGTTCTTACTTCAGAAAATTCGTTAAGAGTATAACTTATGAATTTCGAGTGACATAGGTTTTTTTTGTCCTTGAAAATTAATTCCTTGAGATCATTTACACGATGAATTAATACCTTTAAAGATAGCATCATTTTTTGATATGCCTAACCTATCTTTAACTCCATCCCACATTACATACAGCACAGGGTGCTAATCGCGAAAGTGCTAGCTTCTTGTTGGGTGTGCATACTAATGAGTTTGAAATTTTGCAAAACTCCACAGTCGAGATAGCTATTCGAACAATGTCAATATTTATTGAGGTAAACTCTGATTGATTTCATTGATATGAGAGTACATGTATATATAAATAAACCCTAATACAATGTACACGTAATAACCCTAAACCTAACTACAATGTACACGTAATAACCTAAAGTTGGCTTATTTTCTCTCCTTTTTTTTATATAAGTGTTGGCTTATTTTCTGGTTCTTATAAATTGGCTTATTTAAAAAGGAAAGGTGCAAGTTCAATTTGACTCCTTGGGACATGAGTATTTGTCCCGAAAGCATAAAACTTAAAGTTAATTGCTCCAAACATTAGATTTTAGAACGTGAGTATTTTTTTTCTCTTTCATATGTTTGCTTTCCAAAAATTAAGAGAAGTGCATGTAAATACATTTTCAGTAAATGGGAACGATATGATCAACAATAATACTTTTTTGGCTTTTGCTTTTCTGCTTTCCTTTAGCCTTTTCTTCTCTTTTTTTGATGCTTAACTGAGAAACTTTGACAGTTGGGAATGAGTAAAGCAAGCTGAACATATGTTGATTACCCTTTTTAGGGTAAAAGATGATTGTTCTCTTCACTTATTTTTGTGCAAGAGCAGTGTTTTACTGCTTTTTTGTATTTATCTTGGTCAAAGGCTACACTTAAAAGGTGACAATCCTCACAAAAATATGGCAGAAACCTTCTGTTAGAATGTAGTTTTTTCGTTGTTTTGGCAAGAAACTTGGTTTCTTATGATTAGAGGAAGGTATAGAGCTTTTTTCTGCCAAAGAAAACTCTCTAGGTTTTTCTGCCAAAGGACTATCTAGGTTTTTAAACTCCTTCACCGTGAAGCGAAAACTAAACATTCTCGAGACCAAAAAATTTACTACGACAGATTAACATATACAGTGATTCGATATATTCGAAAATTATGATTTCATCATATACTAGGTTCATAATAGGTTTTATAAAGTTTATTTTTGAATTTCATCAAATTGTCACTTATTATATTGTGACTATAATAAAATTACTGACCCGAGTAGGCCGTCTTATACGCGTAAACTCAATCCTCTCACAAATTCTATACAAGTCTAATAAGAAATATCCCTTTATGAACCAGTCGTAAACAAACCCATGTGTTTTAGAAAAATCTTTGGAATACCTTACTTTTACTCAATTTTTTGCGACAGTATTATCTTCCAGTCAAAGTGGCAAAATCACATACTTTATTTTTGGATACCATCAAGGTTCAAATTATTGAAAAAAATACAATCAAAAGTAAGGTGCATCTCTACCGAAAAATAAAGATAATAAAGAAAGATAAAGGGATTATATCCAAGGCCCCATATAAACTTTTAGATGTCGCATTAATTACATTATTATTACCAGATGTACTTGTGAAAATAGCTTAATCAAATTATTCCTAGTGATCATACATAATCATGGCTCCAATTTTTAGGGCATAAAGATGAACTTTCCTTTAGTGATTCGAAAGCCAAAAACCTCTTTATGGTCTCTCAAGATTAGATGCTTCTTGTTCTTAAACTGACCCTCTTTTTGGCTTCTCATCATTCCCTCCAGTACTTTTCAAAGACAAAAATGTTAGGTTTTTCAATAAAATTATAGCCCAAATATTGCTTCCACTAAATCTAAAAGGTAGTGTTCACTTTCATTATTTGTTACATAATGATTTAGCTGCTTTTTCTCAGATCCTTTCACATAAACCTCAAGTAATGGATCCTTCGTCCTTCCTTCTTCCAAAAATGTTAGACTCGAATTTAAATTAGTAAATTGTGGGGTGTTGTCTCGACATTATCGTGCCTTGATATCTATGATATCTCACCTGCTTGTTCATCTCCTTCCTGACAATTCATTTATTTATTACGCTGAATCATAATTCAAATAGCCTATTGCTAAGATATTGTCGCCTTGTGCTTCACTAATTTGTACAAATATTCCAAAACTAATATCATAATCTATTAATAAGAATAACTTTTTTAATAATATTTTTACATTCGTAAAAATAATAAATAAATAATAGATAGATAATTATCCAACGAAAAACAATGAACAAAAAGGGGTGTTTTGTCCGGGGATTCTCTAACTTGTTATAGCTACACATGCAAGCTGCATGCAGAAAGGAAAAAAAATTAAAAAAATTCTCTTTCCGTGTCATCTTCCGATTTGAGTTACCTTTAGCGAGAAACCAAGTAACATGCACTTGTGGAATTATTTCATCGAGGAAGCGGAGACAATCAACTTATATTATTAAATTAGGCATTTTTCCAAGATTTGATCGAACAATATAGTGGCTTCTTCTTTTGTTAGGTCGGCCGTACACAAGTCGAGGAGATGGCTTGCTTTTTCTGGCACCTTGGTGGAACAGGAGTTGAGTTGGACTGCCATATTACTGCAATCTATGGTGCCCATTCAATCATCGAGCAGGTAGCAGTTTGGAATGAGATTTCTCCTATTCAAGGCTTCAATTGTTCACTCTCCGCTGATTTGGTTCGAGTTGGTCTGGTTTCTGGGTGGTACGATGGAGAAGGTTTGGTTTGCTATCTACGTTTTTCACGTGGGACAATGACAAGAATCGAGTTATTTTTTGAAGAGGTCATTTACATTTTTACATCTTAGCGTCTTGCCCCGGATCAAAGAGTCGCTTTTCTGGTCTATTGACCAAAGATTTGGTTGGACAAGATCTATTGCCCTTCCTGGATTCATTCCTGTGTCGAATACCTTCCTCTTCATGGTTTAATCAATGGGGTCCATCTGCGTTAATTTTGATCTTTGCCGTGGGAGACTTTTGGTTGAATTTAATAGCGAGAACGGGTCCTTGTTACCTCTAGCGAGGATGTTCAACATTTTTACTTATAAAAATATTACATTAACATAATCACTTATCAAAAAAGATATAGTAGCTTCTTCCTTGAATGCAACTGGGGAAGGATGGTAACTAAATACAACAACATGCATAGCTTTGTCCTCTTAAATAGTGATTGCCGATAAATAATGCGAATATATTTTCGAATTTAAAGTTAACAAACATCGAATTCAAATTTTTCGAATAAACCATAATTGATGTGACCCCATACATTAACAACAAGATCAAACATACATTAAAATTTATACAACAAGCTACATATATATAACTAATTAATCCTTGTCAACCCCCACCTCCATATATAAAGATCAGAAACTTTTTTTACCAGTTTCCCCAAGTTAGTTTGATTTCTCTTTTTTTTCTCCTTTCCCACCCCCCTCTCAATACAAGAAAATTAAACAAACTAATTAAACAAAACACCTACCTTCCATTACAAATTAAATCTATCCCAAGTATACCCCCACCTGCTCTCCCTCTCCTCCTATCACATTGATCCTTGAGCTCTAAAGGCAAATTTCCCATCCACTACCTCAAGAAATCCAACTTCCCATGAATGGTCACCCACATTTTCAAAACTTTCAATTGCTATGTTCAAGTCAAGAGAGACCATTGTTGCTTTGTTGTGACCTTGATCAATCTCATTGCTGGGTTTAGGAATTGTTGGAGAAGTGAAGATGATAATGGCATCCTTAAGAGGGACATTGTCTCCACCAGGAAGAGCTACTAGTCCACTCTCAATGCACCTCCTGAGAGCAATTGCAGTGCAATGATCAAGCTGATCGACATCCTCCATGAAGAACACGCGATGCGGGTTCTCGTTCAACGCCAATCCGAACCTCTCGAGATAGTTGCAGTCTAGATCATCTCTGGCCCTTTTTTTACTTATGCCAAATGAAATGAAGTTGGCTTGAGAGCTGCCAAAAATAAGCCTAGCTAGCTCCCTTGCTACCTTCTCTTTCCCTTCATCATCACCACCCGAGAAGAACAGCCAGCTCTCCTCTTTGTTCGGTCTCTGGTTCGACATGCGCATCCCCGAACGGCATTGCAGGATGGTGGTTGCAATGTCAGGAATGATGTCCTTATGCCATGGAACTTTCTCCTCTATCTCCCTGCAAAGGATCTTCATGTTCTTGGCATTGACTTCTTTATAGCTTCGAAGGCCTTCGAGATCCTCTACCGCCTCGCTTGAGGAAGCCGAATTGGGACTCGAGTTGGGATTTGACAAGAGCTCTGGCTTAGGAACACAGCCCTCAAACACCACTGGCCAACTTAGGCTTGCATCATTGATGTTGTTGTCGTGCGAGGAATCCGAAGTTGGCGATGGAGGAGACGAAGCGAATTTCATTCTCTTCTTGCAAAGACCACTGACAATTATGCAGTCCTGCAAGATCATGACATTGTACAAAGAATTCTACATCAATTGTACATCTTTTTCTTCCAAGGAATTGTATGATCTTCATTTAAAAAAATGCAAATTTGAAGTACCTTATCATCATCAGAGGCGTTCCTTCTGATCTCTTCTTTGTGCCGTTTGAGCCATAATGGCAAGCTGGATGGCTGGTTTTCACCACCAGATTCCAGCAGTGGCCAGCAAGACTTGTGCATCAATGCCTTGCTTTCCGACATAGACCGCGAATCGCTGACGAAATACAGAGAAAACATCAGAATTAGTACTGATCATAAGTTGTACACCTGATATAGATAATCCAACAAATTGAAGGCAAACAATTAGTACCTGTCAAGGTTAAGAGTTAGGCTCAAGCTTCCAACCGGAACAGTAACCGGATAAAGTTCCCAAATGTTCTCCAGAGATGGATGGCCTGCTTTACACTTCATGTAAGCCTTGAAATTTGCAGTCCCTATAAGCCAAAGTCTCCCTGTTTCACTGCTGCCTCTAATTATCCTCTGCAGCTCCATGATTATATACTCAACTGAACAGTAATAATTCCTCCTTTGGTCACAATAACTAGACCAAAACTCAGCCACCCACTTGAGATCACCCAAGTACAAGACCACTCCTCTGTTCATATAGCTCTTAAGAATGCACCTGATCTCCACTAGCTTCTGGTCTACTTCATCCTTGGAGAGACATCTCAATGAGAGTAGAGGAAGGCTAATGATCCTAGCAGACCTCAAGCCTCCAGGGGCAAGGCCTCTCTCAATCTTGTCCATTGCTCCTCTGAGTACACTCTCAGCTGTGGCTACACACTCTCCTATGATCACTGTGTTCCTCTTCTTGGTCGCCAATGTGTTCAAAACACTCATTATATCCTCCTCTAGAGCTGGCTCTAATGGTGAAAATTGAAACATGGTTGATCCAATAATTTCAGGCTTCACACTAGTGGTGATCATCTCTTTGGGTTGGTTACTCTGTGAGGGTATCTCCAGAGACACTGATTGCTCCACCTTGTTCTTAACTTGTGGACTTGAGAAACCGGCCTCCCTCATCACTCTACTAACACTAGGGTCATCAAGTATGGAGATGACCAGCTGCTCAATCTCAATCTTGAGAGCCAAAATGGGCTGCTGCTGGTTCTCGACGGACCCTCTTCTCTGGTGAGCTTGAGCGCGCTTAAAGGCCGCGACCAAGGCGTTCGAAAGGGAAGGGAATGAAGAGTGAGGGCCGAGCAGAGCACTCGAGGTCGACGCGGGGAGGCGGTTCAAGGCCACATTGAAGCATAGCTCAAGTGCCTTGCACTGTAGTGGATGGGAATGGGATTGGAGGCAAGCCTTCCTCAGAAGGCCACCTGAAGTAGCAAGCATAACACTTGCAACATGCAGAGGAGTTACTTGTGCATGGCCTCTCCTCCTTGCAAGGTTCACTGCTTGTTTCACTACAATTAATGCCTCAGCTGTTAGAGCTTGTTGGATACTACAAATTCCTGTTCTCATTTTGTATGTTCACTTCAAGATGTTCTAAAGGAAAAGAAAGGGACAAGAAGAAGCTATAGAGTCTTAGAGTTAGTTCATTGGGATAGCTAGAGTCTTAGAGTGAAGTAAGGTATTGGCTTGTATTGGTTTGTATATATATATATATATATATATATATATATATATATATATATTACATGTATGGTGCTTTTCTTGGGGATGAGGCAATATTTTCTTTTTGAGTCTTTCCATGTGAAAGGGGTTTGCATGTGATCCATCCATCTCTCTCTATTGGTAAAGGAAATTGGATAAATGTGAAAGTTGGTCTATATGTGTTTTTATGGAGCTATAAAATATAGCCACATTTTGTAAAAGCTAGCTAGCTCTATGCTTTAAAAAGAGTTACCAAGGGGGCATTTGTTGTTATCCCTTTTCCACTTCGTTTGGTGCAAACCATATGTAATTGAAGGTTGTCTCATATGTTTTTTTTTTGCATTTCTGTATTCAGAATCGAGTATTGTAAGATCGTATTAAAAAAATAATTCTGTTAATAATATTTTTATATTCGTAAGACTCGAAGATAGTACGTCTTTAAAATGAATCGCTTCTCTCATTTAGCTTGGTTATGAAAAAAGATGTGGTAAAAAAGATAGAAAGGAAAAAAAAAGAAAAAGGGAAGAAAAGGGTAATCCACCAATGAGAAGAGGGTGAGGGAAAGAAGGGAGGACTGGCTGTCTGTTTGAAGGAAATCAAATTGGGAACTGTTGTAGTTGATTTTGCTTTTTTGCTCAATTCTCGAAAGAACACAAAAATATTCTCTGTTCTTTACTTGCACAAAAGTTGGCACTGCCTTTGCACTTTAAATTTTAACATGCATTGTCTCATTCAAGTTTTCTTGCCCATTTGTTGCAGCAAATTTTGTCTTGTTAGCATCCTAATTAAATTAAAAGAAAAAGTTGACTTACTATTATGTGATTTGAGTATTTTTATTTTGATAATATGTTGATATGAATAAAGTGAGTGATTGAGATTTAAAATTTTGACATTTTAGTAAGAAGATAAGTTTTTCTCTAGCAGTCCGATCAGCTAGTGATACTTTTATTAAATATAGAGAGTTTACGTAAAAACAATAAAATTGATTGCAGTAAAACTTATCAAACTTTGAATATGAATGACACTTTGTCCCATTTTTTAAATTAGTGAATTATCTCGCCAAGTAGATAAAATTAATTGTGTGATATGACATGCTGATAAATTTAATGGCATGACATGATATGTGAGAAGTTCAAGTAACTAGGCTTAACAGATATAAAATTAAAAAAATAAAGAATTTAGAACAATATAGTGGCGTGTAAAAAATAAAAATTAATTATAAATAACAAGTCAGAATTTCGGTTTGCCAATTAAATCGGTGAATCGACGAATTGGAAATATCTTAGACTGTATTTCATTTGTCTCTAAAAAAATATGAATACCAATATAAATTAGTAAATCAATTCAAATTCAAATTAAATTTTGAATCATGTAATCAGACTCACCCCTATCCCGGGGACAACTTCTTGTACGGCTGTTTATCTCGAAAATTTGGGTGCACTTCGGACCTTTAAGGGCCCAACCACCCCATGTTTCAGCCCATTAGGTTCGCTGATGGATCGTCTCTCGTTGGATTTTCAACTACTAAGGGCCCTCAAACTAGTTTCTCCACCTCAGAATAAAAGTTTCATCCAACCCAATTCCAAAAAGTCGGTCGTACAACAGTTAATTATTATTCTTAGCAAGATTTTTAATTTAATTTTTATGACTAAAAAAATACTATTGAAAAAGGAGACTCAACAGAGCTAAATTAATTTCTATTATAACTCGGGGATACGAGAACATTTAACCCAATAACGTTTAATTATAACTCCAGTTGTCTACTGAAAACTTCACCGACCAGCACACATCGACAAAAATAATTTTTTTCCCAAAAAAAGTTGGCATATGTTGAAGCTATTTTAGAATAATTTGAACTCAGCATTTACACATGTGCTAAATTTTATGGTTTAAACTATAACACCATTATGTCTACTAATTTAAATTTGATAAAATTTTGAAAGATAATAGAATAACAGCTAAAACGTTCTTAATATTTTATCTTAGGCATAAGTAAGGAGTATGGCCCCTCGTGTCCATACTCCATAACAGGTGTTATGGTCTATCACATACCATTTTTCTTTTACAGCATATTTGGAACCCAAAAAATATAGAAATTGGTATCCAATTCCTGAGTTAAAAAAAAAAACCTGGCAACAGATAGCCTGTCACGTGAAATGTGGCTCCCACATCTCATATGGAACACCTAACATTGGAAATTGATCCCCTTCGCCCTTCCTCATCTTCGATATATGCCATATTTGATACATTTCACACATTAGGTTAGAATATGGTAAGTCACGTCCAGACATTTTCAAATCATATTTAAGGAAATAAATCTCCTACCTCACAAGATTTGAATCTAATAAATTTTAAAGTGAAATCGGGTTTTTTTTTACCTTGTACAACTCTTGGGGTTATACATTAATATAGCGCTGTTGTATTTTGGCATGAGGGTGCATAATGTTCCAATAATGGCTCACAATTGACATGAATCAGCTCACAATGTGCATAATGTTCCATTATTTAAAGGTGTGGACCTGATCAACTAGCACAAGTTGTTTTAGATCAACTACTAATATCGAATTTCAATCCAAAAATACATTAGTCTTAAAACTTTTAGAAAGATTTATGACACCAATTTAATTACTGATCGATTTGAAATTGAATTAATCGGTTAAATAAATATCTGAAAATGTAAATGGTATGGTTGCCTGGTCCTTGCTCCTCTCTCTCTCTCTCTCTCTCACGAGAACATCACATTATTTTCTGGAGCAAGAGAACGCAAAATCATATCATAATGCTTATTGTGTATGACTGTAAATGCCTGGGTAAAAACTCTGACATTTACCTGCTAGATGCATAATAAATTAAACTGCTTCCTACATGTTAGGTGTCTGATTTGCGTCAACGGACAGCAAACAATTAATAAGAATCATGTAACGTAGTTGAAATTTTCTGAGATATGGTAACTTTTCAGGCACCAACTTGGTGGTTTTTTACCACAGTACCAGTCCCTGCATTAATTGTAAATTAGGAGGATAAAGTACTTTCTTCCTCAGAACCCAGAGGGACAAATTCATGTAAAAGTAGTCTTTTTGGCTATTTATTATCCGAATTTGAAAATTATTCCTTGTTCAATTGTACCTGCTTGAAAAGAAAATATGAGAATTCTCGTGAAGCATTGAATATCAGATGTTCCCAAAAGTCTTGATGTTATATTTACAATGGTCGAACTCGAGAAGATTAAGTTACAATAATTTTCTTATCAGATAATCTAAATGCTTGTTATTTGGTGAATGCGGTAACTGGACCTCTTGCTCTTACCTAATTTGGACAATCAATGCATCAACTAATTAGGGTTTAATTCGAGTAAGATTAAAAAGACAACAAAGCTGATTTATAGACAAAAGATCATTGAAATATTGGGTTGAATTCGAATCTTTTACTTCTTTAAAATCCTACATGTATGCACAAAATTGGATCATAGAAGCTATACTTTCATTACACAACTCCTTCCTCAATCTCTCTAGTGATGATCTTCTTCTGACCAAAGCCAGAGGAGCTTAAGCAAGAAACAGCAGAAGCAAAAGAAGCAGAATCCGAAGAATTATTACAACGAGAAGACGAAGAAGATGAAGGATTATTAAGAGGAGAAACACTTGAAGAAGAAGTAGAACAACAAGAAGCAGAAGAATTACTATTAGAAGCAATCCCAACAAGAAGGTCAACGAAAGCACCGACAATGAACCCATGGTGCTTCTTCCCGTTGACCCTCAGGTACCAACCCAGCAGCTCCTCGAGGCAGTCCCAGTCCTTGACCCCATGAGACTCCACCATCTCTTCCATTGATCTCTTGAAGTCCTCGTACGGGTCCTCGGATTCCATGGCGAGGAATACGCTCTCCTTGAACGCGAACCCCCCGGGCTTGGTCTCCTCGAGGATGGACCGGGTGTCGCTGCTCCCGGGTTCGAAAAAGAGGCGACTCTTCTCCGATGACCCCACCGCGGCTCGCACCACCGTGTCAAGGTAATCCTCGGTGTCAGTGGAGGAGGAGGAGGAGGAGGTGTCTGGTGTTGTTATCTCTTGAGGGTCAAAGAAGACGGAGTTCAGTGTCTTGAACATGTCATCCATTAGGGCTCCTCCTCCTTCTGTTGCCCTAAAGGAGAGAGTTCTTGGATGCTTGCAAGATGGCCACCTTTCCTTGTTCTTGAACAATGAAGAGATGATCCTCATTGATCCTTTTTTCTCTCTCTCTTTTGTTTTTCTTTTTGTGTAATTTTGCAAGATGGGTTATTGGGGTTTGGTTTTTGGTGGTTTTGTGATGTTAACGTGAGAGAGGAGTTGCAAGGGCTATATATTTGTAGGAATTTGAGATGGTTGATAACAAGTGGGGAATTTTTTTTTCTCGTAAAAACTAACTGATAATTCGATATTTATTGGATCGACTAATAATATTAGAGTTGGATAAACTATAAATAATTTTAAAAAGTTTTGCTACGAGGTAGGATGACAATGGATTCTATCTCATTTTTTAGGTCAATGAATCAATTCTAACTTTTTACGAAAATAGAAAAACTTTACTTGAGATGGGAATAAACCTACCTTAATGCCGTCTAAATTCTCGGAATTTAGGTGTCTCTGTCTAAATTTGTTAGACAAAAAAAAATTCATAAATAAAATCATGGTATAAAAATTTACCAAAAAAAAAACTCAAATTCTAGAAGAGTGAAAGTTGCAAGTGTTAATGGACTTAGCTTAGTTAAAGTAGAACATTTTTCCATCGTATGATGTAAGTGGTCGATGGTTAGGGGTTCAAATTCAGTGGGGACATGGGTAATCCCCACTGAAAGGGACAGGGGCAATATTAGAAATACACTAATTAAAATAATTAAAAAAAATATCAACAAAATAATATAATTTATGAAAATACAAGTATGGGATATATTGGTTTTCATTTTCTCGGATATTGGTTTCCATCTTCTATGCTATTGGTTTCATTCTACTATGATATTGGTTTCATTTCTACTATGATATTGGTTTCCATCTTCTATGTTATTGGTTTCATTCTACTATGATATTGGTTTCATTTCACCGTGATATTGGTTTCATTCTACTATGATATTAGTTTCAACTCCAATATTGGTATCCCATTATAAGTGAAAATGTATACCATATGAATGTTTTGGTTTCATTCTTCTCGAATATTGGTATCATCGTTCTAGGATATTGGTATCATTCTACTTTAATATTGGTATCATTCATCTATGAATTTTTGCTAGAATTTTATGCACATGAAATCGATCAATCCAGCAAGAATCAAAGTCGAAACAGCATGTGGGTCATTTCTTTCGGACCAAATAATCAACGAAAAAAGCTGGCGAAAAAAATAAAAAAAAGGATAAAATAAAAGAGGGGGGAGCTTCGGGATCGGGGAAGAAGGGGGGGTGGGATCGGGGAAGGGGGGGAGCTTCGGGATCGGGGAAGGGGGGGGGATCGGGGATCGGGGAAGGGGATTCGGGGAAGGAGGAGGAGGGGGGGAGCTTCGGGATCGGGGAAGGAGGGGGTGGCGGCGGGATCGGGGAAGGAGGGGGGTGGGATCGGGGAAGAAGGGGGGGGGGGAGCTTCGGGGAGGCGGGGTGAAGGGGGGAAATTTTTTTTGTGAGATTATATAGGAAAATGGTGGAACCCTAATGAGTATGTTTGGATAAAAACTCGAAAATACCCTCAAGAGATTCTGACCATCAGATCTGTAAAAAAAGAATTTGATCAAATCTAAAGGCCCATATTTAGTCCATACCATGGGGATGATTTTTATGTAGTCCCCCTGAATCCAAATCCGATGGTTAGTTAGAAAGTAAGCTTTTGGAGAGAGATTGTCAAGAAAATGGAGATTGGTTGGTGGGGCTTGTCATGTGTGCATTAAATATCCAAGGGATTCCTGAAAATTAAATTTGACATTTAATGCGATCTCAAAATAACTAGAATACAATGGGAAAAACTACTTTCTAAATGTGCTGGAATCATTCCTTTAATTAAACGATATCTGAACTGCAAATCTTATCCTATTAATAGAAGGAATGTAGTTATAATTGCATCCAAAAATACTTTCTTTCTAAATTATAGCAAAAAGTATATTTTTTCCTTAGGGGCATACACACTCAAAATGGAAAGTCACCGCCGAAGTGTAATTTGAATTACATGAGGTGGCAAGTCGATGTTTTTCTCCCGAAAGGGAAAACAATAACTTGGCGGTTCACTTGATGATGGCCCATATTAATTTTTTGCAATTACTGAGTAGGGCATTTATAAGACTGGTTTAATAATTTCGTGTGGAGAATAAAGCAAGGAAAGGAAAGCTACACTAATTGACAATGGTGATTTTTCCAATTGATAATATATACATCACTGATTTTTAAATAAAATTCAAGAGATCGAAAGTGAAAATACTCACCATAAGATTTTCATTCGATAAAATTCGAATCATTTTATATACTGAGTCAATACTTGTTCATGTGTCATTGTATTCTTTCATACGGGCGATATACATGTGACGTTTATTTATGAATCAACGGTTAGTCACGAAGATTTGTCATTCGGTGCCCATGAATTTAAATGACAAGTTTGGTTGGGTCCTTATAATAAATATGGACTTGTCTGTTCGCAAAAAAAGAGACTTTTCAGTTAATGTTACCATCCGTTAGTATCGAGTTTCTTTCCCACATTCTGGAGTTGATTATTTTTTCATCTCTAGAATACATTCAAACTGTTTCTAATGCAATTGCATCAAAATTGAGTATAATACGAGTTTTGTCGTAATTTGCAGTTGTTCTCAATTCTAACGAATGACTCAATGTCCGAATACACACGTGATTTTTAAAAAATAGTATTGAAAATGTAAGAATATCTAGGAAGTTTTAGGAATGGCAATTAAAGTTTGAGGGTTTACTGAGACCCAAACCCGAAAAGTTCAAAACTCTGTTAATTTTGGTCGAGTCTAAAGTCAAATCCTAATTGGATCCTTATTTTTAAAAAGAATATGGGCATGTATATGGGTTTTTAGAATCTACCTGAATTTTTTTATTAATATTAAAATAATATATTTATATATCTACTAATTACTAGACATAATATATGTTGGCGGGAAAAAGTGAACAATGACCCGAGACGGATCCAGAGTCGTCGTCCCAAGGTCGGTCTAACTATACTAAGGTTAGGCTATGAAAAACTATGAACTACGGACTAAGGGCTAAGGAAAAGAAAAGTAACAATAATAAATAAAGACTTGTGTGTAGTTGTGTTGGTGATGATGGATCCCTTGCCCGAGCTCTCCTTATATAGTGCACCTTGACCTAGCTCCCCCGACTTTAGAATAGTAAACCCTAAACTGTCTTTAATGCATGAAGATCCCGGCTCCAAGATTCAATCCCGAAAGATCCACCAACTTGTGACCATTGAAGAGATCCACCCTGGTCTGGTATAGCAACTTTCCAAAACAAAAAGATTTGGCCATAAATAAGACCATGTCAGGCAAGCAACCCAGGCAACCATAGAAGATTCTAGACCATGTTCTCCTAATTTCTCGTACTAGCCCAAGCAACAACAACAGGCCAAGCACAACTTCAGAATGGACCATCCCTAATGTGGAGGATCCTCCCAGCTTCCTAAGGCAATTTCCACCATAAGAAAATTTGATATCTGATCAAGCATCACTAGGCCGTGCATCATAAGCAATCCTGGTCCAAATAGAGACAAGACCAAATCATGGCCCGAGTCAGGAAGGTTCGATCCAACTTAGAAAAAACTCAAGCCATAAATCAAATTTGGAAAAACCTGACTCAAGCACACCTTTCTCGAAACCAACTTAAGGTGACGCATGACGGGTGTACCCCTAGCTAGGTGCATAGAAGGTGCGCCCCCTATCTTATGCATGCGGCGTGCACCTCTAATAATGTGCATGCCACATACATCTCCAGTCGTGCACATGCCGCGTGCGCCTCCAGTCGTGTGCATGTCGCATGCACCTCCAGTCGTGTGTATGCTACGTGCACCTCCTTCTAAACTCAAACTATATGGGCTCCTACAAGGCGCATAGGATGTGCACCTCTATCCAAACTTGGCGCATGAAAGGTGCACCTCTTCAACATGGCCCATGATGCATGCGCCTCTTCAACTCGGCACATGGTGCGTGCACTTACCCAACTCGGCCCATGGTGCGTGCGCTTACCCAACTCGGCCCATGGTGTGTGCACCTCCAACCAGGCGGATGAAACGTGCACCTTCTTCCCAACTAGGCACATATTACATGAACCTACTACCTGGGTAGGCGCATGCTACGTGTGCCTACCTTGCCCAGGTTGCAAGGTGCACCTGTCATGCTTGGGTTAAACGATGTACTCATTTGACCCTTTTATAAACTATAAAAGTTTAGGTATATGTCTTGGCTTTACATAAAAATTTGAATCATCTAAATCGGACTTTCGAGTCAAAAGATGAGGCCGATCTACTAGACTAGGCTCATGATGAATCTCTAACTAGGTGCATGCTATTTCGTACTTAGTTTTGACCTTCATAAACTCTATTTTGGAAGATTTCATAAACTAAAAAGTTGTAGATCTATGTCTTATCTTTCTAATATCATAAGAATCAGCTTAATCCGAGATCCAAGTCAAAAGTTAGGGCTATTCTATCAACCAGGCTCAGGGTGTAATATCTTCCACCACTAGGCGCACCATGTCCCACTCCATCTAGGACAAGTCTTAACCTGAGACAAAGGTCAAAATGACATCCAACACTTCTCTTATGCCTTGATATCTTCACACTTCAACAATAAATGTCTCAAGGTGAGATGTCCCAATGCATGATCCAAAGTGAGATGTCTCAGGGAGGTGAGACGACCAAGGTGAGATACTCCATGGTAAAGATGACTAACAACATCTCAATATTTTCCCGTGTTTTGATATTTTTGCACTCCAACAATATCAAATACCAAATTTTTAATCCACTGCATCTCACTTCGAATTTCTTTTGATTTGTTTGTTTGATTTTTATATTTGCTAATTTTAGTGAATGATTCATTTTTATTTTCGAGTGGCTCCTTGCTACCGTAGACAACCAAGTAATGATTATTTATTAATTAAAAAAATTTAAATACTATGGACCTCTAAATTATTCTGATCCTGCACAATATTTTAGGACCGTGTACTTACCCAACTCTTTATTTAAAAAAATTAAAATAAGAGAAGAGAGTAAGAATACGAGCTTTATAGATGGGTCTCTGCCCATTACCATCCTTAGCTAGTTTCACTTGGTAATTAACAAACCCCCACAACAAACAGATCATCTTAGTTTTCTCAGTCAGATAAGAATTGCCAGTTATACCTTTACACAAACAAGGAATATAAATGTACGTGTTCCATTAATTGAGCATTGAATAGTAAGTTTCGGATGACCGCAACCATCCATCGTGCAACGGTACAATCCTTAATTAATATTTTTGCTACCTAATTCCAATTAAATTTATATAAGGTGGTAAGGAACATTCCAATATATAATCTCTAAATTTTCTTGCAGTTTCAGACTTGGACCTTCCAGGAAATGCATCGTCATGCATAATTTAAAATTATACGGTTAAATTTTATTATAATATCATGCGATTTGTCATTTCAGATTTTAAAACTATGTAGACAAAAATATGATGAGACATGCCACGTTGATAAATAGTTTAGACTTAATTAACTATACATAGTTAAGTGTGTGACTAAGTTGTTGAGTAGGAAAGTGGTGGGCTTGTTTATAAGTGTAAAAAATTTATCAATTTAGGATGAGATATGAAGATTCTAATATAATATCAAAATGGGTTGATCCCGTGCTCATTGTTGACTCCGCATGATTCCGTATATGTGAAGTCAAAATCCGTGCAAATTTCTAATGTAAGAACTATTATCTAAAGAAACATTGATAACCTTTTTTTACAATTTTAAATCACAAGATACCGAGGTCAAAATGTATGAAAGGATTACGGTTTAGTATAATGATCATATAATCATGTTTAAAGTACAACATTTAACATTTTTTTGGGGAAGTACAACACATAACATTATTTGAGTATCATTATCACAGTCCACTCAGCAATCCAATTATTTAGTGCTATAAGATGTGCATGAATCAATTGTTCGAGCAATAGGACGATCCTTGTGTCGGGAACTCCTAGCTCGTAATGTCCCTAATCATGGGGTCTCTACAGAAAAAAATTAGTTGTGAGTTAATGGGTATGTCTCCTCTGTTAGTGCATAATTTCATGATTTGTCTCGATTAAACCAAACTATAAACTTGCACATGGCAAGTTGACTCCTTAATTAAAAAATGGTGGGTAAGACATATGTGGCGTTTTTAAGTTCATAGAACTGTGGAATTTTTCGATTTTATAACAAGATTATGAAGCATACCCTTCGGAGCTGAGAATACAAATTTTGTACCAAGTATCAACCCATAAAATTAGGGAAAAGAAACCTAAATAATCATTTGGGAACAAAGGCCAAAAAAATGATTTTGCATTCGAAAAATTCATAAGTGCTTGTACGAGCTCATATCATATACTCTTATGCTTTCCTATTGTCTAAAAAAGAAGATTGATAACACTTATCTTTTTCCTGAAGAATATTGTGAATGTATATATACACACACACTTGTCTAGTTGCCTTAAAAATCTGTAGCATAATTTTTTTATATGAACAATGGGAAAAGGGCTCTTTAATTTTTATTTATCAAGTCATAGATAAAACATATCATGTACACCAGAGTAAACTATCTCTTCGAGTTATCCGAGTACACATCCAAATAAAACATAATAGGACATCTGAGACGAGATAATATAAGAAAATGAAATAATTAACTTTGAGAAGATATCAGAAACGTAATTGTCCTCTCAAGAATTATGCCGAGTATGTATTTTCCAATCATGGGCTAAGAGCTTCCGAGCGTGATATATAAGGATTGTGAGAGGTATAATTATATTCAAAGTTTTTTTTTTTTGCTAATCTTCATTGGGTCAACAGCTAGTTAGAATGTTGTTCATAGACTCGATCCTTGGTAGGGAATCATCCAGAAAAAAAAAATAGATATGATAACAGTCCGTATAAGCTTGTCAATTATTAGTGACTCTATAAACAAAGATTCATAGGCAATCACCCAATATTCTGCTAAGCACATGCGGAAACAACAATTTGTTGGTCAATACTGACCCCTTTCCCGTAAGAATAATTCTGAAATCTATAATTAATTTTAAGCTTTGGAAGAAAAGACAAAAAAAAAAGAGAAAAACAGATGGGACAAACGAGGGGGAAAATATTGAAAATAATGGACAAAAGATGTCAAAGTTTCTCTGGTCAAAAACCGGATGCAGATTTGCAAACCACAGTCTAAAACAACTCGCACAAAATCCGGATTACAATTTGTAATTACATTCCTGTATCGTTTCTAACTTTCTATGAGACTTTTGGCAGAATTTTTATTCACGTAATGTTTGATTTTTTTATTAATGAAATTATTAATTTCTATTAAAAAATCAACCAATGGACTCAAGGTTTAATGAAATTAAATATTCTTTTAATAGTAAATCATTCCAAATTAAATCGTGGATGTACAAACTTCCCCTAAAAGCAACAAACCCAATGAGCAGACTAACAAGCGTACTTATAAAAAAACTAATAAGCTACAAGTACCAAAAAAAAGTTTTACAATTCAATTAAAAAATTACCTCATCATTTTTCAATTAAAAAAAATAATTAAATTATTATCGACTAAACTCCTAAAATATACAAGGCAAAAACTCCGACGATTGTCCGCACCCACAGAGCACTACAATAATTAAGCTTGCAATATAATCAAATGTTCAATTAAGAGACAACATTCAACTAATTAAACAATCTTCCAGTTTTCATAGCGAAAGTGTCAGCGATTTGGAGCCGAACTCGCTGCAATTTTCATTAGAAACTTCGAACTCGAACTCGAACTCGTTTACTGCCCCGAAACACGTCGATCAACCTCCGGGAGCCCTTGCAATTAGGGCATTCGGGGTCGGATTCAGAGATCATGACATAGATGAGGCAATTGGGACATCCCATTACGACCAAAATCGAGGCAACTTCATCGGTGGAGCTCTCAAGAGACATGCAAGAAGATGGTGAGCTTGGTAGGGATGAAGTCGTTTCGTGATCTTGCGTCGCCGTCGTCCACGATGGCGGTGGCTTGAGATCCAAGGCAAGGTCTGTGCTGTTCATGTCGAGTGGGCATGACGTGGTCTTTCTCTTCTTTCTGGGTTGGTCATGCGTCGACTAAATGTAATTCCAATTGAGGAAACAAAATAGTTTAGAATGTAAAATGTAGTAGTGTTAAAAACTTGAGCGAACGAATACTATGTTTATGAACGAGAAATTTAGGATTTTAAAAAACGTGAAAATCAATTCTCAAATGTTTACAATGACCAACAACATTTTCATCAATAAAAAAGTAGTCTCCTAAAGGCTAAATCTGGAAAATATTCTATTAACATTGTTATCGATGCTCTTGGAAGAAAATGTATCAGTGATACAATAAATTTTGACATGCAGGATTGGCAACCACTTCATCTAATTTCGGGTTTCATAAAATTAAAGTGTACAGATATAAGAGAAAACAAGGTTGAAACTAGGTTGCATTAATGGATAACCACGTCTACTCGACTCGGACATAGTAAATAGCGAGATTCAAAAAAATAAATAAGATTCAACAGCAGAGATGGCATTTCTCTACTTACCTTTCTATCACAAACACCACCTTCGTCTCCCGAAATAGATTGGGGAGATGAACCAAATTCAAGCGAGCGAGGCTCCAAGATGGAAAATTTTATGTAAAGGGATTTATTAAGATCGCCAGGAAGCAGTTCAAATGGCAAATAAACCTCGGTATCATCGTCTCTAACGACGCCGTTTTCTGAAAGACAAGAAGAACTTCCTTCACCATTGAAATGTAATGCCATTCTATAAAAATGAGTAGGAATTGGAATTGGACCTCTGCTTTTATTGAACTTTTGGTTGCTACAAGTGAAGTGAAGGTTGCATAAAAACATAACAGAACATGGTTTTTGGTGTTTAACTTTACCAGCTTTTGAAAGAAAGAAAACGGAATAGCAACAGGACAAAGTTTAATGAAACCGATTAGGAACTAATGCTTATGTTAGTTAAAGACATTGAGATGGTTATCATCAAACCGGTTCGTGCAAGGAACAACAGGTTACGGGATCAAATGGTTATGATCAACCGGACCTCTGCTTGATTTAGTGGTGAACATGCCTTAAAATATGGAGTGACAAATGAACATGGCAAGAAAAACATGAGCCAATTTTACATGTTAAAATTCGGTAGGTAGGAAAAACTTGACCGTTTATAAAATCCAAACAACTTGAATGCTATTGAACATTATGGTTAGAAATATAAGAGGGAACAACATTCATTATTCACCAGAATTTTTAATGAAGTGATTTGGGCGTACCTGTGGGCTAACAATGGCACCCAAGAAGAGCAGGAAGAATGACCTTTTTCGAAGAAGCCGAATTCCACGCATTTGCAAAGAATTGAAAACCTAATGGTCCATCTCCAATATGGGCCGTCTCCAGTATATATGCTTGGTGTTGGCGAGGCCCATTTTCCTTTAAAAGATCCACCATCCCGTGTTGATAGTGTTAAATGATTACTTAGATGTCATCTAATATATGTCGGATATTAGGTAGTTTTAATCAAATATAAAAAAATCTTGTTATAAAAATAAATAAATAAATTTATCTTATTCAGACTAACCCCAAAATTTTATTATTTAAATCAACTCCGAGTGGATATATATGGGACTTCAGTTCTCGTCGGCCAAAGACACTCTTTGTTTTTATTTTTTTTATAAGTAAAATATATTGATCCACCAAAAAGTAATTACAAGAGTTATTACATCAGAAAGTACAAAGCGTACAGCTCATCGAGGTACTAGATAGATGCTCTTTGTTTTTGTTGGCTGGTATGTGTCGATTATTTTATATTCGAGTTGAACAACTCCTTTTATTGATTAATCTACGCATGTGTAGACTCACAGTTGGATCTAACTTATCTAACATTTGGTGATAGCTGATAAGGGAGATCAAATGCTGGAGACACGAAGTGTACAATTTAATTTTTTGAACCCCATGATGTTCTTCTTCCTGTGACAATTACCCGACAACTTCAATGAGAATTCTGATAAAAACCCACAAATAAGTGGGCAGATCGCAATGGGTAGGAAAGGTCTTTATCAAAGAAATCGCACAAATCCTAACAGAAAGTCAATGGAGAAAGGTGCCCCATGAAATTTTTATCCACTTGCACCATCTTTTTTTCTGATGGGATGTGCTTTTCATGGAGATGGGTAAGTGAGAAGTGCTTCTTATCCGAATTTAGGGAGGCCATCGACAACATTTTGTGGTGGGCTTGTGATGGCTGCTAATGAGAAGTGATTTCGTATATTCTAATATGATTCCGTGTTTGTCGTTCATGTACCATGTGATCTAAAATACATAAAACTATCGATAATATAAGTTTTCGTGTAACACTCTAGTGACATCCACTCATGGGTGAACTCACGTTTATCGTAATGAGTTTTCGATACTAGTGAGAGAAAAAATTAGTCACATTAAAATTCCATGTTTGCCCTCACAAAATTATATGTTTATCCTCACAACTACAAAAGATTTACAAGATAAAATTATAGGTTTGTACTGAAAATGAAAAGCAAAAAAGAGAGTATGTCTCTGAAATGTCCAATCGCCGGCCACTTGTGAAAGGCATCGGCATCGGCATCCTTGCATATACCTATATACTCCTGAATACGATGCTACGGAGAAAAAATCTTATCCAAATAAGATTCTTACATAAGCCAAGACATTATTTGCTTTTTCCTTCGTGGGCAAGAATATTGACGCGACCACGTTGACATCTATGGACAGCTGCTTTATAATTTTATCCCGTTCGAATTAAGATAAGTCAATTTAGTTAATTCTCGGAGATAATCTAAAGTTGCAGAGGTAATGGTAATCAAATGATAGTAGTAATGCCTTAGCTACATGAAATTTCATAATCATAAGACAATTATAGTCTATCGAGATATGAGAAGGGCAAGGTACGGTTTCACTTTCTTGCCTCCAGTAACACGTTTTCATTCATAACCATCATATCATGTCTCACCTAACATCCACCACTTAGGTCAAAGTACAAAAGGTAGTTGATGGATCACATGAGCCTCATATATGTGAGATTCACATGCTAACCTTAAAGAGAGATTTTTAAAATTTCTGTATTCAGACCCGAATCAAACCGAAACGATTCAGCTAATAATATCTTTTACATTTGTAATGCTTGAATCCAATATCTCTCGACTCTCATAGGTCTATAGAGAGACTTTTACCTACTATACAAAGTTGTGTTAATTGATCAGATTCTTAATTTATCATTGTATTCTGTGCCTCTGACCTTTTTTCTTGGAGTCAGAAAGGTTGAGAGCCAAGGCAAAAAGGTCAATAAAGGGTGAAAAAAAATTCACACCCTAAGATCAGGATCATTACTTTCTCTAGATTCTTTCCTAGTGCTGCCGCAACTCTTTTGACTCAGAGAACCTTCGCCTTCAGCATCAAAGCTGGCATGGACACTGTAGAGGACATAAAACAGGACGGTAAGACCCGAAAAGAATCCGAATCGGATGTACGATGGACGATCAAGAGAACCAAGCAGAAATATGTTCAAGAAGATGGAGACGCATGGGATCCACGGCATTAGAGGGACGCCCCAGAGCTCGGGCTTCCGAGCTTGAGGAACAATGCAATGGAAGACTTGGATCATCACGACGGCCGCAACCGAGCAGGCCCCGAGCAAGAAGGGCTTCAGCTTCATTTGAGGCATCAAATGCCAAATGAGAGTGATAAGGATCGATGTCAGGGTGAGGGAGCAGAGGAAGGACAATGTAGGCCACGGATTGGTCGTCCCAATAGCGACGTAACGTCTGTATATCAAAGCATTTGCCACCATGTAGAATACAAATAGGGTGCCGATTGATACAAGGTTGAGAAGGACGTCAAGGTCCGTGAAAAGGGCCAGCGCAGCCGTGAAGATACCTGAAAATGACATCCAAAAGGCATAAGTTGAGTGCCGTGGACATATACATGATTATATTTCCACCCAATTGTGCTATATTTTTTTAAAGGTGGAATCTTATTAATGGTAATGTTACGTACATTTATATCAATAGTGGAATTCCGTCATACTAATTACGAGTTTACACACCCACGGTAAAATACCTTGGAATAAACCGCGACAGGAAAAAAATAGTACTCAGAGAACACTTCTAAAATTACAATGTTTTTATCGGCTATCGCTCGCAAGAATGTCACTCTCAGTCCAGTCACTACCCGATGTATTAGACTTCCACCATAAAAGAAGGTATTAAATGGTTGACGTTGGCCTTAACCCACACTCAACCGTTTTCCTTTTTTGGTCTAAAAACCAAAATTTGATCATGCTGGCGATTTCTTTTTGTCACGATTTTGTCACGATTTTGTCACTATTGCATCCAACTGAACCTATTTAGACTTTTCAACGGATCAAATCTGATAAATACCTAGTTATCCTTCTAAGTTTTGGGTTGATTCGTGCGAGTACTTATTTGAGCCGGGTAGTATATTTAAAAAATAATAAATGAAACAGTTCAGGGTGGACCCCAACTAGCCAAGCGAGAAAACGCTTGGTTTTTTTTTTGTTGAGAAAACGCTCGGTTCACTCCATAAAATAATACGACCACCAAACAGACACAGTACACAAAGGACATATTGGCCGACACTGGACACAAAACACGAAACACCATCCCAGGAAGCCATCGTCATCCCCCCACCACTTCGTACCAGACCACGTCAATACGCTATTTTTAAGTTCGACCCGAATAAAAACACTAAAATTTAACACAACTACATTCTCGAACGGGTAGTAATAGAGTGGTAACGTACCAAGAGAAACGGAGGCGTTGAGAGGGGTGGAAGTCCTGGGGTGGACCCTAGCGAACCAAGCTGGGACCACGCTGGACCGTCCGATCACGCACATGTACCTCGCCTGCCCCAGCATCGCCACCATCAGCGACGTCAGTATCCCGAAGCTCGCCCCCACCCCGATCACGCGCGACACCCACGTGTCCCCGAACGCGGCCGAGAACGGCGCCTCTATATCAATCTGTACAAAGACCGTTCCCGTCATTCCCGATATTTCTCGACTCTGAATAACAACAGAAGTTTAATAAAAGAATACTTACCATGTCATAAGGGAGGAGCATTGACATGGAGGCGGCCATGAGGCAGTACATGACGGTTACTATCACGACCGACCCGGACACCCCGACGGGTATGTCTCTGACCGGGTCGCGGACCTCCTCCGCCATGGTCGAGACGGCGTCGTACCCTATGTAGCTCATGTACACCGCCGCCGCCCCGTTGAACACCCCCGGCGCCCCGAACGGGAAGAACCCCGACGGGTGGTGGTCCGGGTCCCGCGGCTCTACGAAATTCCTCCATTGCCCTTTGGTGAACCCCATTATTACGATGAACACAATGAACCCGATGTGTAGCACCGTCAGCACCATGTTCAGCACTGAGCTCTGCTGCGTACTGAACCCAAAAAAAAAACGAATTAATAAACGAGAATTGGTCCAAATGATAAATACTCGAAACATTTTATTACCTGTAACAGATGACGATGGTGATGGCCAGGACGAGGAGGAGGGCGAAGGGGTCGATTTCGTTGAAACCTTCGGGGAGGGAGTGGACGACGAACCGCCACTTGGAGGTGGAGACGCCGATGGCGGTGGCGAGGTAGGCGGTGAACCCGCGGGCGACGGCGGCGTTGGAGAGGACGTAGTCGAGGACGAGGTTGGCGCCGGTGAGGAACGCGGTGAGCTCGCCGAACGTGACGCGGAGGTAGCTGAACGCGCCGCCGGCGACGGGGAGGTCGACGGCGAACTCGGTGTAGCAGAACGCCGAGAGCAGCGCGCAGAATCCGGCAATGGCGTAGGACACGACGACGGAGGGGCCGGCGTAGAGACGGCTGGCGCGGCCGGTGGTGACGAAGACTCCGGCGCCGACCATCCCGCCGATGCCGAGCGCGACGAGGTCGGGCCACCGGAGGGTGCGCCGCATGTCGGCTCCGGAACGGGACCGGGCGCGGTTGGTCTCGTCGTGGACGGTTGTGACGGCGGCGGCTCGGCGGGCCAGCCGAGCCGGGGTATTGGATAGAGCCTTGACGTAGGAGGAGAAGCTCGCGAAGGAGGAGGAAGAAGTCGGGTTCTCCATCAGGCCAAAGAGAGGAGGCTTTTTTTTTTCGAAGGAGACGGATAAAATTTGTTCGTTAAAAAGGAAGGTGTGTATAGGGATATTTATGTATGGCTTGCGGAGAAAGTGAACATTTTAAGAAAATAAAATGATCATCGAGACTTCTCGATTAAGATATAATTTAAATATTTGTAGAACCACCTATCTACTCGTTATGTAAATTAATTTGAGTCTAGTCCTGAGAGAGTTGGCTTCGGTAATAAGATTTAAGATATTTGGATTCTTTTTAAAGAAGAATTTGACCCGACTTTTTAAAATAGGAAATGCTTGACTATGGTGTACTTAAAAAAATAATTGCAAGGTATAATCTGGGGTTGAATTAGGTCGGAGTGGGAGGGATGAATCGTCAAAAGTTTGGGGAAAGTAGGATACAGGATCTTAGTTTTGATCTCGTCAAATCCGCACAGTAATTGTTCGAAATTGAAAATTTTGTTTTGCAACGGAAAGTTCGATTTGAAACGACTCTTGTTGGATGTTGAAATTCAGCTAAGATTCTGGTCTCTCTTCAATTGACTTGGGAGTAACAGATAAGATTTCGGTTAGTGAGTTGAGTGAGTATGTGAATATCAAATTGTATCAAAAAATTTAATACTCATTAGAAATACAATAGTTTATCTAATGAAGAAGCATTGTTTCTTTGGTTATAATATTGGACTCACTAATATAATTTTGAACTGGATAAAATTTTTGAAAAATGACAAACTTCTTCTAACAAATATTTAATATTAGTGTATAGATCTAATTAAACTATAATAATTTTCATAACAATTGATATCAAAAACAAAGATTTATAGCATTTGTTATCCGATCTACTAAACTAATTAATTTAAATTTGAGCTAAATAATATTTTTAAATGGAAATCTCTCAAATATAATAAGAAAGTTGTTGGTGAGGAAGGACCAAATAGTAGTTGGGACTTCAATTGGTTCCAGAAAGTTCCCATTACAATTTACATATCAATAATTTTATTTCCCATCTCGTATCAGTAATAACTCCCACCATGCTTTTTTTTATTTTGAAGGGTCAATTATCGAATTAAATTTTACTGGTTATGGAAGGATGGCCCAATTTTTATTTAATGGGGAATGGTCCTTGATTAGGACGTTATAGTCTTATAGATTGACTGGTGAGGGCCACGTTACCATAAAAGGATTCAACTAGTTGGTAGGACATTAAAACTTTACTAAATTAACACACTATAAATTAATTATCTATTAAAATGATATTTATGATGGTCCACCTTACAAACTTAGTGATTTTGATAAATTGACAAGATAATAATTTAAAAAATACCTTTAAGTTCCGTAAATCAATATTGTAAGCATATAAAAAATGAATAAAATATAAATTAATGGGAGTAGAAATTAGTAGCATATATTTTCCTGATACGGTCAAATGACATCACTTGTGTAGAGTCAATTTGACCCACCTTTGAAATGAAAGGACGGTCGCGAGTCCAAGTACAATTTCCACTCGCGAGTAGAAGAATCACCATCCCCAATGTTATTCCCTTTTCCAACCGCGTTATAGACTAATAGTCTTGGTCCATTACTTTTTTATAAGTACATTTTTTAATATCCTCAACGTACAAATTTATATTTGTTCTTCATATTGTATCCTATACAAAATCACCGGTTACTTATCAACGCGGTCTCCTAAGACTCTTCGTCCATCATCAATCTAATTACTTATTAAACTTTAAAAACTATTACAATTACTAATAAATATTTATATCGGCTTGTAAGGTCGTTGTTCTAATTTAACGGTTAGAATCTACATATTTAACCGCAATTGGTTGATAATTTTTTCATATTTATAAATTTGGCCCTACTCTTGTACTAACAAATGTAGGATTCTCAACATTGACATATTGAATTTCGAGTTCGAATTTTTTGAACACAAAAAAGTTAAATATTTGTTAAGAGACATTTATCACCTTTCAAAGTTTTCACCCAACTTATTCACACTCAATAAAGAGATTTCAAATTCGAGTTCTCGGAAATGCAGCAGTGTTGAATACATGTAAAGAGATTTTTGCTCTTTCAAATTCTCACCCAACTCGAATTTAGATTATTATAGACAGTGTTAGACAATCATTGCATTTGTCTTAGTGATCCCATTCCTTAAAAATTTGTTAGGAAAAGTTTGCGGTCCGATTATGAAAGGGAATTGATGTCCATATAATAGGTGGTCCAAGAAAAAAACGGAGGTTACAACTTAGAACAGAACTAGTAAAATATTTGTGAGTTGTTTTCAGCTTGGCTCAACACGTTTGATGGATGATGACAAGTGGGAAGAACACAATTTATGGAAGAAAAGATTAGCCCCAATTTCAGGAAAAAGGCAATACATAGAGAGAGATATAGGGAAATAAATAAATAGATAACGGGTGAAGTTTTTCTTCTTCTTCCTCGTCGGCATGAAAAGAACGTGTAGAGGATTCAAGAAAGCGACTGCGTGCGTGCAAGCAATTCAATGGGAGAAAGTAGAAAGCGAGTTGCCTTTTTCGCATGAAATCAGGATAAAGCTTCTTTTTTAATCTCTCTTTTGTTACCAGTTTCGGGAATTTAATTGAAACTTGTCAAACTTGGAATTGAATCGCTCATTTGTGCATTTAAGATATCGTTGGCATCATTTGGTTAAGTGGAATTTCACAAAATATGTCCTTGAAAAGGTGGATGATAAAGATATATCTTCTATTTTTTCCGCCATTTGATTGACACCATACCAATTTAAGTTTGAGTTAGATGGATTTGCATAGCACAGCAATTATATTTTTAGGATTAGAAATTAAATTTTTTTGTTAAATTAAAATATCCCTATTAATTTATTTTTTTCAAACCATGTAGTACTTAAACATCAACCGACAGTTTCGAGTCAAGTTAATTAAAATCCTTGTTACTAGACTTAGACTTAATTGGCATCAGTTGGTTAAGTGGAATCAGTTAGCCATAATTCACAAATTATTTGGGGGAAAGAGTGGCTGATAAGAACAGGTTATCTACCAGTTTATTGTTAATCAACGCAAAACAAATGACACGTATAAAAGATTCCGGGACACATGCCTAATTACATATTGGTAATTTTGGATTACTTAAAAAAATGTTGTGTTTCCCCTAAAAAATGTTGTGTTGGAAACCTATGAATTGTGCATGGTCGAAATTTATAAATTTCTGTATTAACTATCTCGGGATTGCCGTAATGGGTGATTTATCTACCAAAGATCATGTTTGTTACGGATCTTCGGCTCGAAGAACTGCTTAATTCTACAATTTTTTATTGTAGCGTATGTAATAGTATTTTGTATTGTAATTAAATTATTAAGTTTCCTTATGTACTCTTAACTATTATATCTAATGCAAGATTGCTAAGTCATTCTCGTATGTTTCACCTAAAAAAAAGATAAATCTCGTATTTAAAATTACTTTGTACTTAATCAAAAAAGCAATGAAATACATAGCACTAAACAAAAATAGCATAACCTCTTAAAAACAAAAACACCCCAACAAACAAGAGTGGTCGGGTGACTAAACTGAATAGTTTAATCTCAAATTTCTGGTGGTCGGGTGATGTGAGCCGAAACAAGATTTATTAGCTCAGTTGGAGCAAATTAACTTTGTCCAAGAAGTCTGGTAGTTTGGGATTTAAAGATTTAAAAATCTCTAACATTGCCTTGTTGGCCAAACAAGTATGGAGACTACAAACCAATCAAAACTCAATGTGCTTTAAAGTCCTGAAAGGACTTTATTTTCATGACAATGACCTGATGTGTGCTACTAAAGGTTCCAGACCCTCTTGGATTTGGAGTAGCCTGATGGTGGGACAAAAAGCTATAAGAGATGATGTTTTGATTAGGATTGGTGACAGTTTTTCTACCAACATCTGGAAGGACCCTTGGGTTCCAGAGTTGCCTGGTTCCAAAGTTTTTCCCAGGTCTTCAATTCTGTGGGAGTTAATCTCTGTTGCTGACCTCTTTTGTCTGTCCACAGGAAGCTGGAAGACAGATTTACTTCAATCTCTCTTCTCACAGCAAGAACTGGATGCAATTTTGAAGATAAGATTGAGTAGGTTTGGAGTACCTGATAAGCTTATTTGGACCCAGTCTTCTGATGGAGCCTACTCGGTTAAAAAAGGGTACCGTATCCTTAAGACGCATGTATTTTCCTCTCAATTTGGACATCAATCTTTGTCTACTCTTCTCTCTGTCGATCCAGGTTTGTGGCAGATGATTTGGAAGGTGAAGATCCAACCGAAGATCGGGCATTTCATTTGGAGAGCCTTGCAAAATGGACTCCCTACTGCCGCTAACTTACACAGGAGAAATCTAACCCCTTCTCCCTTGTGCAAAATCTGTTTGAATGTTGATGAAACTATAACTCATTTATTTTTCGAATGTTCTTATGCAAGAGCTGCGTGGTTTAGTAGTACTGTGGGCTATAGGTTTGATCCTATTTTGCATATTAACTTTGGGGGTTGGCTTAAATATCTTTTTGACATAATGTCGTTTCTTTCCTGTAATTCTATGCTTTCCTTAGCTATGCACTTATGTTGGGGTATCTGGTTGGCTAGGAACAAATTCATTTTTGAGGATGTTGTTCAGAACCTTGTGACTATTGTGTCCCAATCCACTTTTTTCTGCAATGAACTTTTGCAGTTAACAGGTACTGGACTAGTTTCTTTGGTTAAAAATAGTTCGATTTCAACTTCATGGATTGCTCCCGAGCTTGGAGCCTTGAAGTTCAACTGTGACGCATCTTGGATTGGAACTTCAGTCCCATCTGAAATTACTACAGTTGTCAGAAACTCTGTAGGCCTTCTTGTTGAAGGTCAGGCATCGTTTGTCATGGCTTCCTCTCATTTGGAAGCGGAAATCCTTGCTATCCAAGCTGCGCTCAAGCTTATCACTTCGAATTTTTTGCAGTTGGTGTCTACTATTGAGACTGATTGTTGGCTAGCTTTCATCTTCTTGGTCGATCCACACCTAGTTGTTTCATGGCAGCTCGATACGTTGGTGTCTGATCTTAGAGAAGATTTACGCTTGCTTCCTCTTTGTACTATTAGTCTCGTTGGTAGGCTGCAAAACCAAGTTGTCGATTGGGTTTGCAGGCAATGTAGGCTAGGTTCTCTTGCTTTGGATTGGTCTAGTTTTGTATCCCTTGGAGCTAGATGTTTTTTTGTATACAGATTTTCTAACTTAAGTCTGGAATCTTAATATATGCTGGTTTTCTCTCAAAAAAACAAACAAGAGTGATGAGATGAAGACACGGGAAAGACTGAACAAATGTCCAAATTAATTTATGACCGTTGTCAACGTCTACGCAGTAGCTATCTACCTTGGGTTTTTTGTCTGAATAGTATTACTATTCATCAATTTTTGTGAAAAAAATGTCTGAATTTAAAGTATTGTGGAGGTGGTGTCCACGTGGCACGGATGCCAAAAAAAGTCGGATCTTGGACCAAGATCTGACTTTTTTCGTCAGATGACCAAGATCCAACTTTTTTTGGCTAATCTAACATCCGACTTAAAAAGTCAGATCTTGGCAGGATCTGACTTAAAAAGTCGGATGTTGGCAAAATAGGCATAAACGCGCCTTTGGCTTGGTTGTCAAGAGTGGGACGTTTTACCTCTAGGTCATTAGTTCGATTCTCACTACCAACCTTTTTTTTTTGCAATTATTATATAACATAAATATAATAGTAAATAAATTGAATTGTAATAATTAGACAAGGAATTCTTAATAGCCAATTTTTTTTAAATTGTTATCCTTGAACCTAAGGTCATAAGTTCAATACTTGAGTTTGACAATTTTTTTTAAAACAACTTATTTGACAAATTACTAATACTCTATTTAATAGCAGCTTCATTAGAGATTTTTGTTTGATGGGTATAAATTTTTTGAAATTGTGTTTATGAGAATTAGTAGAGTAAAATATTGTTAAAATATCAGTACACGATCAAAAGCTTTAAAATAATATGATGAGTAGACTAGTTATAAATTAACTTATTTGACCAATTACTAATATACTCTATTTAATAGCAGCTTCATTAGAGATTTTTGTTTGATGGATATAAATTTTTTGAAATTGTGTTTATGAGAATTAGTAGAGTAAAATATTGTTAAATTATTAGTACAGGATCAAAAGTTTTAAAATAATATGATGAGTAGACTAGTTATAAAATAACTTATTTGACCAATTACTAATATACTCTATTTAATAGCACATTCAATAGAGATTTTTGTTTGACGGGTATAAATTTTTTGAAATTGTGTTTATGAGAATTAGTAGAGTAAAATATTGTTAAAATATTAGTACACGGTCCAAAGTTTTAAAATAACACGATGAGTAGATTAGTTTTAACGCGTCACCTCGAAATTATGAAAAAAAATTGTCAACTCAAGTATTGAGCCTATGACCTTAGGTTCAAGGATCACAACTTAAACCAAATTGACATTTGTTGGTAGTGAGAATCGAACTAATGACCTAAAGGTAAAACGTCCCACTCCTGACCACCAAGCCAGAGGCACGTTTATGCCTATTTACCAACATCCGACTTTTTAAGTCGGATGTTAGATTCACACAAAAAAATCAGATCTTGGTCATCCGACGGAAAAAGTCAGATCTTGGTCCAAGATACGGCTTTTTTTGACGTCCGTGCCACGTGGACACTACCTCCACCATACTTTAAATTCAGACATTTTTTTCACAAAAAATAGTGAATAGTAACACCATTCAGACAAAAAATCGTCTACCTTATAGAACTGCCAAATAATTTTTTGAGAATTTTTTTATATAGAAATACTGCCAAATAATTAGATGCAATAAATTTTCTGTATTCCCCATCCCCCAAGTGGATAGAAAGTAGAAACCATCCATGCTCCTCTCTATTGTCGGCCTGAAATATCAGAAGCCTGTATCCTCTGGCGTCTGGCCTATAAGCATGGGTACGATCTTAATCCAGTCCATGGCCAATCAAACATTTCGGTCTCAGAGATTTTATATTCGAGATTACTTCATTATTAATTATAAAGTGTTTAAAATTTATTAACTGACTATGATAATGTTATATATTAGAAATGTAGATTATACATAATATTTAAATAAGTTGATCTCGTATTTGTTATTGTCTTCAAACAACTAATGTTTATAGTATGTTGACGAAATTAAAACACAGGTTAACATATTAGATTGAGGGACAGGCTGTCCTTTTACGTCTCCCAATGCATTATTTGCTGGTTGCTACCGGATCACCATTCCTTTTTCTGGTCGGAATCGGATGACCTTTTTTCTCAATCCGAACAGGTTCGCCATTCCTCTCTTTGCTGGAAATTTGGAAGCGTATTGTCGCTTTGGAGATATATTAGTTTAATTCTAGAAAAAAAATATACTTTTAGTTTGATTGCCTGTGTCAGTAGCCAACTAGAAGTATTGGGTTGTAACTTGAAAGCAGGAGTAGACAGGGTTACCTTACGTGAGCACGATAGTTTTTTTTTGGAAGTGGAGGGGCAAAATCTCCTAAATATATAGATAAAATGGCCAATCACAACCTGCTAAGTGCAAGGTTCCATCTCGGCCTCTTGTGAGATTGCGACTGTCGGCCTCGTCAAAACCCTATCACGAGAAAATCCAGTGGAAAAAATCTGTGATAGGGAAACAATACCTCGGGAGGGAAAATTCCCCCTTGACGTTTGGAATATCGCATAACCTGGTCTTGCACCGTCACTAGGCAATACAACTCGGGAAGGAAGAACCCCCTAGGCTCAGCGCCATCGACAACTCTAGACATACGAGTATAACGGGGGAGGCTAACTCTACGCAAGTCATCCAAATACACATCGATACAAAACTCCGGAGAAGTATCAAAAATAGCATAAATGCAAGGACATCTTAAGAGCAAGCTTCGAAAGTGCATCCGCCACCCGGTTCCCCTCGCACCAGGTATGTTGGAGGTCAATCTCCCAGTCCTCTGCCAGAAGCTCTCTCGCCTTCGATATGAGAGTGGCAAGGGGGTGGGCTCAGTCAACCGGACATCTAACGCAGAGGATGGCTGATCTAAGTAAAAACCGTGAAGAAGATCGGTGAGGACCATGGAGCCCCGCGGTTGCCACAGACTACGAAGCCTCTTCTCCATAACTTGGTGAGTAATAAACATCCCTAGAGCTTTGATTATGAGGTAGTTGTCTCATTGCGGTGCTAACTCAGCCACAACGCTCGTGTGTACCACAGTTCGATGAGTTTGGAGTGGGTTTTCGGCAAAGTGTAGCTGCACTAAGCCGGCTGCCACAAGGTCTCCCTTAGTGGAGAGCCGTATTGAGTGCCCCCTGCCTTTGAGTAGCTGGTCCCGAAATGATAGTGGTTTGGGGTCTGGAAGTCTATCCGGCGGCTGCTGCTGGGAGCCATCCATCTACATCGGGCTACAGAGGTTAGTGTTGGTGTGGACTTGTGGGTGGGCAGCAGATTGAATTTCATGAGAAAGAGCAGGAGCAGTCGGTGTGGATGATGTTCCTGTGGGAAATGCTTGGATGGGATTATGCATCGCTCCGGGCTGGTTTGGAAGCGAGATGGCGTGCTTATCCATCTCTGTTGTCATCTGGACCTTTTCGGAGGCGAGCCCGAAGGGCGCCAGAGTTAAGTGGTAGCTAATAGTTCCAGTACAGTTTTCAAGTCAGAGAGTAGAGAGAGTAGGTAGCTATGTGTGCACGATAGTTAGGTCTACCGTTAGCGCTTGATTTAGATTCGAATCAAATAATATATTTAAAATGTGGTAAATCTTTTTTTAAAAATATTTAACAACATCACATTTCAAAATATTTGAACTTGTGATTAAATTATAATAATATCATCATCAATTGATCTAAATATTTATTTCCACTTGAACCCAATTTAATTATCGCACCAAATTCATGCACAATATTAATGCGAAATCTATTTAGATATTATCTTTAAACCAAACTTGATTATAGATTAAGAATACCTATTTGCTTTGTGCAAGAGTGGTTGACTAGATTATAAATGTTGAAAATTTGCTAGGTCATAGTCTTAAATTTTTGGGTTAGATATGAAAATTCACTAGCTCAAAGTCTTAAAATTCACTCGTGCTTTATTGTTGTGCTTGCACGACCACCATTTTATCGTACGTTGGCGAAGTCTAAGCTCATTTGAGGGAGCGTGTTGAGAATGTCACATTACTTAGTGCAAGAATGGTGAACTAGTTATAAATGTTAAAAATTCACCAACCAACAACCTTACGAATTTTGGTTTGATATAAAAATTCTAATATTATCTTAATCATAATAACTAAATTCTTTGATTTCAATTATCAGAAAATAAATCCAAGATTTATATTCCCGTTCACATGGTATTGATATCCCACCGCATTTAGTTATAATTTCTTGACGAAAATCATTTACAATAAGCTCCAAACATTCTTAGTAAGTGGACCCATTTTGACTATTGGTCATCTCCGTTTTGGTTATTTAGTTTCATATTCAAATAAAATATTGTAAACTAAATCTTTGGACAGATACTATACGCGTCACGCATTAAATGCAACTTTTAACAATAGTATCCGTACACGAAGCAAATCTTCCGGTGCACGCGTCACCGTTTCAATTTGGCCCCCGGTGCAATTCAATAATAACTAATGTTTCGCTACTCAAAGGGGCCTCACCTTTTTACAAAGATATAGTTTTCGTAATCATCAAATACTTGATTAATTAGTAAAATATTCTTTATGTTAATTAGATTTTTGAATTCTAATTTATAAAATGTAATGATGTGAAAGAATAATTTTGTTTACCATTTATGTGTTTTAACTCATTCAAACATAAATTAGTACTTTGTGAGTATTTGGTGGAAAACAAATACAATATGGGCCACCATTACGTGACAATCTTATAGTCGTGAATATTAAAAAATACTTAAATAAGTTGATAATTAAGTTATTATAGTTTAATTAATAAATTTTGAGTTCGAACTATTAAATATACAATATCACATATTTATTAGAATTAATCGATCTAGTATATATTTAAAATATCATAGTTGGAAGGGGGTACCAGAATAATATTGGTAGGATCTTTTTATGTTAATCTAACTGTGAATAGAAATATTGTTAGTAGATGAATGTTCATGTACTTGTGACCAATGCCTTGTCTTATAGTGGAATGTGTTAACATTGCTTGTAATGCATCTAGAAGATGTTAATTTTTTAATAATCCACTTGGAAAGCTCAGGTGCTTTTCTTACAGAAAGCTATTTTATTATATAGTCTCATAATTCGTCTCAACAATCAGTGTTTAAGGCGGTATGATCATATATATTTTGAGTAAATTTCATTACTTTAATTTGACTAATTACATCCCAGCAACAATCACAAGAATAAACAAGTCTCGGTGGCCTTTTACTCATTTGACTCTAGAAATCACGTTAAATATTGATTACAAATTTCGGAGATAGAATCATTAGGCAGTTTAACGGTTGATGATTGTTTGGGTTAATGGACCATTTATAATTGCAAAGAGACAACAAACCGCATAACCATTGATTGGTTTTGCCCTTATTCACAATTCAAGTGGCACATAGATTAGGGTTTCGCTGGATGTCGACGTTGATGCGCTTATCTTCAAGCTCAGCGGTACTAGGGTCATGCAGCGACGTCTCTTCATCTCACGGGCCAAGTTCGAGCGTGGACGGGGCAAGGGTCCTGCTGCTCCCTCCCCGACGGTGCGTCCCGCTGTCTCCTCTTTTCGAGGGCCGTAGCAGGTTTAGCTTGGCTGTTCGTTCGCTGACGCTTTGGAGCCTCCCAGTACGGTGTCCCCTCTTCCTGTTCATTCGCTCGACGAGTGGCTTTTCTGCTGTGCGAGGGCGTCTCTTCTCGCCGCTGGCCGCTCGTGCTCAATCGAGGATACGCGGGGCTGGGCTACCACTCTGAAGCCCTTGTTCAAGGACTTGTGGTCGAATCTTTTGCGTGTTGCTGTTAGCAGCCCAGCCTTCGGATGCTCTTGTGGATTCAATTGTTGTTGAACGATCTAGTGTTACAGGGGATGTTGCCGTGCTTGATGTTGCTTTGGTTGGGCGTGCCTCTCCTTCGGCTGCTGCTATGGATGCCGATGTGGTGGATTTGAGTAAAGATTTTGGGGTTGGTACTCATGGGGCAGTTGATGGGTTGCAGTCAGATGATGTGCAGTCGCTACTTGTGTCGTGCCTGCTGGCCCAGAGGAGGTTCATTCTGATTGTGAGGCTGAGGTTGCTGCTTCGGACGACGATGAGGAGAAATTGAAGGATCACCTCTCTATGGCTAATGGTGTTTTGCAACCTCCTATCGCAAATGCAGATGGCGATCCTTCTGGTTACATGGCTGCTCTCCAGCTACCCTGTTGTTCGGACGTCGTTGGCCAGGAGGTCTCAATTGCATTAGAAGAAGAGATTTGGGTGAAAAAGCTCACCCTACAAATTGTGGACCTTCTACTTCAGCAAGTGGAAAAGGAGAACACCTTGGAGGTGCCACATTCTGCTGCCAAAAAGGATAAGAGGATCATAACCCCGATTAGGTCTAGCTCAAGAATAAGGAGGCCGATGAGCAAGGCAGCGACACTCGTTAAGATCCTGCCGAAGAAAGTAATGATTAAAGCGTCACTCAAACCTCCGGATGACATCGATCTTGCTGTTTCAGTGGCTGGAATTGTGGAGCATGTAAAATTGGATATCCAGCAAGCGGAATTGGCGAAAGACATCTCCAAGAAGTTCGGATTGATTTGGGAGGCTAATGCTCCACATATTCTCGATGGTCTCCGAGATGCTGTGTTCTGCAAAAACAAAACCAAGTCCCATGATCCCCCTTGACTTTCTGCTTTAGCTTGGTTGTTGTGGACGTTTTGGTGGTCTTGAATGGTGTTAACTATTTGGTGTATGCTTTGGGTTTTTTTTGGGGGCCAAATAGCTTGGTGCGGGCCTGCGGTGGACCTTTTGGCTGGTTTTATTTTGATTATGGGAGGTAGAAAGAATTTATAAGGTAGTGGTAGTTGCTATTTTGATAAGTTTTTTCTAGCTCCATTGGTGTAATTTTTAGCTTGTAACTTTGAGTTTTTCTTGAGGAGTAATAAAATTATACTTTAAAAAAAAAAGTGGCACAGAGATTGATTGAAAAAAGAGAAAAAAATATTGGGTTCAAAATCCAATCAAGTAGGCAATAAATTCTTACCATAAAGTAAATTGTGTTACTTGTATTCTCTTATTCCAAGTCTTACAAATGAAATTTTTTATTAAAAAGTTGCTCCCGGATATGATCAGACAGTGCATTCACTCTATATACCGAACATTTAAAAAAAGGTAAGTTGTGAATTCGATTATAAATATTATGGGTTATATGAAACAATTTTAGAGGATCTTATTGAATAAAATTAAAGAGGACTTGAACAAGAAGAAATTGTCATCCCATTTGATTCGAATTAGAAAAAAAAAATCGTGAGAGAAGCTGTTCAATTATATTAAGCCAAAATATTGAACCTACGAGCCCGTTTCGGTCCACGGAATCAAATTTCGGCCTACACTAGTAACAAACCAGCCCGTTTCTTAATTTATAACACCAAAAAAAGTTTTTTTATATGTAAAAAAAAGTGAATTATTAAACATCAAGTTCTAATTATTTACATTTTGTGTAGGATGGGGAAAGAGGTGGGCAAAAAATAAGGGGTTTGGTTGTTGGCGGATAGTCTTTTTTCATCATGAGTTCATATCAACTTGTAGAGCACTTTAATTTGCCATCCCAAAGAGTGTTATGAGACACTGCAAGGGTTTCATGTTGTATAAGAGATGACATGTGATAGTGATGATCTTGAGAAATACTGCAGTCCGCGGGTTTCGAGAGAGGGAGCTAGTGTCGAATTTTCTTTCACTTTGATGTTTACTCCAATTATAGCTACATATTTTTTTTCGTATAAAAATATTCAAAGATAATAAATTGGGTAAATTACCCTCACGTCCCTGAGGTTTGGTCACCCTCCCCCTAGGGTCCCTGGCTTTTGGAAAATGATTGTCCCGTCCCTAAGTTTTGATGATAATAGACTCTCAGGTCCCTGGCTGACGTCATCGGCTCTTTTTTTCATTTTTGATCATAGAAATGACCAAAATACCCTTAACTTTTCATTTTTGGTTAAGGGTATTTTGGTCATTTCTATGACCAAAAATGAAAAAAAGAGCCGATGACGTCAGCCAGGGACCTGAGAGTCTATTATCATCAAAACTTAGGGACGGGACAATCATTTTCCAAAAGCCAGGGACCCTAGGGGGAGGGTGACCAAACCTCAGGGACGTGAGGGTAATTTGCCCTAATAAAAATGATAACTGTAAATGTTAATATACATGATATTTTTCTTCGATTTTGGATTGAAAGCACAAGATCGATGATGAATCAGATCCATGTGCTGAAGTTCAATTCATTCCACACGAAGATGAAGTTGATGAGATGGAGATGCTTCTTGATATTGAGGATGAAGATCGCATGTACAAGTCGTTAAAGAACGCGAGAAAAAAGAGGGGAAAAGAAACACACGTACCTTACGCGTGACACAAAATTGTAACTTAGTAATTTCACATGACTAAGTTACCAGACGACGTATTTTTCCTTGTTAACATTTTGAGTTTTTGTTCTTAGTATAAATAGGAGGGAAACACTTTGATTGGTTAATCTTTTCGAGCTAAGAAAGACAAGGTAAAGGCGGTTATTTCCTCCCTTCCCCTTCCTCGAGTTTTCTCAGAGCTTGAGCTCAACTTCTATGGCGGTTACCTATTCTTAATAAAGATTTCGTCACTTAGATCGTTTCCTTCACAAAATTAATAAATGCATCAAAATGTAAGTTACGATGTGGCTCATATCATAACATCACAAAAATACATATAAAATATCATGTACATTCATTTAATACACCACAAACGAATAAGTGACTTAATTATATATTTCGGTTATAAAAAATTATGAATTATGTAGTTTTGTAAATTGTAACTATGAGAAAGTACACATTTGAAGTTATTCAATTGTCAATAGAATAAAAATTGAGATAAGGGTATAGTGAAATAGATTCTGAGCATCCTGTAGTTTCCCTACTAATTGCTAAGCCCCTGTAGTTTGGTTATTATTATATTTTCGGGTCCTTGACTGATGTCATTAATTAATTTTTTCTTATTTTATATTTAAAATGACTGATATGCCCTTGCTTACCCCCCGGCGACAACTCCCGGAGCCTCGCTTCCATCCGTTCTGATGTCCGTACGATCCCAAAGGCGACATCTTCTTCTTCTTCTTTGAGCTCAAGCGATGATCTAGATAATCTGCTAGCCCCAAAATTATACGGTCCCAAGGGTGTCCGTACGTTTCCCAATCTCGAGGATGAACCCTAAATTTCCAATTGGGAAATTCTTCCCAGCCTCAATTTGACTCATCTCCACACATGTACGACGAAACAAGAAGTGAAAGACGGCCACCCTTGGAACAATTTGACTCCTCTCCACTCATCTCCACACAGCCTCATTCGTATGACGCCGGCGACTCCACGAAGACAACGAAGGCTGCACATGTCCACACCTGGGTCTGCTTAACTCATCTCAGTTCTTGACGAAATGAGATGTGAAAGATGACAGACGAAGTAGAAATAAAGTTTTCGACAACGAGGGACAACCCCGATTCCATGTCCGTACTCTCCCGTTGGTGTCTCCGATCAAGTTCTTGAAGTGGAGAAGGAGGACGAGGAGTCTCCATGAAGGGGAGGACGAGGAGGCGTTGAAGCTTCTCGAGCGATTGTTGTCAGTCAACGAGTGGAGGTTCCTTATTGTGAGTCTGTTGATGTAGAGATAAGAGGGTCGGCGGCGGCGGAAGTCAAGTTCCGAGGAGTTATTTTTTTAATAATTTTTTACAAGGGTATTTGAGTCATTTACTTGAGCCAGGGACCCGAAAGTATAATAATAACCAAACTACAGGGGCTCAGCAATTAGTAGGAAAACTACAGGGTCCTCCGAGTCTATTTGACTATACCCTGGAATTCTGTATGTAATTATCTCATAAAAATTTTATTCTTTGCTTGTCATTAAAGCGTAATTTCTTTTAAACTACACCATGTGTTAAATTTGGTTTACAAAAATTAGCTTCAACAAAAATATAGAACGAAAAGGGTTGACTATAAAGTGAATAAAGTTGCATATGACTTCCAATGTGCAATAGCATTTGATGATTTAAACATGTATGATCAAATAAAGGCAAAAACAATTAACACAACTCATTGGGTGGCATTCGATAAGCGTGCTCTCTGCTAATTTTTGGATATTCTACATACCATGAAATTGCCGAACTATGTCATTTTGACAATCTCAAAGAAGAAGGGATTTTTCTTCACAAACTTCGCAAATTATCTTATCTCCTCCAGAAAAAGCGAACAACTTTGATCTTGATCGTGTCAAAAGTCCTTTACACGAGGTCAGGATCCAACTGCTGAGATCCTAGACTGATGACGCGAATCGAGTTTAGGATCCAACGGCCGAGATCGTTCGTTTCCAATTACCCGATGACTATAAATAGGTGGCCAACTTTATGAATTTCCCACACTCCAACAAGCTCAAAGAGATAAAACAAATGGCTAACCATTACTCAGATCTCCTAGAGCTACTTGGATAGAAAGTGAGCGACGAGGATCGCGGCTCCAAGATTATTATTAAACATTGTTCCACCTTGCTATGAAGAAGAGGAGCTGGAGTTAAAGAAGAAGAAAGACAAGCCTTGGTTATCATTATACAAGGCCCAGACGAATAGGCCCATTTCCAGACTTAAAGAAATATCAAGCCCAAGAACAAAGTAGATAAAGAATATTCTCTTGGCCGACAGCAATGATCAGGCCGTGATGAGCTGGAAAAATTCCCTAACAACTTTTGTCTTGTAGCTATTTTTAGCAATAGTGAATGGAAAATCATTTCCCAAAGTTCTAGATCTTTCTCTCCTATTGTCCCATTTTCGTAAGATGGTATCAGAGCAAAGAAACTGAGTTTCTTGCTTCCATTTTTTTCGTTCTTCCTTTATCTTCAAGCTTGAGCATCCACGACTGAGCTTGTAGCTACCGCATCAACTGATCACTATGCAAACCCTCTTTATCTCTATCCCGGGGAGAATCCGACGACTGTTTTAGTTACTCTGTTACTGAATGGAGATAACTTCCATTCATGGAGCAAATCCATGAAGATGGCTTTGGAAACCAAGAACAAGCTTGGTTTCACTGATCGGAGTCTTGTGATGCCACCTGCTGGAGATCCGCAGTATGCATCTTAGAGACATTGTCACACTATGGTTTTTGGATGGATCATGTGATCCATTGAAGCAGATTTGGTTGAGAATCTTCAATGGCATGAGCTAGCTGCAGATGTGTGGGATGAGCTCCACGAACGCTTCGGAGGGAGTGATATCATCCAAGTAGCAAAGCTAAAATGAATGATCCACTCTCTTGCACAAGATATCCTCTCAATTAAAGATTATTATACGATGTACAAGAGTGTCTGGGAACAACTGATGCAGTTTAGACCTCTTATTAATTATTCTTGTGTCACAGATTCTGCTTCTACTTGTGCTACCATGAATCTTGTCTGAAGTCGACAACAACATGATCTTATTATTGGGTTTCTAATTGGTTTGAATGAGAATTTTGCCTCTGTGAGAACGCAAATCCTTGTCATAGATCTACTACATGCGATGAGCAGGATATTGTATCTTTTGAGACAACATGAAAGGCAGATTGGACCAGCGAATTCATCTATTCATGTTCCCTCTAAGCCAATCGAAGCTCCTGTGTTTGCTGCACAAGCTGGTGGAAACAAACATTTTGGAAACCAGAACAAGAAGCCCGTATGTGCTCAATGCAATATGAAAGGGCATACGATTGACAAATGTTATAAGCTTCACATATACTTATGTGACAGCTGCTGTTGAGAACATGCCTGGCTACACATCAGGTCACTTAACTATACAGCCTTCTTATGGATAATCTGCAGGTTTTCAGCATATGCAACCCACATATGCTTATGATGGGCATCCTCCTAATGCTGGTAACTCGATAGCCTAACTTCACAAGATTTAGGAGCAGCTTAGTGGGATCTTGGCCTCTTTTCAATAAGCAGGACCAAGTGCTACCAAACCTGTCAACACCGCTGCACAACAATTTGCTACGGTGAGAGCTTTAACAGTTGCACAACTCCTTGATCAAGGTTCAGCATCTGCAGGTAGTTCTTAGCGTACAACTTGATCATTGAGTATTGAAACATTCTTGGATCCTAGACTCGGGTGCCTCGACACATGTTTGCTGTTGTTTGGATAATTTCACATCTTATACTTCTCTGGCTCATACTTTTGTCACGTTACCAAATGGCTCCAAGATTCAAGCAACTCATATTGGCAAGATCATTCTAAGCTCAGATTTGGTTCTACATGATGTGCTTCACATGCTAGGATTTGCTTTCAATCTCATCTCCATTAGTAGATTGACTAATGATGTTAATTGCTCACTAATGTTTCATGGATCTTGTTGCCAAATACAGGACCTGAACAAGGAGATCACGACTGGTTTTGCTGAGAAGAGAAATGGTCTGTACTACATCAACCAAGCCAACCACCAAAGTGCCTCACCTCACACCCTCTTACATATTGATCTACCTTACATCAGCCATGATTTGGACCTCTGGCATTGTCGTTTAGGTCATTCACCTAGCTCTAGAATTGCTGTTTTGAAGAGAATATGTCTTGCTATCTCCACTAAGTATGTTGCACTGTGCACCTTGTCATTACGCCAGACATAAGCGAACCTCTTTTCCTCTTAGTGTCAATAGAGCTGCTGCAGCATTTGACTTGATTCATATTGATATATAGGGTCCATATCACACCCCTTCTTATGATGATTATAGGTTATTCCTTACCGTAGTGGATGATCATACAAGATCAACCTGGATTTACCTGTTAAAGAACAAACCTGAGGTGCAATCTCACCTGGAATCATTTTGTGCCATGATAAACACCCAATTCCAAGTCTTTCTTCCAAACCCGAGGCATCTTACATGACATATCTTGCACCTATACACTACAACAAAATGGCCGCGTAGAACGCAAACACCAACACATACTCAATGTAGCCCGAGCCCTCAGATTTCAGGCCTATCTACCATTACCCTTCTGAAGTGCGTGTATTCAACATGTTGTACACCTAATCAACCTCGCCTCTTTACCTCTACTCAAAGACAAAACACCATATGAACTTTTACACCATAAACCTCCATCTCTCGATCACCTGAGGGTATTCAATTGCTTGTTCCATGTTGCTAATATACCAATGCAAATCAAATTTGAGGCTAGAGCATGCCAGTGTGTTTTTTAGGCTATACTACGGGACTCAAAGGTTATCAAGTCTATGATCTCACCAACCATCAGACCTTCTCATCCTGAGATGTGGTCTTTTATGGGTCCATTTTTCCTTTCCAGCATAGGCAGCCACATTCTGCACCACCTCTACCAACTTATCACCCTATTCCACCCGATTTCACCATCCCAAATATGCCTTCTACAGCATCCCAACCTACTGCTGCACCACCTGATATACCACCATCATCCTCACCTACTCTGCCCTCTCCATCACATGTCTCAACTCTCTGAAGGTCTACCCGAACACATCAAGCCCCATCCTACCTGAAAGACTATATCCACCCTGGTGACATAGATCATTTCTCTGCTCAGCAAAGTCAATCCTCATCGCTTTGTCAGGTAATTTCTCCACCACTATATCCCATCTCTGCAGTTTTATATTATGATCATCTTGTTCAGCTCACAAAACTTTCCTCATGGCATTGAATCAAGTTCATGAACCCCAAAGTTATGACGAAGCTAACAAATTCTCTTGGTGGAGAAATGCCATGACAGTTGAACTACAAACCCTCTTGGTGAATGATACCTAAGATGTAGTTCCTCTTCATGCTGACAAAGAACCAATATGTCGATGGGTTTATAAAATCAAACATAAGGTTGATGGGAGCATCGAATGGTTTAAGGTCTGCTTGGTCACCAAGGGCTATACACAAGCTTATGTGATTGATTATATGGAGACATTTTCTCTAGTGGCTAAGCTGACCTCAGTACGCCTCGTTCTTGCTCTTTCTGCAGTGAAAAATTAGTTCTTGCAGCAAATGGACGTTAACAACGCTTTTCTCCATGGTGACCTCGATGAAGAAGTTTACACGACTCTCCCTCCTGGGGGGGGGGGGGGGGGGGGGGGGTTGGGACAAGGTATGCAAACTCAAGAAATTAATTTATGGATTGAAGCAAGCAAGTAGGCAATGGTTTGCCAAGTTGTCTTCTCTTCTGCTTGCTTTTGGTTTTCATCAATCAAGGTCAGATTATTCTGTTTTTACATTCATGAAAGGAGATCAGTTTTTCAGTCTACTAGTTTATATGGATGCTATAATTATTGCTGGCAATCATATGGAGTTGATTAACGAGATTAAAGCTTATATGGACCAGAATTTGAATGTGGAGATCAGTTGCTCGATGATGCTATATAGTACAGAAGAGTAATTAGAAAATTAATCTATCTCACAATCACTCGACCTGATATTGCCTATGCTACACATCAGCTAAGTAGGTTCCTCTCCAAGCCTACAATGATTCACAAGAAAGCTGTTCATAGGCTATTAAGATACTTGAAAAGGCAACCTGCACTTGGACTATTTTTTTCTACAGAATCTGATTTGAGAATGAAGGCCTTCTCTGATGCTGACTGGGAGGCTGCTTAGATACTAGGAGATCAACAACCGGGTTCTGTGTGTATCTAGGCAATTCATTGATCTCATGGAAGCCAAAAAAGCAACCCATTGTGTCACGATCTTCATTAGAAGTTGAATACAGAGCATTAGCTTCCACTAGCTGTGAAATTCAATGGTTGATCTTCTCGCTGGCTGAATTAGGAGTGAAACATGAAGGAGCAGCTTATTTATACCGTGATAGTATGTCATCTATGCATATGGTTGAGAATTCTATCTTCCATGAAAGAACCAAGCACATTGAGCTTGATTGTCATTTGATACGGGAGAAGGTTCAAGCTGATTTGATCAAGATTTTTTACATTCCCACTCTACATCAAATGCCAGATTTCTTTACCAAGTCGTTGGCTCCAACACTCTTTGATTCACATCTCTTTAAGCTAGGACTCAAAACCATACTTGGTCCAGCTTATGGGGGGTATTAACCGTTGTTCCACCTTGCTATGAAAAAGAGGAGCTGGAGTTAAAGAAGAAGAAAGAAAAGCCTTGGTTATCATTATACAAGGCCCAGATGAATATGCCCATTTTCAGACTTAAAAAAATATCAAGTCCGAGAACAAAGTGGATAAAGAATATTCTTTTGGCTGGCAGCAATGATGAGGCCGTGATGAGCTGGAAAAATCCACTTGCCTTGTCTTGTAGAGCTATTTTTAGGAAGATTCGTTTTGTATATATATCTGCACATACAATATAATTTCTTAAGCAATAGTGAATGAAAAATTATTTCCCAAAGTTCTAGATCTTTCTTTCCTATTGCCCCTTTTTCGTAAGAATTATTGAGAGAAAATTTTGAAGAAGGTCAACAATGGCGCCGTCGAGGTGTCTTCCACCCATCAGATAGATGGTGGCCGTGCACTTTCTTAAGCAGAAGTATACCGCTTGGCTCGCTCCCGTGAACATGATCGTTAAAATCGTCTTAAAAAAAACTCTTATAGGGGCATAAAAAATGCTGCGCTCAAGCAACCTCTGGTGCAGTACACCTCCGAGGGACTGATGCATGATGATTAATTTAGGTTGAAGAAGGATTTTGCGGGAGGAAGGGGCAGCGGTTATCATTTGTGTGATGACATTGCGACATGTCAATCGTCTGCAAGCGTCATAATTGACAATCCTGAGATGGCATGTCTCGTTCTCCAAATTAATAGCTGCCAAAGATTAAGATTTTCTCATCTGATTGTGGTGGAAGCTGGAGTCACTGAATCTTTTGTACATAAAAATACACAATTTATCACCTGAAGCAAGAGAGATGATGAACACTATAGATGAGTGCTCTCTCATTTTTTAGGGCTTTAGGAAACCCACATTTGAGTTGGGAAAGAAGACGTTACAAATGAATCAGAAGTTCAAGGAGTTTGAAAACATGTAGGCGATTAACCAAAACAATCATATCTGTGGTGGGACTCATAGCGGATTTCTGATGCGAATTTTCAATAATGGTTCTAGATAAAACAAACTTTATCGCTTTGACCATGCAGGTAACATGCGTCTAGTAAGATTAAATACTAATTATCTTGTGTACTATTCCAAGTAAATAGAATAGCTAATGAAAGACACAAATAAAAAATAATCCAGAAATCAAATTAAGGTTGAATTCTGCTTTATCCCAGCCAATTGACCAGTTGTTGAGAAGATCATCATCATCATCTACTTTTATTATCTCCACAAAATTTCGAAGCAAAAATGTCAAGAAATCACCAAAATAAAATAATCGTATAAACAAGAAATATGAAAACCATGATACAAAACTTTAGTAAATAACTCCCAGAAGGACCCAACCTCAGATAGCCCTTTTCTTTGCTTCTAAATTATTTAGCAAATAATTAAGATAACCCAATAATCACCAACAAGGCTAACTAGCTAGCTAAGAGGAAATTGCCGAGCGGATACCAGAGTGCCATAGACCGAAAAGCTAGCTACAAGGACATGGTTGCAGCGGATACCAGAGTGTCATAGTCCGAGCTAGCTACGAGGACATGACCAACTCGGTGGAGGGTACAAACCTTTTCTCCACCAACTCTTCGATCTCGAACTTGATATCATTTACATCGATAAACGACGAGTTCATCTCCGGATTAATGCAAAATTGCTCGTCGTGATTGCCTCCGCCATTATTAGCTTGATTGTTGTTATTGTGATCATTATTATTGTTAGCATGAAATGATGACGAGGAGGATGTAACGCTAGACTCCTGCAAAATTGGCATCGTCCACGAGCTTACTTGGTGATGATGATGATCTTGGTGATGTACTTCTTGTTGTGTCGACAATGGATCGTACGCGTCCAATACGCTTCCATTCGTATTCTCTATCGACTCGTCTCCTCCCTGGTTTGTTGCCACAGGCAATTGTGGACTTTGGACGTCGAAATTCTGGTGCCCCGCAGCAGCCTGCGCGCGGCACAATGCCAATTGGTGCAACACGAGGTCTAGCTCGCGCTTGTGGTACTCGATTTGGTGCTGGAGCTCGAGGACAACGCGGAGGCACCCCCCAACAGGGTCTACAGCGCGTGCGTTCGCCTCGAACATGATGGTCTTCATGGCCTCGTCCTTCTCGAGAGGGCCGAGTCCCTTGATGATATTAGTAATATTGCTGACCCCGAAGAGCTTGTGCGCGTTGAGGAACTGGCGAAGCCGGTCGTGGGGGAAGTACGGAGCGAGGAGGCAGTCCGAGGTGCACTTCCGTCGTCGGTACTTGCAAGCCGCGCAGGCTTGCGTCGCGGAGGAGGTGGTGGTGGAGGCGGAAGAGGTGTAGTTGGTCTTGTTACCAATCCTGGAAATGTTGCTCATATTCTCTTTTTATGTTGTATTGGTTATATGTTTATAGCAATTTGGGATTTGTTTTGGGAACGGGCTGGAGATATCGGCTGCGTTGCCTACGGAAATGGTGAGAAGTTCCCCTTATTGCTTTTAATGAACCAAAACTGTTTTTTGTTTTTAATTTTGTTTTTGGAGGGTTCTCTTGTGGTTGTAGATCCTAAGGATTTGGAGGACGTTGAGAAAAAAGAGGAACAACGTACAATTTATAATTTGAGAAATTCTGAGATTTGCCTCCCAAACAGATTTTGTTAGGAAATTGTCAAACTTTGGTTGTTCAAGGTTAAAGATAGTGTTGATCCTTTCAAAAAGCTTGTTTTCGTTGGGCTTAATTTAGTAAGCACAATGGAAGAATTATCTTCTAGCCAATGGTTTTTTTTTTGGTCCAATATTCTAGAACAATGGAAAAGGTTGTTATTGAACTAATTTAGAGTGGTAACCTTTTCCGTTCTGGAATATTGAACCAAAAAATAACCACTCTAAATTGCAAGATTACAAATCTAAATTCATTTTACTTTTGATAAACTTTGAGAATTGCCAAGTTCTATACATCACATAGTTTCATAGAATTCTATTTGAATATATGAAAGGACTGTGTTATTTCCAGGATATGCCAACATTTCATACCCGCCCAAAAGTTAAATTAGCCCCCTGTATTTAAAATAGGTTCAGATAACATTACATATTTCACAACATGAAATGATTGATACTTCAAGATCAAATTTTGGATTACCCATGATATATCATCATCTTACCAAATATCAACGTCTTCTATATCTGTAAAAAATTTTAACCGTTAGCTTTGTAGAGGTAAGAATTGGTGCTATCTGGACCAATTTTGAATTAAAGAAGTCAGTTGGATCGGATAATATTAATCTTTTTTGTAGCCGAAGATCGTTGAGGGACGAAAATTGAACATGATTTCGTCCTTGATGTGAAACCGAATTAGTTACTTTGGATCGGTTAGAATACCATGAGAAAAATGTTGGAGTCTTAGCAAGAGATAATTCCGCTGAATCCGAATTGGGATAGTTTTTCTATCCGATTAGTCAGCAGAATAAGTATCTAGATATCGGTCGAAAAGAACCAACCTATGAGTTATGCTGAAACAAAGGCAGGTATTTCAACTTGGAAAGGTCGATTCCTTCAAAATTCCGAAATGCTTTTAGATATCTCAGGAAGAGCAAAAACTTTAAACAAACTAGCTGGCCATTGTCGACCAAAGGGCTAAATGAACATAGTGAATCTCGATCAATTACAAGTGACACAATGGAAAGAAGAAACAAAGAGGAAAATCCAAACACAAGGAGACAAGTGAAAGTAATGTCTGCAAGAACTCCGAATCATTCGTTTCAAATCATTTCTCATCTGTAAGCGCATACTTTGAATCCCTGAGCACTATATATACACGAAGGACAAGAAACCTGTTGTCCACCGCAACTTCAGGTTTGATATCCAAACTTGGAAAGCCATTAAGAGGGTCAACAGGTTTTTTTTTCTCTCTACCAACCATTGTCATGGAGTCTGCTAGAGCTTTTGCCTTGATCTTCCTAGCTTTCGCTTCGGCCGCGACCAAGTTGGCATTGGCAGGTGACCCGGACATCCTCACTGATTTCATCCTCCCAGCAGACCGATTTCTTCCTGTTGGCGGGGCGTTCTTCACATACTCAGGATTCCGCGGAATCCTGTACAAGAATCCTGACAACTTCACAGTGACAAAAGCCACAATGGCCGAGTTCCCGGCTCTCAACGGGCAGAGTGTCTCCTATGCACTTCTTCAGTTCCCTTCAGGCACCATCAACCCTCCTCACACCCATCCCCGAGCATCCGAGCTCCTCTTCGTCCTAAGTGGAATCCTAGAAGTCGGATTCGTCGACACCAAGAACGTGCTGTATACCCAGACACTTCAGACTGGTGACATGTTCGTCTTCCCCAAGGGGCTTGTCCACTTCCAATACAACCCTCTGCCCAAAGTCCACGCGACCGCCTTGTCGGCCTTCGGAAGTGCGAGTGCCGGGACAGTGTCAGTGCCTTCCACAGTCTTTGGCACTGGAATCAGTGATCAAATCCTTGCCAAGGCGTTCAAGACTGACGTTGGCACAATCCAGAAGATCGAATCCGGATTCGCCAAGCACTAATGAAGAAGCTAGGAACTGGTGTTCCTCCGTTTATTTCCTGTCATCTTCCTTTTTGAGTGCCTCACAAGAATAAACATCTCCACTGCCATGCAACTTTAAAATGAATTTTTTCGGTCCAAAATAAACGGAGCAAACCTTGCAAATCGTGATAACTGATAACTAAATAAGCTGCTTTAGAAGAAGGCTCTTTTAGCAAGTTACTTTCAGGAGGAAATAGGAAACTAACTATAGAGTTGCAGGCAGCAAAATCTTAGTCCGGACCATGATAAATAACTAACGACCGACCACGAAGGTTGATAAGACTGTTAGGATTCAGATCACTTATTGTTGCAGCAAGACTTGGCCTGGATAGATCGGTCTTGGTAATGTGAATTAGTTGAAACTTAGAGGAAGAAATTTTGACGGAAATTTTAGTGTGGTCATATCATATGGTATGACTTAATTATCTAATCAATGAGATTTCAACCAATAAGTTGGTCTAATTTAATCAAGTCTTAAATTGAAGCCTTTGAATACGCATACCGGTATTAAATACTTTTTAGGTGAGTTTTACCACACTTCAAAGATTCCACAAAATTCGACTCTGGATTAGTCGGTCTAGTAAAAGCAGATGTCAAATAGTATTAAAAAAACAATGAGATTTCAACGTTCTCTTAACTTATTGATATACCTTACGAAGCTCACCATCTCAATCTAAATTTTTGGCAAAATACATTTAACTTTACGACACAATAAACAATATGTTTTCGATGTGACATAAATTCAGGATTCAATCCGTGGCTATTAAAACCTTTCAAAAAAATATTACTTTTCTATTTGTCCATTTCAGTACATTCATGTAGGGCGTTCCACAAATTAAAAAAGAAAAAAGAAATTGCAATGTTAGATATATTAAGTCGTGCAATTTTCACTATTTTTAATTGTGGCCAACTCAAACATTCAGTTTGAATACGATATCTAAATTGACAGTCCGAATTTATAAGTATGAAAAATATCTACATAATATTTTGTTAACGTTTTGCTCAAATATGGGTGGCTCGTTGTTGTTGGGTCCTGCTCGTTGTTGTTAAGTCCTCCGTCTTATGATAAGCAATACCTGGATTATGCGATTCCAGTTGTAACTCCAATATTTTCTTCAATCTTTTTTTATTTTTAATGTTTTCTACTCGTTGTGATTTTCTTCAAGCACATGTTTCACTTCTATTGTAGTTTCCGAACATCAGTTCCAGGACTACAATCACAAACTATAGCCAGACCCTTTTTGCCAATTGAACCAGGCCTCAAGGGCATATACGGAGAATCTTCTTAGGCATATCATTGTGGCTTTTACATCTATGTTCATAAACAAAACCAGAAAACATGGGAATGAACAACGAGGGGCAAACGATAAAATGATTTGGTTCTCGATTCGAAACCGAGTTAGTTACTCTAGAATTGTTCAATAGCCTGAGGAAGTGTCGAAAAGAACCTAGATTAATTAACCACTAGATTTGTTGGTTTTAATGTATAATTAACGAGTAATTATATGTTAAACCTAATTAATTAACAAATTAATTTATTAATAATAAATCACTTACTTGTTGAAGCAAGAGGTCCACAGGTTTGGGTCGACTATGTCTTCGTGCCAGTCGAATTACGATCACGTTATAACGGATTCGTAATTGATTTTCACGAGATTTCCTCTATTGAAAATCTGATCAAAACTCAGAGACTATTCTAAAGTTTTTTCTTTCTATTGAATGATTGGATGAAGAATTCTTTTTGGTTCAGCCGAATTTTCCTTTTTATAGGAAAATCAGGCCAATCAGAACGTGCCACGTGGCGCGAATGGCTGCCATGTGGCACAAACGGGCGACATGTCCGCCACGTGGCACTTCTGGGCCGCATGTCCGCCACGTGGCAAAGCTACCCATAGCTATAGCTTTGCCACGTGGCGCCACGTCAGCGTGCCACGTGGGCCACCAATTCTGGTGGCAACTGTGTCACGTTGACGTGGCACCTGGCGTGGCCCCGGTTGACCGGCCCATTCCGCCCAACATTTAGGCCTGATGGGCCTGGTCCCAATCAGGTTCAATGATAATTGCCTGATTGGGCCTAAAGGTCCAACAAGATTTACCTGTACAAACAATATTATATAAATATAAACACATGCATCATTGGAAAACCACATTTCATTTCAAAGATGGAATGTTGTGAATTTTCAACATTTATGAACAAACCTATCTATCACACTTTTAATTGACAATACTTTTAATTAACGATGTGATAATACCGAGCAGCATAAATCCTTCAAAATTCCAAAAATTCTGTTAGCTGTCTCGGGAAGCGCAAGACTTTAAACCAGCTAGCTGGCTAGTGTCAACCAAAGGGATAGATTAACATAGTGGAGCTCGACCAACAAAAACAATGGAAAGAAGAAACAAAGAGGAGATTCCAAACACAAGGAGGCAAGGAAAGCTAATGTCTGAAACCTCTAGCACTATATATAAAGGCTGGACTAGGAACTTGTTCTCCACAGCAAATATAGGTCAAATATCTAACTTGGGAAGCAAAGAAGAGGGTCATCAGGATTTTGGTCTACCAACAACGCCATGGATTCTGTTAGACCTTTTGCCTTGATCTTCCTAGCATTCGCCTTGGCCGCGACTGAGATGGTCTTGGCAGGTGACCCGGACATCCTCACTGACTTCGTCGTCCCAGCAGATGTCACACTACCTGTTGGCGGGGAGTTCTTCACGTACTCAGGATTCCGCGGACTCCTCTTCAAGGATTCTGCCAACTTTACGGTGACAAAAGCTTCCGTGGCCGAGTTCCCTGCACTCGACGGGCAGAGTGTCTCCTATGCACTTCTTCAGTACCCTGCAGGCGCCATCAACCCTCCTCACACCCATCCCCGAGCATCAGAGCTTCTCTTCCTCATCAGCGGGATCCTGCAAGTCGGTTTCGTCGACACCAAAAACGTGCTGTACACCCAGACACTTCGGAGTGGTGACATGTTCGTCTTCCCCAAGGGGCTTGTCCACTTCCAATACAACCCTCTGACCAAAATACGAGCGACCGCCTTGTCGACCTTCGGAAGCGCGAGTGCCGGTACAGTGTCAGTGCCTTCGACCGTCTTTGGCACCGGAATCAGTGATCAAATCCTTGCCAAGGCGTTCAAGACTGACGTTGGCACCATCAAGAAGATCAAATCCGGATTCGCCAAGCACTAACGTAGAAGCAAGCTTTTCTTCTTTCTGTTTCCTGTCATCTTTACTTCCATTTCTCCGTGTTGAGTGCCTCAGAAGAATAAGAACCTCCGTTCCTATGTTCAATGCAACTTCAACTTTCAATAAAATATTTAGTTTTCCGTGAATATAACTTTCAACTCGAAACTAACGGAGCCTTGGATATCAGGTAATTACACTTATGCTTTCCATTATGAAGCTCCAATTCTTTCACTTCAAGATTTTGTTTTTGTCGATGTACATTTGTTACACCAACAAATCCGTGTCGATCTCGGTAGGATCACAATGATGAAAATTTTCCTTACTCTGCATTCTCAGTAACTCGATTTGATATCTCATCTTGACTGCCCGACTTGTAAGTCAGTTTGAGATTAGGGAGTGTTGGACAAATATTAGTAAATTATAGCATGAGTATGTAACTATAAATCGTAAGCATATAAAAGAGAGGAGTTTAGAGAATGCTCACAATAACATTTGTGGGTAAGTGTGTAACACCTTCGTCTTCAAGTTAGAGCTTCGGATTCAATCCTGGACGAGGCCACAGTTTAACCGTGTGCCCTTAAACTCTTATTACCCGCCTATATGCTTCAGGCCTCCGTGGGTTATAGAGCTCCCAAGGTACAACGCCCAACCACGAGTACTATAGGAAGCACTATAGCACACTTTTCGAACCTTTCGTAGCCTTAGAACTCCGACACAAATGAAAGAGAGAGAAGCTATGCTAAGGAGGGAGAAGTAGAGAGCTCTGAAGAAATGAAGAGATGGGGTGATTTGGAATGAAGGAGGTGGGCTCCTTTTATAGGCAGCCTTGGACCTCCAACAGCCAAATCCGGATTTAATAGGGCCATTAACCTACCCATTAAATGGGTTGTTACAAGACCCATAAAACCCCCAACATAAATAGGCTGTTACTCTCATGAATTTAAAATTCGAATTTAAATTCAAATGGCAGCTGGCAAGAGAAGGTTCCAGAACGTGGGCTTGTCCAAACGGAAGTCCAAGAAGCCCAGAGGACTTTTTGGGCCAAGGATCGCTACAACAAGTCCGGCCCAGTTCTAAAAAGATAAGGCCCTGAAACCTGGAACAATTCCCACAAACCCACAATCCCGCAACCCGCAACCCACAATCCCGCAACCCGCAACCCACAATCCACAACCCGCAACCCACAACCCGCACCCCAGCCCGAGCCTGAGCCCGGCCCGGCCCGGCCCGGCCCGGTCCAGGACGGGGCGGGGCGCGCTCGCGTGCGTGCGTGCGTGCATGCCGAGCCGAGCCGAGCCGGGCCGGACGAACGAACGGACGGACGGCGCGAGAAGCCTCTCCCTTCTCCACCAGTTTACCCATGCTAGACTTCTAGTCCCTTATAAAATTGTCTCAGTATGGTGCGCTAACCAATGTGGGATTGTGCTTATTTTAATAACAAACATACCACTTTAAAGCCAATTTTCATTCACCCTGATAATTGGATTTTCTCAAGTGTTATATATCGTTACGAAGCTCTATCAACGAGCTTCGTATTGATCTCACAAACACCCAAAATCAATTGGTGTGACCTCCAATTAAATTAGCTCAAAGTTACCTACTAATCACTTAGTTATTATATTTAATTAGAATTCTCCCTCTAATTAAATACTTGGGCCAAAACCCAATACACTCACTTGTATTGGGCTATCTCTTCCTTGGTTAATAAACCAATTCTCCAACAATCCCCCACATGAATGCAAATTGACTTATATATGATATGAGCCTACCAATGCTACATGCAACTTGTAGTTCTGCGAGAATTTGTTGCATCAGGAAAGGTGGTTGAAAGCCTTGAACCTTCCTTAGTGAAATACCTTCGGATATACTAGCCAACCAGTGGACGCGATGCCTTGAACTGTTCGGCATTTTATGTATACCAAGACAAAGGTACTCACACAACTCCTTCTCAAACCACTACTCGGTTCTTTCGTTGCTGTCCATTTTGGCCCTGGACTGCCTTGGAAACTTCATCGAATGCTCTAGAGATTTAGCTCTTAACTCATCTCATAGAAGCGGTCCCTTCACATTCAATATAGGTGATCTCTTATAAGGAGTATCCTGCCATACCCCACTGATATATATACTCAAAGTATAAGGATCATTAAAAGCGTATAGCTTAACCTTCCGATGGACAGGTTTATCACTCTTTCATCATAGGAATAGGTAGGGAACTCAATATCCCGAGTGCTTTGTTCGACCCTAGCCTCACAATTCGGTTGTCCCTTTGAACCTGCAGATCGTGGTTTACGATCCAGGTTGGGTTGCCATCATGGGTTTAGGTCATTTTGTGGACTTTAAACCCATTCCCCTCGATGATACCTCAACTTGGTCCCTCGTTAGACCTTTAGTTAAAGGATCTGCGATGTTCTCTTTTGACTTTACATAGTCTAAAGATATCACACCTGTTCTCAATAACGTTCTCACAGATTTATGTCTACGACGTATGTATCTAGACTTTCCATTATACACATTATTTTGTGCTCTTCCAATAGCTGATTGACTATCACAGTGCACGCTAATAGAAGGCACTGGTTTTGACCACATCGGGATATCCTCCAAAAAACTTCGGAGCCAATCCGCCTCTTCAGCTGCTAGATCCAGCGCTATGAACTCTGATTCCATAGTTGATCTAGCAATGCAAGTTTGTTTGCATGATCTCCACGAGACTGCCGCCCCTCCAATTGTAAATATGTATCCGCTCGTGGATTTTATATTCTTGGAGTCTGAGATCCAGTTCGCGTCTGAATACCCTTCCAGAACGGCTGGATGTCTCGTATAGTGTAATCTATAGTTAGCAGTGTACCTTAGGTATCTAAGGACTCTAACTATCGCTTTCCAATGTTCATAATTGGGATTACTCGTATATCTCGATAATCTGTTAACCGAGTTTGCAATATCTGGTCTAGTACAGTCCATGAGGTACATTAGACTGCCTATAACTCTAGAATATTCTAGTTGTCTCACATTCTCTCCGCGATTCTTGCAGAGACTCGACACCACTTCCATAGGAGTTCTCGCAATTACATTGCTATCCTTATCGAATTTGTCAAGTATCTTTTCGACATAGTGACCTTGAGAAAGCGCGTAACCTTCTGAAGTCTTGGTGATTTTCATCCCAAGTATTACATCAGCTTGTCCCAAGTCTTTCATGTCAAAATTTTGTGACAATATTTTCTTGATAATTTTGATATTATCATTATTACCCACGATCAACATGTCATCTACGTAGAGACAAACTATCACATAGTCGTTATCATCTCCTTTCACGTAGACACATTTATCACATTGGTTTATCTGAAACTCGTTAGATAGCATTACACTATCAAACTTTTCGTGCCATTGTTTAGGTGCTTGTTTTAGTCCATACAAGAATTTTACAAGTTTACACACCTTATGTTCTTTACCTGGAACCACAAACCCTTCGGGTTGCTCCATGTAAATCTCCTCTTCCAAATCTTCATTAAGGAAGGCCGTCTTCACATCCATTTGATGGATCTCTAGGTTAAACAAAGCCGCCAAGGCTATGACTAACCTAATAGACATTTTCCTGGAGACAGGAGCATATGTGTCAAAATAATCAACACCCTCAGTTTGCTTGTAGCCTTTAACAACAAGTCTCGCCTTGTACTTATCCACTGTAGCATCAGGCTTCATCTTCTTTTTGAAGATCCACTTATGGCCTAGTGGTTTACTACCCGGAGGTAGATCTACTAGTTCCCAAGTGTGATTATGTAAGATAGACTCTATCTCACTATTCACCGCTTCCTTCCAAAAAGCAGAGTCTGTAGAAGACATTGCTTCCTTGTAGGTTACAGGATCCTTTTCTAACAGATATGTTAGGAAATCTGATCAGAAGGACTTTTCTTTCCTAGCCCTTTTCCCACGTCTAGGCTCTTCACCTTCATCTTGAGGTTCCTCTCCCCCCACATTGCTCCCACTTTGGTCAACTTGACGGTCAACACCAGTTCGAGCTTTGTGAGGAAAGATTTCCTCAAAGAATGAAGCATCCCTAGCTTCTATGATAGTATTTACGTGGATATCAGAGTTATCTGACTTGTGTACCAAGAATCGATATGCAGCACTATCTTGTGCATAACCGATAAACACACAATCCACTGTCTTGGGTCCTATCCTTGTCCTTTTAGGAGGTGGGATCGGAACCTTAGCAAGACATCCCCAAACCCTTAGGAATTTATAGCTAGGCGCATGACCTTTCCATAATTCGTAAGGTGTTTTATCCAACTTTTTGTGTGGTACCCTGTTGAGCACATAGTTGGCCGAAAGCACAGCTTCCTCCCACAAATTCCTTGGTAATCCAGAACTAATAAGCATCGCATTCATCATTTCCTTAAGCGTCCTATTCTTCCTTTCCGCAATTCCATTTTGCTCGGGAGAATAAGGTTCCGTAGTTTGATGAACGATTCCATTCTCGGCACAAACTTATACAAATGGAGATTCATATTCACCACCTCGGTCACTTCAAAGATTTTTTATCTTCTTGCCAAGTTGGTTCTCAACTTCATTCTTATAGTGAATGAACATGTCTATTGCTTCGTCTTTACTTCTCATCAAGTAGACATAGCAATACCTCGTACAATCGTCGATAAAAGTTATAAAATAATTTTTACCGCCACGCATTTGTACATATTTTAAATTACATACATCGGTGTGGATTAAATCCAACGGTTCCGTGCTTCGCTCAATCGAGTGGGAATATGTTTTGGCGTATTTGGCTTCAACACAAGTCTCGCACTTATGTTTGTGATCGATGTTGAATTTCGGTAGTAGGTTAAGTGATATTAGCCTTTGCAAAGACTTATAATTCACATGACCTAGTCTACCATGCCATAAATGTAACGACGCGCGAGAATAAGCAACCTTTACTTTCTTATTAGCCTTCTCGGCAATATTAATTACATCATTGCTCGTGCTAGCCTTATTGGCGGCACCCACATCAATCTTATCATTAGACTTTGCCTTGGGAGCTAAAGTAATTACACTCATCTTAAACAGATTGTTGGTCAAGTAGCCCTTGCCAACGAACATCCCTCCCTTGGACATGATGACCTTGTCAGACTCAAACACGAGCCAAAAGCCCCTCTTATTGAGCACCACTCTGGAGATGAGATTCTTCCGGATCTCGGGCACATGCAGTACATCGGTCAAGGTGAGCTCCTTGCCCAAGGTCATCTTCAGCATGACTGTCCCTTTGCCTTCAACCTTCGAGACTGCGGAATTTCCCATGTAGCAGTTCTCATCATCGACTGGTTGATAGGTCTTGAACATCCATTTGTTGGCACAAATGTGGGGGGTAGCCCCCGTGTCCACCCACCATTCCTTCGAGTTCCCATCCACGAGGTTCACCTCGGACACAACGGCCGTGAGGTGCATCTCATCGAGGTCGGAGCTCAAGCTAGCCTCCGCAATGTTAGCATTGGCGGGCTTCTTCTTTTTGCCCTTGCTTGGTCCTACCGTCTTCTTACCCTCCGCGGCTAGACGTTTGTAGCAATCTTTGGCATGATGGCCGGTCTTGTTGCAAACAAAGCAGGCACCAGTAAAGCTCTTGTTCTGAGCATCTCCCTTGGAATCATTTGAGCGTTTCCGCTTGTTCCCATGAGAGCTCCCCCCGGTCTCGACCACATTGGCCTTAGCAACCATGCCACTTGGTTTCTTATCAACCTTTCGGTTGTCTTGCTCGATGCGCAACCTTCGGATAAGGTCCTCGAGAGTCATCTTCTTCCTCTTGTGCTTGAGGTACATCTTGAAGTCCTTCCAAGATGGCGGTAATTTCTCAATCACCACCGCCACTTGGAGGGCATCATTGATGGCCATTTCCTCGGTTGCAAGATCATGAAAGATCAATTGCAGCTCTTCGCATTGTTCCACAACGCTCTTTCCATCGACCATCCGATAGTCATGGAAGCGCCCGGCCACAAATTTTTTTGCACCGGCGTCGTCAACTTTATATTTGTGCTCCAACGATTTCCAAAGATCCTTAGACGTTTCTTTGGTATAGTAGACGCCGTAAAGCGAATCGTCGAGAGAACCCAATATATAGTTGCGACATAGATAATCTTCATGTACCCAGGCGATGTGGATCGCGGTTTGATGCGAATCACTCGCATTCTCTTTGGGTTTCTCTTCCTTGACATACCGGCTAAAGTTCAAGGCGGTCAAGTAGAACAACATTTTTTGATGCCATCTCTTGAAATTTCCACTCTTGAACTTTTCCGGTTTCTCAAGATGAGAGTACGGCAGTGGAATTGGGTGTCTATGACCCGGCATCACGGCCTCAGCGCCGCTAGCCCTCACAACAGGAACCTCCTCGTTCAAGTTGTCATTCGTGGTGTTTCTCGCACCGGAGTTGTTGATCTCGTGTGGGGGAGAGTTGTTATCAGCCATGATCTATAGATCACCAAACAATCTTTAGTGAGTAATCGATTTGGGTCCAACAGAAAACCGAACGCGTTGAAAAATCAGTATGCAATAATGGGCCAAGCCCACGTTTACAACCCAAGTAGTACGATTAGAACGACCCAATAAAAATTGCGAGTTTAAATTTCGCAAGTGATTGAATTATAGTAACTTTCGAACAGGAGCAAAAGCATATTACAAGTATATGCTTATACGGTACAGAATAGTCCTCGACAACAAGTATGCTTGAAAAATATAATTTACTAATATCACGTGTTATTAAGAGTTTAAGAATGTTGGATAAATATTAGTAAATTATAGCAAGAGTATGTAACTATAAATCGTAAGCATATAAAAGAGAGGAGTTTAGAGAATGCTCACAATCACACTTGTGGGTAAGTGTGTAACACCTTCGTCTTCAAGTTAGAGCTTCGGATTCAATCCTGGACGAGGCCACAGTTTAACCGTGTGCCCTTAAACTCTTATTACCTGCCTATATGCTTAAGGCCTCCGTGGGTAATAGAGCTCCCAAGGTACAACGCCCAACCACGAGTACTATAAGAAGCACTATAGCACACCTTTCGAACCTTTTGTAGCCTTAGAACTCCGACACAAATGAAAGAGAGAGAAGCTATGCTAAGGAGGGAGAAGTAGAGAGCTATGAAGAGATGAAGAGCTGGGGTGATTTGGAATGAAAGAGGTGGGCTCCTTTTATAGGCAGCCTTGGACCTCCAACAGCCAAATCCGGATTTAATAGGGCCATTAACCCACCCATTAAATGGGCTGTTACAAGACCCATAAAACCCCCAACATAAATAGGCTGTTACTCTCATGAATTTAAAATTCGAATTTAAATTCAAATGGCAGCTGGCAAGAGAAGGTTCCAGAACGTGGGCTTGTCCAAACGGAAGTCCAAGAAGCCCAGAGGACTTTTTGGGCCTAGGATCGCTACAACAAGTCCGACCTAGTTCTAAAAAGATAAGGCCCTGGAACCTGGAACAATTCCCACAAACCCACAATCCCACAACCCGCAACCCGTAACCCGCACCCAAGCCCGAGCCCGAGCCCGAGCCCGGCCCGGCCCGGTCCAGGACGGGGTGGGGCGCGCTCACGTGCGTGCGTGCGTGCCGAGCCGAGCCGGGCTGGACGGACGGCGCGAGAAGCCTCTCCCTTCTCCGCCAGTTTACCCATGCTAGACTTCTAGTCCCTTATAAACTTGTCTCAGCATGGTGCGCTAACCAATGTGGGATTGTGCTTATTTTAATAACAACCATACCACTTTAAAGCCAATTTTCATTCACCCCAAGAATTGGATTTTCGCAAGTGTTATATATCGTTACGAAGCTCTATCAACGAATTTCGTATTGATCTCACAAATACCCAAAATCAATTGGTGTGACCTCCAATTAAATTAGCTCAAAGTTATCCACTAATCATTTAGTTATTATATTTAATTAGAATTTTCTCTCTAATTAAATATTTGGGCCAAAGCCCAATACACTCACTTGTATTGGGCTATCTCTTCCTTGGTTAATAAACCAATTCTCCAACAGGGAGTTAGGTTGGCGTCACACTGATTTATTGGCTAGTGGACGTCCCTCTTAACTACCCATTTTGTGGACGCATATTGGCTAGAAGACGCGCCTCTTGACTACTTGATTTATGGGTTAACTGGAGGTTAATTTTAGGTACCATTTAGCTAGACGCGTGCAGTTTGCCTAGTAGTGAGGTCTGGATGCAATTTTTTTTTGTTACGTAAACATGTTTTATTAAGAGAACAAAAGAAAAACTGTACAAAGAAGCAAAACAGAAAGACTAATAGCGAACAAACACGCTATTTAAATCGGACCAAACCTAACCCGTGAAAGCCCCCAATGGCAACCAAAGGAAGACAAAACCCAACTACCTCACATGCAACGAGTCCCAAAAAAGTTCCAAATCTTGGTTGCCGAAATCCTTGATAGTCTTAGACCAAAAAATCCATTCTCGAGAGCGGTAGTAAATGGAATGTATGACAAAGCTCACGATCGCAAAACTTCTCATCAAAAATCACATGATTCTGATGAATTCAAATACTCCACACAATAGCACCAAACAACGAATACCAAACCTTCTCATACATACCGCCACTAACCAATCTGCACCAGGTAGAAAGAGCGGACTCCATAGACAAAAATCTGCACCAAACAACACCAATACGCTTGACAAACCTGTCCCAAATTGGCCGAGAGAAGGAGCAATGAAGGAGGAGGTGGGCCGCCGTCTCATCCTCATCCAGACAGAAAGGGCAAAGAGCTTCCCACGCCTGAATGTCCCTCATTCGAATATCAACATCCCTAGTCTGAATCCTATTCTGAGTAGATAATAGGGATGGCAATGAGTAGGGTAGGGTAGGGTAGGGTAGGGTATTGGTAGTACCCTACCCATACCCTAGTTTTTTAGTTGGTCCCATACCTTACCCTCGACCTTACAAAAATTTTATTGTTAGATTCATACTCTACCCTCCTGGAGACCCAGGGTCTAGAGAGTTTGTAGGGTCCGACCATTTAACTTTCTATTTTTAGATAATTTTTAATCAAAAATTAATTTCTATATAAAATTTAAATAAATTCAAGACATCTACGTTACACATCAACATTCAATAGAAAATTAATGAAACATCAAATTTTGTAATTTAATTGCAATAGTACAATATTTTTTCTTTCGAGTTTGAAGCAGAAGTACATAAACAATTCAATAAAAGAAAAATATAGAATGTCGACTTTTAGTGATCCATCATTCATGACACTTTTAAGTTGGTTGTGTAATAACATAATTAATATGTTAAAGTTAACCATAAAGTATATTATATATATTATCAATAGGGTCTAATTATGGTCTAACTAGGGTCCAATTAGACTAGAGTTTAAAGTAGGGTAAAAATGTAAGGGTATGGTCTGACACATGGGGTCTAACCATGAATTCATACCTTACCCTAGACCCTACTTCTAAACATGGACCCATACTCATACCATATCCTAGACCCAGTCAAAGTCAACATACCTAAGATCCGTAAGGTAAGAGTAGGGTCCGATCTACAAGATATGGATATTTCTGCCATTCCTAGTAGATAACCACAAAAAGTATTCCACTTTAAGTGGAACCAGCCCACGCCAAATCTTTTGAAGCTCAGAGGATGCAATGTTACGTTACAACTTTCTTTCTTTCTTTTTTCTTTGATAATAAAGTTCTTAATTACAGGCAACGAGCCTCGCTGGTGACTGTCGCATTAGAAAGGACTATGAAGTCAGATGTTGAAGCGGAAGCACGTGATAACTACGAGTCATATATCAATCCGTTCTGATTATAATTTCGGCAAATTACCTTCACATCCCTGTACTTTGGTCAGCCTCCCCCTAGGGTCCCTAGATTTTAGAAAATAATTATCCCGTCCATAAGTTTTGATGATAATAGACTATCGGGTCCTTAGAGCTGGAATATTCCATATTCTCCGGCGATACCCCACTTAAAAAGACCAAAATACCCTCCTTTGTTAAAAAAAATAAGGACAAATTCCTTCTCTCTCCATCTTCTTCTTATCCATCTTCTACCTCCATTACCAAGAACAAAATTATATTCTCTCTCTTCAGCTCCAACAAAAAGTTTGAAAAATGTAAAGAAAATCTCAAAGAAACACCAACCAAAGAAAGCTTACACCAATTACAACTTAAAGAACACTAATTGAAGTCGAAGGAATACCCAATCTCAAAAAGCTCTAACCTTTGTCAACCATGGCCAACAATAATCACCAAGGGAACATCCAAAATTCTTTAGTATCATGGCCGACAATAATAACTCCAATCTTAAAATACCCAAAATTCTATAGTATTGTTTCCCCTCCATCTCCTGTAGGTTATTAAAGCTCCCACCATTGTTCTTTGGTCCAAAGCTTCCCAGGTAGGTAAAGTTTGAGAATTGGAGTAGAGGAAAGGGTTAGAAGATCGTGCCTTATCTTTCAACTTGACCACCACTTCTTCTCCATACACCATCCACCACTTCCTCTCCATCCCCTCCCAAAATAAAAAGTACCCAGCCTGAGTTTGAAGACCCAAGCAAGCCCGAGCTTGGAGACGACGAGGAGAGCATGAGCCCAAGCTCCGTTAATTGTTCTTGGCTCCGTCGACCAGTATAGAGAGAACGATGAGCGGTTGCGGTTATTAGTACTAGGGGTGAGCATAGTGACCGAACCGGAACCGAATTTTTAGGAATATTGCAAACCAGACTGGACCAGATTCTACTCCGGTTCGAACCGAAACCGAACCAGACATTTCGGTTCGGTCTAAGACCGGACCAGACCGGAAAAAAATACACAAAGAATGAGTTCCAGACCGGACGAAACCCGGATCTGGACCGGACCGGACCGGAAACCGAATTTTCTTATATAATGTGAACCGGACCGTACCATTTTTCTTTTTGGTCCAGTCTGGTCCAGTTTTTTCGGTCCGATTTGGTTTGGTTTGACAGTTTCCGGTCCATTTGCTCACCCCTAACTAGCACAGAGATTTTTGACGAATTTGACCTGGGTTTCCGTCATCTGTTTCCGTCGAATCCACCGCCGTGGAGAACCCATCCGTTTCTGTCGAACTCCCTCTGCAGTGCGCTCGCCGAGAAGCAAGCCCTGGTCGATAAATTCGGGGTCACCTCGCGGCCGTCAACAGACCCGATGGTGGCTGCTCCAAGTCTGCCACCTCCCAATCCTCCTCCTGCACCGTCACCGAGCCCACCGATTTCTTCTCGGAGCGACCACAGAACGACATCGTGTTATCTCGATTTAGTCTAAGCCCCAACGAATTTGAAGGCATCGAGGCTTTTTGAAGTGTAATTGCATCGAGGCTTTTTGTTTGTTATATGTTCTAAAATTTGGTTCAGGAGATAGGTGGGTTCAATGGGTATATGTCGTTGGCCATTAAAGTTAATTTTCATGTTCTAATCTGCCCAAGGAGATAGGTGGGTTCAATGAGATTTGTTTTTTAAATTAGGATTTTTATGTTGGTGGGGAAAGAAGCTTGAAGATGACTTTTTTTTTCCTTTTTTAAGTAAAGGGTATTTTGGTCATTTCAAGTGGGGGTTCGCCGGAGAAAAAGGAATATTCCGGCTCCAAGGACCCGAGAGTCTATTATCATCAAAACTTAGGGACGGGACAATCATTTTCCAAAATCCAGGGACTCTAGGGAGAGGCTGACCAAAGTACAGGGATGTGAGGGTAATTTGCCCTTATAATTTTGATATCCAAACCAAAATTTTTGACAAATTGATTGGTAGATTTTCTACAAATTAAAAATTATAAACTGGTCCCAACAACTCATTACTTTAAATGTAGCATTCTCTAGCAAGCCTGTAATTAAATTGACAACAACGGAAGAATATCAACGCCATGGTTCATATGATGAAAAACCCGCAAATCGTTTGCGTTTCTCGGTGGCAGGTGTCTTATTTTTTTTCTTCAATCTGTTATGTTCATTATCAAAACCACCAAAAATGTGAATTGATTTATTTTCCAGGTACAAGGAGATTCAATTAAAAAAACAACTTCACGTTTTAGGAACCATATTGGAAATAGGGGTGATCGATTCCTTCAGAACTCTGATAGGTGACACGAGATGATGAAAACTATGAACTAACTAGCTGGCGAGAGTCAACCTAAGGTTTACAAGAACATAGTGGAGATCGAACAAGAAAATCTGACTCAATGGAAAGAAGAAACAAGAGGAAGATCCAAACGCAAGGAGACAATGAAAGCTAATGTCTGAATTCTCTAGCACTATATATAAAGGGTAGAACTACAAACCTATTCAGTACAATTACTACAGATTTCATATCTAAACTAAACTTGGAAAGTCAGTAAGAGGGTCATCAGGTTTTTTTCTACATACCTTGTCCATGGAGTCTGTTAAACCTTTTGCCTTGATCTTCCTAGCTTTCGCCTTGGCCGCGACCAAGTTGGCCTTGGCAGGTGACCCGGACATCCTCACCGACTTCGTCCTCCCAGCAGACCAATTTCTTCCTGTTGGCGGGGCCTTCTTCACGTACTCAGGATTCCGCGGAATCCTGTACAAGAATCCTGACAACTTCACGGTGACAAAAGCGTCCATGGCCGAGTTCCCGGCTCTCAACGGGCAGAGTGTCTCCTATGCACTTCTTCAGTTCCCTTCAGGCACCATCAATCCTCCTCACACCCATCCTCGAGCATCCGAGCTCCTCTTCGTCCTCAGCGGAATCCTAGAAGTCGGGTTCGTCGACACCAAGAATGTTCTGTTCACCCAGACACTTCAGACTGGTGACATGTTCGTCTTCCCCAAGGGGCTCGTCCACTTTCAATACAACCCTCTGCCCAAAGTCCAAGCGACCGCCTTGTCGGCCTTCGGAAGCGCGAGTGCTGGGACTGTGTCGGTGCCCTCGGCAGTTTTTGGCACTGGAATCGGTGAACAAATCCTTGCCAAGGCGTTCAAGACTGACGTTGGCACCATCAAGAAGATCGAATCCGGATTCGCCAAGCACTAACGTAGAAGCAAGCTTTTCTTCTTTCTGTTTCCTGTCATCTTTACTTCCATTTCTCTTTGTTGAGTGCCTCAAAGAATAAGAACCTTCGTTCCTATGTTTAATGCAACTTCAACTTAACCAAATATTTAGTTTTCATGAAAATAACTTTCAAAGCGCGAAAATAACGGAGCCTTCGATATCAGGGAATTACATGTATTCTATTCCACTTTCGAAATAAGCTTACTTCTCCTCAGGAAACGACTCGTACACATATAAAAAACGAAAGCATATTTTATTAATATTACATGGTAGGATGAGAACTCGCGATCCACCCGCAGCTATAGGTCTCTTAAAAACAGAGTTCCAAGTCTTTCCGTTCATCCATCATCTTATTTACTCTCTGTTTGTGTTTCATATAAACACCGGATAAAATCTATCGGGAAAATATTTTCCAAAAGTATAAACACAGTCTTTCCATTTAACTTAATTCAATTCCTTACAGGGGGAAATATGTGCAGACGATCTCGGCGGCGCGCTCCTCTTCGCTGAGTACGCGGCCCCATGTCCATGTCCAAAACTGACGGGCCCAATAACTGTCTCCGATGGGCCTTCGATGGAGAGGTTGATGGGTTATCCACGGTTGATTTAGTTTCGTGATAGTAAGTAACAGTGTATTAATTTGCATCAATACGATGTTTTAGCTTAATTAGGTTATGCGCTTGAGTCATTGATAAAACATAAATTTTAAATATTAGTTAAAAGAGTTTGTCAACATTCAAAAATCGCATTCAATTAAAATTTGGATTATCAGTCGAGTGGGTTAGATACCAGATGGTATGGACAAAAAAATATATTGAATAAAGCTAATTTGGATTGAATAAGCGAATATTTTTTTAATTTTAGCAATATCTCTTTCGAAACTAAGGTTCATGAACTAATCACTTCGATTTACAAACAACAAAAATTGACACTCAAGGTTAATCAATTTCTATAATATGATTTGTTGTCCAAATCTTTGTCGTTAACTAAAAGACCGAACTTGTTGCGGATCCATTGTAAAATTCTCCCCATTATTGGTCCAACTAACCCCAAACCCCTCCTACAAAGCAATCGAAGAACAGTCCCTTCTATTTAAGAAACATAAACGAAGCATTTTACCGATACAGAAAAGAAACACCACCGAAGCAAAGAGAAGCCAAAAAAGACATAAAGATCGAAACTTTGGTCGGTGGGGGTTCGTGGGTTGGTGAAAATCTTCGGTCTTGGAAAGAGGATGGTGGCTGCCAACAAGGAAATGGTGGTGTACTGCTTCGACACTTTGGTTGCCCACTACAACAGCGAGGACGCTGCCCCTCCCGCCTTCGACGAAGGCCAACAGTAAAACCGATTCTCCTCCTTTGCTTTGCCCTTTTCTTTTTGGGTTTTGATTCGTTGGAATCTTGTCTCCTGGTGGTTTGGGATGTGCCCTTTTGTCGGAATTGGGTATTAGTCCTTGAATTGGTTTGTGCTTGTTTTTGTTTTGAAAGGGATCGTAAAATCGTCAAGGTCGTTTCTTTTCTTCTATGGGAGGTTGAGAGTTGGTGAATTTGGTTGAAGATGCTTTCTTTATGGTGGGGGATTTCTGGGTTTTGAGTTGATCGCTTTTTTGGTGCAGAATTTTTCATCGTTCTGAGATTTATTTTTTTTGGGTCTGTTTTGATCAGTGTAGTGCCCATTGGAAATTTTCAGCTTAGGACCGTCTAATTCGCTCTCTGTTGAGTCTACTTTGATATTTCCTTCTTCTCTGGGTTTCCGGTTGATCCGTTTGTTGGGGCGTATGATTACAATCTTACTGTTTGCATGCGATGATCTTGCAGCCCGTTGTTTGTCACTTGGAAGAAAGTTGTCAATGGCGGGGAACCTCGTCTACGTGGGTGCATTGGGACTTTGGAAGCTCGGCACTTGATCAATGGATTCAGAGATTATGCTCTGACCAGGTTGTTTGTTAATCTGCATCTTAACTATGTGATACTTTTGGAAGCTTGCTCCGTATCGTCAGTCTCTGCTCTTCCTTCTTGTTTCAAGCACTAGGATTGCTCTGCCTAATGAGCTCATTTGTGTCCTGGAGCTCATTGTTTGATTATGATATTTTGTGACATTTTTACTCTGCCCAAGAGCTCTTTGTCCTCTTACTGCTTGATGAGCATGCTGAGAGATCTATTATCTCCAGCCTTAGATATTTAGGTGACATATGAGCAATCAAAGAGATTATGCTTGCTGAAATTGGACTTCAATAATCCGTGGAGGCTTACAATGAGGTTCATCTTCTGTATCTCCGATTAATTTCTAGAATGGTCTTTTCTGTGGTTGAAATCATAGTGATTTAGTTCTACTTTCATGTCTGGGACTTCGAAATTTTGAATGTTGCTTTGTCCCCACTTGCCTATCTTGCACTTGGTTAACACTTGCCTTTCAGTGCTTTGAGGGATCGTCGATTTCCACCTATACAGGCTAAAGAGTTGCCATCTTTGGAATGTACAGTTTCCATTTTGGCTGATTATGAAACTGCTAACAATTACCTTGACTGGGAGGTATGATCAGTTAATTTTAGCATTCCACTTGATTTCAGGTTTTCCGCATTGCCTTATACTGTAGTGTTGTGCTGCATTCCGTGCATGCTTCAGGTTTTCAGAAACCGAGGGAAAATATAATTTTTCTAAGAGCTTTGTTTCAGAAGTGTGATAGTGTCTTGATCAGTGAACAAAACTATGAGTCTGAGGTTAACTTCGGAAGATGATGTTGCAAATTTATACTCAGAACTATGTGGCGCTTTGTAGTCTCCTACCATAGAATGAAGGAACGAAATTTACTGTTCACCTTTTTCTGTTATGTGTTAGGGTTTCACTAGTTATTTCCCATTCAGTTGTTTTCGTCTATTAGAGGTTTACCTCTATCAGGTTAGGGTTATTAGTAGTTCCTATTCAGTTGTTAGGTGTTGGCTATATAATGCCATGACATCGTAGGGTTTTGACCATGAAGAATTATAATAAAGAAGTATCTTTCCCTTTCTCTTCTCTTCTCTTCTCAACTCCTTCCTCTAATTCTATCAAGCCCTAGTAGGGTCCTTACATTTGGTATCAGAGCCAACTCCACCCATCATGCTTAGCTCGCGTGAAAAGATTATCCGTACCCAGCTCATGCGATTCATGGAGGAGATGCTTCAGCAGATGAACGACATCTCGCAGCGATTGACGGCCCTGGAGAAACGGTGGGAGGACGAACAGGTAGCTCCGTTCCGCCACTACCACCCCCTGTGGTTGCCTCTATCTGCTGCCTGCCTCCACCCCACCACCTGTGGCGAACCCGAAGGGCCTTCCAGCACCGACCCGGATTCCTGCGGCGCCCTCCTTGGTTCGGACGAGTACGGGACTACCACCCGTAACTCAAGATTATCGCTATGGAACCAACTCCGAAGCTAATTCTCAACCTTATACTGGATGCTCAGAAGTGGTCACTCCGCTTCCAATGCCGGAACAGTTTACGGCAAGGGAAGGTGGAAGAATTCCTCGCTACTATAAGCTCGAGTTCGCAACTTTTGACGGAATAGAGGATCCCTTGGCATGGATCAATAAATTTGAGCAGTTCTTTTGAGGCCAATGCACACCGGAGTGGGACAAAGTATGGTTGGCATCCTACATGGCGGCCATCGTGGAGCAAGAAGTATCACCGGTGGAAGAATTTCGTCAGTCCTATCCGAACTTCTCGAGCTGTTTCGCGAGGGCGGGAGTGATGTTATGTGTTAGGGTTTCACAAGACTTCATTAATTAGTGGTTATTACCTTTTTAGTTATTTTCCATTCAGTTGTTTTCGTCTATTAGAGGGTTATAGTGCCATGACATTGTAGGGTTTTGATCATGAAGAATTATAATAAAGATGTATCTTTCCCTATCTCTTCTCTTCTCAACTCCTTCCTCTAATTCTATCAAGCCCTAGTAGGGTCCTTACATTTTCGGTGTGCAATTACTAAAAGATATAACAATGATGAGATCCTGATCCCATTACTTGCTAGTGAAACTAGATTGAATTCACATGATTGGAGTATCAAAGTCGCAATTTTATGTTTGAAGAGCACTCATGGATTTATTTCTCTCTGCAGGTAGGGAAACATGGTTTAATTATAGAGTTTACTGACCCTAATAACCATACTCGGCGAAGTGCCACATATTTGCCTGAAGTTGCTGCCCATGAAGGTATATAAGTGCTCTTGATTGTTTCATGCTACTTTCCTATGTTTTGTGGGTTATGCTTTTTCACCAACAAGTGTTGTATTTTCCGCATAAGCTAGGATAGGCCATCCGTATCATAAGAAGGAACCACTTTTATTTATCTCTTGTTGATCAGTTTCTTCGATGATTCTCATTATATTTGCCTCTTGGGTGTGCAAATTTGTTTGGCTTCTGATAGTTGAGTTTGGTATATCTGTTTCAGGGTGGACGCAACAGGAAGCAATCGACTCGTTGATGCGTAAAGCTGGCTATAATGGCCCGATCACCGAGTCTCTTCGGATGTCTATACACGTGACTCGTTATCAGAGCACGCTATATACATTGACCTATAGCGACTACATGTCGTACGTCAAGGCTACCAGGGGTGCAGCTCCCACTATGAATGGGTTTAAGCCCGGCACCCATTGATTCTTCCAAACAGCAAGCAAAAACTGTTTGGCCAAGAAAAAAACGTGTGCTTCAAAACCGGTTTGCTCCAACCCGAATCCGTTCACCTTTCATTGTTACCACCCCTACGGGGGATGGATTTGTTTTCCTCTATCCCTGACCAACTCGCGTGTTGTTGTTGACTCTTATCCTTTCTGTTCTTCCATGGCTGCCCTGGAACTTGCCAATTTGTGACTTTGAAAATCCATGATTGTGTTGTTCTCATGTATTGCATCTGGTTTGCTGCAACCGCAAATCAATCATCATCCACATGGATTTCGATCCAATCATTAAGATGTAACAAATATAAATTACAGGTAGGCTACAAACGGTAAACATGTTTGTTGACGTGTGCCCCACTGTGGTTTCTCCACCAAAAGGTTTGTCCCGTGGTATTAGTCGATCTGTTTTGAAAATTTCAGAATACTATCTGAATCTATTTTAAGTACGATTCTTTTTTTACTTTGCAAGAGGTTAAATGACTTTATGCCTTAAAAATACGCTAAGAAAGATTATACCAACCATAACTAGTATTCTAATCGTTCTTTTTTTCCCCCCTTCGGGAAAAAAATGCCATGCGAGTCCAACGACCAAGCAACGATATAACTATAAAATTCTGAAACAAATCCCGATTGCAACAGTAAAGGGGTAGATAGGGTATTTCCCTTGTCCTGTGTTCCCTCTCCGTATCGGGATTCAGAACACGTCAATTCTACGCAAAATAGTAAAGGTACCCCTCTCTCTCTCTCTCTCTCTCTGAATCCTTTCGCTTTATAAAGATCGGAACTCTTCTTTAAAAAAAAAATCGGAACTTTAACTAATCCATAATAAAGGATTAGCCAACTTTATTCATGGGTTCTACTCTGTGGTTAGTACTGCTTAACTCGCTGATCGGATCATGAGCTTCCTGTTCTTCGTTGGGAAGAATTGCTTGTTACTTGTTGTAAAGATGTGATTTTTACTTGTGGGTTCTTGCTTGCCGTTGAAGATTTGCTTCCCTTTGTAACATGGGTTTGATTGCTTTTGATGGGTCTAATTCAATTGGGTGATTTGTGGTTGTTTATAAAAAAAAAATTGATTTAGGGTTGACTTTTTGGCAAAGTCTTTTGTGTTCTTGGAGTTAGGTAGGTGTGGCTGTTGTTTGTTTTTGTGTGGAAGAGGAGATAATAATTTTGTGGAAAGAAAGACATGGTGCGGCTGTTCTTTCTCTAGCTGCTTGAAGGTAGCTGAGAGCAACTTCTCCAAGCTGGTGTTGCGGCGACCCGCATTGGCATCAGACGTCTGTAGTTACTTCATAGTGCCAAATTGTGTTTTGTGGTGATTGTTTCTTCTCCGTGGACTTATAGCATTTGTCAAATTCTGTAGTTACTTCATCGTCTGTGTTTTGCGATATGCTCACTTGTTTGCTTTGCTCCGAGTATCATTGGGATGGTATCCATCTTTTCGGCTGTGATAAATTTGTAGCATTTGTATTTTCTCGCGTGTTTTTTTTTTTGGTTAAGATTTCTCGCGTGTTTCTTGTTGGTCTGATATGGGGAATGTACAGCTGATGTGTTTTCATTTATACTGAACAGTTGAGGATTTGTGCTTTGGTAATAATAGGTGGATATATTGATCACATTCCCGTGGTCATTGAGTCTTTGATCTGGGGTTGAAGCGAGAATATACTTGAAAGATGAGTCAGAAAGGCTTGATATATAGTTTTGTGGCGAAGGGGGCCGTCGTTTTAGCTGAGCATACTTCGTATTCTGGGAACTTCAGTACAATTGCTGTGCAATGCTTACAGAAGCTTCCTTCCAACAGCAACAAGTACACATACTCATGTGATGGCTGCACATTCAACTTCCTTATCGACAATGGATTCGGTAGGCTTCTTTGCTACCTTTCTTTTGCTCTCTTGATATAAACTTATGATATAAACTTAGCTTTATTATCTCACCGGGTCATTTATGATTCTCTCTCTCTGCAGTTTTTCTTGTTGTGGCTGATGAATCTCTTGGAAGGACTATGCCTTTTGTATTCCTTGAACGAGTAAAGGATGACTTTAAGCAGCGTTATGGTGAGAGTATTAAAAACGAGGCACACCCACTTGCAGATGACGACGACGATGACGATGATTTGTTTGCAGATCGATTTAGTATTGCCTATAATCTTGACAGGGAGTTTGGGTATGTGTTTTATTGAATACGTCGTGTTTTAACCATACTATGGCTCAGTTTTCGATATACTACCCGTTTTTGATTATTTTAACAGGCCAAGGCTAAAGGATCACATGGAATATTGCATGAGTCACCCAGAAGAAATGAGTAAACTCTCGAAACTCAAGGCCCAGATAACCGAAGTAAAGGGAATTATGATGGACAACATCGAAAGGGTATGTGCTTTATGCTAGTCTGAATGTGGGAGACTGACAGTTGCTTCTTCATTGATCTAATTTCCAATTCTATTGGTTGCAGGTTTTGGATCGCGGGGAGAAAATTGAGCTGCTCGTAGATAAAACTGAGAACCTACAGTTCCAGGTACTTCCTATTCATTCTCGGTCTGGTTTTGGAGTACATTCGGTGTCAATTCATTTTGGTAAAGAATGTTCAGAATACGATGCGTGCGGTTTTGCTTTTGAATTCAGGCGGACAGCTTCCAGAGGCAGGGCAGGCAACTACGACGTAGAATGTGGCTTCAGAATCTCAAGATGAAGCTGATGATAGCGGGCGCGGTCCTCGTCTTGATTCTGATACTATGGCTTATTGCATGTGGAGGTTTCAGCTGTTCAGGGGGGAAGAAGTGATGTAAGAGTAGCTATTTTTCTTCCTCCTTTCCCTCTTCCTGCAATGTACAAAGACAATTCTGTCCTTGAATATGGAAGCTGGTATAGTTTCTAACTGGACTAGCTGCTCGTCTAAAGCTGTAACTACTCTGTTCATACACTATGAATGTTATGCTACTACATGTTTCATCTCTGTCAGTGACCCGACCTAGAAAATGTTGATGGTTTTTCTCTCCTTGATGAGGACATTCAACTCAACAGAGTTCAAACCCCGGGATGATGTTGTTTTGGTTGACAACTTCGGTAGCAAAGTTTTTTCAACAAGTATTTACACTGGTGCATTCCGAATAACTCAAGACTTGAATCTTTTGGTAAAGCTAAAACAACTCTCTCACTAATTCCGGGATAATATAAGGTGTGTAATATAGGTATGGATCATTGAATGGATCATTGAATTTGGTAAGCAGGTGATAGAATATACTATATATTTGCTCAATGTTGGGTATAATCATGGGGTTTAGTTGGGAAAATTATAGCAATCTTATCAGATGGTTACGCGACACATTTCACTTGGGATTGCTTCAATAATTGCCAAAGAAATTCATGATTGAATATGAAGTATATTGACGGAATTGGAAAATGGAGGGGGAATAATAATGGATGCCATTCTAGGATCAGTCCCTAGAAAACTACAGCACTAAATTCTTCGTAGAAAGAAGAAAAGTCAATACTGGCTGCCTTTTCACACTTTTTGTTATTGTTTTCTAACTTAAGTTTCATAATTTCCTAATGACTTTTTCTCTGTCTGTATCAGCTAATCTTCAATTATTTAACTTGATTGCACCAAAAATACGTCTGTTTGTTAGAGCATCAAAAAAAATATTGTTAACTGGTGATAGAAAAACATATTTGATTAAAGTTGTGACAAAATTAGAAATTTTTTTAATCAAAACTATCTGTAGATTCAAATTAAATATAACTACAGATGCAACACAAATCTTTTTATTAGATTTTAACATAATTATATTATCATTACTCGAATTTCAAACTGTCTCAAAATATGATAAGGAACTATATTTTATGGTAAGGACTTATATCTTTTTTTTTTAACCAAGGTAAGGACTTATATCTAGATAACAAGAATGTTGTTGTTATTTTTTCTAAAAAGAGAATAATTCATGTTCGTTTTAATTAAGAATTTTCAAATTCGAAATTAGACTCGGTACCCGATCTTAAAAGGGAGAATAACATGTAGGCTGTAAAAGCACTTAAAAGGGAGGGAAAACTCCTCTTCTTCCTCCCTCCTTTATAACGCTCCATATTTCACATTCTCCCTTCTCTCCCTCTCCATGATGCTCTCTCTCTATAACTCACTAACTAACACATCTCTTTGACCTGATTCTCTCTCTCTCTCTCTCTCTCTCTCTCTCTCTCTCTTGCTTGCCTTACACTTCACTCCTTCTCTCCCTAACCCCCAACAACCTCACAACCCAAAAAAAAAATGGGGAACTGCTCCTCCAGCCCTACCAAATCAACGGCGGAGATCGCTCCTCACGAGTTCATCAAACCCTCCTCCTCCGCCGCCGCAAGAGCCGTGACTAAAACGACGGTGTATAGCTCGAAGGCGGCGACGACGACGACTGTGGAAATCCACGCGCGCCCCAACAGCTCATTCGCGCTCTACTTCCGATACGCGCTCCACCTCAAGTCGGTCCCATTCCACGTCGTCCCGTCCCCGGAGAACTCCCTCCTCCTCGCCGGAGAGGGCGGCGCGGCCTCCTCCGGCTCCCGGGAGTCTCTCCTCCGGCTCCTCGACGATCGGTTCCCGGAGCCGCGGCTGGTCCCCGGCGACGGGAGCCTGTACCGGAAGGAGGGGTCCCTGATGGTGCTGCTCATGGAGGGGGAGACGGCGCCGCTGGTGGTCCGACTGGTGGCGCTGCAGCACCGGAGTGTGACGTGGCACCTGGAGCGTCTGGTCCGGTGGGTGGAGGACCTGAGGACACGTGGCGGGAAGAAGGGGGGCCGGGGAGGGAAGAAGGGCGGCGCCGGGGAGGTGGTGAACCCGGCGGCGGGGAACGCGAGGATGGAGGTGAAGAAGTTTGGGGAGAGCTATAATGGGCTCCTCGAGGTGTTGATGGAGCACGCGCAGATGGAGGAGCGCGTGGTCTTCCCCATCTTGGAGGCCGCCGATCGAGGTAATCTCAGCATAATTGATTCGTCCCTATCACAAGATAATGGTTCCAAAAATAATGGTACAGTTGGTTACTTGGATAATTCACTTTTCCAAAAATTTGGGATACGATATTTTAAAATTCTTATTACATCTTTTGTCGTTGGAGTTGTTTGACATTTATATATTCGTATTACGTCTTGTGTCGATCTTTTGTCGTTCGAGTTGTTTGATATTATATATCCGTATTACGTCTTGTGTCGTTGGAGCTGTTTGACATTTAATATATTCGTATTACGTCTTGTGTCGTTGGAGCTGTTTGACATTTAATATATTCGTATTACGTCTTGTGTCGTTGGAGTTGTTTGACATTTATATATTCGTATTACGTCTTGTGTCGTTGGAACTGTTTGACATTTATATTCTTACGTGTTAAACTAAATTGATCTAAGAACTAACAACAAATGTTTAAATTGACCGACAAGAGGGTTATTATGTATGATAATGTGTATATTATGCGGTGTATACATATCACGTGGACAAGTTGGAATTAGAGCGAGATTTATGTGTTGGTATTTCAGCTTCTTTGCTAACATCCATGCATTGGATGCTCTCTAGTAGATAACACAATAGGATATTAGAAAGGAGGGCATCGAGGATTCCTTTTGTGTTGTTTTTTCTTTTTCCTTTATACTACCAACATCTTTGTTGGTGGAATGTAGTTGGAACGTGATCTGCTGGATAAAGATTTCTTAGATTCTTATTTTTTGCTCTTTTGATTTGTTTAATACTCCCTGATCGGATCTGGTAGACAGAGTAATGGGTAAAGGAATTATTGGAGCACCATATTATTTCTTTTTTTGAAACTTTGGTGGAAAATATATTAAGTTCCTCCACATGTAGGTCAATTAGTATAATTTTGAAAGCTTTGAGGAGTCAACTATATGGGGTTGGGCCTGGTTGCACATTGGTGCCAACTTTAAGGATTAAACTATAAAAGGGTATGCCGGTTGCACATTAGTACATACTATATTTTTGAGTCACCTGATATATGGACACTTTTTAGGTCGATTAATCTAGGTTCGGACCGAGTAGGATCTAGTACATGCTACATGAGTTTAACTGAAATGTCCCAAGTTCTATTCCTGTATGATGGCATTTTGCTTTGGTAGCATTTTCATGTCGAGCTCGATGAGCTCGTGCAAGTGGGGCCTTGGACGTGAGCTGAAACATGAGTGCTTTTATGGTCCACTCGTGAGTGCCGTTGTAGGCTATCGAAGAAAAATGTCATGGGCCAAATTGATATCTTCACAAGTTTGTTCTTTGAGGGTTTTGGTGATTTGCCAAAGTCTAAAGCCACATTATTGGGAATGTTAAATGGGTCCATAACGTGAGAGTTGTTGGCAATTTCCATGGATAACACATCACAGCAGGGTGATGAAATCACAAGTGCGCTAATGAACGAGTCTCAATCATGCATAGGTGGTGGGTTCCGCTTGGCAAATTGTCACTAGAGGATAAGCCATTTAATGTGGAGCAAATCATTTTTGTTGTTTATTAGCGTGCCAACTTTAGGATTAAGCTCCTAATTGAGTTCTGAAGTTGATCTAATGGAAATTGCTTGTAATGATGATACAGGACTTTGCCAAACTGCCAACGAGGAGCATGGAAGGCACTTTCCTATCATGAACGGGATCAAAGAAGTCATAAAGTCCGTCCTGGTTCTCGAAATCGGGAGCCCCGACTACCAGGAGGCTCTTTCTGATCTTCTGACTAGACTCAAAACTTTAGAGGTATTACTTTCCGTAGTCTTCTTTTGCGCGTTGTTACCATTACCAAGTATCATTTCCCCGTCGGTTTTTCAGTATCCATGATACCTGGTTTTTCGCGTTTGCAGAAACGCTGCAAGAATCACTTTGACGAAGAACAGAGAGATATATTGCCATTGATGGAGGCCGTGGACCTAAGCAAGGAGCAACAACAAGAGGTGGTAGACCGCTGTTTGGACTTGATGCAAGCCACTCATTCCCGTCTCTTCAGCTTCCTTATTGAAGGCCTTCTCCCTTGGGAAGCAATGCTGTACTTGGACCTGATCATAAGGTGCAAAGAGGAGGACCAGGCGGTCTGGATGATTCGTCGGATCATCGACTAATGTCTAAAAGTTATGCTCTTCTCTAAATCTGTACATAAAAAAAAAGTTGATTTGGTTGATGCTTGATAGAAAACATTGGATGTTTCCAAATTCTTGTAGTTGGAGGAGGTGATATTTGTTTTTGTTATTATCCCCATTCAGCTTATGAAGCAAAAGCTGCAATATTTGGGGATGGTCCAGGAATGACCAAGATCTAAGGTACTGAATGATTTCTTAAAGCAAAAGTGGTCAACTGTGGTGTCTCAGAACAAATTCACCAAAGATGGAAAAAAAAACTCATTTTGTTGTATTGAAGAAAGTTAAATAGGAACCGATATTATTTCGACTCCGAATATTAAATTTTTTAAAAAAATTAACAACAAACGCATAAAATTGCTTCACCTGATTAATAAAATGGAAAAACTTTACATTTGGTACCTGTAGTTTCACAATTTTTGGAAATGTCAATATTGATCCTGAGGTTTACCCATTTTTTGCGACAGAGGTCCCGAGCCAAAATTGACTCAGAATCTAGAAACGACTCCGTTTTAACCCTGATGTGGCATAACCATAACACCTCAGCAATTTCTTTAGCCCTTTGATAATGATGTGGCTTTAGAAAAATTTCAAAAAAGTCCTATTAACTTTTCAAAAACGTCATTTAAATACCAAAAAATCAATGCCATCTCCTCCAACCCCAACCTAACCAAACCCAACCCAATCCATCTTCTTCAACTCCCAACCCAATCCATGTCCTTCAACCCACAACCAAACCCACAACACCATCTCTATTTTTAGTTATATGGGAGTCAATGGCTACCAATCTAGCCCTTATCTTCCCCTTCCTCCCACTACACCAACTGAACCATCATCTACTCGCTCCGCCTCCACCTTGGCTCCTCCCCCGACGGCTTACCGTCAGTGTTCGAGGACAATTTTTTCAACGGGTGGTACATGCAAGCTCGGTAGGCGTCCCACTATGATACAGATCGGGACGACAGGCTCTTCTAGTGGAGTTTCGTTACTGGGCTCGCAGTGTTTCGGCTGGGCCGGCAGATTTCAAGAGAGACAGCGATGGCGATGGGTACATGATTCTGAGGGGGCCTGAGTGGGTTAGGCTGGCGGAGATCTGGGAGATGATTACAAGTGCCTGGCAGAATAGAGGACAGCTTGAGGCAATTGTTGACAGCCCGATGCCAGCCGGTACCGAGTTCATATTTATAGGGGGCGGTCACTAGGGCTGAGAAAATTGGCCAAACTGGACCGAACTGAAAAAATAGGACCAAACTAGAATCGAATTTTAGATATATAGCAAACTAGACTAGACAAGACCCACTCTGGTCTGGTCCGGGTGACCTAAAACCAGACCAGAGTATCCAAAAAGCACACAAATAATGAGCTCCAGACTGGACTGGACTAGAAACCAGATTTCTTATATTATCTGGACTGGACCGGACCAGACTGTGTTTCTTTTTTGGTCTGTTGCGGTCTAGTTTTTTCGGTCTGGTTTGGTCTGGTTTAACAGTTTTTAATTTATTTGCTCACCCCTAGTGGTCACTGTCTTCTATTGGATAAGCTATTTCTGGATCTGTAACTCTAGTCAGTGGTTGTTGGTTAATGTAGTTGTGGACCAAATTTGGATAATTTTTTGTTTTGGTTAGCCAGAGTGGATCTTTGTTTCGCTAATTGAAAAAAGTTATATCTTGAAAATGCCATTTTAGTTGAAATGATGAGCTACTAGTGTTAATGATGTTTCCGTGTTGCAGGGAACTTAGTGTTTGATCAAAGTTGTAAAAAATGGAGCTTTTTGTGATTAAGTGGCTATGTTGCTCTTGAAAGGGAGTAGAGAGAGGCGGAGGAGGGAGGAGAGAGAGGGGGAGGGTGGACAAAGAGAGGGGAGGAGGAAGAAGAAGAAAGGGGGATATTTTTAAAATTATAAAAATCTATGGGATTGAAAATGATATTTAATTTCGTGCTGCCTCATATTGTCAACCGGTTAAAAAAAGTCGACGCGGCATGCCACCTCATATTGTCAACTAGGTTCGGAGCCAATTTTGGTCAGGTAGGGGTCCTGAGCCTCTGACACAAAAAACTTGGAAACCTCAGCACCAATATTGGCATTTCCATACCACATGATCATGTCGCAAAATCCGTGTAACCACAAGGACCAAATGTGAACTTTTTCCTAAAAATTGCACTTCCTGAAAACCCAAGGCCCATTATCAAGTTGTACCAACATTTGGGTCTAGGCCCATCACCCAACTTGCGAAAGATCCGAAACAGTTTGACCTCTTCTACATCGAACCCTCCAACCTACACCAGCCACGTGTCCCATATAACTAAATTCCAACTTTGCCCCTAGAAACCGGCATGAGCAGGTCAACCCAGGACCGTGACCGGCTCACCAAGTCACCTTTATATATACCCCAAACGGGGGTACTTAAGCCTCCATCCACCACCTCATCCACTTGGACTTCTCTCTCTAGAACTACTCTCTCTCCTCACGAACCCCTCAAAACCTAAACCGTCTGCCTCTTATCTCTTCACAAAATCCCCCTCTTATATCAGAAATCTCCTCCCTTTTCTTCCTATAAGTATCAAGGTACCTATAAAACAATCATCTTTTCAAATCCTTTCCCTCTTGTCTCTGACCCCCCCAAAGTTTCCCCCTCTCTTTTTTTTTTCTCCTGGGACTTGTCAAGATCCAATTTTTTTTGTACCTGGATGGGAACCCTAGATCGGATTAGCACTAATTTGAACACATGGATTTTGGGTGTCTGGTTGTCGTCTCATTTGGGTAGATCTGCGTTTTGGGGATACAGATCTGGGCTTTGTGAGGATCGGGTTTTAGGGTTCGTAACAAAAATCCAAAAAAATATCTGAATTCTAAATAGGAACATGAAATTGAAGAGAGAAGACAAAAGGGTTTCCGGTGATTGGGGTAAATAAGTAAAACGATGTGGGTTTTATTTTTTAGGTTATTTTTTAAATTAAAAATTGAGATGAAGATCTAAGTTGTTTATAGAGGGTTTGACTTTCTTGGTAGCCAACGGGACCTTGGATTATTATTCATAACAAAATTGAAATTTGTAAATCATATTCGATGCGTTTCTGGTGTTTGTTTGTGCCATATAGCTCGTGGTTGAGGGAGTTGAACTGAAGCATTACGCATCCGAGATTTGTACTTTAGGACTCGTTTGTGCTTTTCCTTCAAATTTGTCAAGTCTGTAATGGGGTGTTATGGATTATTGGGTAGTTAATGGTGCCTGCTTCACTAGTTAGTATAGTTAACTTGCAAAGCTGTGTTGCTGCAGGTCGTTGTATTGAAAAAAGGTGAATGGCAGAACAAGGAGGGTTGGAAGGTAGCCAGCCAGTTGATCTGTCAAAACATCCGTCGGGAATAGTCCCGACGCTTCAGTAAGTTATGCTATCTTTGTTTGACAATGAACAAGTTGCCATCTCTTTGATTGTCCAAGGGGTTTTGATTCTGTAGTAGAGCTGCTTGATTGAGTTGTATGTGGTTGCTTGAAAATTGATAAGTATAATTGGCTTTGTTAATGCATTTAGTTCTCTTTTATGGATGCTGTATGTCTATACTCAGACTCAATTTGGTGGTTTTTGCTTGAAGGAATATCGTATCAACAGTGAACTTGGATTGCAAGCTGGATCTCAAACAGATCGCGCTCCAAGCTCGTAATGCTGAATACAACCCTAAAGTATGTAGCAGTTTGGTCGATATACAAATGCAAGATCTGGTTAATTTGAACATATCCCTAACCTTTAGAATGATGATGTAGCGTTTTGCTGCCGTCATTATGAGAATAAGAGAGCCAAAAACGACAGCGCTGATTTTTGCCTCTGGAAAGATGGTGAGTATTTCTGTCTTTGATATGAAAAAGGTCAAGTAGGTCCTAGAGGACTTCAAAAACCTTGGATGTCCAGAACACTGCCAGAATTCCCTATTTACCATTTAAAGAGAAGGTGACACTAATAGTCCACAAAATTCCAATAGAATTTCTCCTATCTGCCAAGAGCTTATCATATTCTCTCCAAATTATGGCGGAAGGAATTAATTTTGTGCACCTTTGATTGCATGTTCAGCAAGTGAAAAATGGTTTGCACTGTAAATAAGTGGTTTGCTAATGATCTATACTATGACATCTTTGTCTCAGAGATTTTCCTTCTATTATTCAGGTATGTACCGGTGCTAAGAGTGAACAGCAGTCAAAATTGGCTGCGAGAAAGGTATAATTCACCCCTTGAGTGCCAACTGTGCTTTTACTTTGATGGTAGTCTAACATGATTTTGTTTTAGCAGTATGCGAGAATTATTCAAAAGCTTGGCTTTCCTGCCAGATTTAAGGTACTGTTTTTCGTTGCTTCCTGCCTCCCTACTGAATCTTATTTTGCTCATCCATGCACAGTCTCTCTCATACATACCTATAACTTTTACATTTTTGTTCATTTTTCTGTCTGCCAGGATTTCAAAATTCAGAATATTGTGGGCTCTTGTGATGTGAAGTTTCCTATTAGACTTGAAGGTCTTGCGTACTCCCATGGTGCTTTCTCAAGTGTGAGTGACCAGAATCAACTTTCTACTGTTCTTATTATCTATGGATTTCCCTTTTGCCTTTTTTAAATGTCTTGTTCTGACTGTTTGATTTTGCAGTATGAACCTGAACTGTTTCCAGGTCTGATATATCGCATGAAGCAGCCGAAGATTGTACTTTTGATCTTCGTTTCAGGAAAAATTGTGATCACTGGGGCCAAGGTAATTATCACATCTTGTGACATCTTGATTGCTTTGCTGCATTGATTGATTCTGAAAGTGATCCTGACTTCCTTTCATAATCCCAGGTGAGAGAAGAGACTTACACGGCATTTGAGAACATTTATCCCGTGCTTACTGAGTTCAGGAAGGTTCAGCAATGGTATTACCCTGACCCCTGTTTCTGCTACATCTATTGCCATCCTCTACACATAGTTGGTTTTCACATAACGTGTATTATTGTTGGCTCCCAGACATCTTATTTAGTTGGGATTCTGTATCGGGATAATGGTGGGAAGAATGACGGGCCTCTACTGTGCATAAGCTCTGTGAGTGAAGTCCTCCATTGCCCCTTTAATGGCCTATGTGCTGGTTGACACAACTCCCTCAAAAGTGTGTTTCACGAGTTAGAAGTGTAACTCTTTTGACCTCTTGTGAGGGAGGAGAGGCTGACCCTGTAATGGAAAACACCATCTTCCTCAACATAAGAGCGTTGCTGCCATTTTTTTCCTGGAAAAGCGGATCTCCCAGATGGCCTCGTTCTTCTTGTATAATTAGAATACGGTAACTTGATGGAAGATTAGCCCTGCTGTTATTTAAGAACCAGTTCCCAACTGTGTAATATAGTGTTTCCTGATCATCAACACCTCGTATTTCGTACTCCTGTGAATTTCTGCAATAGGGTTAACAAACTTGACCAAGATGATCTCATCTGAATCTGATTTTTTGTCGAATTCAGCTAATATTTGATTATTTGCCGGGTCTCAAATTTGAAACTTCTTAGCTCCCAAGTCCAACCCTTTTCCATTCAACCTTGTTCTTGTTGTGCATCAACTTAAAATACAAATGACACTGCCCTTAAAATACAAATGGCACTGCCAAGACATACCAAGTACAAAAGACTACACCAGGGATACAAACTTCAATCAAGCAGTAACGATTCTACTATTCAAGACAATCATATGTACCAGTGCACGACATGAGAGGCCAACAATGTCAAGATAAGTGTGGGAGATCCTACACAGTTTCTGGCGTAACAAGTACCGCCATTCTGGTGCGAGTTCTGATGGCCCATGTTGTTTGCACCAGCCCTTGCACCAGCCCCGGTGGTAACTGGGATGACTCCTGCCCCTCCAGGCACACGACCGCCACCACTCCAAGGTGTTGCAGTAGATCCACCACCGCGTTGACCCCCAACTGCAGGAGCTCCACCACTCCGAGGTGTTGCGGTAGATCCACCACCGCGTTGGCCGCCACCCGAAGGAGCTCCACCGCTGGCGAATTTCCTGCCCATAAATCTACCATAGCCAGCATTAACACCATCTACTTCGTCAATGCGGCAGGTCAGGATTCTGGGACTCTGCATCTGCAAGGAATCTTCCAAATTCCAATGAATATAGTTAGTCAGTACCTTTCAGAAAATGCTATTCACAGTCCTGGTCAGCATGTTCATTTGCCCAAATGTTGTCTGGAGTTCAAAGCAAGTCCATGCTGATCAAGTCCAAGTTCTTCCATCAAATTTTGTTAGCCTTTCATGTTCACACCTTGGACAAGGCAGTGAAGGCTAACAAAATTTGATGTTATAGGTTAGATTGACTATGAGTGAATTGTTTTAGCTTAACTAAGTCTCGAGGTCGAATCTTTATAAACGCAACTACGTTAAATACTTATTGGGACAGTTTTGTCACCTTTTAAAAGTTTCATCGGTCTCGAATCTAAATTAGCCGTCCAAGTGAGTCCAGATACCAGATGATATTAAAAGAACATTGGACAAGGCAATCACAAACATTCTAGAAAAGATGCAATGGAGTAGTACCTGAAGCTATTGTCTTGCCAAGTGCACATGAAGATGCAAACCATCTAAAGCAGACAAGGTACACCAAGCTTAATCCAATCTCCTGGCTGCTCCTCATATTGAGTTCCTCCCTTGAAATTACATGCAATTAAAAGATGACTCGTGGGTCTGATCCAGACAAATCTCCTGCCTCAGGTCTATCTTGTATGAGAGAACCTGTTAATGGCTCTCTATATCCTATTAGTCTCTTAACTAAGGAAGAAAGCTGCAACTCCTTTTTTTATGTTTCCTAGTAAAGCAAATCTTATCCTTTTATCAGATGCTTACTTTACAAGTAGTTGCCATCCATTAAAACCATGGTCCAGCTGTGGGGTTTATTTGATTAATGCGGGTTTATAAATTTTTTGAAAAGTGTCAAAATTCTTCTAACAATTATTAAATTTTTCTGCATATCCAATAACTCCAACGTCAAATTTCTTGATTAAGCTAACTGGTATGGTCCAACTGTGAGATTGATGCACTGGAATCTGTTGCCATTATAGGCTGACCATTAATGGTGGCTGCCACGGACCAATCCCTGTGGTCTATATTAGTAGTAATAACAGTCCACTTCCTATTCAATTTGGCCACGGTTTCTTTGTTCAGCTAAATTTCGTTTTCAAACCATAAATGCTTGGTCAAAGATTTGTTCGAACGGGCACTTTTTAAACTCTAATTCGTGCATAGAGAAGAGAACGGAAATTTGGTAGGACAAAAGTTTTGTTAGCCTTTTTTACTCGTAGTTTGATTAGCTTGTTTTCTGATCCCGAATCTCGGTGTAGTCTCGAGAGTGTGTTCAATTTGTTTGGATTTTTGCTGTTCAAATTGTGTCGTGGTGGAATTGTGTTGGGTTTAGTTCGGAATTTCTCGAGTGGTCGCTGGACTTGGCCTTCAATGTAGATGACGAGATGCCAAAGAAGATCACCTACGAGATCATCCTATTCAAGTGGTTTTTGTTCGGACTTGAAACAATTGAGTCGCCCAAGAGGGATTTTTTTGGTCGGAGTTTGCCGGAGAAGATGAAGAGTCGTCGGAGAAGGTGCAAGGGTCAAGAAAGGTAGGAGACGATCGGAGTGATTTCTTTTTTAAATCTAGGAGTATATTAGTCATTTTAGGATTAATAAATTGAATGATGACGTTAGCAAGCGACCCGAGAGTATAATAAAACCAAACATGAAGACGACAAAATCATTTTTGGAAATTCAAGGACGCGAGAGATAGGGTGTCAGAACACTAGGGACGGTAATTTAACCTTCTTATGGTCTATGGATTTCCCGTTTGCCTTTTTAGATTTCCGTGTCATGTTCCGACTCTGTTTGATTTTGCAGTACGAACATGGACTGTTTCCAGGTCTGATATATCGCATGAAGCAGCCGAAGATTGTACTTTTGATCGTTGTATCAGGAAAAAATGTGATCACTGAGGCCAAGGTAATTGTGTGACATCAACCCTTCATATTTCCTACTGTGAATTTCCGCAATAGGGTTAACGAACTTGACCGAGATGATCTCGACTGATTCTGATTTCTCGTCGAATTCTGCTAATATCTTTATTATTTACCGGGTCTCAAATTCGAAACTTTTTAGCTCCGAAGTCCAAAGGCTTCCCTTCAACCTTGTTCTTATTTGAATCGACTTAATATACAAATGGCATTGCGAAGACATACCAAGTACAAAAGACTAAACCAGGGACTCAAGCTTCAATCCTGTAGGTTGTGGATTTGTCTACGTACAACAAACACAATCATATGTACCAGTGCACGACATGAGAGGCCAACAATGTCAGGATGAATGTGGGAGATCCGAAGCAGTTTCTGGCGTAACTAGTACCGCCATTCTGGTGCGAGTTCCGGTGTGCCCTGTTGTTTGCACCAGCCCCAGCCCCAGTGATAACTGGGATGACTGCTGCCCCTCCGGGTACCCGGCCGCCACCACTCCGAGGTGTTGCAGTAGATCCACCACCAGCTCCAGCTCGAGCTCCACCACTGGAGAATTTCCTGCCAAAAAATCTACCATAACCAGCATCAACACCATCCACTTCGTCAGTGCGGCGGGTCAGGATTTCAGGACTCTGCACCTGCAAGGAACCTTCTGATCAATAGAGTTAGTCAGTACCTTCAGAAAAACACTATTCACTACTTAGACAGTACTGGACAGCATGTTCATTTGCCTAAACGTTGTCTGGAGAGTTCAGGCTGATCAAGTCCCAAGTTCTTGCATGAAATTTTGTTGGACTTCATGTTCACACCTTGGACGGACGGGATAGTGAACAAGAAGGCCAACAAAAAATTGATTTTCTAGCTTAGATCAACTAGTGGGTGAGATGTTGTAACTTAACCAGGCCTCGAATTTGAGTCATTCAGAACACTAATACTTGTTGGGAGAGCTTGACTATCTTCAAAAATCCTACTTGGTTTGAATCTAGAAGTGGTTCCGGAAACCACATGGTATTAAAAAAAACCCTTGGACAAGGCAATCACAAACATTCCAGAAAAGACGCAACGGAGTACCTGAATCCATGGTATTGCCAAGTGCACAAGAAGATGCAAACCAACTAAAGCAGACAAGGTACACCAAGCATAATCCAGTCTCTTGCCTGCTCCTCATTTCGAGTTCCCTCCCTTGAAATTACATCCAACAAAGGAGATGATTTGTTGGTCTGATCCAGACAAATCTACTCGCCTCAAGTCTTTTTTTGTATGAGAAATAGTTAATGGCTCTCTGTGTCCTATTAGTCTCTTAACCAAGAAAGAAAGCTGAAACTCCTCTTTGTATCCCTAGTAAAGCAAATCTTATCCCTTTACCAGATGCTTACACTACACTACAGGTTGTTGTCGTCCACTGGAATCATGGTCCAGCTGTGTGTTTTTTTATAGACGGCGGACAAATCTAGTTTCTAGCAGGATAGAGCTTTTGAAAGGTGACAAAACTCTTTCGACCAGTATATAACACTGTTATTTTCAAAAGTTCAAACTCGATACTTTTTAGTAAAATTAGAACAACGCTTTTATCCGTTAACATAAGTATTAGTTGGTGTGGTCAGCCGTGGGGGTTCATGCACTCGAATCTGTTGCCTTTTTATAGGTTGGTTATTTGTAGTTGCTTCCACGGACCACGTCCCTGTGGGCGGGCTATTAGTAGTAATAGTCCATTTGCTATTCAATTTGCGTACGCTTTCTTGGTTACATTACACCTGCCCAGTTCTCAAACCAAAAGTGATTGGCAGAAGTCAAAAGATTTGTTCGAACGGACACTTTTTAAACTCTCAACGCAAATTTAGTAGGAAAAACGTTATTAATCTTTGTTTATGTCGTACATTGATTTGTATATTTTTTTTATCCCAAATTTTGATTAGTTGAGATAGTAAATGTACAAATATCTGACTATTTAGCCAAAAAAACGTTTCACCTTGATTGATCTCACGAGGCACTAGATCTTGCAACAATAATAAGTTAATATTAATTCACTCGATAACATATTAGAGATTCTCAACAACCTCAATCGTGAGGAATTCTCCTCTCTCACCCGTCGAATTGGAAACTTCTATTTTTTTTTAATATGGCAGCGCCATACTTGATTTTTTTGAGATACCCTTCTCTTAAAAAAAATTTGGTGAATATAAATTTACAGTTTGATATAAAACTCAGAATTTTGATGGTATTGAATTTTGTTCCCTTCTTAAATAAGATTTTTCCATTTTCGAAAGGGTAGGAATTGACCTACCCATCTCTTGAGAAACGAAGTAGAATCTGTTGTCATCTTACCCATCAAATATTGATTCTTAAAACTATTTTTCATGTCATGTGGATATTGAAACCATTTCTCATTCACATTTGGTCCGAATATTAACGAGACTGCGGTTGTAATCTCTTACAAGAAAATTCAACACGAATGAACCATACATTAACTACTAGAGTTATTTTCTCAACAAAAAAAAAACCAAAGAGTTATAGGCCCAATAGCAATCCCAGCCCAACAAGAAATTACCGTCTCAAAACCCTAAATCAGCTAACCCAAGAAGCCACTATATAGCAACTCACGAGTGGTTTCTCCTCTTCCCCGTCTCCTTCGATAAGCTAACCCTAGAAAAGCTTAAACCCCCAGATCCCAGTTCTTGGATATACCATGGTAAGGATCGTTAGCTCATTCCATTCTTTTCCTCTGTTGCAGCAATTGGAATGGGATTGTTAAAATGTGGAATTTGAAGGACTTAATGTGTTTTAATGTAGGCTCCTAAGAAGGAGAAGGCGCCTCCACCATCTTCCAAGCCGGCTAAATCCGGAGGAGGCAAGCAGAAGAAGAAGGTATATAGGAAAATTCATCTTGTTCCTTTTAGGGTTTATGTCTCTGGGAATTTTATTTTTGTTTGATTAAAGGTGGTAGCTTTTTTAGTGAACATTGATAAATTATTGATTTTGACAAAAGGGTTTGGCCCAGTTTAGTTCTAAAGTTTGTGGTTCGGATTTTGGGCTTGTTTGGTTATTTGTGGTGATTGTGTTGGTGGGTGCAGAAATGGAGCAAGGGTAAGCAAAAGGAGAAGGTGAACAACATGGTTCTGTTCGATCAGGCCACCTATGACAAGCTTCTAAGCGAAGCTCCCAAGTTCAAGCTTGTTACCCCGTCTATCTTGTCCGATAGGTTGAGGGTACGTTCTTATTTCTCTTTTCGTTGTGCTATCTTTTCTTTTGTGTGTGCTAGTTGCAGCTAAGTTTTATGTTTGATCTCATTCGGCAAAGAAATGATTTGGGTTACAATGGCAGCTCTTATCTTTTGTTTGTAAGGTTTATTTTATTTCTTTGAATGGGATTCAATGTGTGATGATTCCCATTAATTTTCAAATGTGGCATTCTAACCAGCTACTTCTGGAGCAATTGCTGAATAAAAAAAACAATTTGGTTTCATTTTTATTATTTCTTGATACTGGAGGGCTTGTCTTTATTCCATCAGAAGTTTACCTATTTTGGCTGTGCTAAACTCCTTTGATCAATTGTCTCTGGCATTATCTCCTTTTTCCCGTTATATACACATGGTTGGTTTCTTTTCAGTTTTTTACATATTTAAGCATGGTGGCGGTGATGAAATAAATCAGACGGATTCCCACTGATTCCTTATTGTGATTATATAACCAGCTACTTCTGAGTCATCATGCTTAACCTCTACTGTGTGCACATCTTGCATTGTTTTGTTGCAACTGATTAGAGCTGCTTTATGCCACCTATTTCTTTACTCCTTTCTATTCTTTTTTTGTTTTCTAATCATTCCAATACATGTTTAATATGATGGCAGTGACGAAATAAATCAGACGGATTCCCACTGATCCATGATCATGATTATAAAACTAGCTACTTCTGAGCCATCATTATTAACCATCACGTTGAACAAAGCACTGCCTCATTTTTCGTCTGATGAAATAAATCAGACAGATTCTCCTTTCTGTTGTGTTTTTTGTGTTTTATATTCAATCCGTTTACATTTAAAGCATGCCGGCGATGATGAAATAAATGTTTGAGAAGGAATGAAGAAATCACAGAGGTTGCAACAGAATCTGCAGGTCCAGCTGCTGCATCCTCGGTGATTGTTCCATTCCTTCTCAACAATAAATCAGACGGATTCCCACTGATTTGTTAACATGATTATATAACTAGCTACTTCTGAGCTTCACTATTATTAGACCTCTCAGTTTGCACTGATTTGTTGCAACTGATAAGAGCTGCTTTAGGTCCTTGGCTTCCTGTTTCTGGGTCCTCTAGGTTGCTGCAATTAACGGAGCTCCCTCTCTTCTATGGTTAATGATCTTTATTCTTCTGACTTTTGCAGATCAATGGTTCACTTGCACGCCGAGCAATCAAGGATCTCATGGCAAGAGGTTCCATCAGGATGATATCTGCTCATTCCAGCCAGCAGATTTACACTAGGGCGACTAACACCTAGCTAGGCAGGGCCTTATTTATTTCCTCCATAGTGCATAGAGGAGGAAGCAAGTCAGTTTTGTTCTTCCAACATTTTGGAGTTGTATCTCAATTGTTTCCCTTTTCATTATTCAATGGTCTTCGTTATTGTATCCCCCCCGGTACAGAAGTGTTAGAGCTTAGTGCTTAATATAACTATACTTTGTCATCCTCTTTCTGATGTCTTACTTGATCTATGATCCGCTTGTCTTTCGCGATGTGTCGGAATATGTTTTAAGGGTTATAAGGTTTTTTTTTGGAAAAGCACTGTTTAGTACCTGTGGTTTAAAAACTATCAATCAGGTCTAAGTTATTTGCATTTTTATCAGGTTATGGTCCGCTCGGACGATTTTCCGATCCTAGGTGCACTGCCATGTCATACAAAGTTGCCCAATGTCTTGCCAAGTAGGTTTTTGGAAAAGTAACAAAATGGTCCCTATTTTATACGTAATTTTTTCAGAAATCCTTCATCTCAAACTTACACTTCACTGTTCCCCCCTCCCATTACAAACCAAACAAAGCTTTAGCTCAAAAACCATTAACAACCCCAAGTCAATACACCATCAAGTGCAGTATGTAGAACACCATCTAGCCCAGCACTACTGGATAAATCTGTTGCCATCCAATCTAAAGAAGATGGATAAATCAAACCACTTAAAAAAAGGCAAGGGGGAACTTGGGCTTCAGATCACGCGGGTCCGGAATGAAGGAGAAAAAAGACAAAGGGGAAAGCAAAAATCTCGGCGAGCATCCATTGATTGTGGAATTAGGGCTTCGGAATAATGGGGAATGGGCAAATCGGGAGATTAGGGTTAGGGTTTGGTCGACGGGGAAGGAGAGGAAGTTAAGATTGGGTGGTGGTGTGTTAATTTTTTGGTGGAAGGATGGTGTGTTAATTAGGGGAGAGGGACAGTTGCGACAGGGAAGGAGGATGAAGACCAAAAAATATTGGGCGGTTTCTGTTCGACAGGGGTTGTTGAAAAATATTAAAAAAGTTGGGATAGGTTAGGTAATTTTTGGGATGATGATTCATGCATTAAGTCGAAGACACGTCAAGCCATGTCAGGATGAAGTGGGGTCGTTTTGATGACTTGGTGGTCCAGCTAGGTTCGGAAAACACCCAAGCCTGAGCGGGACCGTAGGTTGATAATTTTTGAAATAACTTGGACCTGATTGATAGTTTTTAAACTACACGGTCCTATTGCGAAAAAGGTAAAACTACAGGGTATTAAACAATACTTTTCCCTTTTTTTTGGAAGTGGAGGGGGCAATTATATCCAACGCCCCTCTCTCGGCTTCTTGTGAGGTTGTGATCGTCAAAACCCTATCACCAGTGGGAAAGTCTCTCTCGATGTTTGGTGCATCGCATAACTTGGCCTTGCACCGTCATTAGGCAATACATCTCGGGAAGGAAACACCCCCTTGGTTCCGCGCCATTATCCTCACGTTAGGTATGTTGAAGATCAATCTCCCAGTCCTTTGCTAGAATCTCCCTCGCCCTCGAGATAAGCGTAGGCAGAGTGTGAGCTCGGTCAACAGGCTGTCCAACGTAGAAAATGAAGGTGCAGCTCCCAATACCCTTAGCAAACCCGCATAACCAAAAGCCTCCCGAGTCGCGGATGATATCACCAGCCTTAGCAGGACCCAGGTTGCCCATCGAAGCTTTATCCGCATTAAACTTGTCGTAGCCCTCCACATACCTCTGCCATCCGTAGGAGCAAGTGTAAGTCGTTGGGATATGCGAATGAGAAGTTTACATGCAGAGGAGAGAAACGAAGGTTGATCAGCTCAGCAATGACGGGCCTTCTCAAACCAATCAAACTGGTGCTTCTTAGTTCTTACCAATTGCTTCTTTAGTAATTATTCAGAGGACTAAAGAGTAACAAAAAGATTTAGACTTTGAAAATTTTGGTGGTAACCATGATGGAGACTTTCGCGATATTCTATAATCACCCTCTGCGTGGGTGTGGATTGAAACAGGAGATCTGCATTTCCAACGAGGCTACTCAGTAGAGTTCATCCTCCGTGTGGGTGTGGATTGAAACAAAATAGATTTATACGCCCAAAAAAGGTCCTAAATCACGAAAATTCATAACTTTTTTTTCCTTCCGGAAATCTTACTATAATAAAGTAAGAGAAAATTACTCTCAAGTCCCTCGAGTTTGCTTAAATATACTCAAAAGTCTCCCTGTTTGCAAAATACACGTCGACGTCCCTCTAGTTTTTTTTAATTAAAATTTCGGGTCCCTAAATGAGTTTTTTTTCTTTTTTTTGTCATTGAAATGATAAAAATATCCTTAGAACAAAAAAAAATTGCTGACATCATCTCTTCTTCTCCGATGTCACCAACCCAAAAGATAAAATTACATAATATGTCCTTTTTAATATGCTGCCAAAATTACTTAATCTCCTTCTTCTTCTTGCTCTTTTTCTCTCTCTCTCTCTCTCTCTTTAGCGATGGAGCAGACGACCACGAGGACGAGTGTGAGCCCGTAGACGCGCTTTTGGCCCATCTTGTCGCCGAGCCATCCGAAGAAGAGCTGTCCGGCAAGGGATTCCCAGAAGGCGACGCCGTTGATCACAGAAGAGCTTCGACTTTTCGACTTGAGAGTCCCGGTCGGCTTTCGCTTCGGAGGTGCGGCGGCGGTGGCGCTCTTGACACTGAAGGAGGAGAGGATGTGCGAGAGCTTGGTGCTTGGCCGAAAGGGCATGTACAACTCCTACTCTGAATGGGCACCTTAGGTGCTTACAATTTGGCCGAATTGGCCTACTGGGTGGCCTATTTCTTGGCCCCTGGTGCCCTTCTATTTATTCCCTCGCAGCCCTTCAAACTTAGCTTGGTAGCCCATCGCCACCCTTCACTGGCTGGCTCACAACCCTTTACTGGCTGGCTCGCAACCTTTCGTTGTGCACTAGGAAGGCCTCCTCACTCGCACCTCCTCGCATATCTAGCTAGCCGCGGAGGTGCAAGGTGTGACATTCTCACCCATTTAGTTCCGCGACGCCATCATCTCGGCTTCGAACTTGGCAATCTTCTCGCAAAATTGCCATAGGTCATAGCCTCGCTGTCCGGTTGTCCTTTCCATCGAACGAGATACTCCTTGTAGCTCGGGTTGGGCCCCCTCGCTGCAATGACTCACCGTACCTCGATCTTCTCTATCTCCCTATCGTAATGGGAGTGGATGTTGGTCGGGGCTCGCTGCTACTCTTGGCGACTTGGATCCTCCTCATCCGCATGGTAAGGCTTGAGCAAATTGACGTGAAACATTGGGTGAAACTTCAGATTGCTCAATAGATCAAGTTTGTACACCACCTTTTCTACTCGCTCCACGACTCGAAAAGGGCCTTTGTAACGCCTTATCAAGGCCTTGTTTAGCTTCTGTGCAGCCTTGGACTGGTGGCTAAGAGTTTAACTAGCACGAGGTCTCCTTCCCTGAAGGACACGTTCCATCGCTTGGTGTTCGTCCACTTCTTCATCTTCTTTTGGGCTTGGGCCAAATAAGCCTTTGCCATCTCGGTCTTCTCGTGCCAATCCTTGGCAAAATGGTAGACTGCAGGGCTTACGCCCGTGTATCCCGTCGCAACTGTTGACAGCGTGAGGGGTTGTTGCCCTGTTGTAATCTCGAATGGACTTGCTTGTGTCGCCTCACTCTGATATAAGTTGTAGGAGAATTGCGCCACGTCCAGCAACTTTGCCCAATCCAGTTGGTTGGCATTGATGTAGTGGTGGAGATAGATCTCTAACAGCCCATTCACCCGATCCGTCTGTCCATTGGTCTGAAGATGTACCACTGATGAGAAGTTGAAGTTAGACCCCATGATCTTGAAGAGCTCCCTCCAAAAGCGTCCAATGAACCGCGAATCAATCACTCACTATAGACTTCGACATGCCCCAATACTTGATGACGTGCTTGAAAAATAACTTTGCCATCTCTTCCGTTGTGCACTCTTTCGGTGCAGTGATGAACACTCCATACTTAGAGAACCTGTCCACCACCACGATGATTGTTCCGCATCCTTCTGATTTTAGAAGGCCTATGATGAAGTCTATCGAGACACTCTCTCATGGCCTTTCCGGTATCGGCAGTGGTTCAAGCAACCCTCCAGGCCTTGTTTGCTCCACCTTGTCTTGTTGGCACACAAGCACGTCCGAACGTAGAGTTCGATGTCGTCTTGCATCTTTGGCCAATAAAAGCTTTCTTTGACAAGCGCCTGAGTGCGCGCCATTCTGGGGTGTCCAGCCCATTTTGCGTCGTGACACTCCTGAATAATTTTCCTCCGTAAGCCTCCCCACCGCAAAATGAACAACCTATTTTTGATGGTGTAGAGCAGCCCATCCTTCTCCCAGAATCTGCGGGTCTTGTCTTCCAGCACTTGTGATCGCAACTGCTCTACGATAGGGTTGTGCCCCATCCCCTTTCTTACCCTGTCCATCAATGGCGATTGTGGTAAGCTTGTCATAGCAATCGCGGCTAACTCGATCTTGCGACTATGTGCATCAGCCACCATATTGGTCTTTCCCGTCTTGTACTCTATCACGAAATTAAACTACGCGAGAAAGTCTTGCCATCTTACTTGTTTCGGCGAGATCTTCTTTTGCGTCAAGAAGTAACTTGTCACAATATTGTCCGTCTTCACCACGAACTTCGAACCCAGCAAGTAGTGTCTCCACGTTCGAAGGTAGTGCACCACCGCGGTCATATCCTTCTCTTGGACAGTATAGCGCCTCTCGGTGTCATTCAACTTATGACTTTTGTACGTAATTGGATGACCATCTTGTATCAGAACACCCCCAATAGAAAATTCAGAGGCATCGATTTGTACCTCGTATGGTTTCAAGTGGTAGGGTAAGGCCTCTTAGCACCCCTCGTCCCACTTCCATGCTCGGTCTTTCTTCGTTAGGTCCGTCAAGGGTGTGGCAATCGCTGAGTATCCCTTGAAAAACTTCCTATAGTAGTTCGCCAATCCAAGGAAGGACTGCAACGCAGGGACCTTCGTTGGTGGCTCCCATGCTCGAATGGCCTCCACCTTCTTCGGATCCATCCGTAGGCATCCTCCTCTAATAAAGTGGCCAAGGAAAGGCACCTCCATTTGTGTGAACGCGCACTTCTCCTTCTTCACGAATAGTTAGTTCTCCTCCAGCGCCTTGAACACTTATCGTAGGTAGTGCGCATGTTCCTCTAACGTATTATTATACACCACAATATCGTCCAGATATACTACGACAAAGTCATCGAGGAAGGGTTGTAGGACCTTATTCATCATGGTGCAGAAAATTGTCGGGGCATTTGTTAGTCCGAAAGGCATCACCATGAATTTGTAAGATTCGTACCTCATCACACACACCGTCTTTGCCTCATCGCCTTCGGCTATGCGCACCTGCCAATAGCCTGATCTCAGGTCCAATTTGATAAACCACCTTGCACCTCCGAGTTGATCGAACAAGTCCGCAATCAAAGAAATCAGATACTTGTTATTGATCGTCAACTTTTTCAGGGACCTATAGTCGATGCACAACTGTAGGGACCCATCTTGCTTCTTCTAGAATAGCACCCGAACTCCGAATGGGGACTTCGAGGGCTTGATGAACCCAGCGTCCAGCGATTCATGCAATTGCTTCCACAACTTTTCTAACTCTGGAGGGGCCATTCGGTAAGGGGCTGCTGCAGGAGATTTTGCACCGACCTCCAACTCGATCTTATGATCCACCTCTCGCCTAGGTGGTAGTTCTTTAGGCAACTCCTTCGGCATCATGTGCTTAAATTCCATAAGGACCTCTGCCACTTGCTTCGGTACCATCATCTCTTATCCTGGCTCCTCATCGAGAAGTAGGACGTTGGCTAGAAAGGTTGGCTCCTTCTTTTGTAGCCCATTCTTCACTTGCATCGCAGACAGAACCTTCATCGGCTGCCTTCCTTCCCTTGCGATAGGCACCAAACAAGCCCTCTCGTTGTCCACAATGCACATAGAGTGAGCAAAGGGGATAGGAAAAGCCCGAATCTTGTCCATGAAGTTGATCCCGATTATCACAGGGAAATCATCCATGGTCACCACTGAGAAATCTATTAGGCCTCGCCAATCTCCAAGGCGCACCTTCATGGCTCTTCCTACACCAAAAATAGAGATAGGGGCTGAGTTTACTATCTTTAAGGAGCCACGCTCCTTCTTGTACGAGATCCCCAACCTTGCGGCCTCTTTCACCTCAAGAAAATTGATGGATGCCCCCGTGTCAATCAGCGCTCGGATCTCGTGGGAATTCATATTTCTCATCACAAACATGTGGCCTCGTTTCTCTGAATTCGGCATCTCCACTTTTGCCTTGATTGAACTCAGAAGTTGTAGCACCCAAACCCTCGGCTCGTCCGCACTTGCCTAGGCCTCCTCTTAGCCTACTGCGGATAGTTTATACTGCTCTGGGCATTCAGCAGCCCCGTGGGGGCCATCGCAAATAAAGCATCCCGAAGACTTTGGCCGATCCTTCCCGCTCTTGTCGCCCCCTTTGTACGAGGTTGACTTCGAGTAGTTCCCCTTGTCTTTGCTTTCTGATGAACTCGCTCCCCCACTTTTGCCCTTGTCCTTCGAACCTTTTCCCTTTGGTTCGGACTTATGGAACTCCACCAAAGACTCCGCAACTGCTATGGCCGTAGAAAGATCTTGATCTTTCTGACGTTGTACCTCCATCCTTGCCCAAGGTTGAAGTCTGTCAACGAAAGTGAACAACACCTTCTTCTCGGTCATGTCATGAATTTCCAGCAATACCTCCGAAAATTCTTTGACATTATCGCTCACTGAGCGCTTATGTCCAAGCCTCATTAGTCTTGCATGTGCCTCGTACTCGACATTCTCTGGGTAGAATTGTTTCTTGATTTTACGTCAAAAATCTGCTCATGTAGCTACCATAGTAGTCCCTCGCTCCACTTTGCCTTATTTCCTCTGCTACCACAGCATAGCGGTATCCGCAAGGTAAAGTGGGGCAGTCTGCAACTTTGCAGCATCGTCGACAATGTTAGTTGCTTCGAAGTAGCACTCCAAACCCCACAAAAAGTTGTCGAGGTTCTTCGCATTCCTTCCTCCACTGAAGTTCTTCAGTTTAGGGGGCTTGAACTTGGAAATCTCTCCACGAATTGTGCCTGTGTCGGCACCCGCCACCGCCCTCTTGCATAAATCGACTTCCATCTTCAAGTCAGCAATTTCAGCCCTCACTGTCTTACAAAAATCAACAAGTTGCTCTGCAACTTTGTTTAGCGTCCCGTCCAGTGCCTCTTGCATCTTGCCACGAAGTGCATTATCTCTCGCATCCATTTCTTTAGCGCTTAGAGCCACATCTTCCAACTTGTCGGCATAGTCGTAGATGGCCTTTTCAATCCTGCCAAGCCTTGCCTCAAAGTTAGGAATCGGATCTGGGGGGGACAGATTTATCCCTCCCTCGAGTATTTTTCTTCGTTGGAGGTGGCTCTTTGGTCGCACCTAGATTGGTCACCGTTGAAGCATCTTCATTGCTGGCCATCGTAACAGTTTATCCCACTCACCAAGGTCTCTTTCGAAATGTGGCTCTGATACCAAATTGTCACGTCTAAACTTATTTCTCGCTTAGTCGTGCTGGCACTTGAGGTTAATCTCGCCCCAAGTCAGCCTTCACTCGCACTCGCACACACTCTCTCTCTCTCTCTCTCTCTCTCTCTCTCTCTCTCTCGGAAAGAGGTTAGAATGCCCTCAGATTTTCGTAACTCACACTTTTGGAACACGGAATGCACAAAACGTATGTGCTTTATTACTCAATATTTCTGGATGATTACAACAAGTGGAGGTCGGCCCTATTTATAGACAATATGGGCAAGCCCCTTTCTTTACAACTCTTAGCCGAAAGGCTATGTACAACTCCTACTCTGAATGGGCACCTTAGGTGCTTACAATCTGGCCGAATTGGCCTATTGGGTGGCCTATTTCATGGCCCCTGGTGCCCTTCTATTTATTCCATCGCAGCCCTTCAAACTTAGCCTGGCAGTCCATTGCAAGCCTTCATTGGCTGGCTCGCAACCCTTCGCTGTGCACCAGGAAGGCCTCCTCACTCGCACCTCCTCGCATGTCTAGCTACCCGGAGAGGTGCGAGGTGTGACATAGGGAGCCCACGGCTTGGAGGGATTTGAAAAGCCAGGGGGTCTCCCACTTGCAGGGAGACAGAGGGGCCTTATTGGTATTTCCCCATGGCCACTTCATGCAAAATTCTGCGGTCGTCCTCTTCTTCACCCCCTGCCTTAGTACTCTTTTCTTCTTCGCTTGCACTTTTTTGGCATTTTATTTTGGTTTTTGAAGGGTTTTGCTCTTCCTGTTATAATCTGGACGACTGGTCATCTGTTCGGGAGGACGAGCATTTGAGCGCATGAAATAGGATGCGCCGTTGGTGGACCGTAAGAACAATAGTCCATTGGGCGTGTCGGCCCACTAACCCACCAGTTGTTTAATGCTAACCTTATTTGTCGGTAAAAGATATTCACCATCATTTAGTATTTTACAAACTTTAGCTTATGGTTACTAATTTTTTTATCACCGGGTTGCATTGCAAATTTTTTTTAATTTTTTGATAATTTAAAATTTTCAAAGTTAGATCGTACAATACTGACGTAATATAGATCGTAACAAAAAAATAGTGACCATAGGTACGTGGATATCTATACGGTTGACAAATACAGCATGATAAGAATTATGAATCTGTACAACTTATAATGAGAGGAACCGATAAGAATATTGCAAGTTCAGATTTTTAAAGTACAACAATATTAAATAATCATTACCAATAAAAATTTGTTCAAATGACAAGGGACTTAGACTTAGAAATTTGTATTTAAACTTCACGAGTATAAAAATTACTATTGGGAGAATCATCCTTAAAATAAGATCTGACACTCTTAATATTAGAACTTTGACAAAAAAAATAGAGTATTAGAAATTTTTCATTTCGATAAGCCATGTCATATGTCATAAGATAACGCATGAGTGTATCCTTAAATATACTAATAAAATAAATCAAAAGTAATTATAAATATAAAACCATAGATTATGGTCCATATATGTCAAACTGGATAACTATATGATATTTACATTTTCACTCAACCTCTTACATAAAATTTAAAAGACAAAATTTAATTTAGTACCATAAACTTTAATGTCTTTTTTTAACCAAGTACCATGTTGTTTCTTTTTTTTTGTGACGGGACAAATTTGGAAAATCTTTGTCACCAAAAAGGATAAAATTACAGTTTACTTGGTAACAATCGTCAAACTACATTTTATTAAGGTGATTTTTTTTCTTAATAAAAAATTAGTGAAATTTGTAAAAAATTCAAAATTACTTCTTAAAGTGGTAAATTTTTTGTAAGATCTCAAACCTCCTTTTTAGGTGGTTTGGTGCCACACCGTAGAAATATCAAAACTACCTTTTTAGTCAAATGTGATGTTGTTGGCCTAGTCGAGGAGAGAGACGAGAACAGCGTCGTCGAGAGATGGGCTGATCCTGGCGGACACGACGGGGACGAAGGGGGAGCAATCAGGGAGGAATATTTTGACGCGACAGAGTGAACAGGTGGCTTGGGATCGGAGCCATATGTTGATGCAGTCCACGTGAAAGAGGTAGGAGCATACCTAGAGAGTCCTCATGTAGTCGTTCTCTTCGAATTCCAACAAGCACACGGTGCAATCTTGTAGAACGGTATCGTTCGACAGTGGATTGTAGATTGAGAGAGGGATCGTCTTGATGACGGAGTCATCGAGCCCGTAAGGGGAGTACACGTGGAAGCCAGCGGCCCTGTCGGGGGAGGAATAGTCAAACAGGATGGGAGGCGAGTCCAGGTTGGAGAACGTAGTGGAGTAGGACGGAGGCAGGAGTAGTGTGATACCCCGTTAATGATCTGTTCTGTTTGAAATACTTAAGTGATTTGATTTGACTATCCATATCAACAAGGTGCACCTTCTTTTCTGGCACACATCTTGAGAGAACTCCAAGGTTAAACGTGTTTGGCTGGGAGTAGGATCAGGATGGGTGGCCTCCTGGGAAGTTTTCTAGGGTGCGTGCAAGTGAGGACAAAGCACGCTGGAAAAGATCTGTGTTGGTCTGTGGAGACACTCGGTTAGATCACGGGGCGTTACATTTCGTATCAGAGCAAATACGATTCTGGGACTGTTCAGTGTTCTGTCTGGCGCGACGAGAATGTCGCGTATTTAAGGAGGGAAGAATGTAATACCCCGTAAATGATATGTACTATCTGAAATGCCTTAAGTGATTTGATTGGTACTATCCATACCAACAAGGTGCACCTTCTTTTTCGGCACACATCCTGAGAGAACTCTGAGGTTAAACGCGTTTGGCCAAGAGCATGATCAGGATGGGTGACCTCCTGAGAAGTTTTTGGGATGCGTGTGAGTGAGGACAAAGCACGCTGGAAAAGACCCGTGTTGGTTTGTGGAGACAGTCGGTTAGATCACGGGGCGTTATATTTGGTATCAGAGCAAAAATAATTCTGGGACTGTTCTGTGTACTATCTGGCGCGACGAGGACATCGCAAATTTAAAGAGGGGTGAATGTGATACCCCGTTAATGATCTGTTCTATCTGAAATGCTTAAGTGATTTGATTTGACTATCCATATTAACAAGGTGCACCTTCTTTTCTGGCACACATCTTGAGAGAACTCCAAGGTAAAACATGTTTGGCTGGGAGTAGGATCAGGGCGGGTGACCTCCTGGGAAGTTTTTCAGGGTGCGTGCAAGTGAGGACAAAGCACGCTGGAAAAGATCAGTGTTGGTCTGTGGAGACAGTCGGTCAGATCACGGGGTGTTACAAGTAGGTAACCAGTAGGAAGGCCTCCGCCACAACGACAATCATGGCGATGAGTGGCGGGCTGATGTCCATGCCCGAGATGCCAGTGTTGCTTGACGACGGAGTAGACTGACTGGTAGATGACGAGGACATTGTCGGCGTGGTCGTAGATGTGTGTCCTGCAGATGGAGACGATGATGGGGCCCACAAGGGAGACGAAGAAAGAGAAAGGAAGTGAGCTCCGGCCATTACATATATATTTTTTCCTTTTCACCTATTTAAATTGATGCAGTAATCTCAGTGAGAATTCGGCGAGTAAGAGACTATTCATCCACAGGATGCCATTGAACCCACCAGAGAATCTTGAGATGACGTATAAGATGATACGCAAGCAGTTTCCGGTACATAAGTATTTTGCATTCACGATCAACAAGTGTCCTGCAGATGGAGACGATGATGGGGCCCACAAGGGAGACGAAGAAAGAGAAAGGAAGTGAGCTCCGGCCATTACATATATATTTTTTCCTTTTCACCTATTTAAATTGATGCAGTAATCTCAGTGAGAATTCGGCGAGTAAGAGACTATTCATCCACAGGATGCCATTGAACCCACCAGAGAATCTTGAGATGACGTATAAGATGATACGCAAGCAGTTTCCGGTACATAAGTATTTTGCATTCACGATCAACAAAGCACAAGGACAAATAATTGAAAAAACTGGTATTTATCTGCTTGAGCATGCCTTTAGTCATGGGTAGTTGTACGTTGCCCTTTCAAAAGGTGTTTCAAGCAAGAACACTAAGGTGTTAGTCAAGAGAGGTGACGTGGCTAATAAAATTTAAACGTTTACAAAAAATACTGTGTACAAAGAAGTTCTTTTGGCGTCTTATGTAAATCAAAAAAAATGTAGTTAAATATGTAAGAAAATATCTTATTCATGTACAACATAAAAAAGAAAATCAATACTCAATATATTTTACACATTTTGAAAATCAATACGCGTGCGTCTTTGTTAGTTAGGAATAACGTAAATCCATCCAACACTTTTTTTTTTGAAGAACAATCGACCCAACACACTAGTTCTGACTGGGGAAGCATTTCTCTGTAGCAGTCGAGAGTCGTCAGAAACTCCCAAAAAAAAAGTCTTAAAACCCTAGGAGCTCCTGACTCTGTCTCGTTAGCAGTGTAAAAGCCAAAAAAACAACCAATGGCTCAATCCAAGGCTCTATCTTTCTCTTCCTCCCCATCTGTAGCTCTCTCCTTTTCCGGTACCAAACAAGGTAACACAAGCAATACCCACTTCTCTCCTTTGATCACTTCAAGCTCTAGCCTTTGTTTGTTTGTTTGTTTGTTTCTGGGTTTTACCTTTCTCTTGTGCTGGAGATAGTTCAGGAGCCTAATGGGATCTTTTTCGACTTTTGTTCAGTTTACGGACAGAAACTTTCACTGCCCAGAAAGCAGGATTTCGCCCACGAGGTGGTAATTGTTCGAGCTGGTCCTTGTTTGATGTAATGGTAGAGAACTTCTGGGAATGCATTTGTCTATGTTTGTTGATGTTTTTGCATGTTCTTGAACTTGACAGTTGGCGGCTGGAGCGAGAGTGCTCTGTGGTGATGCTATAGCGGGTAGCAAACAAGGTAACCTTAGAGCACATTGCGGTGGTAAAGGTTCAGACTTTAGTTCCGGATTGCGTCTCATTCTGATTGAATTGAGAAGTATGATAGTTGTGATGCATTCGGCCGAAGCTTTGTATCAGTTGTTGCAACTCTTGGCTTTGATTTTAAGTCCTTTGTTTATGGTGGATAGTTTTTTGATAGTTATTTTTGTTTTGTGCCGCCATCTTGCTTGCAGCCATTCGAGCAGTTGCTATGGACAAGGAAGTGGGAGTTACTGAAGCTAAAGGATTACGTGGGAAGTTAAATAAAGTTGTTTTGGCCTATAGTGGTGGCTTAGACAACACAGTCATTGTCCCATGGTTAAGGTACTTCCCTTTGCATTGGATAATGTTGGTTAGTTTAACTTGCTTATGACTTGTTACAGATGAGAGATGATGTTGTGCACAATGTGGAAGTTAGATTCTGTCAATGTTTGTAACTATTAGCAAGCTGATTGCGGTTTTCAATTTCTAGCTCGTACATCAAAACCATCAAAATGTTACTCGGGATTTCACATTTCTCCAACTTGTTTTCTACTTCTTGTTCTGAACTATTTTGCTCTTGCAGGGAGAATTATGGTTGTGAGGTTGTCTGCTTCACTGCTGATGTTGGTCAGGTATTCCATGTTACCAGTGACTCATTACGTTACTTTTCTGTTGGTCTGAAGGGGGTTTTAAGGAACCTGTCTCTCTCAACTCGCTACTTTTGTTTGCCTTCACTATGCAATAATTTCATAGCAAATGTTTCGAGTGTAGGGAATCAAGGAACTTGAAGGGTTGGAAGAAAAAGCCAAGGCAAGTGGAGCTTGTCAGTTAGTGGTAAAGGACTTGAAGGAAGAATTTGTTGAAGACTACATCTTCCCTTGCTTAAGAGCTGGTGCAGTTTCTAAAAGGAAATACTTACTGGGAACTTCAATGGCACGCCCCGTCATAGCAAAGGTTCATTGCCTACCTAAAAAATGTCCTTTTGATGGTAGTTGTAATACATACCAAACAATGATGAGCTCTAGCTATGCTTGCAGAATTAAAAATAAGTTCTTACACACTAATGGTTCTCTATCGCCTCAACTTTTGGTTGGGAAGAACTATCTTGTCACGGAAGGATTGGCCTTATTCTTGTGTTCTCTTGCTGTTGAAGGGTACTGGGGGTCTGTCTCTGTCTCGGTGGTCTTTTTTTTTCTTTTGGTGCACGGGGTGGATATGACTCATGATGGTCTCGCAGGCCATGGTGGACGTTGCCAGGGAAGTTGGAGCAGATGCAGTTGCTCATGGATGCACTGGAAAAGGAAATGATCAGGCATGCCTCATGCTTGATCCCCGACACTGATTTTTTTGTATATTCAGTGCGGCATTTTCATGTAACAATAGCTGCTGCAATTATCTTTCAGGTGCGATTTGAGCGTACTTTCTTTGCTCTCAATCCCGAACTACAAGTGGTGGCTCCTTGGCGAGAGTGGGATATCATGGGGAGGGAAGACGCCATTGAATATGCTAAGAAGCATAATGTGCCTGTCCCTGTAACAAAGAAGTCCATTTACAGCCGAGACCAGAATTTGTGGCACCTGAGCCATGAGATATCTAGCTCGAATAAATTTGTTCTGAAATATGATTGTACTCTTGATGAAGCCCTTAGATTGTATTTCATTGTAGGGTGATATCCTGGAAGATCCAGCAAATGAGCCAAATAAAGATATGTATATGATGAGCGTAGATCCGGAAGATGCTCCGAATCAACCCGAGTAAGTTCGAGCTCTTGATCTTTCAGGTCGAGAGATGAAGTTCATTGATCATTAGCTTGAATTTGATTTGCTTATATTCCTGTTGTTTTCAGATATGTGGAAATCGGGATAGTGTCCGGAATCCCAGTCTCAGTTAACGGGAAAGAGCTTTCACCAGCAATGCTCCTTTCGGAGCTTAACGAGATTGGTGGCAGACATGGTGTCGGTCAAATCGATATGGTTGAGAATCGGCTTGTTGGCATGAAAAGCCGAGGAGTCTACGAGACACCTGGAGGGACTATCCTCTTCGCTGCTGCACGAGAGCTTGAATCATTGACACTCGACCGAGAAAGGATACAAGAAAAAGATTTGTTCGCCCTCAAGTATGCCGAACTAGTGTATGCTGGCAGATGGTTCGACCCACTACGGGAGGCCATGGATGCATTCATGGAGACGATCACGAAGACGACAACAGGCTCCGTCACTCTCAAGCTGTACAAAGGATCTGTCACAGTAGCTAGCCCGCACAGCCTCTACAGGCAAGACATTTCGCCCTTCGAGAGCGGGCAGATCTACGATCGAGCAGACGCCGCCGGATTTATCCGTCTGTACGGCCTTCCGATGATGGTCAGGGCAATGCTTGAGAAGGGTATCTGATGCTCGCATTTTCGGTTTGCTGGTTGGAGGCCAGAGCAGTGAGCACTGTTCCGGTATCCATGATAATGTTCGTAGACAATGTCAACGGACTTTAGGCGGTAGACGTTCGGATATCATGTAGATTAATTAGTCCGTCTCGTGAGAGAATGAACAAATAATTAGGAGCCGAGCACTATCAGAGGGCAGTTTTTTTTCTCGGTATATATGTTCATTTTGCAATTAATCTGATTTTTTTGAACCAAACCGGTAATTAGACAGAACATTGGTGACCATTATTACACTTTGTTGCGTTTGGCTAAGAATCCGAAGTTTCCAGAAAGATTTGAGAAAACAAACACAAAACGCAAATTGAAAATAGGACGAGGACAAGGAAATATTGAAGTTGGCCAACGCCAAAATTTAAAAAAAAAATCCGAAAATAAAGAAGAAGGGAAAATAGGTGAAGGTGAAGGTGAAATTAAAGCTAGGGACTTTCTTCGAGCTAGAGACAAGGGGCGACGTTTTCCGACGGAGATGGCGGCGCCGAGGGCTGTCGCTGCAGCGGCGGAGAAGGCGGGCCCCGCAATCCGGCGACAGGCGCTGAGCCTGACGGAGGCGGCGGCTTCGAGGATACGGCAGCTCCTTCAGCAGCGCCAACGGCCGTTCCTCCGGCTCGGCGTCAAGGCTCGCGGCTGCAACGGCTTGTCATACACCCTCAATTACGCAGGTAAAAAAAATTGGGAAAGAACCCTAATTTTTTAAAAAAGTTGAGTCTTGAAATTGGAGTCTTTTGGGGGAAATTGGGTTTCTAACCGGAGCGAGATTCTTGCGAAAAGTTGGAATCTTGAACGTTATTTTTGGGGTAATTGGGACAAAGTTGGAGTCTTGAAATGAGAATCTGTGGGGGGAAATTGGGTTGTAACTAGAGGAAGATTTTTGCGAAAGTTGGAATCTTGAACCTGATTTAGGGGTCATAATGGAACAGCCATTAGCCCCATCAGCGAGTTCTTTGGAAAAATGAAGTTGGAGTCTTGAAGTGAGAAATTAGGAGGGATATTTTTGGCCTCTGTTTCTGTTTTGAGGTTTGTATATGGGGTAATTTGGTTGGCAGATGACAAGGCGAAGTTTGATGAGTTGGTGGAAGACAAGGGCGTGAAGATTCTTGTCGATCCTAAGGCGCTGATGCATGTGGTTGGGACCAAGATGGATTTCGTAGATAACAAGCTCCGGTAAGCTGTTTACTCTGAGCATTGGTTTGAAAATATTTGTGAAGTAGAGCAAGCAAAAGTCTCTTTTAGGTTCTTGTTCTCGTGATTTGGCAAACTTAGCTTCGCGATGTGCTTCGTCGTTTGGACTTTCAGATTGACTGGTGCTGAGTTTGTTTGTGATCAGTCTGTGATTGGATGACTTGCTACTTTCCATTATGTGTTGTAGTGTGGTAAAATCATAGTTCATTGTTCATGTTAAGAGCGATGGATGATGAGATTGCAACTGCCGATACTTAGTTGTCTTCTTTGGTAAATAGTGATAGATTTTGACAATCGAAAACTGGTATGGAGATGTCTGATCAGGAAATTACAATTAGGAAATATGCGGTTTGGGTTGGAGCCTAGTGCATGCTAGAATGGTATCCATCCAGTGTAAAGGTTGTTGTCACTTGACCTGCAAATTTTTCTGTTAAAAATTTAGTTTAAGTCTGCATCCCCTAGCCGATCTTCTTCCTTGTGCACTATAATGTTTGCCTTTCACTTTTGGTCATGGGTGCATGATTCATTTTATGTGATTATTTTGTGCAGATCTGAATTCGTTTTCATCAATCCCAACTCGAAAGGGGAGTGCGGATGTGGAGAGTCGTTTATGACAAAGTAGCTCGGCGGCGACAAAACGTGGTAGTAGCTAGGATGTATTTGAATCTTCTCACCGAATCCATTTTTTCCCAGATTGTATTCACTCATCTTCTGTTGATACTCCCTACAACAAATACATTCAAGATATACGAGGAGACGCAATAAATTTTTTGCTCTTGAATTTGTAGCATCCTGTGTAAGAGAACGGCATGTATTTGCACATCTCTGTTTATTCTTAGCTTGCCTATCAAGAGATCTGTACTAATGGCATTTGGAAATATCATACTGCGGGACCCTGTACATTCTTTCCCGACTTACTGTCGAAGTCAAGAATTTATTCAGATGCCTGTGTGCTCTTCCCTTGAGTTGTGACTTTGATTCTCAGCTAGGTTGGAGGCAAAGGTTTGTATCCTATCGTCACCATTTTTGCCTGTAGTGCATTCTCATCGTGTTGGAACTTAGATCTTTAACAAGGATTGTTGTGGAAGATAGATGTAAACGTCAGCTTTAACAATAGTTTCCTACATTATCTTCATGGTGAACTCTTCCGCGCCGAACGTCCTTTGATATAGAGAAGTGATGTCTATGAAAACGCCATGGAAATGAAGGTAAAGTTGAATATCATGAGGTAATTTAGATTTTGAGGTTGCTGTGGTTCCTGGAGATGTTGCATTGGAGACACTACGAGCTGTTTATTGAACAATTGTAGAAATGCAGAGATTGAAATGAATATGGAGATTCTGCATTTCTGCATTGAAATGAAATGAAACGAATATGAGCAGTCTTGGTGGCCCTATCTTCTGCAGGCTCTGCATTTTCCTGTGTTAAGCTTGACGATGCTTCATCCAGATACTTGGAACTAGGTCTGCTTCGATCGAAACTCGCCCAACTAATTTGCACTTACAGATACTAACTCGAAAAATTGAAAGAAATCCACAATCAATTGAACACTTTTACTCGATTGAAGACAGTAGAGTAAAAGCAGGACGGAGTTCAATTAATTAAGCTCTAATGTAGTAAACGGACAAGCACATAACCACATCATTTGGATTCTGTTTGTATATGTGGATCCAATTTTATACTGTCAGAATCTCACAAGATTTCTCGCTTCTCTAGCAAGAATCTAGCAGTGGGAAAAAACCTAGCAGCCAACAGATGCATTAAGCGATTAGTTCCTCTTGGGGGAAGATAACCGATGTTTCGACCATTCTTCCAATGCATTGCGATGGAGAGAATTCATGGAAATGTGAGGTCGTTTTTCTTTAATCAACTTCTCCGCTGATTTCCAATCACCCACCACACCCAATGCCACCAAAAGAGCACATATCACAGCAACACTTCTCCCATGACCTACAGGAAGCAGTCAAGAAGTCACGAACATATGAGATAGATAAATGAGACAATAGGACTTTCTGGTGCACAATGGCCTTGTAACCAAGAGTTAAGGCGAGACGGGATTTTGAAGACATTCGATATAAATACCCTAATGAGCAAAAGCATATAGTATAATGAATATGCTTGAGGAGCTAAACATGCTAAACACGCAACAGTTTGATTGAAGAGCAAAAATGGAATAATTGATCAGCAAACCATTACAAAAACTTGGAACAGAATCCTACTTGTAATGATCTAATGAAAAAATACGGGATTTCTTCAAACTTGGTCCACTCATTGATCAATGTCATTCAATGAAACTAGCTAAACATACCGATTTAGCATCATCTAAAGTACTCATTTATTTAGTTTTGGTCTAGGAACCACAATATCAGAGATATGTGAAGAAACAAATAAAAGCCACAAGCACAAGGTATCTCTAGACAAGCAAACTAACCGAGCATTACACAATTGATCATCAAACCATAAGAAGGAAACATATAAACAGAATCGTCGTTGTAATAATCTAATGAAGATATGGGATTTTTCATTTCTGGCATCTTAAACTCGCACATGTTCTTGCCCATTATCGATCAATGTCATTCGTAGTGAACATAGCAACATCCGTCTTGATTTAGCATCATCTAGATTACTCATTTAGCTATGGTCTAGGAAACACAACACCACATAGTCGACAAAGCCATTGCACATTGCGATTCTCTGACAGCGTAGGAAGGCCAGAATACACATACCATATGCGCAATGGACGAAAACCGGCCTACCCTGAGCTCTCTTCCTGAGAGCCCACTTGACAGCTGATTCGATCTCCCCGGGTTGAGGAGACCTCGTGTCCCAAGTAGGCACACAAAGATAAGGGTGCCCCTTGAACTCCGCATTCCTCGGGAACTCACAAGTGCAATCCACAATGGCAGGGCTACCGGGCGGAAACTTGTCAACCGAGTGAGGCCACCCACCAACATAAACACCCTCACAGACCTCGGAATAAGGCTCCTCGCCACTGGTCCACCTGCGCAACAACGAAAAGGCCCTAACGAAGTACAGGTAAGGGCTGAAGATGAGAATGGACCAAACAGGGAAACTCCCATCTTGGTTCTTCCCCAACAGCATTGGGAGGTTGATGAATGGGTGAGAAGCCAAAGACACCAAGACAGCAACCAGTGAGGCGTAGAGGAAGGGCAAGGAAACCCATGTGAAGCCTAGGGTTCTAAGGTAGGCAAAGAAGAGGAAGAGGACAATTGCCTTCAAACCCAAGAGGAAACTGATCCCTACACCCATAAAGATTGGAACTTTACTCAACTACAAGATGAAAGAAGCTGTTTTGTTCTTGGGGAAAGTGATTCCTACACCTTTGAAGATTGGAACTTTACTCTATTACAAGATGAAAGGAGCTGTCTTTTTCTTGAAACAATTGATGAGAAGGCTCAGAGCAGGAAAGAGGACGTGGGTTCTGGGTTCAATTAGAATTATGGGTTGGATTAGAGTATAAAGATTGCAACTTTCTCAGATGGAAATACAACCGAATCTAACGGAGGAGTAGCGAGAAAGATATAAATTTGACAAATGGTAATAGGCATTTTCAAGGTTAGTTCAAACACTCTAGTTATTTCAAAAGACTTATCGCAAAAACTAACTAACTTTATAAGAAATTAACGGAAAAATGCTTGGAAATTTGTCCAGAGGTTCTGGTTCTCCTAAATATCAGCAGTAAATTCAAGGAAAATCTTAGATCCTTCTATAATACTATGTTTATTATTATTATTTTGTTTATTGGTGACATGATCCACATATTATCTATAATCAATTTATATTTATATATAAATTGTAATAGATAGGCAAAAAATATATATTTAATTACTAAATTTTTTTATAGTATTATCTCTACAAATTTTTATAGAGAATTAAAAATTGATCTCTATTTATAAAAAATTAAAATATATAAATTGTGTCATTTGCCACTCGAATAGATTGAAAAAAAGCGATTAGCGTGGTCGACCTAGTCCCGACCGTAGTCACCGACCGAGTGGCCCTATATATATTTTATTTTTCTTCCTTTGCCGTTTCATAAAAAAATTTAGGACAAAATAGTCATAAATTCTTTGTTGTTTGAATAAATTCATCAATCAAGACAGCTTGGTATTGTTTAGTCCTTGTTATTTTTTAAATCAAACTGATTAGTCCCTGCACTTTTCCGGCGAGTGATAACTAAAAGTACTAAAATACCCCTCTTTACTAAGTTGCCATCTCCAAAAACTAAATCATTTTTCCCCTTCTCCCTCTCTCCCCGTCTCCCGCATTTTCCCTCTCGCTCCCGCCCTGCGGGCCTCAGGTTCAACCCACCGTGAGTAGTTCGTGCTCCTCCTCATCCTAAGGGTTTATTGATTTCTTTTGTTCTTACATACTTGAGGTACGGTTAATAGCTTGCTTGGAATTAATTCCCAAAGAAAAAGAAAGGGTTGGTAGAACTCAATAAAATGCGGACTGGGTGCTTGTGGGATACAATTGGGTCGGTGGAACTCTGTGAATTGGCCAAGCTCTCACCACTTTGGACTCAATCTTGCAGGATTGAATCATATACTAGGCTACAAGCTAGACATTCAATTGGGTCGGTGGGTTTTCTTTTTTAATTTTTTTATAGTGATGGATGGGTAAGAAGGATGCAACCCTTTATCTCGTCCATATGAGCTGCGCCGCTTTGCTACTGGCCACTGTGATCTTTGTAGTACATTCAAACGGGATACCGGAGTCCTTTCCCTATGGCGACGGAGGGAGGAAGGGGAAGAAAGATTTTTTGAGATGGCAATTTAGTAATTTGAAGAGTTAAGGGTATTTTGGTACTTTTAATGGCCACTCATCGGAAAAGTGATCGAAATTCGGATCCAAGGACTAATCAATTGGATTTGAAAATTTTCAAGGATTAAACAATATCAGGTTGTCCTAATTAATGAATTTATTTAAATAACAGGGGCCTATGACTATTTTAGGTCTTGGTATGGTGAATAATTAAATTTTCATCAATTTTTAATTTCTGCCAAGTCTTACAAAATATAATTTTTTTCTCGCGAAAAGTAAACTTTAGTGTCTTGGGTTTCACACATTTCGTTGTTAGAGTTTGTGGTTTAAAATTTTGAATTTAGTTCATGTAATTGTTTTTGTTGTGCCAACTTTCAATCCCGGGCAGCTGCCTGACCATTTGGTTGTCCACAGAGGCTTAATATCTCTAAAACGATGTCATTTATCATCCTATGTGGATGTTTCATAGTTTAGTTGTCGATGACGTGTCGTGTGAAAAATTACCAAAATATTTCCATTTATGCCAGAAGGGTAATTTTGTCAATATGAAGTAGGCATCGGCGAACGCTCATGACTTATAGTGCCAATCAAGCAGGAAATTGTCGACGAAGACGGTGGAGTAAAGCAGACCCTTTTTGAGCAAGTGGGTATGAATGATCCGGGTGGTCCAAAGTGTGTAACGGTTGGAAAAGGCGTAGGCGTTGAATACGCAGAAAGGGTCCGGAGGAGAGATGGACCCATTTCCTGTGGGCGGTGGGGCCCGAAGGACGACGAGGGAAGAAAAGGGCATCGAGAAATAGCGTAAAGGTGGGGTCTTTTGGATCGACCGATTTAGGAGAGAAGCTCATTAGGACGACGTAGGATAATAAACGATGTCATTTTAGAAAATTTAAAATTACGTGGACAACTAAATAGCCAACTACCGAGAATGAACTAAATTCGACCATACACCCTAAAAACGAAATGTGTGACACGGTGCAGTGAGTGAACTTTTCTTTCTTTCTTCAATCATCAAGTGACAAACACTAAAAGACATTCTAGCACTCTGAATACGAAAAACTCACCAAAAAATTCCATCTTTAACCAAATAGTCACAAAGTAGACTTGGGAAGCCACCTGGCAATGTCATGTCATGTCAAGTCACAAAGTAGAATTGGGAGGATGTTTTTGGAAGCCGTGCATGGTTCCATGTCAATAATAATTATTTTAAGTGGAAAACTGCGTAAAGCAGCGACCTGGCAATTGCAATTTGCATCAGTTTAATGCAGATATAACCACACACGGCTTCCAAAACATATTCCCAATTCCACCACCATTGACCAACTGTATCCAAATCCTCCCAAAGAAGAAGAAGCAGCTAAGAACATCCTCTTCCATGGCTGAAGGGGTCCTCGTCAACATCGCCAGTTCGGCTCTGGAGATGCTCGGCTCCTTGGTCGTGCAAGAGACTGGCCAGCTGTGGGGCCTCAACGATAAGCTCGAGAAGCTTCAATCCACGGTTGCAACGATCAAGGCCGTGCTTCTTGATGCGGAGAAGCTGTCCTGGACCAGCAATCAGGTGAAGCTCTGGCTTGACCATCTCGAAGATACGGTCTATGACGTTGATGACTTGTTGGGTGACATCTCAACAGAGGCGCTGGTTCTCCGGCGGATGTCTGGCAATGTGGTCACCAAGAAGGTACGCCATTTGCTATCGAATCGTGAAATGGGTAGTCGGGTTCGGGATCCAAGAGCCAAGCTAGAATCGTGTACAATGACGAAGAGTTAGAACGAGATTTGAGCTGAAATTATGGATTTGTGTGTCTGATGTCTTTGATGTCAAGTTGATTGTTGAGAAGATGATTGAATGTGTTGATGGGAGGAGACCCGAGGGAAATCTTGGGATGGAAACACTTCGGAAGCGGCTCGCCGAGAAGATTAACGGGAGAAAGTACTTGTTAGTATTGGATGATATATGGAATGAAGATCGTGAAAAGTGGGTTCGGTTAAGTGACCTGATCATAGGTGGTGCTAGAGGGAGTAGAATAATAGTAACCACCCGAAGCAAGACGGTAGCTGAAATTACAAGTACATTACAACTTTATGAATTGAATGGTCTATCTGAAATAGAATCTTGGGATTTATTTCAAAAAGTGGCATTTAAGCAAAGACAACCTCCCAGTGAAGAGTTTGAGACATTGGGGAAAGAGATTGCTAAACAATGTGGTGGACTTCCTCTTGCAATAAGGACTATATGCAGCTTGTTGTACACTGAACAAAAGAAGTACGAGTGGCAATATTTTAAAGATGAGGAGTTCTCAAAGCTGGATCCGAAAATTGACATTTTGAACACATTGAAGTTGAGTTACAATCATCTTCCTTCAAATATGAAGCACTGCTCGCCAGCTTGCGCCGACCAAGGCCAAGCTCTGCCGACCCCAACCCGTGCGGCTCCGCTCGTGTGGTGGTGCTCCGGGGCCGCCGCACTATTTTGGTCTCCTTGGTGAAAACCCTAATTTCTTGGATTGGGAATTTCGGGTCAACAGTTATCTGACCGGTTTAGGTTTTTTGGTCTGACCAGAAGATGATTTTGGGGCTGGTTAGTGATATGCTGACCGGTTTTGAGGCTGGTATATTTGGGTTTGACCATTTTTGTTATGGAGGCTTGGTGGATATTGAAGTTTGGGCCGGGTTTAATGGGCGTGGTAATTTTATTTGTCCGAGTTAAAGAATTTGACCAAAGAAGGGTCAGATTGGGGTCCTATGAATTGGATTTGTTCAGGTCAGGAGATTCATAGTTGAAGATCGGTCATGTGATTTGGTTGAAGGTGGAGACTTGTTGGGTGTTTTGACCCAAACCTTTTTTGGATCCTGAGCTCGGGTCCGAATGGTTTCTCCTATACATGTATGTGGTATTATGTGTGTAGTCGAGAGGTGTGAGAAGGTTAGAGGAGCTTTAGGTGACTTCTTTCTCCGGAAGACTCCCTTGTTCCATGAGTTTTGATCAGGTCTATTTTGGGTTCATGGTTGATCGGTCATTGAGTAGCTGTATCATATTAGACCAAGTGGTGGATCGTATGACGACCTTGAACATAGTTTGGGCCGGTTGCTCGTTGACGATGAAGGCAAAGATATTCAAGTATAAATTTTGTTTTGACTCACAGGTTATGCAGTGTATCTCCTGGTTGCCCACGAGGATGGAGGAGTGAGGTATAATAGCAACAGCAAGCTTGGTGTCCAGAAGGTATTCACGTGAAGGTGATGTAAAGTCCTGTAGCTAGTGGATAATTTCAAGATTGATGTCCAGAAGGTGTTCACGCGAAGGTGATGTAAAGGCCTGTAGCTGGTGTCCTCATCTCTTATTTGGACTGAGATTGGTGTTCGCTCGGTGATGTAATCCCAACAGTCGGTGTCCACATGAAGGTAGAGGTTTCTCGTGGAGGTGGAGTCTGCTATGTCGGTAGAGAAATATTTTGAGAGTGCCCCGTGAGAGTACACCATACTGGGATGAGTATTGGTTATGCTGGAGCTTCTGGGATTGAAGCTAGCCTATGAGATTTAGGCATTGTTGTGGGCGTTGGAGTGGTTTTCTACAATGTGAAGAACTCTCGTGTTGCGCGCATGGTGATTTTCTTCCGTCGTATTGGTTCTTCAGAGTGGAAGACCCGAGGTGAGTTTATGTTGTTGAGATACTTGTGGAAGATTCCATTCGAGGTGGAGTTTTTAAGATTGAGACGGATGATTGAACTTACAAGAAGAGACACACAGTGAAGATGGTCTGATGTGGAAGATGAGCTTGAAGCTGGAGAAGACGATTATTTTTGGAATTTGGTCCAAGGTGGAGATTGTTAGAATTTGTCCCATATTCCTAAATAGAATAGAACTCTATTTTCTAATGTAAAGCATATTATGCTTGACCTCTATATATAGAGGGCTAGGGGTTAGGAGTTCTTTGGTCTTTGCATAACGCAATGGTAGTATAGGCACGAGAGAGTTAGGCTTGAGGCACCGCCTCGCTTATGGCTTATGTACCATGTATCTCCACATAATATAGTGATGATCGTCTCGGCCCCGTGGAGTAGGTCAATTGACCGAACCACGTAATATCGTGTGTCCTCGATTCTTCCTATCTCTCGTACTACTTGTTATGGGTGTTCTACATATCCGTGTTTACGCTTCCGCTGTCCTAACACAAATAATGAGGTTTTCTGCCAATGTGTGGAGTCCATCTTCTTTGGTAATCTAACTTGTCTCCTAAGTCTTTTTAAAGTTGCAACACGATCCCGGGTTAAAAATTGATGGGATTATATAAGCTTGAAGTCAAAAGCCAAATGAAATTTAATTTGTGACACGTGTAATTATTGATGACGAATTTGATACAAGTCTAAGAAAAAGATCACACACACATTCGGAAAAAATAGATGAAAGGAGGATGAAAGTCAAGATGCTATTTTATAATACAAAATTTGCCTAAGCATCGATTAATACATGCATTAACTTTGTATTATGTGTGGACAAACATGGATCTGATATGAGATATGATTTGTCTACGATCAGATGATTGTGGTAAAATGTCCGGAGCGAAACCTCATGGACAAACTTTTTCACGCAAATTATTCGTGCGGCATTTCAATTTTTACTAACTAAAGTCAGTCTATTTTCACCAACTCTCAAAAGCACTAAGAGGAGAGGAAACACACAAGTATGCAAGACAAATTATGGGAATACTAATGTATTATTTATTATGGAGATTTTGGGAGATGATCACAAATGAGGATGACAAACCCCTTATATACACTTCCAAGGAAGGATTCTCATCAATACCAATTACCATATACCTGATTAATTACAATTCTCACCTACCAATTGCTATCTATTATCTACCATGGAGTATTCTAGACTGTCTTGCAACATCCCATGGTAGTATTCTAGACTGTCTTGCAACATCCAGTAAAATAATCTAGAATACTCTCTGCTTTTCCATAGAAAATTTCGAAAGATTCCTTTGTTCTCCACAACGTTCTTCAATTTTTTGTAACCTCGTTAGAGTTCCGTAAAATCAGTCCGTATTAAAAATGTCACGTATTGATTTATCGAAAGTATAAATCGGCCACAAAAGTCAATAGATCCACTGAGAAATTTGAGAGTCCAATCTCTAAGATAACCTGGTCAAAGCCCTATAGGCTATATCCTGAACTATGTATGTGACATCACGAGGATTCTTTCGCTTTCCTCGTATATACCAAAAACAACTTCCTAGTTCCCTAGTCTTCACTTTTCGTTATGTTCCGTTGCACGACAGCTCAATTTATGTGTCGTAGCCAGAGACAAAACTACTATCACGTCGATGGTCGAAGGAAGCAGTTTCAAGTTCTAGCAATCTAGTTCGAGCTGAGTTAAATCTCAGACCACGACAAAGTTTTTCTTACCGAATTCGGATTTAACATATCCAACTCTCCCTAAACCATTCCTGAAAAAAAAAAACTCTCCCTAAACCCAAACCCATAACCCGACCCGTATCCCCCGCCTCGACCCGACAAAAAAAAAGAACATGCTCGGCGGCTTCTCGCCCAACCGCCGCCTCCTCCCTCTCCGCTTCATCCACTGGAAGCCCCACCACGAGCACCCGCGAAACCTCCCCCGCTCCGACCTCCTGGACCGGATCGCCCGCATCCTCGCCCTCGGCCGCCCCGCTGCCCTCCGCGACCTCGAGCTCGACGTCTCCGATGATCTCCTCGGCGCCGTCCTCCGCCGCCTCAAACTCAGCCCCGCCGCTTGCCTCACCTTCTTCCGTTTCTCCCTCGACCAGCCGCGGTTCCGCCCCGGCGCCCGGTCGTACTCCCGGCTGGTCCACATCCTGTCCCGCGCGCGGATGCACGAGGACGCCCGGTCGTTTCTCAGGGAGGCGGCCTCACCATGCAGGGACGGCCACTCTTGCTTGGTCCTATGGGAAGAGCTCGTTACGGTTTATAGGGAGTTCGGCTTCTCCCCGACCGTGTTTGACATGGTGGTTAAGGTTTTTGTGGAGAGAGGGATGGTTGAGAGTGCCCTCCACGTGTTCGACGAAATGACAAAGTGGGGACGGAGGCCGAGTTTGAGATCTTGTAACAGTCTGCTGAGTGGGTTGGTTAGGAGCGGGGAGTGCCACAAGGCGGCTTGTGTGTTTGAGCAGATGATGGGATTCGATGTTGTCCCGGACGTGTTTACTATTGCGATCGTGGTCAATGCGTATTGCAAATTAGGGGAGGTGGAGAGGGCGGTGAGGTTTGTTGAGGAGATGGAAAGGTTGGGCTTCGAATGCAATGTGGTGGCGTACAATGGTTTGGTTGATGGGTATGCGAGGTTGCGGGATATGGGAGGAGCTGAAAGGATGGTGGAGTTGATGAGCAAGAAGGGGGTCTCAAGGAGCAAGGTTACATGGACGGCATTGATAAAGGGTTATTGTAAGGAATTTAGACCGGAGAAAGCAGAGAATGTGCTTGAGGAGATGAAGAATGAGGAGGGAGTGGAGGTTGATGAGTATGTTTACGGGGCTTTGATTGACGGGTACTGTCAGACTGGTAAGATGAAGGATGCTGTTAGGGTTAAAGATGATATGTTGAGAGCAGGATTGAAGATTAATCTGCTCATTTTCAATTCTTTCATCAATGGTTATTGTAAAAGGGGCGACCTTTTTGAGTCGGAGAAGTTGCTGGCAAGTGCGTCCGAGTTGGGGCTGAAGCCCGATTCTTATACTTACAGTAGTCTCGCTGATGGATATTGCAGAGAAGGTCATACTGGCAAGGCTTTTGATGTTTGCAACGAGATGGTGATGAAAGGAATTGAAGTGTCTGTTGTAACTTATAACACTCTTCTTAAAGGTTTATGTTGTGTTGGCTCCGTTGAGGATGCGTTGCACCTCTGGGATTTAATGTTAAAGAGAGGTGTTAGGCCAGACAAGGTTGGCTATTGTACTCTTCTGGATGGGCTATTCAAGACAGGAGATTCTTCGAGGGCTTTAACCTTGTGGAATGACATTCTTGCTAAAGGTTTCAAAAGTGTGCACGCTTTCAACACAATGATTAATGGGTTATGCAAGATGGGGAAAATGTTTGAAGCAGAGGAGACTCTTAGCAGAATGAAAGAGCTGGGCTGCAAACCTGACGGTGTAACCTATAGAACCTTGAGTGATGGGTATTGTAAAGTAGGGAGGATAGAAGAAGCTTTATTAGTTAAAGACAAAATGGAGAAAGAAGCTATATCCCCTTCCATTCAAATGTATAATTCTCTGATTGGTGGACTTTTAAAGTGTAAGGAAACAAGCAAAGCTGTGGATCTTCTCACAGAAATGGGTCAGAGGGGCATACCTCCAAGTGTGGTAACTTATGGGATGCTCATTGCTGGTTGGTGTGATAAAGGGAGGCTGGATAAGGCCTTTAGCATCTACTTTGAGATGATTAAAAGAGGTTTTAGCCCCAACATGATTATTTGTAGCAAAATGGTTAGTGCCCTGTATAGGGTTGGTCGGATAGATGAAGCAAATATGCTGTTGCAAAAGATTATGGAGCTTGATGTTGCCCTCGACCCTGAATTTTTTCTCAGGTCCAGGGAGGCCGATGTCAATCATACAGAGAGTAAGAAAGTTTTGGACACCCTTGATGAGAATGCAGTGCATCTTTCTCTGCCCAGCAAAGTATTGTACAATATAGCGATTGCTGGCCTTTTTAAGTCTGGTAGGGTTGATGACGCAAGAAGATTTTTCACGAGCTTGTTGCATAGAGGTTTTAAACCAGACAACTTCACATATTGCACCATAATTCATGGGTGTTCTGCTGCTGGTAAAGTGGATGAAGCTTTCATATTCAGAGATGAAATGGTGAAAAGGGGTCTCCAACCAAACATACCTACATACAATGCTCTGTTGAATGGCCTGTGCAAGTCGGGGAACCTTGATCGAGCACTAAGGCTGTTTAATAAACTTTATCAAAAGGGACTAACTCCAAATGTGGTTAGTTTTAATATATTGATCAATAGCTACTGCAAGAGTGGTAAGACTGATGAAGCCTTGAATTTCAAAGACAGAATGGTAAAGGAAGGCATTTTCCCTTCCATAATTACTTACTCCACCCTGATCAATGGCTTTTGCCAGCTTGGAGATGTGGAGAACTGTATGAAGCTTGTGGAAGAGATGAGAGAGTCATGTGCCGATCAGAACTTGACCAACGTCTCCAAGTTGGTTAAAGGTTACATTAAAAGAGGAGAAGTGACGAAAATGTCCAAGCTTAATAATTCGATGTATCTCATGTGTCCTTCAGATAGTGTAGTTTATCTCAAAGAGATGGACTCGGCCGGATTCTCAGATGCTAAAGAAACGCTGGAGGCACATGTAATGCCCGAAGCTGCTTTCTGTGGGTAGCATGAGTTTATCAGACAACGTTCTTCTATTTGGTCCAGTAGATTTTGATATTGGATATCTGCACCAGAAGCAGGTACAAGTTCATAGATAAGTCAGTTCTCACTTTGATATACTGGTCATGAATATCTTCTATTAAGGACATTTTCCTGCAACAGGAATCCGACATCAACTTCATCGTCTAACTTGTTCAAATTTGGATCCCTCTTGCTTTGTCAACCAGCTGATGGCGTCCAGAAGGTTTGCTATTCTAGGTTCATCTTTGGGAGCTAGGTATGCAAAATAATGGGCCATGTCATGCTATTTGGATAATGATGTGATTATTAGCCTAAAATTCATGTTAATATGTTATTGCCCTTGAATATCCAAAGATGTCTCTTGGAGTCTAAATCTCAAATTAATCGATTAGCTTGACTTACAGATTTATATGATTGCAAGGTCTCTGCCATATATCCAGCGTGACAAAGTTGATCAGCAGTCACAAGAAGATGAATTGTCCTGTCATCCTCTCACGAGCTTACTTCTGATAGGCTTCTATTAGGCCAGGTAACTTAAAGTGTCTTTGTTTTGCTAAATAACGTTAAACCTTGTTTGCCATAAAAAAGGGATGCAACTCCAGCCACCTTGTAGACCTTCTAATCGGATGGATGCACAACAAAAAGTGGCATCCCTGGTAGGCAAGTGCTTCCTCCAAGTCTTCTCTCAATTGGAAATGTGGGAGAAGGATGTACATGCTTGTCCTCATCTCATGTGGCCATTAAGGTGACCTTTTTTAACACTTTTTTACAGGGTTTCCTACTTTCCTTCAGTTGGGTGTTTCTCAATCAACGTTATCAGCATCATGACTCGGTTCTTTGTTTGGCGAGGACAAATTACGGACCAGACTTAGGTTTATCGATATATGGCCATGAGATGTCTGTTCATGAATACATGCTGGTGACTCCTACTGTTGTTTAACCATGTCAGAGGTTATGCATTTGGCTTGTGGCCCGGATCTGCTCCTATGAGGATACAGTGTTGCAGTTCTGGTGGACTAGGAGAGGAGGTCAAGGCTGTCGCTTGGGACCGAGCTGCCAACCGCGTAATTTCTACCGTGAACCATGATGCTTCCTTCCTTTGCATACTCGGACTAAAAAGAGCTTGAGCGCAACGGTGAATTGTTCTTCGGGTATCCTTTCTGCCATGGATACAACTTACAAGGCTTGGAAACGACATCTTTTGCAGAGATTTTACGAGTACTGCTGCTCCGGATTCGCATTTTTTGCAGACTTGGATGAATAATTCAACAGAAAAAGAGAGGATTATGATCCTGGGTTCCATAAAGTTGCACTCACAAGAGCACCACTAGTAGCTCCTGTAGTTACAGGACTTGCAACTTCTAATGGGGCTTGATTCTTTGTTCATTTATTTATTTAGGGTTCAGTCATGTAGTACTCCACCGGCTTTATTTTCTGATGCTAATTCGGTTTAGTTCTGTTAACAGCTCTTAAAAAGGGTAATTAAGAAAAATATAGTAAAATTTTTGGAGAAAAAAGCTATGAACTAACTCCTGAGAAGTTTTTTCTGAGAGAACGTGTTAGTTCTTAGATTCTCACTTATTTTAAAACTCTCAAATCACAATAAAATACGCTAACCTCACACACTTCTGTGTTTCTTTGTCCTTTTCGTTTTCATTTTTCCCCTTTGTTTCTTTCATTTACTGTGTCGATCAATTTGGTACAAAAGATTGATAACCTCCATTCTTGATCGTCTTTGGTATTTCAATATCAGGCCGTTTGATTTTTTGTACATAGGTCGTCGATTGAGATTGCTTTTCTGTGTCTGCTTGATGTTATTTTGCTTCTAATTGAAAAATGAAACAAAAAAGAAGTTATATTGGTCTTACTAGCCAGAAAAAGAATTGAAGGGAGTATATAAATAAATGTGGCTGTGTATTATAAGTTCTAACAGTGCGAGAGATTATGATTCGATATCCATGGATGGCCCCTTTATATATGTTGGTGTTTTGATGATGTTATGAAAGAGAGAATTTTTTAATCAAAGCACTTCGGAAGAGGGTACCGACTTCGACCCTGGTGGTCACCGATTTATGGTTTACTCACCATTTTTTCGCTTACTGGGAGAATTAAAAGGGCAGTTTTGACATTCTATTAAAAATATTGACAAAAAATAGACTTAGGGATTAATAAGTTCAATTTTTCCTTAGGGACTGAAAAATTATTAAGAGGACCTCCAAGTGCATTATATTATATATAAACTTAGGAACTTATGGGTTTTTTTCTTTTTATTATTTGAGTTTGGGTTTAATTTTTTGTGTGTGTTCGGAGTTTATGTTTAATGGATTGAGTTGGAGTAGGTAGAATTACGAAAAAAATGGAATCCTACATGGCTTTCCAATGTGACGTCATCCTTTCCCCATTTTCTTCTCCTAATAAAATATGCCACCTTTCCTCATCAAATTAAATTAAAATAATTAGAAAATAATACCTCTTCACTCCCACCAAAAGCCCCACGCAAAACGAATGCAGCAACACTTCCTCTCTCTCCTTGCGTCAACTCAATTTCCTTCTCCGCTTCTCTCTCAAGAGGACACTCTCCAAATGGCGTTAGTTAACGGCGTCATCTTCTCGCGGCCCATCGCCTCCCAAATCAACAGCCGCCGATCGCCTCGCCCTAACGACCAGCCGCCGCCGCGCTCCTCGAACTTCCTCCGCCGTCCGATCGTCGCCAACTTCCCCGCCCTTGGAAGCCGAATCGCTCTCTCCCGGAACAAGTAACCGCTACCTTTTGGTTCAGATCATCGGTTTACTTAACTGTTGCTCGAGCTCACCTACGATCGCCACTGGTTATTGTTTTTTAAATTATTTATGTAGTGGACGCTAACCGAACCTAGACCTTGTTTTTTGTTGTGGTTGTTGTTGTTGTTGTTGTTGTTGTTGTTGTGAGTTCTTAGGATATTTGGAAATGTGTTTTGATTACGTTGACCGCGAGTTCTTTCGGGTTTGGTCCTTGTGGATTTAAGCCTGTTTGGAGTAGAAAGAATTTGTAGATAGTTAAAGACCGAGCATAGATTGATGCTTGTCGAACATTCTCATTCCGATCAGTCGATCACCGTGTTGGCCAAACTAATTCTGATGTTGTGGTATGGGTGCAGGTCCATGTTGCATGCTTCCACCAATAATGCAGACGCCATAAGTTCGAGCTCCTTGGTCAGACACTGACATTCTATTTTTCGCATTTTATTGTTTTTTTGCCGGTACGTGGAACCACGTAGGTAAGGGAGGTATGCCTCTGTGTTATGCTCGTGAAAGGAACACGGAATACAAGGCTGTTGCAGTTTTTGTTCGCCTGAGATTTAGGGCAGTATACATTGTGCTTCGGTTGGATCATTTTATTTGTGAGTCGTTCTAGTGAAAAGTGGTTAAAATTGACATTTGAACTTGCTTATCAACAAATTGAACTGTTTTTCAGCTCTTGTATGCTCGTGAAGCTTACAAGCTGCAGTAATTGCAGAAATCTGAGGAGGATGATGAATATGTGCCGATGCCTATCGTTCTGATTGACCAAGATTCAGATTCTGATGCAACAATTGTACAAGTCAGCTTTGGTGATCGACTTGGTGCTCTCGTTGATACAGTGAGATACTTTGAACTTTCTTTATTCACAGGTTTAGTGCTTCTGAATTACTAATCTCGTCGGTGCAGAAGTGAGATATGCACTTGTTCCTCTAAAGCATGATGAAACTGTGTTTAGTGTCCTTGAGCAAATGTGAGCTCTGCTCAATACTGTCTGGATCTGTTATGGCAGATGAAAGCTTTGAAAGGATTGGGTTTGGATGTGATCAAGGGAAGTCTTGCAACAGAAGGAACAGTGAAGCAAACTAAATTCTTCATTACTCGATTGTAAGTACACTCCAAATTTAGCATCTCGAAACCTGTATTTGATGCAAGAATAATTTGTCAACTGTTTTTTTTCTACTGGAAGTAATCGATTTAAGAGATTGACATTGTTAACATTAGAGATACGGGGCGGAAAGTGGAAGATCCTGATATGTTGGAGAGAATTCGGCTTACCATCATTAGCAATCTCTTGAAGTATCATCCAGTATGTATGCCAAGTTCAGTTTCTGGCTTTATGACGCTTCATTTCTAAGCCTATACTTAATTTTTGTGTTTGTAAAGACAAAGCATTCTATTAGGCTTATTTTGCTCATTCTCTTGTGTCTCTTTTCACTTATTCCAAGGAATCTAGTCGGAGACTTGCTATGGGTGAGGCATTTGGAATATTAGCTCCGGAGAAAAAGGTAAAACTAGTGTTGTGATGGTTTTTTTGCTAATTGATAGTTTTTTCTTCTATTTCCTCGGTGTAGAATTAGATTTTTCTTCTGGATGATGCATTTGCTGAGGCCTTCCTGCTGGTTCTTTCTCAATTTCTGTTGGAACCCAGACACTCAGCAAACTCTTGCAGTAGATGATAGTAACTTTTGATCTACCTTTTGTCCCTGGCACGAATATAGCAGAATGATTGGTACCTTGCAGTATGATTCGAAAATGAGAAAGGAGGAGATCTCCATGTACTCATCTCTGCATGTTTGCCTGGTCTATATTCTTAACCATGTTCTACTTTGACCTAGGTACTTCCCATTGGTCTAACAGTCAATCAGCTTCTTTATTTTTTCTTCTAAACCTCGGTCAATTATTCACTTGTTAATTCCGTTGGTTAGAGTTTGCCATTGATACATCAATTAGACTTCTTTTCTTGGTTCTTTTGCTCCCCGCAGTCAATTTTTGTAGAGTATCATTATCTTTGCTGACCACATGTTTCTTATGAATATATATATATATATATTTTACTTTTGGCAGCCTGATGTTGATATCACAACTCACGTACATGTGAAAGATGATGGTCCTAAAAGGAGGTTCTGCCAATACCTCTTTTCTGGCAATTTCTTTTTAGCGGTTAGCTTTTCTCGCATATTCCTCCAATAGGTTCAGACTACACTGACATAGGTTTTTTTTCTGAACAGCTTACTTTACATTGAGACTGCTGATCGACCAGGACTACTTGTGGACGTCATCAAGATAATTGCTGATATCAATATTGATGTCGAGTCTGCAGAGATTGATACTGAAGTACCTCTCCCTCCCTCACACACAGCACACACACGCACACACCAATCTGCCTCCATATACTCACATGCCTGGGTTTTATTAAAAATTCCTCGTCAATTAACAGCTTTTGTTGTTTTGAAGGGATTGATGGCTAAAGACAAGTTTCATGTGAGCTACCGAGGGGGAGCACTAAACAGTTCGTTGTCTCAGGTAATCAGTTGGGCTTTTGGTTTCACTTCTTGTAGAGAGTTCTTGAGCATGAAACATATGTTCTGCTCTTCTATCACGGATCAATCGATGGAGATAATCCTGACAATTAAGTAGTGGTAGCTTGTCAACTTTGGTTGCTTTCCTTGTCATTATTGCCAGCAACTCCGCTCTTACTACCCTTTTCCATCTCTTTGGACGTCTAGGTGCTGGTGAATTGTCTCCGATACTATCTTCGAAGGCCAGAAACAGATGTCGATAGTTACTAAGCGCTTCGGTCCCAAGAGCTTATCATGTATAACTCTCTGTAACATCTACTTGTATCATTTTGTGTCGGATCGACCCTCCTAAAAACTTCGATACCGCTTGGTGGTAAGCTGTCATGATATTTCGCCTGCTGTGTGGGAACGAGTGCCCTCGGCTGTCCATTATGTCATAAACTAACAGATGGGACACATTGTTGAATCGGGGAAGTGGAATTCTAGATGCACTTGTCATGTAATGTGAAAGTTTCTGAACCTTTTGGTGACATGACAAAGATACATCATCGGTTCACAACATTTTGTTAAAACAACCATTAACCGAAACCAATACAGACACATGATCATCAGGTACATGAAGATGACCAAAACAAAGAGCTAAGCATATAGTAGAACACGGTCATTCTACTCGGCTTAAGCTAATTGAACCACCTACAGAAGAGCACTTAACATCTCGTTCCAAGTGTCTGGTACCCCAGGTAGGCACCAGTGGCTGCAGTCTGAGGAAAGGCCTCCAGGGTGCTGCCTGTTTTCTTGGCTTATCGCCTTGCTATAAACAGACGGGTGCCCGTCTCTGCGCAGAGCCGACATTGTCGTGATGTCCTGCAGGTATACCGGAAAGCTCATTTTTCTTAGCACCTCTTTTAGTACTACTACTGGCTCAGGGACGTGCCGGTGGCTGAAAATTTTTAGAGGCTCCCTCTGGTTGTAACATCTCCAACCATTGTCTCTGCAGAGGAAAGCGTTGACATGTTAGCCGGTTTTCGAGTTTGCTACCATCATTTACCAACTTGGTTTCATGGAAGCTCAATGAGAACTCACCTGTTGTGCCTCGGGGACATGGTCCTGAAAACGACCTTGGTTCTGCGAGGGTCGAGGTTTAAATCGATCCATTTCGCCCATGTAGTTAGCCCCTTCTGATAAGCAACCATTGGATTCATATTCTTAAACACAGAAGTTCCTTCCATGTAGTAGTCCCATCTAAAGTTTCACATTTCCACTGTTAAAATCTATCAGATCAAATCTAAAGCAATGCATCAGTACTATCTGTTTTGATCAGTTCGTCTAGCTAATAAATCAACAAGAGATGACATGAAGCAGCAGGAAGGAAGTATGTCTTACGAATTCCATTTGTCAGAATGAGTCCACCAATGAGCTGAATCAAACACAAGGACGTCGACGTTCCGCCAGTATCTCGCGTTCTCTTCAATCTGATCGAGATGCAGAATTCTCTTGCTTCCATATCCTTTCTTCAACTCCACTAGCAGGGGAGCCCAAGTGAACTCGATTGAGGTCTCGAAATCCTGCTTAGCAAGTAAACCACAGATGCGTTACTTCAGCTCGAAGAAAAAGAAACATCGACTGGTCACTGCACGTCCATTTGCTCGCAGAAGTTGTCGTAACATACCGAAGCACGAAAGGCCATGGAAGGACCAGCATATGTCACCTTCTTCCGTCCAGTTGGGATGACTCCTTGCACCAAGCAGACAAGAGATTCCCACTGGTTCCTCATAATAGAGTCCCCAACCAGCATTATCCTTTTCCTCCTCATCTTACCAAGAAATTTAATAGCATCAAACCTGACAGAAACATGATCAAGGCAAGGCAACAACTAGTCAATAACATACGTGCAGAACTCGAAAAATTGCAGAATGTTGTTGGCGGTTCAGTAGAAGTAAAGCTCGGTGCCGATCCCGCACATTTCATGTGCGGTATGAGCACCAAGAACATCAACATTTCCGTTAAGGGTATACCTCGGAATTGAGCAACCATGAGGCACCCACTTCCACTTCTGGTAGTCAGAGTCGGGCCTTCCATTCTTTTGGCAAGTTACAGCAGTTGCAAGGTAAGGGCAGGTAGAATCATAGAGAGGATATGTTTGGTCATAAACCCATTTTCCTGAAGTGAGGTCACAGCTCTTGGTGGTTTGGACCACATCGACTTGGCTATCCCCCTCGTTGAGCCAAGAGGTCAGATCATCCTCGAGACCGGACCACAACGACTCACCACGAACGAAGAAGCATATGAAGATGCTCAGGTAGAATAGTGGCCCGAGCAATGAGAAACGAGGCTCTGACTTGGCCATGGAAGTTGTAGTTTGTTCTGAGCAAGTGAAGAAAGTTTTATATGAATCAGACAGGTTATGTCTCTCTTTTATGGCATCAGTTGCGGTGTCCTGTGGTCCCATGTATTGTCTCCTTTTCACTCATTGCTATTTCTTCTAGCCATCATTTGATTACCACTAAGATCTGAGTAATGCCCCAATGCTTATGTTCATGCAAACCCTCTTCTATCACTTTTTGGACAAGGCATATCTCGTTGTTGGTGGCACAATAGAACTGAGACTGTCAGGTATAGATGTTCTATCCCTACAAGAAAAATTTGAGAATACAACAATGCTAAAATTTGGTATTCACTCAAACTCAAATTAGTCGGTCAAGTCTAATATTTTGGCCAAAAATAATGACCATACATACTGTAGGTGATTCTAGAAAATATGTAACTAAAGAAAGTGTGAATAAGGATATAAATTGATGTGAGACTATTGTAGAAGAACTCAGTTGTCACTATTCTGATATTCGAAGTCAATTGCCTTGACCCTGACAAGAACAGAATGATCCGATATGATGTTTGAACGTCACTTAAGACACTAAATTGAACCACCACATGGCAAAAAGGGCAATGGTTATGAACTGGGAAAGGGAAAAGAGATGGTTTCTTCTTCTCTGGTTAAATAAAGTATCCATCACTTGCCCGATCCAAACTTGGATTTATCAGTCCAATGAGTGTCTGGATAACATATGATAATCACATCAACAACAGAAAATAAACTATCCACCGTGACTAGCGGGTGTAGGTGATTCTCAAAATTACTGATACAGTCTTTTCAACGACCAAGTTAAAAAAGTTAGGAGAATGATAAAAGTTCAAGTAAATGGAAAAGAAGCGCGTTTAGCAAGTGAAGACCCACCTCCATAATTACAGTCTCTTGTACTTTCAAAAGCACACCTAACCTGTGACAATACAAGGCTCAACTTTCTTGGAGAAACAACACAACCACTGCCTGTGTCACGGGCTAATTTATCGGAGGTAGGAGAGCCCGATTGCCGCACAGATAGCTTGCGTGAGAAAGTTTGTCCATGACACAAGTATCTGATGAGCTTATTGATTGACCAGATAGGAAAGGTAGAGAATTTGAATCATGGATCAAGAACCACCTTGGAGACTAACATGACTGAGTGATTATTCAGAGTTCAAACATCACTGGGCCCTAATTTAAACCCAAATCATAAGAATCAAGAATTCTCTTTTGAACAAAGTAGACGTCGGACTTTGTATCCACAAGCCTGTCACTTAGTCCTGTGTCTAAATACATGGCATTCTTATGCTGATGGTTGCCAGAGAGAATCCACAGAGATTATAATCAAGTTGCCTTTCTATCCACCCTCCAATCATCTGTCAATTTCATGCTCAAGTGTCAACTTGCGCACGAAACCTCTTAAAGAACGAGGGAGCTCTCCGTTTTTTACAACTTCTAAACAAACTTCAGCTCAAGTCGAACATTAATCCACGTGGCGAGATGCAACCTGCAAATTTGATAGAGGATTTTCTTCTAGTTATCTTGCCAAGTAAAGAACTAGTACGGACCGAAAGAAAAGAGACTTTAGCCAATGCACGGAACATTAATATTGAACATGAAACAGATATAATTAGAGTTCAGTATGCTTACGTCTTCTATCAACGGCTTGGCATGCTCTTCCCATTCTGTGGCCCACCTTGAGGAACTCATTTCCAGGGCTCCGTTCCTAAGTGATCTCAGCGCTTCACATTCGTCTGGAAAACCCTTGAACAACATCTGAGCATATATGACAAGTTGCTATAAGAAAGAAGGACAAGAAATTCCGATGTAACAAAATGTCATTAGCTTTGAGAAGAGTAGAGCCATTACCGCGAGTTCATCAGCTAGTTCTGAAGATGACGAGAAGAGGAGGCCATTTTTCTCAACTTTGACAAGCTCCTTGATGCTAGAAACCGATAATAATTTTTCAAATTTTTAGCGAATAACAAATTCAAAAGAAGTGGCTGCCACATATTTCATGAAAATAAGATTATACCATGAGTAGGCGGCTGCACAAACAGGTAAGCCACAACCAAACATGTCGACCACCTAATCATCACAGACAAAGAAATAAATGAGTTTAGATCCGAACGGAAAAGAGAGGAGATATTCATTCCAGCTGTACCTTCATTGGTAGGTCCAACCCTGACGATGAAGTATGCAAGCATACACCAAGATCGGCCGATCCTGCATAAAGAGAAAAGATGTGGAAACTAATGTTTTGCCTACGAAACGAAATGAACAATTTTAACAGAAAAACAATGCCATACCAAGAAGCGTGGGATAATCCTCTGCAGACAACCACATTGTTCGAAAAGCCACACGTTTGAGGTGTAAGCGTCGTATTTTCTCTTCATATTTTTCTTTCTCTGGCCCCTTACCTTCACAACAGAATAGGAAATTAGTTGAAAGTACGACAAGCTAAACATAAATTCACATATCCAAAATTAAACCAGTATGCAGCAATCAGAAATCGTACCTGTAATGACAAACAACAACCTGGGATACGAGTATTGTTTTCCATCAGACACTTCCTTCCAAAGAACTTCTTCATCGAGCGAATCATTCTCATTTAAAATTGCAGCAACACGCCTATCATACATGACAGCAGCTTCTAGGAGAATGCCAAAATTTTCATCCGGTGTCCTGAAAGATAATACCTTTCCATATTATCCTCAAGAAGTGATTATTTTTAAGGGTGATAAAAAGTAAATTATAAAGGCGGTAAAAGCTAGAAATATCAATATCCTAATTCCTTGTCAAACAATTTGCATATTCTTTCTTCGTATAGAACATAGAAGATCCGATAGAAGATCCAACATTAACGCTTTCAGAGAGCCAAACAAGGGAAAGGGAGATTTAACTTGTAGTAAGGTAAAAGCTCCAAGTGAAATAACATACAAAAGCTATATAGAAACAGAAATCTGAGGAGAACACCGGACATAAAACTTACCAACTTGTACTGCTGACAACAAGAGCTGGTCTGTTCTGCTTCAAGAGAATTTCACTATCGTTCACTGAGGTGAATAGACTTTCATTGGAACTGCAGTTTCTCATCTCTGCACTTCATGCATGAGGTAGTTCTTAAAAAAGGAAAACCGTGAATCATGAAGAAACTAAAAACATACTGCTATCAGTGTTACCAATGCTGAGACAATCCCGGATTCCAAGTGGCTCAGTAATAGATTTGCTCAACCTGCAAAACAACTAAAAAAACTGATAATTAAATCTATTTATGGCTTGGATGCTTTGAATATAAGCTGGCACAGAAAACAACATTAACATGATCATTTACAACATGATTTCTCAAGGTAGTAGTAAGACTAGGAGCATGGAGGTCGTCAAAACAAGAATGTAAGACAACTTATTAGAGATATAACCATATTTTATAAAGTTTCTTTGATTGTCCTCAAGCCTTTAGTAAACACTTTAAGGGATGATATTGGGGAAAAAAACAACAGAAAGTACTGCAGACTAAAAGATTTTAAGCTTCTTTAGGAGCGCAAGCCCGGATGGCCGCACCTTTTCCTCAGATCAGACATCGAGATTATTACCTCATGCTTTTCTTCTAGAGAAGCTGGATGAAAAAACTCAGGAGGTTGATCATACAAGACTGCGGCACTGTTGAATTTGAGAAAAAAACATGAATGACAGTTCCACACAATAAGAAGTGACAATGTCATCCATTAGAAATAAGAAATTTAAAATGGCAAGCTAATCCTCTTACTTAATTCCCCAATTCTGAGCTAATTCATGTTGCATAGCCCTGGTTACACACAGGGCGCCATCTGCCATTTTCCCAAAATGTCTCTCAATCCTAACAAGTAGAAGCAAAAGAATGAGATAATTACTTTTTTGAAGGTAGAATGAGATAATTAATTAATAGAGGTTTTATGAATTAAAGTCGCTATTGATCATCATACCAGCGGTATGCTGCAACAAATCGACTATTTCTCCCTAGGGATAGTGCCAGCAAAGTATACCCAAAATTGTGCCAATCAACAATGAAAGCAGATCTCCTGAACCAGCTTGCCCATTTTACAGCTACCAAAGTTGGAACTGATGGTGGGTTCTAAAACAAAATCTGATAGGTTAGCGTAACAACGAATGACAATGAAGAATGCTGGAAATAAATGACTAGCTTGCTCCTTAGCACCCACCTGCACAAGGAAAAAATCTGGAGCTGGTATTTTAACACAGAGATACCAGAGTAGCGTAAGAAACTGAAACAGTGGCTTGATCAACAACATCAACGGTTTAAGCACTTTTGGCAAGCCTTGAGGGACTTGCGGCCACTGCATCTGCAATATGACGATCGAATTTATTATAAGAGAAACGAAAGGTATGATCCTTGGATGCTTTAGAGTTAGGTCAGATGCTCTGTACTAAGGCAATAAGCGTGAACTTTACCATCCTGTGGATATGAATAGATTGATGCTCCTTTACTGCCTTATGGGGTTCAGAGCCTGTCAAGAAATCAGGAATCGTTTTCTCAGTCACCACTGATAGCTACAGAAGTGCAATGAAGAAATACAAACATGCATCGGTCCAGCAAGTAAAGTCTACTCGAAAGATAAAGTCAAAGCATCATTGGTACCAATCAAGCCCCTGAACCTCAACCCTGAAACTGATGCGCATTTGTTCAAATACGAGAGGCAATGCAGGTTAGACAGGAAGGCCAACCATACCGATCAAACTAGCATGCCATGATTTCACATCAGCTCGAGCTTTTTGAAGGGACATCAGCTATAACTCGATCATTAAATAGCTCAAGTCTGATGCTTCCCGATTGTTCAAGAAAGAGATCCTTGCGTAGCCTCCGACCAAGGAGGTACTTTGAGGGGTCATCAGAAAGTCATGGAAGCTCTCATCAATAGGACCAAGACGCTCGAACGAACTTGACATATACAGCAAACACAAAATTGGCAAACTCGTGGCTCAAAAGCAGGGGAGGGAGTGATCAAATTTCTTGACAAATTCCAAACATGGGCTCATCGAAGCAAGCAGAGGTAAGAACAAGCAAACGGTAAGGAACATAACAGGAATAGTAGAGAAATTACCTCCATAAGCAACAATGTCAACCTCAAGACACGCCTAACAGGAAAAAGTGAAACAAAAGCTATTCAGTTATAACATCCCCAATCCAAAGTTACAGGGAGGGAGAGGGAGAGGGAGAGGGAACCTGACGAGCAAGGGAAAGGGCATGGTACTGCATCCGGGGGCTACGACCGATGTCTCCCAAAACGACGACGCACGCTCTCCCTCTCTTCATCTTCCTCCTCTGATCGGAAAGATTCGATCTTTTCAACGATGCAACTGAAAAGCAACGACCTTTATATTTGAAGAGCCAAAGTTGCGTAAGACGACCGGTCATCCACCCAAACAGAGCAGAAACGTAAAACATAAAAGGGCCAAAGTTTGCTCTCTTGAACCCCTAAAAGACTAAACCCTCTAAAGCCAAAAAGAATCCCAACTTCCGTTCCTCCTCTTCCGCCCTCCAAGATGTCGACTTTGGAGCCCGTGAAGAGCATGTACGACGTGGCGCTGAGGCCCCGGGTTCTCCGGACCATCACAAGGGAGGACTTGCCCGACGAGAAGAAGCCGTTGGAGTTGGACGCTCCCTCCAAGCTGTCAAGGATTGTCTCCGCCGTCCAGACCCACAGGCTGCTCTCCGAGTCCCACTCCTCAGCCGATGCGAAGCTTACCGAGCGGTGGAAATCCGCTGTGGATGACTGGGTCGACCGCCTTTTGTCCCTCGTCTCCAGCTCCCTTATGGTACCCTGAAACACGGATGAATTTGCCCTCTAAAGTTTGAGACTTTTGTTGAATTCAAATTCAAAGTTGCTGCCTTTTTCGCTTTTTCGTAATTGCGGTGTCTCAATTCGGGTTTAAGAATCGTGTTTCTTCCAATGTGTGATTATACGAATGTTTATTGTTTCAGCCAGATAAGTGCTGGGCAGGGATCTGCTTGCTCGGCGTGACGTTTCAGGAGTGTAGCTCGGAGCGGTTCCTGGCTTCATATAGTGTTTGGTTTGAGAAACTTCTGTTGCATATTCAGGTATTGAATTTGTGCTACCCCCCGCCCTTGGCGAGTTTCTCTTTGTTTCCCTTGGAAGGTTTTTTGTCTCTTCAATTTCTGACTAACATGAATATGGTGGACTATGTCTTTAATAGTCACCGGCAGATTCTCAATTCGTCAAGGTCGCTTCTTGTGCCGCCATGTCGGATCTGATCACGAGGTTTGATTCGTTAACCATGTTTTCCGCATCGAGCTCGAATTTACTTCATATCATGCTTACAAGTGTGCTAATCCTTGAACCAAAGTTGCTCATTTGCATAGTTACATGCTGATCTTATGACTGATAAAAGATCTGTTAAACAGGTTGGCTTTGTTTCCATCTGAAAAGAAGGATGCCGTTTCTCACACTGGAAAGCTCATTCAACCTCTGCTCAAGCTCTTGAAGGAGGACAGTTCAGAGAGTATATGGGTCTGTATACTTTTTGCTTAATTGCTGGACAGTAGTTATGTCAGTACTTGGACTAATCGTCCCCCTGCTGCCTCGCCTCCTCTTCCCCACAACCCCCTGCCTTCCATGAGATTCATTTATGTTCCTGTCACCATCACTGTGAAATAAGGCTTGGAGACTAGTGTTCAGTGTATATGTTCCATGCAATGCAAATTTACATCTTTGCTCTGGTTTGCTTTTCTTCTTGGTTTAAGACTGTGATCTCTCCTAGGAACCAATTATCTGCTGTGAATTATCGTGTACACTTTCAGAGTTCAAATCCAAATCATACTGATGCAGGAAGGAGCTATTCATCTGTTATGCACAATTATCACTTCCTTCCCGGCTTCTGTTCATCGTCATTACGACAATGTAAGTGTTCTCCTCTCAAAGTTATGAAGCATTGTCTTAGAACTTCATCCTTTCTGATGCTGCATATAGTTCTGTTACTCATTCCCTATATGCTCATGTACTATGTTTAGCTGAAACAATTTGGTGTCTTCCTGTGCACTATCTGACTTCTGGGTAAAGACCTTGATTGTTCTTTGTTAGCCTGACAGATTATATTATTTAATCCTTCCCGAGAAATTTCGAGTAGCTTCCCTGTAACATTTCATGTTTTAACAATTTTTAGGTGCTTTTATAGGTTGAAGCTGCTGTCGCGTCAAAAATACTGTCAGGAAGCTTTAGCATTAATTTGAAAGGGGTAAGTTTTTTTTTTCACTTGGAATCTCTCTTTTGGTTTTCAAAATGTGATTGGACTATTAATTATGTAATTCGCAACACAGAAGTTGGCCCATTGTTTGGCATTACTTCCCAGATCAAAAGGCGACGAGACATCTTGGCTTTCAACAATGCGAAAGATGCTGTTGTTAGTAAATGGTTATCTGACTGAAATCTTTCATGGACTAGAAGAAGGTATGTGCTAAATTTTTTGTCTCTCCTTCTGATTTTTGCATGGTAGTAAGCAAAGATGAATATGCACGCAGACACTAGATGGTCCGATGCTGTTAAATTATTGGTTCCACCTGGAGAAGATGTTCCATCTACTATTTGGGGTCAAAACTTATTAGATGAGACCTCAGACAAAACAAGAAAGAGATCAAAGCTCTCAAGTGTCTCTGCAATGATGCTGAGCTGTTCTCTGATGCTTACTCATTCCTATCCTGTTCAGGTACTTCTGCCTAATTATTCTGAGATACTAACTTTTGAATGATGCTATCCCTTTCTGGTGCGTTGAAATGAATTGGGGTACATGAATGTTAAATTTTGAGTGGCAGGTGGCTGTTCCTGTTCGATCATTGTTGACAATCATCGAGAGAGTGCTCATGGTCGATGGCACTGTGCCACGAGCTGCATTGCCGTTTGTCATTGCTTCTGAACAGGAGTTTACTTGCACAGAACTTCCAATTTTGCATTTGGACAGTTTAGAACTCCTCATTTCAGTAATGAAAGGCCTTCATAGGTAAGCTCGCTTCTTTCTGGTTGAAAATGTGAGGAGTGAGCTGTTTGGTTTTTCTAGTTTCATGTAAACCTGAGCCATGCTTGATGCTGGTTCCTTTCCGGTTGGAAAATTCTGTTTGTTGTTTAACATTATATTCTATCGAGTTGTAAAATTTCACTGTTTGTTTTTCTCTGTGCAGTCAATTGTTACCACATGTTGCTTATGTTGTTCGGGTCATGAAAGAGTATTTAAATAAATGTGAATCACCTAAGTTAAGGGCTAAAGTCTACTCGATCACAAAGATGTTGCTTGTATCCATGGGCGTTGGTAGGTACCTTTGCAATCATGCTTGTCTTTTCTTCATGCATTACTCCATTGACAGATGTAAGTTTTAGCTGAAAAAGAGTTAAGAGACCATTAACAAGGATTGTATAACTATAAACTATGTTTATTTGTTACTTATCTAAAAAATGAACTGCATTTGTTCTCCTTTATCGGCATTCAACCACCATAAAAGTATGTAGCTTTAAATGCATCTCTTTTCCCGTTCTTTTTCTTCTTGGGTGGTGATTGTGCTGAAATTGCTAATTAATGCTCTTTCATAAACTTCGAGCGATCCATAAAAGTTAGAATATGGTTTTGCTGACTGTAATGGAGTATGATGATGATAACAAGACACCTTTGTATCATTGACAAGCTTAATTGAAGTACAGGGAAAAATGGATTCTAGGTGTTAGGAAAGGTTGAATCTGAAAATCTAGTATGGTTGACATTTTTATTTGGAAGTTAGTTTCTCTTCTGATTCTGATTACAGTAATGTTCTGATCAGGAACGGCAATATATGTTGCAAAAGAAGTGGTGGACCATGCCCTTACTGACTTGAGTTCTGCTCCTGATGATGCAATGAAAGATGAGGCTCAGCCTGGTCTGCCTGGCCTTGGAAAAAGAAAGCTCGGTTCTTCTGATACTTTAGGGAAACCCGGTGCACATAGCCATCGGAAGAGAAAGTTAGGTGCCACTGGATCTCTTGAACAGCTTCAAGAAAGCAGTGTCCCTGTATCTGACCCCAACATTCATGAAAAAACGCCCCTGCTTGTTAAGATAGCTGCACTTGAGGCACTTGAAGCGCTTCTTACTGTGGTATGCTAGCTCATGATATCAGCTGATTGATTCTTAGATCCTTCGATTAAATTAAATACACCAAACTTAATACAATGAGGTGTTAAATCCTTATGATGAGAATAGTTATTGTCGGCCATAGGATGGGATTAGCAAAATATAACGGCTATATTTGAACTCAACTAGTTGGGGTGCGAAGTGAAATGTCAAGGTAATCTTTACAAGGCATGTAATTTGAGCGTGCACTAGGCACATGAAACTGTTGCATGTATGTTGATATCAGGAACCAAAGGCATTTGGGTTCAAAAGAAAATGACTAGTCTTATAGTTCGTAAATCTGGTTAACAACCAATTTATTGCATATAGTGTGATAAATTGTGCAGACATAAACTATGAAGCCTCAGTTACTTAAATTTATCAATTTTTGCAGGGAGGTGCATTAAAATCAGAATCGTGGCGATCAAAAGTCGACCACTTCCTGATTAAGTTAGCTTCAAATTCTTGCAAAGGAGGCTGGACGAACGAGGAAAATGGTGCTTCTTTGCTTAATGGTTCCCCATCAACACATTTGGAGTTTCAACTTGCAGCATTACGTGCACTCTTTGCTTCTGTCCTTTCGCCATCCAGTGTTCGTCCTCCACATTTAGCCGGTGCTCTTGAGCTTTTCCGTACAGGTAAAACCGTGCTGGATGTTAAAACTTTCAGATGCATGTAAAATCTGGTAGAGAGCCAATGCATTAAAGAAAATTGGTGCAAGATATGACCTGCTTTTCTAAATAGCTTTGTGAAATGTCTTAAATCTTCCTTTTAGTTGCTTAATAAGTTGGCCATTATTCGTAGATTTCACGGGGGTGGTCATCTGCAGTCATGTCAATCTCTTCTTATTCTTCTCAGTGAATTTTCTTGTAGCTACTGAAAGATCTGTGGCACATTCCCAAACATGATATTGGCATCATGCATTATGCTAGCCAGATCTTGATAATTTGCTTACTGGTGGTAACCTCTTCTACTTGTATGGTATGGATTTTGCAGTGAAACGAGAAGCTGGAACAAAAACTTCTGAGTTCTGCACATTTGCACTCTTTTCCTTGGAGGTTTTGATCCATCCCCGTGGTCTTCCCATGGAGACGTTCCCGAGTGGCATGCAGCATATGGACCGTGGCCTTTCTGATTCAGATGATGACATGTATGGGTTTGAGAGTAGCAAGGACACTATGGTTCCACAGGAAGTTCCTCGTAATGTTACAGACAAACTGGGTCCTGAAACTTTGAGAATTGATCAAGACGACGAGATCACCATGCTCGAATCATTAGGTGCACAAAGCCTTAGAGAAACTGACCGCTGGCCAGCCTCAGATACAGTAGGTTCAGATATGAGAGCAAATGACAACGTGATGGTGGAGTCGATGGATCTTCGAGAATCCAGACTGCAGCTGGACGAAACTGTGCCATCTACAGTAGATTCGAGGCGTTTTCAAGAAGCCCCGCCAAATCAGGAAGCTGGATCATCTAAAGAAACATCAGATATCACGGTTGCCACCAATCCCGTAGGTCAGAAGGTGGAATCAAACAATGCCGATGTGTTTGTTTCTTCACATCACAATACAACAACCGATGATAAATCCACATCAAGCAAGCGCGAAGGATTCACTTTTCAGAAATTTGCAGAAAATATTGACCCGGGGCACGAGTCGGATGATTCCTTCCCTGATATCGTGTATGCGGAGCCGGATTCGGATTCGGATTAGTATTCTAAGACCACCCCCAACAAGAAGGTAATCATCATGCACTGTTTTTGTCTTTATAATGTGGTCAAGTTGTTTTTGCCTTGAAACATGCTATGACTTAATAACTGGTCCCGGAAATCTTATGGACTCTGAGCTGCCATACTTTTGAGTGAAATAGAATCTAAATGTATGTTTAGTCTGTGACTGCTTTTGATGTGATCCATCTCTCTCTCAAATCTTTTTTGGGCCACCACCATATCTCTCTAATGTCAACGTACAACGACGACTAAAAAAATAGGGAATTGTGACCATTTGCTCGTTATTTCTTCCCACCATGTACAGAATTGACTTTGAAAACGATGCTCACGGGTCGTAATACTCATTTTGAGTATTGAGTTTTACCTAACTTTACCATTTCCATATTATATAGAACGAGGGACTGGTGGATATAAGACCAAGTTTCACAAGACGACGACTTTTTTTGTGGGTTTGGCATTTTTCCATTAATAAATTGCTTTTTTTAAATAGTGAAAACCATCTTATATCCAAATACCAATCGTATTCTCGTACTCAAACGTAAAACTTATTTAAAATTAGGATAAGATTTTATCATTTGATCTAAATACTAAATACTTGGTGGTACAAATCGCTTTTCTATAGCTCTATTGATCAAAGAAACGCTTATTTCGGCCACACCTTAAATCGAGCTATAAAAATGGAAAGCTGGCTGCTTGTTGCGAAGACCTCGCGGAAAAATAAATCCAATTTGACCACAAAAGGAACTATTCGTGTGAGATTTAATTTTCTCCATCTCAATACGAGAGGAATAAATGCCAAATTTGGAATTCCCATGAGATTGTAGGAATGTCAGGAAAAGACCTTTAATTAAAATTAAACACAATAAATACATCATTACCGAAAACGATTATTTCATCATAAACAAGGCTGAACTAGTAGTAATAGACAAATGTTCATTCGTGCTTTATACGAACGCACTCTGATTAACTGCCCGAATATGATAACGGATTCCGAAAGCAAATAGTTTTGACGAGGAATTGGGTCCGGAGTGAAACTGAAAGATCTATAGTTGCATGTCTCGTTTACAATACTGGCATTGTCCAATTATTGATAATAGTCTGCGAGCTACGATAATGGCATGCCTAGTTATCGATAATGGTATGGTGGTGATCCCTGTCTCGCGCGTTGACTTTTTTCATTTTTGTCCGCGTCTTTTAATTTTTTTGCAAAAAAACTCTGCATATCTTTAAATCCATAGTACACAGTTCAAAATAAATCTATTCCGGACTCAATCCGAACCCGAGATCCATTGCGGCGGCATGATACCACCGGAAGTCGCCCACTTTTAATCATAAATAGTTTTTACAACAGACCAAAAAAGGAACTATACAACTCTCCTTTGTCCTTACTTATAAACCAAACCAAACCTCGTCTTTGTCACAAACACATCTCATATCTCTCTTCACTTCATTGATCTCCATCACCTGATTTGGTCTCTTCACCGCCCCACCACACCAGGGAGGAAAAGAGGAACCCCAACCAACAATGGCAGAGAAAGGATCGTCTTGGGTGAGGATGGTAACGGCCCAAACCCCCACAAATATAGCGGTGATCAAGTACTGGGGCAAAAGAGACGAGACCCTTATATTGCCTGTTAACGATAGTATTAGTGTCACTTTGGATCCTTCTCACCTTTGTACCACCACCACCGTCGCCGTTAGCCCTTCCTTTGACGAAGATCGAATGTGGCTTAATGGAAAGGTAAAAACTTTGAGCTCATTTGTGGAGAATTTGTGATAAAGTTTTTATCTTTTTTTTTGTTGTGTTTGATTGTTGGTTGTTCTGGTGTTGGGATCCTACCCAGTTTTAATCTTTGGAATAGCTGAAATGGGTAATTGGGTTTTTATGAGTTTAAGCATTGGTTAGAATGGTGGATCAATTTTGAACTAGTAAAGATCAGGGCTTTGGCAATGTGTAGCAGCAATGGGAAATGGAAGTTCGTTAGATGTTCGGATAGGGCCCGTGTTGGGGGGACGTTGCTGAACTGTGCTTTGCCAGTATGGTTTTTACTGGAAAAGAAATGATGACAGTTTTGTGTGAAAATGATTACAGTTTTTGCTCAACGGATTTTCATTTATGGCAATTTTGTGCTTTGCTGGTTAGTGTAGGAGATATCCCTTTCAGGCAGCAGGTTCCAGAACTGTCTAAAAGAAATTCGTGCTCGGGCTTGCGAAGTCGATGATCAGGAAAAGGGAATTAAGATAGCCAAGAAAGACTGGGAGAATCTGCACTTGCACATTGCTTCCTACAACAATTTTCCTACTGCTGCTGGACTAGCTTCTTCTGCTGCTGGTTTTGCTTGTCTTGGTAAATATTACTTCTTCAATCCTCCTTTCAATTATATCTTATTGATTGATATGTCTGTTTCTAAAAAAACTGCTCCCTGGTGGAGCATTGGTCTTCGCCTTGGTTTGGGTGTGTGCATGTTATTTACTAGTATGTAGCCTCCAGCAAGCTTTTTATTGGGATCTTGCTGCTTTTCCTTGTTTCTCAAATGTTTTATCGACTTAGCATTACCCGAGGTGACTAATTAGATTAACTTGTTTCATCCACAGTTTATGCCCTTGCAAAGCTAGTGAATGCAAACGAAGACAACTGCCAACTATCTGCTATTGCGAGGTACATGTGGAGAAAATACACAATAAGTCGTTGAGTTGCAAGATAAGAATTTGTTTGTGTTTTCTGCCAAAACATACTTAGTGAGATCATTTCCAGCTTATGTTGCTTTGAAATCTCATTTGTTAACTTACCCATATGTTCAGTAAACGTGAAACAGACCGGCATTGATCTCCCTAATCTTGTCCATTTTAATTTTCCTCTTGCACGTGTATGAATCAAAATACTTTTTCACTCCATTCATCTGATATTTGACATGTTTATTTTACAGACAAGGTTCTGGCAGTGCTTGTCGCAGCCTGTTTGGTGGATTTGTGAAGTGGAAAATGGGAAATGTAAGGACCATTTAGTAACCTGCGATTGCGTTGTTTTTATTCCACAAATTTTATATTTAATTATGTTTTTGTTTCAACCTCAAAATCTGGAAGGGGCTCTTTGTGCTATGAAGTTTATCATAATGATCACATGATAGATACAAGGGGAATAAATTTTCTGAGACCCATTGTTAAATCGAAACAAGGAGATTAGACCATGTTTTAGAAAATTAATGCCTATGATTTCTAGATTTGTTTTGCCTTTGAATTAGAGTTTAAAATAGGTCATAAATCCCAAGCTGACAACCCCTTGGCTTTCTTCGGCTTAATATTTTTGTTCTTTTTGGTCGAAAATTAATATTTATGTTTGGAGAACTAAAAATATTAGCAAGTTATATCTCATTATTTTGTTTGGTTGAATTCAAAAGGCTGATGATGGAAGCGATAGCCTTGCTGTCCAGCTTGTGGATGAGAAGCACTGGGATGATCTCGTTATAATAATTGCTGTGGTACGTTATTCTTCTCCTGTTTAGACCTCAAGGATGAATATACTTCCTTGTTCATTTGGGAAGTGTGTTCTCTGAAGTTGTAGAGTTAGCTATTATCAGTTTCTTGCATGCCTTATGTGCAATACTGAATTGCTCGTCTCCACTATACCTTTCTGCTAAGACTTTATTTTTCTTAATTTTCAGGTCAGTTCACGGCAAAAAGAAACAAGTAGCACCAGTGGAATGCGGGAAACTGTCGAAACTAGTTTGCTTTTGCAGCATAGAGCAAAGGTGCTTCCTTATTTTGAAACAGCTGCTTTCTATTCTAAATTTCTCAATCTTGGTGTTAGGATTTCTGCATTAAATGTGGCTTGATGTGTTCTTAATATCTCTGGATGATGATGTGTATCTGGATTTTGGCTCTTTTTCATACTTAGACGCTGAGACTCTGGCTTGCCATAAATACTGGCCATCAAAATTCTGAAATTATTTGTTTGCGTTCTTGATTTTCTGTAGGAAGTTGTGCCTAAGCGCATCACTCGGATGGAAGAAGCCATAAAAAACCGTGATTTTTCATCTTTCGTACAATTAACTTGTGCAGACAGTAATCAGTTCCATGCAGTTTGCCTGGATACATCTCCCCCCATATTCTACATGAATGATACCTCACACAGGCAAGCCATAAACCAGCTTCTTCCAACGTTATAGAATATAGATTAAGCCTCACCAATCAGTTGTTGGTTTGTATTTTGTTCTTATTATCATAATCTAAAAATTTAATCGTTGACCATGATTCAGGATAATCAGCTGTATTGAGAAATGGAATCGTTCTGAAGGGACACCTCAGGTTTGTTCTTGCCATGTTTTTTTGCAAGATATGATTAACCTGTTTAGCTTGCTCGTATGGTAATTGTCAAGTTGTGTTGACTGTTGTCTGTAAATTGGATTTTTGAATGGCATTCGTGGTTCTGTGTTGTGGGAGAATCTATTCTGCCGAGCATTCCCAATTATCTACTTGATTCAGTCTTGAGCTCCACATTAAGTTGTCAACGTCAATGTGTTATGTTTCAGCCTCATCTTAAACGTATTGGATACATCATGCAGCTGACTTTCAAGTCTGCAAACTGACAGGTCGCTTACACCTTTGATGCCGGGCCTAACGCAGTCATGATTGCTCGCAATCGAAGTACAGCTGTGCAGTTGCTCCAAAAACTGCTTTTCTGTTTCCCTCCCACTGGTGACCAGGATTTGGACAGGTAAAATGTCAGCTTTGGACTAGTTTTCTAACTGTTCTTTGATGGGAAACAAGTGATGAGGATGTTGGTCCAATGAGTAGCTACTTACATTGCTAGACACAGAGAAAATCTTTTTGATGGTACCCTTTCTCCTTTCCCAGTTACATAATTGGCGATGAGTCGATACTCCAAGATGCCGGGATTGGTAAGATGAAGGATGTGGAAGCTCTGCCGTGTCCTCCAGAAATTGTGAACTCCCAGAGATACAAGGGAGACGTTAGCTACTTCATTTGCACGAGACCTGGGAGAGGCCCGGTGTTGCTTTCTGAGGAGAGTCAAGCTCTTCTTAACCCAGAAACCGGAATCCCCAAGTAATTTTTGGTGTCAAATACATTTTCCTTCCAGTTTTAATTTCTCGTGGTTGGCTTGGTTTTCTTGACCCTAAATCATTTGTTGCTTAGAGAGCATTAGAAGATAATTGTGAGGAAAAGTCCTCCTGAACTACCATTTGCCAGTTTCTGTTGATGTTGAATTCATAAACAGTGACCTGAGATTTGTCAGTTTCTTTTGAAAAATCTTCACTATATTCCAATCCTGGTATCTTTAGACCAATCATGTTATTTTTTTAATCTTTCACGAGTGTTGGAATCTTGCTTGCAGGTCCTAACATGCCAACCTAATATGTCAGAAACAAGTAAAAGATTTGAATTTTCTTAAAAAGATATTGAGTTCAAGTCTCATGAATACGAAAAACACGGAAGTACCTTATTAAATAGAATTCGACAATATTCAACTCTGATATACCAAACTTAATTATGAGCCTTCAGGTAGGTGAATGGGTTTGGAGGTGAACCCCTCTGTCCTAACTCATACATCATCAAGGCTTCAGACAAGGTCATTGCTTCTCTAGCAAAAGAGCTTTGAAGATTGTTTCACTTAGTACAGGAATAACGGGGAACAGATGTCCAGAACCGGGCAGCTCGTGGTATTGGATCCAATCATTTTTTTGGGCAATATAACGCTGCAGGATAGCAGGCACCATCTTGTCTTCATCACCCTGCCATAGATGAACAGACCCTTCGTTGTTGGGGAAAGGATCCTCGAGATCCATGGGATCGAATTCCCATTGTCCGAACCCAATTATGAGGTCGCGATGAAGGGATTCGAACTCCCCCTGCTGTGTTGCCTGCAGCTGCAGAGAGTAACAGACCAGCAAGCTTTAGAGTAGTCTGCAAAATTTATGATGCCAACAAGAAGTAACTAACACAAACTTCCGTAGTTTAGAAGTTACATATACTGATCGGTCGATTATTTTTCTTCTTTGTGCAAAATATATCGATTGAACACTCTGCTAGATCATTCTTTCACCATATCAACTCCAGTTTCTATTAACCCGAGTCCAGTTTCTTCTTTGTCCAGATCAATGGTTATCATGTTGAAGCATAGCAAAAGACATAATATGTCAGTTACCGTCGCCTCTGGCGATCTTCTGCCCTTGGAGAGGATCTCTAGATCTTGTCGTGAAAAGACTGCAGGCGAACGTGCTGCAACAGCTGATGCAGGGAACAATTTCTGGGTGTTCCACCAGTAAGCAAGCCATGGCAAGTAGTGACAAACGCGTAGCGTCCACTGCTCCTGCGGTATCTGCAGGCGGTAAGCTTCGTTCGATAAGTTGGTGGGAAAGCCAGTCCACCAGTAGTTGGTGACAGGAGTAAGTAGTGCTGCTCCTGCTAGCCTGTGACAATCACACAAATCATCGAACTTGAAGCCGATAACATAACAAGAATGCTTCCAGAATAGCCGAACCTGATACCGCACCACCAACTTGAAGCGGGATTTGGTGATTCAAGCTCGTAAGTTTCATCAGAAGCAAGTGAAACATGCTCTTAATTACCTGTGAGGGATGTACTTCAGGCAGCCCCAGAGTACCTGGCCACCCATAGAAAAACCAATCACATAAAACTTAGATCCAAGTCCTAATTGATCAGCAAGCTCTTCTATATCCAATGCCAAGCTCTCCGGGGTTCGTTGGGGATCAGGGTCACTTTCTCCGTATCCCGGCCGGTCAAATGTAACTACATGAACGCTGAGCTCTTCAGCAACTTCCTGAAAAACACAATCACATAACACACTCCAACAAAGCGATCAAACAACTAACCTCCTATAGTCCTAACAGATTGAGCAGGATAAGAGTCATCGTTACCGGCAGGAGATTCGTGACGAAGATGGCATCATTTCTGCTGGACGCGAAGCCGTGGACATAGACAACCTTGGACTTGGCAGCCTCTCTTGGAACACCATGCTCCTTGTAGGCCAAATGCCTACCATCCCTGAGCTTCACTCTGGGAGCTGTAATTGGGGGCCCACCAGGACTCCCACAAATCTTGGAAGGAGGTGGGATGATAGCCTGGTAAATCCATGCCACTAACCCAATCAACAGCACCACTGCAATCCCCTTGAGCATTCCTATCAAAAGAAACAAAAAAAGGTTGAGTCTTTAGGCCATACCAAGTTGGTTAGTTCTAAAGTTTCAATCTTTAACACAAGGAAGAGAAGATGATGGTTCATCCCAACAATTGTGAATTGCAAGCTCGAAGCCAAGTTTGTAAATGAGACCAAAAACCAAAAAAAAAAGAGTAAGCCTTTAGGGTCATACCAAGTTGGTTGGTTGGTTGGTGGTTGTTAAAGTTTCAATCTTTATCACAAGGAAGAAGAAATGCGTATCCCAACAGTTGTGAAATACAAGCTCACGAGGACACAGTTCATGCCAAACATAATTTGATCCAAATTGTGGATACCAACAAAGACCAAAGACAAGGTTTTACTTATATTGCTGTCCAAAGAGAGAGAGGGGTAGGTGGATGCTTACTTGAATTGTGGATACCAACAAATAACGTGATACAGCAAGAAGAAAAGTAGGGCCACAGCCTTGGTAAGCTACCAGATTTTCCTCAAGGAGGATCTCTGATCTGCATGTACTGTTAAAAGAGCCGCCATCCATAGAATTTCTTCGGATTAGTCGTTATTCGTAGATATACAATAAATAACAAAATGTCACAAAGAGAGGAGGAGGGAGGAGAAGCGCGATATATATTATTATTATTATGACTGTGTTTAAACTTTCTTCTTGTTAGTTGTTGTTTATTTGATACAACTTAACATTTGGTAGGAGCAGTAACGAATAATTTATTGATAATTATTTGTTGGAGTCCTTATATACTATTAAGGGCAAATTACCCTCAGGTCCCTAGATTATAGTTTTATCACTCGCAGGTCCCTGTGTTTTGAAAATAGTGTGTGAGGTCTTTGTGTTTAACAAAAATATTGGTCTCAGGTCCCTGGCTGACGTCAGCACTCAATTTTTCATTTTTTTTAATCATGTGAAATGACCTTTTTGCCCTCAATTTTTTGTTTGTATTTTTTTATCGAGGGTATTTTTGTCATTTTTATGACAAAAAAATGAAAAATCGAGTGCTGACGTCAGCCAGGGACCCGAGACCAATATTTTTGTTAGACACAAGGACCTCACACACTATTTCCAGAACACAGGAACCTACGAGTGATAAAACTATAATCCAAGGACCTGACGGTAATTTACCCTACTATTAATTATGTAAATAAACACATAAACGTGTTCTAAGTTTAATTAAACCTTTCGAATTCAACATTGGTAATACACCAAAATTAACATTTGAAATAAATATCTTTAACGTATTTATAATTCTACCCACTTCAAACTTAATCCACGTATTTGTGGTTTCAACCAAAGATACAGATTTAAATATGACCGTGAGTATCAAAAATTGTATACAAACACAAGCATAGAATGGGACACACACAGAGCCAGAGTGAAACATAGTATGCAAAATTCAACTCCGTATGCAAATTCAAAGAAATTCACGGCACAAAAAAACACCAAAAATTGTAAAATTCAACTCCCCAAGGAAGCGGCTAGGGATCGTTTTCTAGCAATCTCAAACAGAAGAGTTGGCAACTAATTCTACATTGTTTTTTAGAGGTCGATAATTTGACATTCACCTCTTATAAAAATAAAAAATTTATTAAAAAAACAAATACCTAAATTCTTTAAGTTCACCCAAAAGAACAAAAAGCCCATACGATACGACACCAAAACTTCCTTACAGACTTTCCTCAAAAAAAAAATCCTTACAGACAAAAGTCACAAGTGGAGTGGCTTCTACCGTCTGTCATCCGGCGGACAATGACAGCCTCCGTAGCAGCGAGGCTGCAGTTCCAGCTCCTCCACCGCCACCGCCAGCTCCGGTCCCCGGTCTTCCCCATCAAGCCATCCGTCATCAAGCCAAGACTTGCGGGCCCCACTTCTTACAAGTTCTCCACTTCCACTCCTCCCCTGTGCTCCGCCACCTCCTCGTCTACCCAAATCCCGGCGCCTGAGGTACTGAATTCTCCAAAAGCCGGTTACTTTCTGTGGGCCCGTTTAGTAGCCAGCCAGTGTGCTTCTCTTTTGGTTGTGTTGTTGGGACTGAGAAATGGCGAAGTTTGATAAAGTTTTTCGTGCTCATGGTGAAATATCATGTGGGTCCAATGTAGTTTTTATGTTCAATGAATAGTCCGGCCTTTAATGCGGGTCGAGGCATATTTTTGTTGTATAACAAACTGGTTGGATGTTTTGGTTTGAAAGGGAAAGTTGGATTCTTTGTTCTTGATGTCAGATTTTGATATCTGATTCAGGGAGGTTCGGTTAGTGGCAGCAGTGGATCGATTGTTGGGGATCTTCTGGACTATCTTAATGAGTCGTGGACCCAGTTTCATGCTACTGGTATGTATTTCAGCTTACATCAGATGGAATTTTTTTTTCTATTTTTTGAGATGGGGAACTGAGAATGTGGATCCTTCGGTTTGTGTATGTGTGCAGCGGAAGCAAAACGGAAACTTATTGCTGCTGGGTTCCAGCTGCTGAATGAGATCGATGAGTGGGACTTGAAGCCTGGTGGCCGCTACTTCTTCACTCGGAACATGTCATCATTGGTAGCTTTTGCTGTTGGTGAAAAGTGAGTCTCTTTGATGTATATTTGATCTTGTAGTTTCAGCACTGCCTTACGGTAACAATCAAGGAAAATGCAGAAGATTGGGTCCATGCAGATAATGTTTTTTCTTCCAATGGTGGTGGCAGAATTTATTTGAAAATGCTTCTGTTTATAATACTAAAGAAAAAGGTAAAATTTTTGCTTTTGGTGCTGCTCTTGGTTGCCACTAGTTTTCTCGTAGAGATCTTTCTGTTTTGTTTCCTTTTTTGCAGCGTAACTTTTTCAGGTACGCATATGTCCGTGGCTATCTTCATGATGAAAGTATTTTGATATTTTAGGTACACTGTGGGAAATGGTTTCAATGTGATAGCTGCCCACACAGACAGCCCATGCTTGAAACTCAAACCAAAATCTGCATCCTCCAAATCTGGGTATTTGATGGTCAATGTGCAGACCTATGGTGGTGGCTTATGGCACACTTGGTTTGACAGAGACTTGAGTGTTGCAGGACGGGTCATAGTGAGAGCGACTGATGGCTCCTTCATGCACAAGCTTGTAAAAGTAAAGAGACCTATTCTGCGAGTACCAACGCTGGCTATTCATCTTGACCGGTCAGCTCTTTTATTCTAAGCAAAGTTCTAGCACACTCCACCCAGTCCCTTTTCATCTCGTGCAATTTTTCTTTTGAGTTGTAGTTTGGACTTTGCTTGTGATGTAGTGCGACTTTTTTTTATCTGCAAGTAAGATATATGACATACCTGATATGAGGATGCAGTCTGCGGGGTAGGACACTGTGGATTGAGCCTTCGGGTTAGGGCACCATGATATGAAAGAGGCAAAGTAAAGCTCGTGAGAGAAGTAGAATTTCTTAACATGTTTAACTCTACGAGTCAACCTTATTCCCAAGATGCTGGAACACTGTTAAGCTTTGAAGTCAAGTTTGCTTGGAGAGAATGTTGTCATAATCTGGTCTCTGATGTTTAGGATTTTGGATAGGTATCTTATACGCAACCATACACTTAATCAAATTGGCCATGTCGTCCTCAGGCAAAATTAACAGAGACCCATAATTTTGTGAAACGGTCCACTCCCTGTTCCTGATGCTTTCTGTTTTATCTCTTGCTTTGACTTTTAGCACTGTGAACAAGGATGGGTTCAAACCCAATTTAGAGACGCACCTCATTCCACTTCTTGCGCGGAAGCCCGAAGAATCTTCGACTGCGTCAAAAGACAAAAGTACAACTCCATCTTCCAAAGCTGCCCATCATCCACAGCTTCTGCAGGTGTTTTTCTCAATGTGACCTGTCCTATGGATTCAATGCCATTAACTTGATTCCTGGATTTAAAGCTAAATATAAAGGAAAGAGTTAAAAACAGCTAGAAGCTAGAGTTCGTATTGATGAATATTTTGATAATTATTCTAAAAGCATAGCAGATAAGGTGCAAAGTACTTGCCAATAGTACTTTAGTTCTTCTGTAAATCAAGGTAAATCGTGTGTCTCGTATCAATTAGGAGAAAAAATTGAATGACCTGCAAGATATCCTGCCGCTTATGGTCTATTATCTTGGGCACTGCTTTAGTTGTTTAAAAGTCGACATTGGTGGTAGTTATGGTGCCATGATCAGTTGCTATAGCAGCATTTGAGTTTGTATATTATTTTCATTCAGGTTTTATCAGAGGAGGTCAATTGCAGCATTGAAGACATCATCAGTGTTGAGTTGAATATTTGTGATACCCAACCAAGTTGCCTTGGAGGTGTAAACGATGAATTCATCTTTTCTGGAAGATTAGATAACCTTGCATCCAGCTTCTGTGCTTTGAGGGCTCTTATTGATTCATGTTCATCATCCAGCAGTTTGTCCAGTGAACCTGCCATTCGAATGGTTGCTTTATTTGATAATGAAGAGGTAGATCTTCTTGCAGAACGTGCAATGTACCTTTATTCACTCACCACATTTGTCTTGCCATTTCACCTAAGAAAATATGCTTCCTTACCACGTTGTTTAGGTGGGTTCAGAATCAGCGCAGGGAGCTGGGGCACCAACAATGTTTCAGGCTATGAGACGAATAGTTGGGTGCTTAGCTCATAATAATGTTGGTGAAAGTGCTGTTGAACGTGCAATTCGAAATTCTTTCCTCGGTATGTTACGCTTAATAGATCTTTTCCCAAAGTCAAATAGACTCTTATATATCCAATCATGAAATAAAAAGAGAGCTTGATTCTGTTGGATTGTTGAGTAGAACATCTAGCTTTAAAGAAGGAAGCATCAAAAGTAAACGGATTTGTCGTCATGTTTAGTTCTTGAATAATGTGGTGGTTGGCTTCTTGCTAATGGAAATTTAACCTGTAGTTGATTTCTGAATACTGTACTCAGCCATTCAACCTGCATCTGCTGCTCATACATGTGATTTGAGCTAAAGATGAAAAGTTATTCTCGGTTTCCTTGTATAGTATCGGCGGATATGGCCCACGGAGTGCACCCTAATTTTTTGGAAAAATATGAAGAGAATCACCGTCCAGAGATGCAAAAGGGACTTGTTATCAAGCACAATGCAAACCAGCGCTATGCTACCACTGGAATAACAGCTTTTCTGTTCAAGGAAATTGGCAGGATTCACAACCTTCCAACTCAAGTAAGCCCTTGCAAATATGAAATAGCCTACTTAGGGGCAGGTGCTGAACGTGCAATCTTAAAGTTGCTGACATGCAACTCGCCTCTTTGCAACTTGACTTTTTTCCTGGTCTAAAGACTTTTTCCACCTTGATTTCTCCAGGAATTTGTGGTCAGAAATGACATGGGATGTGGATCAACTATAGGCCCTATTCTTGCTTCTGGTGTCGGCATTCGTACAGTGGATTGTGGTATACCTCAACTGTCCATGCACAGGTATGACACCTTTCCCCATCGTTGTGATCAAGAGCTTAAATCATGTTAATGATACTCCTTCAGACTTGCTCAAGTTTGAAGAACTTTCACCTTATGATTTTTTGTCACCATTGAACCCTGATGACAGTCTCCGGAAGTTGGTATTCCATTTTGATGTTACCGTAACTCCCTGTTTCTACCTTTTCTGATTCTTTAATACAGCGTGAGAGAAATATGTGCCAAGGAAGATGTAGACATTTCTTACAAGCATTTCAAGGCTTTTTACCAAGATTTCTCAAGCATAGATCAGAAACTACAAGTGGACTAAGGGGTCACATTATCAGTTCAACGATATTAAATCAGGCTTCGGATAAAACACATGGAGGTGGGAGAAGGGAACCTTTTGCTCCTTCATTAAAGATGTCTTTCCTTCATAACTACACAACTTCCATCCCACAAGGTACGAGACCGAGATCTTGAAACATATACCTAGGTCCTAGCCAGGAATAGTCGCTCTTAACAAGTGCCAACTAACATGGATAGCATTTCAAACTGTTGGTCACAAGAAGCATTTCATGGTTTTTTCAAGTTGATGGATTTGGTTGCCATAATATTGCTACTGCTGCTTTCAGGACTAGAATTGGACTTGGAATTTTCCTTGGACATCTTCTCCCTCAGCTCAGATATGAGAGCCTGGTTCTCCTCCTTCAGTCGCTCAGCTTCCTTCCGTAGTCTCTCATTTTGCTGCATTATGTAGCAGTTCTGCAAATAGAGCTTGGAGTTTATCTTCTCCATCTCGAACTCCTATTTTTACCCTGTAAACATAGATCAACATAGCCAATAAGATGATGCTAGACTGTCTGGACACAAGAAAAGTGAGGTTTGCAATTAAACGCCACTCGATAAACTTGTTTCCTAAACTCGAAAGTGTATACAGCATGCGCGTGCACGTACATCATCCATGTTTGCTCACGTGCACGCGCATTTACGAATGACCCTGCATTAACACCGATGTTTCCTTGCATCTAGCAGCTTTAATAGATCCTGCTGTGACCAGACCGAAAAAGATATTGCTGATTAATCGAAGCATGCCTCTGTTCATAACATATATAGCCATATAGGACATGTTATGCCATATTTCTGGCAGACAGAAAAAAAAAACTCTCTTTTACGTGCTTCCAGTGGATCATTCATTTCTACAAGAACCTCTTTGATTCCAAAGCAAATCAAATTGCTGACTTCAGATAGAAAGGAGAGGTTAACACCAGAAAGAAACATACCCTTAATCCTTCCAAGGAAGAAATATATCGGACTCGTCAATTCTAGTTAGTGAAATGAGACATATATATACTCCAAACTCCAAACTCAAAACTCAGGTGGGTAAGAAGGATAACGAGAGTAGTGCACTTTGGCTGGCTCAAAACATCAGAGACACATCCCATGAAAAGCCATCTTGTCTGCACTCTTTCATGCAAGAATGTCTCGATCATGCACTTTGACCCTTCAACCGTCTTTAATGCAATGATCACACTTCAAATATAGGCTAGAAAGGGAGAGACCTTTTGCGGGTTGTTGCAAATGCACGCGTTAAAGAGATTAGAGCAACGAGACTAGTGCATGAGGTGAGCTAATACCTTCTTGTGTGTCTGGGTCTTGGTGTTCCTTACCGACTTCGGCTCAGCCCTCGCTTCGACAACAGCTTTGTTCGGACATTGTCCTTGTAGGTGGCCGTAGCGGCGATGGCAAAAACATATTATGTGTAGGCCCTCATACTCGATCTTTTGCACAACAGTGTCAATGAGGACCTCCCTCACAAGCGGGTTTGGTCAGGTCAATTTCAACACAAAGGCGAGCAAAATGGAATCTTAGCTTCCCCGCTGTAATTGGGTCGATCTTTATGGGCGTTCCAATGCGACACATCGGAGGAGATTGTTGTAATAGAAATGAATGGGAAGGTTTGGTCGTCGAATCCATACCTTTGCAGAGGTCACTTCTTGGTGGTGTGGACGGAAGGTTCTTTCCCAGGGTTGCACCACCAAGTAGGGGGTTGCCGTGTTATCGGAGAGGAGGACGGATCGGGTGGCGGCGGGTTAATGTCCGGTGGGTGAAGGTGGGGAGGGGTGGGGCTGTGGGGTTTGAGGAGACCTGCTGAAAACCTAAGTAAATCTATGCCTGGTTTGGTTTCCCGCTTGATGAAAATAAATGAACCCAAGTACACCTGTACTAGGAGAATGAAGCTCATGTGCTGTCCAAATACGGAACCAGATTCGGTCCTGGAACCCTGTTTCCAGGACCGTCCTGGATCATATTTCAGGCGAACCATTTCATCATAACTGGGCGAACCAGCGCGTGTTCTGGGACGGTCCATTCGACGAACTTCGGGCGAACCATTCCATCATAACTTGGCGAACCATTGTATTATAACTGAGCGAACCATTACATCATAACTAAGCGAACCAGTGCGTGTTCCGAAAAAATCGGGACCGTTTCGAACGACCCATTGTATCATAACTGGGCGAACAATTGTATCATAACTAATCGAACCAGTGCATGTTCCAGGACGGTCCTGGACGAAAGTACACATCCAAGACCAAATCCGGTGCCTCCAAATACAATGTTAATTTTTTATACCACTTAATATTCTGACACCAATACGGGAAATAATATTAGGTTTCACTATCTTATTAGATTTCCTTACTTGCTCTGATGTTTTATTGCCATGATTGGTAGATACCAACAACAGTGGAAATAATTCTCAAAAAAACAACAACAGTGGAAATACTCCATTCATGTGATACACTTACCTACCATCTCCATTGAGCTGAGGCGTACTGGACTGCCGATGGATTTGAAAGCTTTGTTAAATTATGACCAGTTTTAAGGAATTGATGGGAGTTGCAAAGAAACAGATGTAGGTATTTGATATAGCTTGGGTGTTGGAAAAAATTACCTTAATTTTTTTTATATAAACGAGGGGCAAAAACTCTTCTAATCTTTATTCATCAACAAACGGATAATATAGCACGGACACACTAACACCCCCTCAACGTAGTCGAAAGAAATCGTTATTACCAACTTCAATAGAGCATCTGCAACCAGCTGCCTTCCAGGCAGGTGTGGTGTATATGGATCTCCTCATCTCTGGCCAACTCCGGAACTAAAAATCCAGATCAAATAAGAGGAGAAATGGCAGACCGGATCGAAGTAAAGGGGGGCTGGTCTAGAATCGGACCACCGTAACTCCCACCATACTGCTGCTTCCTTATAACACAATCATATCTTTACATGCATGGAAAAATCATATAATTGAACGGCTATAGTATGGCTATCTGCCTTTTTCACATCATGTAACGATACTTTAGTCAATCTACGCACTGAACAACCTTAACATTAAGCAAGTTTCTCTCATCAATCATCGTTACGTCACTCCGACGGCGAATCAGTTTTTGCACATCCTCATTTCTGAATGAGGTAAACATGTCTATTAACCTTCTAAAAGAAGTGAGCATGTCTATTACATAGGTAAAATGATCCAAATCTGGCCATACCACACATTACATGCTGTTCAGATTCATGACAAGCATGTTGTTTTACGATTAATAGTAATCGATTCTTCAAAGTGACGACGCCCAGGATGCCAAACATCGTAAATCTGCTTCCTACAACAGAAAGAACCTTCATGCATTCCCCTTGCGAATTCATCAGGACTGTAGACATTGAATGATAATATTGTTGGATGAAAATATTTTACGCATCTTTCAAGGACAAAGAAACACCGGACAGTTTAATAAACCAAAAAGGTGAAGGCATACCAGAATGTCGATAAACTGCTTACATCAGCAGCTCTCGCAATTCTCTTTCTTTATCGTCATAATCGTTTAGGCAACCTCGCTCATAACACATCCGAGCTATTGACATGCCAAGATCTTGAGCCTCTTCATTCTTTCTCACAAATTGAAGAAGCTTCAACCGAGACAGATGGAACGATCAAATGGAATAATCATGGCGTAAATCCTCCCCAATCCATCTCGGTTTTGTTTGCCTGCACCCCTGCCAATTGAAATACAACATCTGCACAATTCAATAATGTATACCCAAGTTCCAACTGGCAGGGTGCAGGCATGGCCCTAGCCCCTCACCGGGGCCGGGCAAAACCAAAACTTGCATCAGCTTGCTGTTGATGAGACTGCATAAATAAACAAGCACTAGTCAAGAAAAGGAAGAAGAATACTTGCAAATGAACATTCTGAGTGTTGACATGAACATTAACATATTGAAAGTTACTTATAAAAAAAACATATTGAAAGTTAGAACATCATCTAATCTAAGATGACGTCCTCTTAAGATCACTGAGCATATATCCATGCCACAAAATAAAAGAGTCTACAATTGCAAACCATGTAATGGCAAAAACATACAATTGCAAACTATGTACTGTTATTCTTGGACACATCATAGCAACTGAATTACCACACAAGAATGACCTTTTCTACAAAAGGCCCATCCATATTGGCATACCTGCATATAAGGTTGAACATGTTCATGAGGATGTGTATAAGGCATTCCAGGGTGCTGACCAGGATACTGAGAATGCAAATACATGGTAGATGCAGATCGCGCACCAACGTGATTAGGACTAAAATGTGGAATCAATGTTTCTGGATGACCATAGCCAATTGCCCCCGGGGTTGACGGTGCAGACCATGAACCTGGTAGATGTTGAGGGAAATGTCGGGGTTGGTGTTCGGTGGAAATCTGAGGCATATGGTTGGGCATAAGTTGTGGAAACTCAGTGTTGTAATTCACAGCAGGGGCATACAAAGGTTGCATAGTGTAAGCTCCACCATTGTATCCAAATCCAGGATCAAATCTTTGTGTGTACCTGGATATAAAGATCATGACTTTTACCTCTACAGAACACCAAGCTTACCAATGAGAAACAATTATAGAACAGCAAGTTCATCCTCCATTGCACAAGTATACCAAGGCGAAGAATGTGTTACTGGACAAGTGCGCAAAGCACCAGATTGATGAAAGGTTTAAATAGAGAGGTCTGGAAGAGGAACCTAGAAACTCAGATAATGAAGGTTATGGCCCTGGTAATCAAAGATTTGGAACTGAAGCTTATCCTAATATATCCATGCAATTCGCCTATTTCCTATCTATTCCAGGATGCCCCACCATCAGATCAATTTTGCATCTTCCGCTAATGAACTAATTAAGGAAACTTCTATTATCATTTTAACCTGTAGAGTTTTGCATCAACATTTGAGGTATAGGGAAAATCTCAAACACAAAAAACGATAATAGTTTGACAACGGAACCATGTGATATCAGCCGAACCGCCTATTCTACGAAATCTACAAGGGATAGAGAAAATGAAGTGAGAGCGGAGATTAATCAAATACCTGTCGTAGTTTCTGTCATAATCAGGGTCTTTCCTATCAATGTCTCTGTCCCGAAAGATGGCGACCCTACTGTTGGGCTTGTACCTACCACTAGGCTCCTTATCTGTCCTAGTTCTAGCTGAATTGCTGCTACTGGTAGAAGATTCAATTGTGCCCCTCCCAGAATTAACTGAAATCCTCTCTTCGGATTTAGGCATGCCCAATGACACACACTGAGGAGCATCTTGCAACCTTGTGTCAACATCAGGCTTCCCGCTAGCACTACTACCAAAACTAGCAGAGTTAAATATCCGGGCGCGAGCCCTATTGTACTCTTCCTTCCTCTCCTCTACACTTTTTGAACTATTTCCTTTTAACGAATTTGAACTCAAACTGTTAACAAGATGTGATTGTTTCTGGGGCCTCTGCTTGATAGCGACCTTTAAAGCTGCAGTGTCTTCTGATGGCAAACTAAAAGGGATATCTGCCAGTCGAACAGACGGAAGCTTGCACTCAGAAGTCTTGCGGACAATAATTCGAGAGCCAGAACCATCGGGAAGGCTATTGTCTAACAACACCATCGACTGCAGTGAGTAGTGCTGAGCCACACGATGGGCAGCTAACCGCAAGTATGAAGTAGGCAACTGCTGAAATTCCATTTGCTGTTGCATGGGGTCACGAATAAACTTCTCGACATCCTGCTCCAGCCGAAGAACTGAACAAAAGATAACCCACATACTTCTTAATATTTGACACATTAGTTTAAGGAATTCATCAAAACAACATAACCTAAAAAGTTAACACCAACAAATGTAATTAAAAGACGATGTATGAGCGTTGGAGATAACTAACGAACCCAACATTCAAGAAGCACAAAAACCCCTCTGTAGCATATTGGAAACAGCATACAGCGGATTGTGATCGTCAGGTTCTACTCGTTCGGCTAGCAGCATATCGCTATGCTCGAAGCACGGATAGTCACCATCTGTTCTCCTATCTGATATCTACTACCCACAGAGCAACCAGTAGTGATAAACAGGCATTCACCTGTACCCATCAACAATACTTATCATAACCGCAATTAAGAAAAACATAATCTTGACTCACCGGATAGGCGTTCGCGAGGGTTCTGCAGGGCCTCACGTAAAAACTGATCAACCTGATCAATAGCCTCCTCAGGACTCACTTTCTCGCCCCCGCGACCTCCTCCGCCCAAAGACGAGGAAGGAGCATCAGACAAGTCCCCGAGGGAAGATTCCCGGGATAGCAGCGGCGAGTCATCCTTCTTCGTGCCCCTGAGCATCAGGCGGCTCATCGTCTCCTCCAAGTTCGCCGACTCCCATGACTCCGGTGCCCCGAGATCCTCGGCCGCCACAGAGCCCTCCATCGCGGTGAAAGAGGAAGAAAGGTAAAGACTTTCTCGCTTCCCCTCGTCGATTCTACTGCCTCTCGGCCACCCCGAAAGCCCGAAAGGAACGAATGGACATGAAAGATCCAACCTTTGCTCCCTTTTCGATCGCACGATGCAAAGAGGAGGATCGATCTGGGGGATAATTTAGTTCTAGGGTTTGCAACGGCGAGGGTCCGGTTTTTTCTAGGTTTAGGGTTTGGGGATTATTTCCATGAATTTGAATTGGGTCGGAGAGAGAATAGGTGAACGAACGAAGAAAGGAATCGGGGAAGCGAGGGAGAGAGAGAGGAGGATAGGGTTTGATGTGGGCGTAAAGGGAAGGGAAGGTCGTTCGAATAAATAAACCGTATGAGGAAATTTGGATTCCATACGCTTATTTTTATTGGTTTCAATTTTTGTCCCCTCGCATTTTTTTATTACAGTTACCTTTAAAAAAGTATTTCATATAAAAACTTGACACATTAATAAAAATCAACCTAACTAAAAAAAATTTCCTGAAAAAGATGGAATTCTTGCCTCGTCATCTCTAACGATTATTTATTCTAGCTTAATTAGAGATTTAAGTCCTAGAATTGTATGTGTCAGAATTTGTTAAAAAAAGTTATTATTATTTATTTCAAATCTGATTAGTCGATCAAATAAATATCAATTTTAAATAGTTTCTAACAAAGACTAGAAAGCCAATCTCATCCACAAATGACCTCTCCATCTCAAGGACTAAATCAAAAGTATATATAATCCATAGACTGAAAATGTAATATCCTCATATCTTAAGGATCAAATCGAACACGTAACAGAGGAGGAGACGTGTGCACCGACCGACCTGCTTGTTGCTTGCTATAATAATTAATTAAACCAAATAGTAAAAAGAAAAAGAGAGAATTCGATAATAAATCAAGCAAGAGAAGGGGAAAAAATAAATTAGAAAATGAGGGGGTTAGTGAAATTAATATCCTCACGAGCTCGCCGGAGGTTTCTTCTGTCCTTCAACGTGCCCACCCGGCGCCCGGCCGCTCCCCTGTCCTCCTTCGCGGCCTCGACGTCGTCGTTTCGCGGTGGGAGATTGTCCCACCCGTGGGTCGGTGGGTGGGCCCAGCAGCAGAGGCGGTCCATGTTTATCCAGACGCAGGAGACGCCGAACCCGGCGTCGTTGATGTTCTACCCGGGGAGTCCGGTGATGGAGGTCGGGAGCGCCGATTTCCCCAACGCCCGAGCCGCCATGAACTCCCCCTTGGCCAAGGCCGTTTTCGGTGTCGACGGTGAGGGCCTCGCTTTTCCTTTTCCTTTGTCCTCCGTTTTTGTTTCCTTGGTCGAATTTTCGGGTTGAAATGGAAGGGGAAAGTTCTGATCTTTAACGGGATTTAGGCGCTGTTTGTTTGGGGTGGAAAACAATTCCCAACAAACAGAAGCCTTAGTTTTGAAGTTTCAGTCTTTGGTGAAATTTGTGCCCAGTTGTTGAGTGTCTGGTGGCTATTATGAATTGGGGGCAAAACTATCGGGAGGGAAGGGCTTTAGAGTGTAGCAATCTTTATGAGGATTTGATGTATGGCGGAATTTAATGGCGTGCGTGATCCATTCGTCGGGCTCTCATATGATATGGCGGGGGATGAAGCTGTGCTGTGTTGTTATAGTGGTTGTAACATATGCTGATAAATTGTTGTTGTGGCATTTGGTGGACTTGTGTTCGGCTTGTTTGATTGTTTACTTGCTTTTATGTTTGGCGAGTGTGGTTTTTGATTGAGGAGCTTTATCTTTCATTCTCCATTAGGGATCACGAGGGTTTTCTTTGGATCTGATTTTGTTACGGTGACAAAGTCCGATGAAGCGTCTTGGGATTTACTGAAGCCTGAAATATTTGCTGCAATCATGGATTTCTATTCCTCGGGGCAGCCATTGTTTCTGGACTCACAAACTGCTGCAGCAAAAGACACTGCTATTCACGAGGTATGGGGTTGGTTTCCTTTAGTGTTTGTTACTTGTTACCTAAAAAGTTTACCATCTTTGCGCTTGACCGTAAAAGTTTATGTTAGACTAATTGCAGCTTGGTTTCCTGACTAAACATTTCAGTCGTATGCTGAACTCGCCAGTTATTGGCTGTTGACCATTCAAAATGTAGTCCTTTCTACATCATGTGTCATACTTCTTTCTATTTAGCCGGAGGTTCTGCACTTTACAGAAAGAAGCATCTGAATTGTTGCATCTCATCCATTGTCTATCCAGCATCTCATCCTTGACATGTGAATTGCAATACCCAGATCCTGGAGGGGTGCAATCTCTTGTTTTAGAATTGGATCATTGAGGAGTCCGATTTTTTCTATCTGAAGGACCTTGATTTTGGTTGTCTATGAAAGCATTATGTAGATGACCAATATCTGTAAATGCAGGATGATTCAGAAATAGTTGCAATGATTAAAGAGTTACTAGAGACTCGTATTCGACCTGCCGTTCAGGATGATGGTGGTGATATTGAATACCGGGGATTTGATACGTATGCTTCTCGTCTCTTCAGTTTTGCCGTAACAACTTTGGCTTTTGTTGACTATTCTTTTCCTTTTAGCTGAGACTTCTCTCTTTATTATTTATCTCAAGGGAAACTGGAGTTGTTAAACTGAAAATGCAAGGTGCATGTAGCGGTTGTCCGAGCTCAGCCGTCACACTCAAATCTGGAATCGAAAATATGTTGATGCATTATGTACCAGAGGTAAAAATGAGGGCAGCTTCAATTTCGAAAAACTTCTAGCGATGTTTTATTATTGATTCAATTTGGAAATAAGATGCATTATATGGAGTCTCGTCTGTAAGTTCCATTCGCTACATCTGTTTCTACTTTCTACTCCATGGTTGATAATCTCCCTTAGCTGGCACGCAGCATAATAGGTTTCTGAGTAATCAGATCAAAGTATGATCCTGTTCTTAAAAAATATGATTCCAAGATGTGTCCATTGCATAGCAAATAATCTCTCCATGTTAGATTACGTTTATGAATTCTCTAATTTTCTCTTTTCAAAAGAGAATCCGTGTTCATTTTTGTTTTCTTGTAATATCCTTTTGCTAGCTACTGAGCCAAACTCATTGTAATGTTCATGATAGCCTGCACACTGAGTACCATGGCCGTGGGCTGATTATGCAGGTTAAAGCTGTGGAGCAAGAATTCGATGTGGAGGATGAAGAAGCCGTGATGGCAGGCCAGACGGAGTAGATCTGAAGTTACACCTATCTTTTCTGTGGAAGCGTCGTCCGCTCAGAGCAGATCACTTCTATATCATGCTGTAGAAAAAGAAATAATGTTATATGAGTTTAGTTTGTAAGCTTACTTCATATGTAGAGCAAGAGCATGAACATGGTGCGGCGGGAAAAGAGATTACATATGGAAAAGTAGTTGGTGTAATGTTAGCCATATTATCTTTCTTGGGCACAAATTTGGCTTCCAAGTCGGAGAAGCTTTTTGCATCGTGCAACCTTAATATCATTGTTTCCTTGACTGCAATTATGCAACGTTCCATAGCTATTTACCGAATAGCAACTGTTGTTAAATCAAGCAAAACCATGTACCTAATAACAATTTACACTCGTAGTTACAAGAGACTTGTGATCATATACAATGCCTAAAAGCATAGAGGAAAGATGTATCCAAATCTGCAACTTATCATCGTGTAACCTAACAAACTAAAAATCAAATCTTGGAAACTGAGCAAGTAGATTTTCTGCACTTATAAATAAGTGAACCACGCATGTAACTAGCAATATGGTAACTTCGACACGTCCCGTCAAACGATATCAATCAGGTCGAGATTTGCATTTACTTTGATTTTGCTACTGTGTCATGACATGAAACAACAATGGGCAACTAGGCTATTTTTTAACATCTTCAAAGGCAGAGGTTACTGAGCCACCACTGCTCATTATCCAATCGTCAAGCTCCTTCGCATTAATGCTTGACAACGATTCCAACAACATTTGTATGGTTAAGCAGTCTGCAGCAAAACCCCTAGTAACCATTTCATCAATAAATTCCATAGCTCTTGAGTAATAATTGTTCCATAGAAACCCTTGGATTAGTACGTTATAAGACGGACCGTCAACGGAACAACCATCTCTCTCCATTTTCCGAAACCACCGGCAAGCTTCTTCTACCATTCCTTGTTTACAAAGTCCATTAATCATAGTAGTGACCGTTCTGATGTTGAGAAACAGCTTTTTACTTCCTAATATACTGCAGAATAGCCCTTTGGCAACTCGTGTTGTTCCGCTGTTGCACAGACCATGAAGAAGGACATTGTAAATCTTGATATCAGAATCGAAACCATTCTCCTTTGTACCTTTAAATAACATCAAGGCCTCCGAAATATGGCGATATTTACAGAGGCCTTGCAAAAGAACTATATGAGTGACGAAGTCTGGAGCCGGTCCTGATCTTTTCATCTCTTCAAAAAGTTGCAACCCAGCAGCAACTTTTCCGATACTTAATAATCCACCGATGGCCGTGTTATATGTAACAACATCAGGTTTCACGCCGTGAAGACTAATTTCCTTGAATAGTTTCATGGCCTGCTCTATCCTTTTCTCCGTGCAATATCCTTTGATCAAACTGTTGTAAGTAAAAATATCAGCTGTACAATCGTGCGATGCCATGAGATTTAGCACCTTCAATGCAACGTCTGTTTGACCGACTGAACAATATCCATCGATCAGTGAATTAAAACTTACTAAATGAGGAATTACACCATTATGAACCATCATGTCAAAAGCACTTTGAGCCTGCAGAACCTTGCCTTCTTTGCACAATCCATCGATGATTGTAGTATATGTGATAACATTAGGGAAAATGTGATGTTCTACCATTTCATTCAATATCCACCCAGCCGCCTTCCAGTTCCCCAAGTCACAGAAGCAGCCGATCAAGGAGTTGTAGGTGTAAGCATTGGCCGAAACCCGTTTACATTTCATTTCCTTGAAAAGCTCAATGGCCTCCGCTGCTCGCATTGATTTACAAAAGCTATCAATAATAGTGGTATATGCTATCGCGTTAGCCTTACAACCACGCTCCTCCATCCTCCGAAACAACTTGACAGCCTCATCAACCATTCCCAATTTACACAGAGCATTCATAATAGTACTATAACTAGCTACGTTTGGTCTGCATCCCCTCTCAACCATTTCATCAAACAACTTAAGAGCCTCCCCGATACGCCCTTTAGCGCAAAGCCCGTTCATCAGAGTGGTGTAAGCCACCACATTAGGCTCGCAGCACGACTCCCTCATCCTCTCCAACCACCCAACCGCCAAGCCAATGTCACCATTCTTACAAAACCCTTTCAAAACCGTGGTATACGTAACCCGATCAGGCCCGTACCCCCTCTTCGTCATTTCATCGAACAGCTTAACTGCACCATCCACATCACTCTGAATCACAAACCCGTTAACCAGGGAGTTAAAAGTCACCACGCTGGGTTCGTATCCTTTCTTAAGAAACTGACTCAAGACGGAGAAACCGAACCTGACGCCCCCACGCAAGCGGCAGACGCTATCAAGCAGGATGTTGAAAGTGTAGAAATCGAACGAAACCCCCGAAAGCTGCAATCTTTTGGAGAGCGAGACCACTATGGACGGGTGCTTGAGCTTCGCGACGGCGGAGAGGAGGTGGTTGAATTGGAGAGTCGATGGGAGGGGTTGGGTGCTCGCCAATTGGTCGAACCGGTCCAACGCCTCTTGGAGATTGGCGAACTCGCAGGAAGTTCCGGTTCGAGAAGATACGGCGCGGCTTGATCGGAGGCTTATGAAGGTGGGGTTTCGTCGGAGGGAGGAGAAGCGGGAGATTGTCGCCATTTCTAAAGGCGGCAACTTTTTCTTTAGTTTGGTTTCCAGAAGAAGAACAGGGGAATCTACTGGTGGCTAATTTCAGATTGGTAGCACGGGATTTCGTTATTATCAAATTAGGACGTTTAGTTCAGAAAATATTCGGAAGAATATCTCATTGTACTCTAGAAGCTCGTAGGGCTGGTCCTGAGAGACGAATGGTTAAATCAACATTTCTATTTTTTCTTCATTCTTTGATTTCAAAGCTTCAAGGCTCTTTCTTTTAATGTCAATAAAGATATCGTCCTTCGTATTAGTTACTGATCTCGGTTTATTGAGTCCTTTCTTTCGTGATGAACTGTTAGAATCAGTGAATTCTCTGAGAAAAAAAAGGGATCCGAATGACCCGCCAAAAATTTCTTAGAATGCCCATTATGTGGCGGCAATTCTACCAAGAAGGTAATGGGTTATTCTTACAGTACGTTCTTAGGAGGTGCCAAGAAGGAATTGGAATGTAATAATATCAATTCATACAGATCAGATTAATTCGAATTCTAGCCGGATAAAATTTTATACGTAACCTATGTGCGTATAACTTTCATTGCCAACTAAGGCATAAAAACTCCGTTCTTGCATTCCTATCGTCTGTGAGACGTTGCTAGAATTTCTTGGATAGATAAGTTAATGATAGCTAATTTATTCGTTTCCTATAATTAGCCTTCTCGATAAGTAACAACACATCATAACTAAGATAAGTAAAAATTGTACAAAGACAATTGTCATTACTAAAATTAATCTCAATGGTACTAATTTGGAGAGACAGAAAAACTAAAAACTATGTCAATTCTGTTTCCAAGTGTATATATAAATAACCATTTCCATCAGAAGAAACTCCCACACAATCAACGCCAACAATCTCTTCAACCAAATTCTTGAACTTGGAACAATGGCGGAGCACAAAGGATCTCTCTCCTTGTTACTATTTCTTTGCATGATTTTATTTTCCATAGGTCCAATCAGCTCAAGTGATGAGCAAGGTGGCGGTAAGAAAAGGTTATTTTTGTTTGGAGATTCATACCTTGACACCGGAAATGGACGAACCGGGACAGGAGGTTGGAATAAACCTTATGGTACAACTTTTCCGGGCCAACCTACGGGACGATTCTCTGATGGACGTTGTTTAACAGATTATTTATGTAAGTACAATCAGTTTCTCTCCTAACCTATTTAATACAACTTTTATGGCCTTTTTTCACGTCAGGATTATTTTGCTCTCCGTGTACTTGATGTTGTATTGTTTTTATAAGATACTTATTGGAGTGTAAACTGTAAGTAATTGTACAATATAAATTATACCAAAGTAGTTTCAGTTTTTCGAACTAAAGTATAAAATTTTAGCAATGATTTATTTTGTCAAAACAATTTCTACTTCCAATTATTTTTAATACATAGAATAATTTGCCAAATTGAGCATGCCATTAGTATGGCTACATCGTTGTAGAAGTAATATATTATGTATTTAGACATACCAATACTTAAATTATGATATCTATCATGAACCTTTTTTTTTCGATGCAGCATCATTTCTAGGTATAGAATCCCCAATACCTTACAGCCAGAGAGACACCGTAGACAAAACAAAACTACAAAGCGGCATGAACTTTGCCCTTGGAGGATCTGGTGTATTTTACGTATCATGGATGCAGGAAATTAATTTATTGGTCCAAATTAACGAGCTGAAACAGCTTATCGACCAAAATATCTATACTCCAACCGACCTTGAGTCCTCTGTTGCCTTCGTACATACTTCGGGCAACGATTATTCAGATTATGGTCAAAACCACACCCTGAAGGTTGGTACATGCAGTTTCCATATAATTATATCTTGCAAATAACCCCCACCACCATACTTGACATAGTTGGCTATAAGATTAGGAGCACAACATGCATTATTTTCAAAACTTCAAAGAGCGATGCATCATACTTTTATAAACTAAAATAAACTTCAATAAAATTTGTGTTTCTTTAAAGTTTGATTGGTTAGGGATTTGTTTTGTTTGTTTTAGGAAACGATAATAAAAATTTACGAGTATGGACTTATAACAAAAAGTTTCACGCTAATTAAAGCAAATAGGATCTAGATACACATGAACTCTTCTAATAGGTAAATATTATACCATAATCACATATGCCAGAGTTTGAATCATGAACCATCCTGAATTTCTACACTCCTTATACCATAAGGCTACATCTCATTTGGCTCCAATAGTCCAAATTAAAACCACCTTTGAGATTTTTGAAGATCTATTGCTAGCATTAGTTTCTCTTTGAAAAAATATATAGCCTATTCTTTCAAGTATTTTTATGACAATATACAGATTATTGATCTTTCAATTAAACGGATAAAGTGAACATTGTAAAGTACACCAAAAAACTACCACTTAGTAAAATTCTAACAATTGAATATACAAGATCATACTTGTGAACATATCATCTTAATTTTCTTAGTCGTAATGCTTAATTGTCTTTTTCATGAAATGATAGGAACTTGTAAGTTACATGCCAACTGTTGTTAATCAACTATCTGTGGACTTGCAAAATCTGCACGATTTGGGTGTACCAAAAGTTTTGGTGTCCATGATGCCCCCGGCTGGATGCTCCCCTCAGCATGCTAGTAAATCTTCTAATTACCCACAAAATTGCAACCAAACTATCAATTCTGTTATCCAAGTACATAATCAGTTGTTAAAGGAAGCTGTGGAGAAGCTAAATAATGGCAGCCAGAAACAAGCTTTCGTGCTCATTGATATGTATAATGCCTTCTTATCAGCCATGGACCAACATGCTAAAACTATAGGTAATCATTTTTTCTCTAATATTATGCATATTATATCATTTGACTGTTTTCTTCTTCTTCCTGAAAACATGGGAAGCTTTAATAATTCGATAACATTATATTTATAAAATACATTTTTGTAAAGGTAAATTATTTTACACTTAATTACATCCTACCTGTTGAAGCATAAAATACTACCATGTATTAAACCCTTGACCATGTCAATCCATGTTATGTTTGTGTCATTAGGACAAATGTCATTCGACATTCAAAAAATTAAGTTTTAATTGTCCTCACTTTAAATAAAAATTAAGAAAGATATCATCTTATAGCAAACTCGTGGTATACATTTGTTTTGTGAGTCATTCTTTTCGAAGCTAATTATTACACCTGCAAAAAATTAAATTATGAATTTTCGTCAATTTATACACACCATGTGCTATTCGGAAATAAGGGTTGTGAATACGCAAAAAATGCTAAGCGTATGTGATTCTTCCATGCCCTTCTTGATACTAGAAAAATGAGCTCTTATAATTATTGCAGAAAATTTGGATTACAAGAATCCAGCAATTGAGTGTTGCAAAGGAGCAAATGCATGGTCCTGTGGGGGCCTAGACGCTGCAGGAAATCCAGCATATACAGTGTGCGACCATCCTGAGCTGTCATTTTTCTGGGACATGGCTCATCCCTCACAACATGGGGCGAGCTATGTGTACTCGGCTCTTGAAGATTCCCTTAAGCAATTCTTCTAAGATGTAATTCATCTAATTGATTGGCATAATAATCCTTTGTTAATAGTCTTCAAGACCAAACCTTGGAGGATAAGAGACAATGCCAATTGTAAAGCTTTTTATGATGACAATTATGTATTGTTCGACTATCGAGAGTTAAGATTGACTCTATTACATATTCCTCGAAAATTCAAATTTTACTTGAAAATTTCAATAAAGTTATATATTATCCCTTTACATGTCCATGAAGTCCAAGAAGTGTTATCCACACAAGTTAGAAAGTTTGGACAGATGAATTGGCACCAACCAACCAAAGGCCATTGTACTACTACTTGGTTAATGGAAGCACCTTTCTTGTACTTGCATGCAGTACGAGATTGTTGTACTCCCAATTGTGCATCCGTAATTAACACGACGGTTTATTCTCCAATTTAAATTATTCAAACTCGTAAATACCGTAACAATATGGTCATGAGATTCGAAAACAAAAGCGTTGCACCTGTCCGTCCCATGTAGCCTTTAGTCTTTACCGGTTCGTGCCTAATTAATGTTAATGCAACTCCTACGTTGGACCCGAACGTTGTTTTTTCCTAAATAGAAGATTCTTCAAATTGAGCTTTTTTATTTAATAAAAGTAAGTTGACTTCCTTACACGTTACGTTAAGACAGACGTGGGAAGAACCGGGATGGTGGGCCCATATTCCCTATCCGCCCCCACCGACTCGAACCCAATATTACCTCTGTGTTTCTGGAAATAAATTATTAATTAAAAAACCCCGAAAGTTGGAGAAAACGTCTATAAATACTCGCGATCTCCACCACATAAGGAGAATTTATAGAGAAAAAAAACTTCCCTACAGAAATTAAACCAGTTTAATTGCAGATATGTCTCAGGTATACCCTCTAGAAACCCTTTTCAATGTGTTGCCTAATTTCTCGTTTTTTATAATGAATTTTTGTGATTAGGGCCGTGGTGGTAGGTTTTTGGAGGAATTGATTTGTGGGTTTTTCTGGGATTTGTGGGATCTTGAAGAAGTTTTGGTCTTTTTTCTGTGTTTTGTGTAAAGTTGTTTGCTTTTAACGGGGGGGAGGGTCAACGATTGAAAATGGAGAGTTTTGGGTTAGTTTGGATTGGGAAGTGATCTTTTTTTTTAATAATCCGTGACGCCTAGCATTAATCGTACTATTTATGGATAACGACTAATCTATCGTCCGGGATGCCCCTTTACCTGGGCGGCTCCCAGTGTATCTGATGTATTCACAAGGTTCGAACTTGTTATTTTGTTGGAGGTTTAGTTTCTGTGAGTCTGCTTTGTGTGATCTTGTTGATCTGGTTATTTGTGTTTAGGAGTTAATGATATGGAATTAAAAGGCGGGATTGTTTCGTGTATCGAATGTCACGGTGTTAGATGTTGTTTATTGCTGGCTCTGGGGTGATGGTTCCATTGTGTGTGTGTTGCAGACTGTGGTTCTCAAGGTTGGCATGTCCTGCGAAGGCTGCGTGGGAGCTGTGAAAAGGGTTTTGGGGAAAATGGAAGGTGACTAACTGCTCTCTGTTTATCTCGAGTATCTCGTCTTTTCGTCGCCTGGGTCAAATTGTTATTCTTCTGATGATCTGGATGTGGATGCTTGTTGTCATTCGCTATGCTGATGCAGATGAGGAATACTTGATTTAAGGCTGTGCTATATATAGTTCATTGTGATATACACATAATTTGAAGGGCTTTTCATTAATAATTCAAAATGAGAAGGGGGGTTTGGATCAATCACTGTTTACCCTGGATGTGTTCAACAAACATGTTTCCTTTTTGTCCGTAACGAAGCACGGCTGAGCAGAGGGTTCAATATGATGATTGCATTGGTCGTTGCTAGTTTTCAGATTTGACTTTAAACGGCTTAATTCTTTTGCCTATCATATCCACTCTGCGTGCTTCCAGTCAATCTAGTTCCTTCTTGTTTCCAGGTGTCGAAACGTATGACATCGAGTTGAAGGAGCAGAAAGTGACCGTGAAAGGCAACGTTCAACCCGATGCTGTCCTCCTGGCGGTCTCAAAGACCGGGAAGAAGACCGCCTTCTGGGAAGAAGCAGCAGCGGCACCAGCCAAACCAGAATCCAAGCCTGCCGAAACAGTTGCTGCTGCTTGATGATCTCCCATTCATCACGGACGCCGTTTACGAATATTGTGTAAACCCTTGTATGATCTCGATGCACCAAGCTATTTCTACTGCAGCTACTTCATGCTTTTAAGCTGTGTGATGTTACCCTGTGATGTTTGAATAAGATTGTCTAAAGTACTCATTAGAGCTTAATCTAAGTTTTCTTCAAGTAATTTAACACAAGATATAGAAGTGCCCATTTGCAACAATTTGACTAAGTTTTCTCCAAGTGAAAGTCCTTATGATCGATGCATATACTGGATTCTGGAAGATGGATATCCATCTCCATGGTGATCTCCCCTTGTTCACGGGTGAGCAATTCTCCTATCCAACTGCAAATCACAAAAAAGTAGGAGAAAGAGAGTTATGACATGGTTACTTATTATTTTTTGTTTATAACACAACACCTGCTATATAGACAATTATTAGGCCGACTATGGGCAGGTTCCAGTCGGGATTTTTTTTTGGTAGAACAACTCTTTTACTAATATTTTTTTATAAGTAAAAGTATATTACTCCTCAAATAGATCCCACAGAAGTTTACAGTCAGAATTACAACCTAATGGAATCAGATAGAACCTATCAAAGTAGAACCTACAAGATAAATACTATTTAATTCGCAAGAATACGTGGAACCAAGCCAAAGAACCACAAAGGAATGCCAAAAACCAACCAACACCTAACAAAAAGTCAAGGAAGATCGAAAGACCAAGAATGAGAATGTCCAAAGGCCGCCTCCTTAATTGAGCGGATGATAAAAGAAGAGTCCTCCCCCCGAGAAAATTCTGCAACGATAGCAAGATGCCACACTTCGGCTAAAAGTGCTTCGTGAATAGCATTCTCATTCGAATCCATACTCGCCAAAAGCGAAGGGAGGTAGAGCTCCAACTCTGGCTTCGAAGCTGGTTTTACCTTTAATTTTGGAATCGAAGCTTTCAAAAGGGCAGCAGCTTTACTGGTCAGCTTCCTAACCCGGCTGCTAAAACAGATCGGAGTCATCTGTACAAAGTGACTCACTTTAACCTTTTTTTACTAGTTGATCTAGGTGTTCTTTGTTATATGGTTAAATGTATACTTCTGTTAGCTTTGCTAGAAATATATTTCGGATTTAGAACGATCATAGAAATTGTTTCGGAACTCATTTCTTGGGGAAAAAATAGAACTTCTATAAGAAAAATGAATTCATTTTTGGAAAAGTATTTTTCCAGCCTAAAGAATGAGTTTTTTTTTTTAATAAATGAGGGGACAAAAGGGTTCTATAATCTTTATTAATTATCAAGCGGGTAATAAACTAAGAATACACCAGAATAAATTAATCTTTTTATATCATCCAAATACGTATCCAAATAGGACAACAAACGACTATCAGGCGATCAATGAGTATTTGTTACCTCAACAAACTTGGTTAGTTTGAGTTCCAGGCTAAAGAACTCGTGCTTCATGTGATTCAACGCCAAGATGCACCTGAATATAGAATGCAGAGAGTAAAATTACTCGATAATAATATCAGAGTCGTGACGCTCAATAATTTATACATTTGAAAATTTATTATTATAAATATAAAATGTTGATAGGGTAGGAGATTTTTTCTTACTGGTCCTTGGATTTTGCTTCAACTGCTTGACGGAAGGAAGCACAAGCCATGCCTACTTTGGCAGCACCGATACTGCAACCAGCCCCATCAAAATTTAAGTAGAAACCAGTGAACATTATAGAGCAATTATTTTATTTTCAATTGAACTAATTGTATAGGGTAATTCCTTTTACTAATCGTTCAAGGACTCTGATCTTGGGACCTTAATTTATTGATTTGAACCAAGGTTCTACAATCTCCAGATGGAAATCTACTTTTTAAATGTTAAAATTCTTTTTATAAATTCTATTTCTAAAATTATCACGCCACCATTTAGACAATTACTCGGCCAATTCATAACTTAAGTATGGGCTATGACCAATGTGAAATATGTGTTAGCATGAGTCACTTTGAAAATGAGTTTAGTACGACCTATTATTTTAACAGCAATTTTTTAGTTATAAAAATGTCCATAATTTTATGGTATTTACAAAGCCAATTTCTTTGCTATATATGGACGACTAATTTAAACTTAAATACTGTAGCTAAAACTATAAAATAAATGACACTTTTTTATTAGCTGAGAAAGAGTATTACCAAGAGGTTCCACCTTTCATTTTGAAGCAAAGCTCCTCAAGTTTGTGATAATTAACGGGATGCTCCACCCTATAAACAAATTGATTACCATTTAATTAGCCCATAAATTAACAATTACCAAAATTAACTATGTGAATGTCAATGGTTTGGTGGAATTAATTTAACATACAAGCTCCGATCCTGACGAAATATATTTTGTCAATAATAAGAATTAAAAATGTAAAAGGTCTACGAATTTGGTGGAATATCAGGAATAAATATATATACAAGGTCTTGCTGATGTCACTTAAGACGTCTCGGGCATCGGAGCAGTATCGGGTGATCAATTCTGACATGAAGAAAGGTCCGTCCACTTCCTTGAGAGAATTGGCGGCTCTGAAATTGCTGTCCACTAAACCCTGCATTAGTTAATTACGATTACGGGATTAACCAACTCCAGTATCCTATTAGAATTTTATATTCAAGTTAAAAGTTTAAGTCAGTAGATACATGAGTTTTGAATGTTTATAGACAAACACGGAACACTAGCAGCCAGTGACACAATAATCTCAAAATATATATATATATATATATATATATATATATATATATATATATATATTTAAATGAATAAATAGGATAAACAATATTCTTTTAAATCATCCAAAAACATATGCAAATAATCCATTCTGCGATATCTGATAAAATCGGAAAGGAACCACCAAATAAATAGACATAAGAACACCACTACTACTTAGTTATAATATATAGTCACATCATATTCACCTTCTCCCTTGGAAGTTAGAACAATAATTCTTCATTTCTTTTAGCACAAGGGTGAGGAGATTTGAATCGAGAAAGTTTATGGGTGATTTACTTAATTAAGTTTAAGTAAGTCACGTGTTCACTCTAAATATAAAATATTTGCAAAAAAAAATAGATAGACTAAGAAAAGTCCAAGAAAGCATGAGCCACCTTTGATATATAAAGCCGAAAAAAGCACTTACTTCTCGTTCGAAAAAGGTGATCATGTCAAGAAGCCGCTGCTCATTATTTGCTGATGCTCGACTTCCCATTTCCAATGTAAAAATACCATACAAGGAACGATCAATTAATTATTATACATATATAATATGGATGGAAGGACGATGCGAGGCGATGAAGTTGATGAATAAATTAATTGCTTATTTTAGTGGGGGTAGAAAAGTCTAAATGTGGTATCATCTGACGTCGAATTTGAAGCCATTAATTGGCTGCCTCGCTGACATTAACGTTGCCCCTTTTGGATGGTAATTTTTCTAATATTATTTTTTAGATTAGCGAATTTCGAATCAATAAAAGAAAAGTTTTCAATTAAATGGCTTATTAGATTTTCAATCAATAAAATTTTCTCCACTCTTTCCTTATACTGTGAGCACTCTTTCCTTAAAACTGTTAGGCTCGTTTTGGTATGTGGTAATGACATGAATTGGATTTATATTAAGGAATGGGAATTGATTTGGCTGTAGCCTTAAGCTGTTTCCGGGTAGTTAATAAAATTGGGTTTTGGATTGAAGGGGATAACATAAAATCGTCTCCACGGAGGAAATTTTGTTTGGACCATCAGATTTTATTAAAAATCGTGTCTACAGATTTGACATTCATTAAAAATCGTATCTATAACCAAAATCACTTGATCCATTTCAGTGAGACAGGTCTTATCCCTACTCAATCCAACCCCAGTTAATTGAGTCCGACTGTCTACCCGTTATCCAAGCTATGCATCGACCAACGCAAAAATTGGAGTGACTTAGACTTGATTGTTAGTGATAGTCATGCAGCTCCAAGCTCGATTGGGGAGATTCAATTTAAGAGTTGCCGGCCGATGGATAACCTTCTCAGAGGCTCCGAATGAGATTAGCGAGTTATTAAGTTTGGACTTTATGTAATTTGACTTTGAGTTTGATGAACCTTGTATTCTGATTATTTCAATAAATGAAGTGATATGTTTGTCCTAGAAAAAATTGATAGGTGCTGTATTTTTTTTTGGTTGAAATTACGTGATAATCAGATATTCACGGAGATTGAGACGGTAAAAATTAAAAAAATTTATCTCAAAGAATACTATCAAATATCGATACATTTCTCTCTTATACTCCAAGAATCCTATATTTTCAAGATAATTAATAACGAATGGAAGAATCAAGTGCAAATCGTTCAATAATACTCTACCGAGATGTCGTTACCTGTGGTGGCCGCAACCATTTTTCGATGTGTGAATTTGGGTGGAGTATATGGAGGTGTTTTGCATCTTAGTAGTGCCCAATTGATACCATCGAAAAATCGATGGTGTTTGATTGCGGTCGCGCCCATGGTTGAGCCAAGTCTCCTGGCCGGGTCCTTGATGAGGAGCTGCGTGATCAAATCCTTTGCGGGCCCGGGCACGTAAGGTTCTTTGGGGAACTCGAGTGCCCGGGCCACAACATTGGCAAGTGTCTGTTCGTGGTCGAATCTTTTGAAGGGTGTCACACCGTAGAACATTTCGAACATGAATACGCCCAAGGTCCACCAATCCACGGGACTCCCGTGTCCCTCCCCGGAGACGATCTCCGGTGCAAGGTACTCGTGAGTCCCAACAAAGGACATGGAGCGCATATCGACTGGCTCGGCCACGATTTCGAGCGTCCCGCTTCGGCGGTCAGACATCCGAAGACGGCGGCGTGAGTGGAAGCAAGAGACACGTGGAACCATGCACTTGGGCATCATGCATGGTGACGTGGCGGATTGCGTGGCACGGTCGGCCGGGGAATCATTCGATGTTTCGGAGCTGATTGGCGTGTCGTGCTGGGTTATGATCTGAGCCGTTGATGATGAGTTGTCGTCTTTTAGAGAGAGATCAAAATCTGTGAGCATTATGTGGCCGTCGGATCTTACGAGCACATTTTCGGGCTTGAGGTCGCGGTAAATAATTCCCATCATGTGAAGGTACTCGATAGACGCCACTACTTCGGATGCGTAGAACCTGTAATTAGCAACAGAAAGATGAAAATTTGAGACATCGATTTGAAAAAATAAGTTATTGTTTTTGTAGTTGTAGTTGTGCACTCCATTGTCTAATGTTTGTTCAAATCATATGATACATGAACACTCAACGGATTAATTGATTAGCTTTAAATCGAATACAAATTTTTAACTACGTCAAAACGATATATAACCAAATTAGGTGTAATAAAGCAAGATTCTTTGGGGTTTTGTCAAAATCATCAATAATTGCAAGGAAAATGATTTAAGACAGACTAGAACACGCAAAATATTATGTTTGCTCCCTTATTCATCATTAGAATGGAAATGTCTTCAATTATGGTGCGCACGCACGAGATGAGAGACAACAAAAAAAAAATTCAACTACTATTCGATATTCTACTTGAATCAAAATTAATTTTTCGGTATCGATATCTGAATGGTAGATAGTTTTGACAAAAAAGACATTGGGCACAGCAATTTTGCCAGGCTGGTAATTAAGGACCATAATCTTTTTAATACTCCAAATTAGACCCTACCAGCAATGGACAACCATATGCAAATGGTAAACTAAGGCCCACTCATGATTACCTATCATTTCGCATCATGATGATGATGAACAATAACCTTCCATCAATTAGTAGGTTCCAAATCAAATTAATTAAATTGTCATGTATATATATATGTACATACTATATTATGCGAAAGCAATTCAACAGTACTCGACTCCATAATCACGAAATTGAAAATTGGCATACCGTACAGCGGATTCGTCAAAACGTCTTTCGGGTTGGCGTTGCCGGAGAACGTGGAGGTCGCCTCCGGGACAAAACTCCGTTAGTAGACAAGACCACTTCGGAGAGTCCAATGTGGCATACAACGTTGGCAAGAAAGGATGATCCAACATCTTTAATATGTCCCTCTCTATCTTAGCCCTACCTTCCTTGTTCCTGGTGACCGTCTCTTTCTTATCCATGACTTTAGCAGCAAACAAGCATCCGTTGCCTCCCTTGAGCTCTACAAGGTACACGCTGCCTATGTCACCGCTTCCCAAGCGATGCACGAAGCGTAGGCCGGCTAGGGTTAGGGTTTGGTTGGTGGAGTTGGTGCCTTGGAGTACACGCCAACACGAGTCGCACGGAGGTGGGTGGTGGCCCTTTGAGGAAGTGGAAGACGCGCTTGGGGCCGCGCACGAGGTCCTAGCGCTCGAGCTTGTGCTATTTTTGTTAGCATCAAGCGCGATGGTGGAAGAAGTGGTGGCAGTAGTAGCAACAGTAGCAGTAGACGAAAAGCTAAGATCCTCGATATCTTCTGAGAGATCTTCCACTAGTGGCTCCATCGTAGTGGCACCGCGGCGGCGGCCGAGGAGGAGGAGGAGGAGGAAAAGGGTAGGAGAAAGCCACTCTTTTATGTTCTTGGAGAGGCTGGTATTCTAGCAAGAGGTAGTAGATATTGAATTATATGGCGATAAAGAGCGAAGAAGAGACATTGGTGGGAAAAGGTAAGGTCAACAATGGAGTCGGCAAATTTCTGTTGGTCCACGTGTCATTTTTGGGAGAGACGGGCCCACGTAGGACCAATTCACAATTAGAACAAAATATTTTTTAAGAACCGGCTAGAATGATCCATCTTTTTTTTTTTGATAAACTAATGATCCATCTTTAGTCAAGGTAATAACGTATGCAGCAGAATTTAGAAAAGTTAATGTCCAAGTCATTGAACCTGTGGATTACGTACCATTTTGAATAGCTAATTGATGTTGGACTTGGTCATTAATCTATTGTTTATTTATACTTGTTTGAAGAATTTTGCAACCATTCAAAAGGTCATACTCAATTCGAATCTATATTAATCGGTTCAGTGATCCGAATGGTAAGCTTCAATACAGGTCTAACCTTAAACAAAATATAAAGGCTTGGAGAGGTAGAAAGCACAACAAACCTGAATTGGGATGAGATAGATTCTCCCATAAGTAATCAACCTTGGTTCATCAACTAATATGTGTAAGTATGAAGAATGCAATTTCAGATATAAATGTGGTGGACATTCAACCTAATAAAGCTCAATTCACACTCAAGATTTTGAAGTCAGTACTACAGTTACAGTTGATGAGATTATGCAGTTTTTTTTTCAAGAAAAATTTAGGTGGGTTGGCCTAAATCCCCGGGATCTTGACGGTATTAGGATTCGATCCCTCCCAACTCAAACTTAGGGGCGGACCCGTTTCTATCCAACCACACTTGCATTGGTAGATTATGCAGATATTAGTACTTATTTTTACCTATACACGGGAGCTGGAACCTCATACTATGTAGGTCTGTTTCAAGTTCATCCGCTCCCGTCGTCTTGGATTCTGTTGGATTGCAAAAAATATCAAGGCACGAGGGGAATTCTTGGGTCGAATATGCACTCCGTGGGTATTGTTGAAGTATGAAAATATTAGGCTTGATCGGGAATGAGGATGGGTACCATGTAGCTCGGATAAAGGCGGGCTGACCATGCTACCCGGGTGGGAAAGCGCACACGCGCCTGGGTCATGAGGTGCACACCTGGGCATTAGAGCAGAAGTTGGCGCACCCGGACATGGTCATGAGGAAGTGCGCACCCGAACATGGTCATGAGGAAGTGTGCACCCGGGCATGGTCATAAAGAAGTGGGCACACTTGGGCATGGTCATGAGGAAGGGCACACCCGGGCATGGTCATGAGGAGGTGTGCACCTGGGCAAAGTTGGAGGAGGTGCGCACCTGGGCAAAGTTGGAAGTGGTGCGCACCTGGGCAAAATTGGAGGAAGTGTGCACATGGGCCATGTTGGAAGAGGTGTGCTCATGGGCCGAATTGATGGTAGGCGCACGCTTAAGTTGGAAGTGGTGCTCAGAGAAAGCCTGAGTCAGGTTTTCCTAAGTTGATTTGCAGCTTAAGTTTTTCTAAGTTAGATCGAATCTTCCCGATTCGGGGCATGATTCGGACTTGCCTTTACTAAAGTCGGGGTTGCTTGAAACGCACGGCTTATAGTGCTTATTCGGGTAGCAGATATCATTATTTGGGAAGTCGGTTTATTCTAAGCCGGGAGGATCCCTCCACATTAGGAATGGTCATGACTTGGTGCGGACTTCCCGGAGTCAGATCTTGGGGATTTTCCTATTCTAAACGGAGATCTTTTTTGCATTCAAGGCGACTTAGGTTTTCCTATTTTCAGACGAAGTTGGGTTAAGACAATCTATATAAGAAGGACTCGGGCAAGGAAGAGGGACATCACCAACACAACAAATAACTACAACTATCTTCCTCCCTACCTTTCTCTTAGTTTAGACCTAGCTCGTAGATCTTTTCCCCCTCCGTTAGATTGACCTTGGGATGACCACTCCGGATCTGTCTCGGGTTTATTTGACATTCTTGTACCTCTTTTCCCTGCAACAGTTTTTTGGTATGCCCAGTGAGACTAAGGAAGGCGTCTGAGAAGGCAGTCTAACATCTTTGCCCAGCCAAGTGTATCAAGAAGTTTGTTGTTCCGGTTTCTTCTAGGAGCCAACACCTTCCGCCTCTCAACTAAACGTGAGGAGGAACTCGTCTACCGCGGCTTCTTCCAAAAAGCCGACAAAGGCAAACATCATTCCGATGGAGTCATATGCCTCATATGTTGCTTGAAAGAGCTACGAAGAGTTCCATAGACCCGTCGTCCTGATGGAGACATATGCCGCCTTCTGTGCTCGGAAGTACTACGAAGAATCATGTGGGCACTATAAGGAGTCCAGCCGACGCTACGAGGAGTCTGTTATTAAGCGTGCAAAAGAAGTTGTACCCATCCAACCAACCTTTGGGACAACCATGGACCGGTCGCATATCTTTCGCCATGGCTCCGCCATCATTGGGTGTGTTTAGTTCTGATCCACTACCCGGAACTCCTATGTATCTCTCGTTCTAAAAAACTCCTTATATGGGGATGGGGACACAAGGAGTGAACTATTTGGGACAATATGAGTCCGCCGGGAAGGGGGGCTAGCAATGTTCAAGCAAGATTGGGATGACACCAGCTGGCTCCAACTCAAGAATGGCCATACACATCTAGGGTAGCGGCCGACCAAAGCTCTCAAGTCACGCATCAAGAAGGATGGAGATCTCAAGTCATGCAACTAGGGTAGCGGCCCACATAAGGCAAGATTGGCAACGAACTCAATTTGAGGGTGGGGAAGACTCAACTCCACATCAACTTTTCGGTGGGCAACCTACACCCGACCTCAACCAAGGAGCACAACAAGAGGACGAATCACCCCAGCAAATGTCTCAAGGTGATGCTCAGTATCTTGGTAGTTACTTGACTCAAGCTATAATCTCAGTAATACAAGATGAGTCATCTAGGGTGATCGATCCCGAGATCAAAGAGCAAGGTTTCACAGACGAATTAGGTCTCAGTTTGGGGTCACCACCCTCCAATGAGCCTATACCAGAATAACTCGACAAAGAGTCTTTATCTTACCATGACGCTGAGACTCCGGACTTCACAAGCTTACCTAGTCGACTCCAGTCAATTGAGGCTTTTGATTACCCAGATGTGCTAGAGTCTTCTACACGTGAGAAGACCCAAGAAGATTCTTTAAGAAAATATGAGATGGTGATGGTTGAGAACTGCCTAGTGCTTGATGATGTTCTAAGCCCAACTCCTCAGTTCGTGATGTGGAGGCAAGAAGAGCTCGATGAGGATGACGTCAACCGACAAGGAGAACTCGATGAGGACGACATCAATCGACAAGGGGAGCTCGATGAGGACGACATCGACCAGCAAGGAGAGCTCGATGAGGACGATGTCAACCAACAAGGGGAGTTTGATGAGGACGACATCAACTATTAGATGGCCTTCAGATCTACCTGACAACAAGGGACGGAAGGGAAACCTTTATTTACTCAATCCAAAGGTTTTATCCCGCATCACTTTTTAGAAGATCAGTCGTCGATGGATCCCCACCGTATTGCTCATGTTGCCATGGTTGGTTTCGATCGAAGCCAAAAGAGAAGCCCTGAGTAAGGAAAGGCCAATCCTAAGACCTGAGAGGCAAGACTCGGGAGGCAAGGAAGGCCATCTGATAATAGCATCCCAAAGGCTCATAAGTCCTTTCATCCATGGGGAGCGGATGGCCCTAAGCAAGCAAAGATCGACCCTAAGATCCGGGGGGCAAGACTCAAGAGGCAAGGACGGCCACCCGATAGCGACATTCCAAGAACTTAGAAGTTGTACCTTCCGAGAGAAGCCGAAGAGGCGTGGAGGCTTCATCATTCTCGTCTCAAGGTGGACCTTTAAGGTGGGTCCAATCCATGCCGAAAAGCCTTCGACTGGCTTGGAGACAAGAAGGTCACCCCTGAGCAATCAACAAAAGGTGTCCTGACCAATACTAAGAGACGTTACCTTGAGAGGAAGGTTCAAAGACAGAAGTAAATCATTGGGTACCTTGCGGGGTAACTTGCTGAGCAAAGAGCCAAGCTGGAGGAACGAAAGGTGCTCTTAGCTCGCCCAATGGTGCAACACCATTCGACCTCGACTCGAAGCTGGGCCAAAGAGGTTGAAGCCTCTAAGGAAAAGATGGGTAAGGACCTTAAGCAATTTAAGGAGCTTTGACCGAAGGTTCCCGATGACCTATGCAGAAAGCTGATCCGTAAGTGGGTACCAAAAGTAAGAAGTGAGATCCACCCGAAAGGGGATCGCTCTCCAAAATACAAGGCCGACCAAAAAGAGGAGGAGGTCTGGTCAACCTTGCCTCCGGATACGTTAAGTTTGGGGACTTCCTAAGAAAGGTAGTGACTGAGATGGGGTTATCCTTACCGGCTAGCTTCAAGTAAGGATCTATCAAACCAAGCCAGCTTAAGAGGGATGTGATTGAAGAAGATCTTATTGAGCCCCAGGTGGAAGAAAAGTCCCCAGCCATACTTATAGTGGAAGACTTCGATGGCACCGTCACCATCGCGAGGTCTTCCCGGAAGAGGAGCAACCATGAGAATCCCCTTTGCATCACGGCTCATGTCCTCAGGGAGCCGATCAAAAGGGTATTCCTAAACAATGGTGCTACGACTAACACCTTTCTTTGATCACTTCTCAGGGAGCATAATAAGGAAAATGAGGTTGGTAGTCCGACCGACACGATCATGCCTAACTTTTTTAGAGAAGGGCGAGACTCAATCCTCTCCAATCAGGTAATCCCATCTTTCATCTACCAATGCCTGATTCAAAGGAAGTCACATAGAAAGGTGTTGATCATGATGGTTGATGCATGCTCATTTGTGTCGACCATAATCTATATTGAAGCAGTCCTATATGACGGGTCCCTAGTGCCAATAAGTGTGTTCTGGAGCAGGATGGGCGATCGGTCTTCCCGGTATACGAGCTTGATCAAACGAGAGGTACATTCTGTCCGACGACTGATCGGTACCACACCCGAGGGGCAAGTGCTCCACCTTGCTCATGAAGAGTAGGGCAATAGGAGAGGTGACAAAGCGATTGGAGGTCTACGCCTTATCACCATATGAGTCAGCCTGGTACATCTCTGAGAACAACGGCCTAAACCTCTTAGAGTTACATAAGAGTAGTGATGGTCACCTTACTCCAAGAGAACTTACTACTGCCAAGGCTGAGGTAAGGGACCTTTTGATACTATAAGTTTATTAGGACTAGGAGATTTAACAAGGACCACGTTAATACTTTTCGCCTTGTCGTACTGAAGCGTTAACATACAGGTGGCATTGTTAGATTGTAAAAAATATCAAGGAACGAGGGGAATTCTTGGGTCGAATATGCACTCTTGGGTATTGTTAAAGTATGAAAATATTAGGCTTGATCCGGAATGAGGATGGGTACCATGTAGCTCGAACAAAGGCAAGCTAACTATGCGACTTGGGTGAGGAAAGTGCACACGCGCCTGGGTTATGAGGTGCACACCTGGGCATTAGAGCAGAAGTTGGCGCACCCGAACATGGTCATGACAAGGTGCACACTGGGCATTAGAGCAGAAGTTGGCACACCAGGACATGGTCATAAGGAAGTGCGCACCCGGGCATAGTCATAAAGAAGTGGGCGCACTTGGGTATGGTCATGAGGAAGGGCGCACCCGGGCATAGTCATGAGGAAGTGTGCACTTGGGCAAAGTTGGAAGTGGTGTGCACCTGGGCAAAATTGGAGGAAGTGTACACATGGGTCAGGTTGGAAAAGATGTGCACATGGGCCGAATTGAAGGTAGGCGCACATGGGTTAAGTTCGGGGAAAGCCTGAGTCGGGTTTTTCTAAATTGATTTGTAGCTTAAGTTTTTCTAAGTTGGATCGAATCTTCCCGATTCGGGGCATGATTCGGACTTACCTTTACTAAAGCTGGGGTTGCTTGAAATGCACAGCTTATAGTGCTTATTCGGGTAGCAGATCTCATTATTTGGGAAGTCAGTTTAATCTAAGCCGAGAGGATCCCTCAACATTAGGGATGGTCATGACTTGGTGCGGACTTCCCAGAGTCAGATCTTTGGGATTTTTCTATTCTGAGCTGAGATCTTTTTTGCATTCAAGATGGCATAGGTTTTCCTCTTTTCAGTCGGAGCTGGGTCCAGACAATCTATATAAGGAGGGCTCGGGCAAGGAAGAGGGACATCACCAACACAACAAATAACTACAACTATCTTCCTTCCTACCTTTCTCTTAGTTTAGACTTAGCTCGTAGATCTTTTTCCCCTCTATTAGGTCGACCTTGGGACGGCCACTCCGGATCTGTCTCGGGTTTACTTGACATTCTTGTACCCCTTTTTTCCCACAACAGATTTGTAGTAATCATGCAAGAGATAGCATTCACGAGCTTGAAGTCCTCATTGGGTAAGAGCACCTTTGCCTTGTTCGGGTCCTCGAGCAAAAGCTTCACCACAAGATATCCTGCGATGGACCACGTCTGGTACAAGCCTGATTGTTTCCCGATAAACCTTTCTCATTTTGTGTCATAGTATTCAAGTTATTTGTCCTGTGAAATGTGTTTCTCAACAACCTCAACAGCTCTTGCAGCGAGGTCTGGCCGGTTATTTTTATGCATGCAACTGCCAGCTGAAAACAATCTCAACCATGTCACTCGTTAGTATTAGACCTGTGATGTCAACTAAACCAACAAAACTAACAACCTAAAAAATCAACCAAATTAACCCGTCATTCGTTATCAAGGACCTATGGGAAGGGAGCTCTAACTTTCACCTCTAAATGCTCTTTCTCAATTCTTTTTTGTTTCTACTAATGAAGTCACTTCTCCTTCAACAAGCTACTCTCGATTTTGACCCACCAGAATTTAAACAAAATTTTTTGGAATTCTCATCACTAACCTACCATAGTAGAGTTGGCCAAGAGCCTGCAAAATATTAAATTTAAGGAATGCACTAAAGAAGGAAACCACAATCAAAACAACACCATAAAGTGTCAATCTGACGTATTTTTAGGATCACTGCCTGTGATAATCTGCCATTCGTGGCCTTCAAAAGCAGAATAACATCTTTTCAGCAGCATTTGTACAACCAAATCTGTCCATTTGGCTTCATTGAGATCTAATATGGCATGTGATTGATCCACTGTTGCTAGACCACTTACGATGGACGATAAGTTCCCTAGAGAAAAGAATTTGAAATCCATATCAGCTGGTTGCACGTTTCCAATCAGATCCCCTCCTCGGTTGGGCATCTATTCAATCAGCCAGGAAGATATCTGATCGGGGTGAATGTTGAACTTATTAACTACATCGTAGGAGTACTATTCTGCCTTGTATAGGTATATCTTCTTTAGCTTGCTTATATCAATCCAGTAATACTCTCTGATCACGAGGAATAGCTTCAAACTGTTCAGAAAATATGATCATAACCAATGTTCGATTCGTCAAACATTTTCGGGTATCAAAGGATCTTGTTCCCGCCATGCCGTAGTAATACCATATGCAGCTCTTAACTCTCAAGCTATGATATCAAAACCAAATTCTTATTCGAGAAGATAAAACAACACAGAATAACTACAACCTGAATTTCAAGATGGTGGCCATGAATTCCCCATTCGATGGTCTATCATGCATGAACCATCGCATCGGTTACCAACAATGTAGGGAATATATATCAAATCCATTAGCAAGACATAGCCTGAGAGTCATCTTAATTCATGTCTGTACATCAATCCTTTCCTGAACTGAGGTCATCTGAGCATTTTCCATATGCACGCAGCATGATGATCCACCATAATCCTAGTAAAATCAATATTGACATTTTAGAAATATTACAAGCTAAATAGGTCTCCGTTAACTTAGCCAACAAGGAACCCTGTACCAGAGTCTGCTGGAGAGAATCCCATATCAGAAGTTGCAAGTGGGTTGGGCCGGTTTATAAGGGTGGAAGATCCACCTACTCACTACCTTAAGATTTTGGGTAGGATATGGAAATTCCTATATGGTATCAGAGCGGGTTGATCATGTGCCCATTGTTAAACTTGCATGACCCCCATTTCTCGCACTTTGGTGAAGTCAAAGTCAGTACAATCTTTGACCTGATGTGGGTCTCGTTTGAGGGAGCGTGTTGAGAATCTCACATCGGTTAAAACACGAGTGGGGGGACAAGTTTATAAGTGTAGAAAAAATACCAACACATTGCCTTAAGGCTTTTGGTTGGATATGGAGATTCTAACATGGTATCAGAGCCAATTGCTCTAACGAGCCCATGGCCCGTTGTGCTTGCACGGCTCGTCTTTGAAAGCACGAGAGGCAGTGTGAAGCCCATACAAATTTCAGCCTGATGGGCTTCGTTTGAGGGGGCATGTTGGAGAGAATCGCACATCGAAAGTTGCAAGTGGATTGGGCCGATTTATAAGGGGTGAAAGATCCACCTGCTCACTACCTAAGATTGTGGGTAGGATATGAAAATTTCTATATCCATAGGTGCAATGCACCCAATTGCTGCCTCCCCAAAGTCAGGATCCAGGACCTTCTTGGTTGCAGATTCATCGCCATCTAGGGGCACGGTGCGCACCTTGAAACTTGCAGACATCAATCTATGGCCATGACTATGACTATGACTATGACAATCTATTGTTTTCTCCCAACTCTATGAAGTGTAGTAGTCACAAACGATATCAGCTGAGGAATGACAACAATATATTTATGTCTTACAGAAAGTCACAAGCACCTACAACTTCCTACCTATATTTGTTAGGAAAAATTATGCTCATGTCCCTGTAGTTTGTCCTCCCTCCCTCTAGGGTCTCTACGTTTCTAAAATCTTTCCTAACGTCCCCCAAGTCTGGTTTTAGAAATACCTACCTGAAAAGACTAAAATATCTTTCCACTAAAAAACAAAAAAAAAACTCTTATTTCCCTTCTCCCTTCATCTTCTTCTACCTCCCACTTCATCTTCTTCCTCCTACTTTCAAACAAAACTAAAATTCAAACCCAAATCTTTATAACTAGAATTAAAACTAATTAGAGAATCAAAACTTAAAAAATCCTAATTTTGAAAGCATTCAAATGAATCTTGAGAAATATGATTTTAGCCTACTCTATTAAAAAAAGTTGAATTTAAATAGAACCCAAAAATATCGGTACAAAAGCTTCAATATCGCTAGTGTCTGACCAGTACAAGCAACCGGGAAGATATTTGTGGGCGGGCACGAGCAATACCCATGTTCTAATTCCTCCTACTGACTCTCTCACGCTTTTCCCATGCGCCTACTCCCTATATTAGCTCCCTCTAGGCAGACAGTTTGCGACGATGCCTCAATGGCATCCACGTCATCATCATCCTTCGTCGAGCAGGTGGCGCTCACGATCTTTGCCACGGACGACTCCTCCCTCCCGGCACTAACACTTCGCACGTGGGTGTTGGGGCTGCTCACGTGCACAGTGCTCTCCTTCATGAACCAGTTCTTCTACTACAGGTCCAAGCCGCTGACCCTCTCAGCGGTGGCAGCGCATATGGCCAGGACGAAGGGCGTTCAACGTGAAGGAGCACCGCGTGGCCAGTTCTTCTGACATTTGGGAGAATTTCAAGAAACCCAGTAAAACCCACAAGCCCATAGCTAATCAATTTGAAAAAGAACAGCCCATAAGTCAATGGGAAAGTCAATGGGCTTTTTCTGTGAATACGAGACCTTGGAGAGAGAATTAGGGTTCTTGGGATTCTTGGGTGTTTTAATTGGAATTGAAGTTTTTAGAATTAGGATTCTTTAAGTTTTGATTTTCTAATAATTTTGATTATTAATAAAAAGATTTAGGTTTGAGAGTTTTTGGTTGAAAGTAGGAGGAAGAAGATGAAGTGGGAGGTAGAAGAAGGTGAAGGGAGAAGAGAAAGAGGGGTTTTCTTAATTTTTAGTGGGAGGGCATTTTAGTCTTTTCAGGTGGATGTTCGCTAGAAAAATTGGCATATTCCGGCGTCAGGGACCCGAGAATTTCTAAAACCAAACTTGGGGAACGTCAGGAAGGATTTTAGAAACGCATGGACCCTAGAGGTAGGAAGGTCAAACTACAGGGATCTGAGCATAATTTTCTCTATTTGTTATTATCCATGAGTTGCATGGTATCGATTGAAACATTTTTCTAAAATGAAGAAACATTATACATGAAACGGAAATTATCATCATCTCATAACAACATTTGACAACTACTGAAGCTTTGTCAATCACCTGCAATTGAAGTGCCACAATAGTAAACCATATAATCTTGCAATAGTTTTCATGCTTCATCCTCGACCGAATCAATCTCGATGTTGTCTGAGGTGTCTTTATCTTATTTCCTTGTTTCAACTGCCGTACACTATCAACATTTAGGTTTAGCTTCTTTGCATTATCTACAAACCATGATCCATTTCCAATCGTCAGCAGTTAATCCACTGACACACTGCCTTCTGGCATTTTCTAGCTCAATAAGAAGATCAACTTTTGTTGAACATAATAATGTTAATAATTTATTGAAAAAAATTACCTTCCAAAATTTATATTCTAACTCAAACATAAATTATTTGATTCGATCATTTAAAATGCTATACGAAAAATATTAAGACAATGAATTGAAATTATAATTCATAATTAGGCTTCAAATTCTATAAAATATATACACAATAATCATAAAACTCTATTTACTATTTAAGCAAGTTGCAAGCGAGACCAAACCCCGAAACTCCATCGCAATTCCAGACCTAAGGGGATCTATTCCCGGCTCCCTCTTATCCAATTCCATTCCATTTCCCAGGTAACTTGGTTTCTCTCAGTTCTCTAGTTTTTCTTTGATCATTAGTCCTCTGCTGCACTTTGTTTGGCTTGGGGTTCATGAATTATAGGCAGTCTCTAGGTTAGGAAGCTGCTTAACACTTGCTCTTGTATCAGCTAACAGCAACTTGGGGTATTGGTTTCTTGCTTAATCCAAGGACATTGGTCGTGGAGGTTGTCCCCATAGGGGTTTTGTGATGTGGGTTTGAGTCAAAATCCAATCTTGTGATGTGGAACTTGGTCTGGCCTGCTAATGGAGTATTGGTTTAGTGGTTGACGCGGAGATGGTTCGAGATGGGGGTCCCGGGGAATTCGTGGATGGGGGGAATCGAGGATTGGATCGTGTTGGTGATCTATGGGGCCGTTGGATCTCCGAGTTGAACAAGAGAAAGAGAGAATCTATCTGGTTGCTTGGTTGAGTTGATTGCTGGATAGTGATCGAACTAGTAGCGGTGTTGGATGATTCTGTTTCATGGCCGAGTTTAGCCTCAAAAACTAGCTTCGAGAAGTTAGAATTGAGGGTAAGAAGGGGAAGTTGCTTCACGTGGCTAGAGAGTGTTGACAATGAGGGATCATGTTGCAGAATGAAGTTGATGCAGTCTAATTGAGATTTGTGTTGGCAATTTGGTTCTTTGACTCTCTCACGTCCATGGATCATGTTGCACAAGGTGTATGATACAATATAAGAGATTGGAGAAGGACTTGGATACAAACAGGAAACTACTTCACTGTTCTCTATGCGCTATTCGGAAAATTTATTTTCCAATTAGTGCTTTGTGTACTGTGACTGTGATGCCCCGATTCTGAAAAGCTTCAAGTGATTTGATTGGTACTATTCATACAAATAAGATGCACATTCTTTTCTGGCACACATCTTGAGAGAACTCCAAGGTTAAAGGCGTTTGGTCGGGAGTAGGATTAAGATGGGTGACCTTTTGGGATGCGTGCGAGTAGGACAAAGCACGCTGGAAAAGACCTGTGTCGGTCTGTGGAGCCAGTCGGATCACGGGGCGTTACATTTGGTATCAAAGCAAAAACGATTCTGAGATTGTTCTGTGTTCTGGATTGTTCTGACTGGTGCGACGAGAACGTCGTGTATTTAAGGAGGGGTGAATGTGATACCCCGATTCTGAAAAGCCTTAAGTGATTTGATTGGTACTATCCATACAAACAATGTGCACCTTCTTTTCTGGCACACATCTTGAGAGAACTACAAGGTTAAACGCATTTGGCCGGGAGTAGAATCAGGATGGGTGACGTTCTGGGAAATTTCTGGAATACGTGCGAGTAGGACAAAGCACACTGGAAAAGATCCGTGTTGGTCTATGGAGCCAGTCGGTCGGATCACGGAGCTTTACATTGACGCAGCTCCTAACTTTAGGATTGTGTTCGTAACAAATTGGTTATGTATCTAGGAGGCGCAAATTTGTATTGTAAAACATTATCTCTCAGTCTTTTCAATGTACTTTCATTCTCTTACTCATTTGTATGTTTGCTATCTCAGAGTGAAGCAAAATTTGGAATGAAGATGGCTATGTGGAGTTTTTGGCCAGAAAAAGGGTTCGAGAAGGCTTTGAATGAAGGAATCAAGAAAAATTCAAGAAGCCTGTGAGTTGTTCTTTCACCCTCCGAGTTCCTGATAATTATATACTATATAGCATATCATATTCTTCACAACTGAGTCATACATTGCAGTTTTGATATATTCTCTGGATCATCATCATGTTTGGGGGTGTGTCCTCTAGAGGAATTTAAGCATCCAGAAGGAATCGAGTAGGAATTTCAGCATCCAGAAGGAGTCAAGTTTTGGCAAATGGCAATTTCTCATATATAAGTAACCTAGTCTAGAACTTGCAACAATTTAGAAGCCCCTGCTTCTAAATGTGAAGCATGCAAATTATCCATCTGTCTTCCTTCCTGGCATTCGATCTTTGTCTATTCATTTAGGAGTTCTTGGGATAAGAAGTACCATCCGCTTTCTTTTGTGCAACAATGTGCTTCCTTGCTGAATCAAATGTTAACTGTGATGTCTTTTTTTTTTTTTTGATAAGTAAAGTTCTATTACTCCTAAAAAAAACCCCGAGTGTTACACGAAGAACTGGGATGTCTTTTTGGCTATATTTGAATGCTAATACTGTTAGCCGTTGTGCATAATTTATTTCGAGCCTGAAAACTCTCGATGCAGGCTTGATCCTGGGTTGTTGAAGGAGACTGGACAGAAAGACTTTCTGTGCATCGAAAACCAGGAGGGAGCACATTTTCTACCTGAAGAGTAAAGGAGAGAGACTGGCTGAATATCAGAGGTACCATCTAAGCACTTGTCCAAGCGGATCACCCCTTCAAATTGGTAAGTCCATAGCTTTTCCTCCTTTACACTTATTGCAGTTACTTGCCAGCTTTTTCCCTTGCATCAACGGTTTTCTTTTAGTAGTAGTATAATGTTTCAGAGGATTTCCCAGTGTGGTGTACTTTTGAATAGTTTTACGAATCTAGTGTAGTCCCAAATCGAATTTCAAATCTAGATCCTAACTAAGAAATCACCTGTTCTAAAAAAGCTGAGGAATCATTTGAATCTTTACGATGCTTTTAAAAGAAATCTGCAGCAGCTTGGTCATTTAGAAAGAACCTATTGCATATCTGATTGTTTATATATTGCTGTGTTGAAACACATAATTTTTGGTAGGGTACCAACCCAAACATGTGTATTTCCTGGTGATTCATAAGTGGAAACTAGACGATAGGAGGTGGTTCATGTGGTAAGGGACTTGATTTCAGAGTTCTTGAATTTAAGTCTTATAAATATAAAAGGCTCTATTAAGAGAATAACTCTGTGACAAGCCTAATTATACAAATTGGAAGCTGGCAGGGTGATCTGGTCCCGATGTTGCCCATCTTGTCCCAAACTAGCCAAACTATTCTTTACTCTAAAAAAAGAGTAGTTTTCTTATCGACTGACCATTCGTATAGTTTTGCTTTTTTGCCATTTTTTTCTTCCTGATTTTGATGTGTAGGTATTTTTGGATAAATTTTGAAAACCAAGTACTGCAAAATGATTAAGGTGTTTTTGGATAAATTTCGAAAACCAAATATTGCTAAATGGTTCAATTTTAAGTATAGAGTGTATAACGAAATTTCGTGTTTATTTTTTCAGTCCGGTAAGTTTTCTAAATTACATGCAAGCCCTTTTAATTCCTTATCATACCGTGGAGACTCCGCATATTTGTATCCCAGAATTTATGTTTTTTCCTAATTGCGTTTTCCCACTCTGCCCTTCATTACACTTTTGGTCATGGATTTTTTCCGAAAGTCAATTTCCAAGCTGAACTATTTTTTTTTTTATCAATTGCATCCTCCTTTCATTAATTGAGACAATTTACTTCCCTCACCAATATGCATTAACTTCTAAGATGAAGGGTCCGTGTCAGCAAGTAACCTTTTGGTGTAACTGGTCACACGTTACATAAAAGTTTATACCACTAGTTTAATAAGTGGTTTTGAGGTCGAGTTTTTGTGAATGCAACGATGTTAAATATTTGTTAGAAGAATTTTGTTAATATTTAAGATTAATATTTGGATTGAATCTAAATTAGTCGATCGAATAGTTATTTGTAATATCCCTACCAATTTCGTAAAATCATCATGGAAATTAGACTATAGTAATTAAAAGCAAGCCCGAAAGAAATTCAAGCTACTTATTAGGACCGGGAAAGGAAAAACCAAGTCTAAGAGAGGACCAAAAAAGGCAAAAGGCATAATTTGTTCAATACCCGTTTAGCCCCCGGATAAATCTCTCCATCCACGCCACGTCACCGAAATCCCATGCCCATAATCGTCAATTCCGTAACCTCCAAAATATCCGCTCCCATGATTTTCTCCTTCCGGTATCTGTACAGTCTTTCTTTAGAAGTCACCAAAACAATTCGGACCAATCAAGACCGTCCCTTTTAGAATCCAACGGCTCCAATCAATCGGCAAAAGTTGGTTAAGACATCATAAACCCTAGCCTCCACTAACGAGAAAAAACAGTCTTTCTGTTCCGCCGAACACAAAAGATCATCAAATTCTCTCTTTGTAAAGAGAAGAAAACCCCAAAGATCACAACTTTCCTATGTCCCCATATCAAAGATCCAATCTTTTCTAGACCCCTCTTCATATTTCTCTCTAATCCTTCGAAAGGTGGATTTTTCCCCCCTTTTTTCGCTATTTTTGAGTATTGTTTGGGGCTGGACTATTAAAGTTGGTGTCTTGAACTCTTGGAGGCCGAGTTTTAGAACCGAGTTCGACTCAGTGACGGTTGTCGTTTTGGATCCTAACCGTGTGGCTTCCCCTCTGCGGGATTCTCTCTCCCCTATGGATTTTTGGGGGTACGAGGCCATGAGATAGGGAAAAGATTGTAGCTTTGGCGAGGGGTCTGGGCGAGTCAACTTGAGGGCTGACTCGGTAGCTACTCTTGGATCCTAACCGTGTGGTTTCCCCTCTGCGGGATTCTCTCTCCCCTATGGATTTTTGGGGGTACGAGGCCATGAGATAGGGAAAAGATTGTAGCTTTGGCGAGGGGTCTGGGCGAGTCAACTTGAGGGCTGACTCGGTAGCTACTCAGTGGGCGGGAGGAGGGTAAGATCGATTCTCGGGCTCGTTTTGGGGCGGCGGTAATGCCGTCTGTTGGGGGTATGCGGAGGACGAGGGTTTTCGGGCTTGTGAAGGGGTCCGATGGGGCCCGCGTGCTGCGCTCTGGGCGGTTGCTGTTGCTGGAGCCCAAGAAACCCGCCGGCGACGGGGAGGACGGGCTGGCCAAGCCAAAAAACAGCAGCGGAAAGAACACGAAGGGTTATTCCGCGAGAAACGGTTCTGTCAAGGGGAAGGAGAATGGGTGGGCCCACAATTCTAAACCAAAGCAGGAGCAGGCAGTTGCCAGTAAGGCCAAGCCAGTGATTCCAACTCGGGTACTTAGAAGTAGCAGTAGGGATGCCGTGGATAAAGATAGGAGGAGGTTTGGTAATGTTTATACCAGGAAGAGGAAGAGGTGCAATGATGCTGATGGTGGTTCCGTACCCGAAAGGCCCGTCATGAAAGGTATTCAGTTCTCTAGCAGGCGGGGGAGAATAAGTGAGCAGAAGCGGTGCTTATCTGTTCTCTTGGAGGGTGGTTTTTCTTGTGCTGATGGGCTCGGGGAGTTGTTGGTCTCGGTTTTGTTTTACATGAAGAGGGTTGGATTGAGGCTGTCTTTGTTGGGGGCTTTCTTGTTGTCCGAGCCAGTTTGCAGTGCTTTTGGTACTGTTGGGATTCGTTTCTCATGGGTATGTTTTGTTTTGTGTGTTCTTGTTCAGAGTTTCTACACGTGAGGTCACATTCCACTGCCTCATAGTTTATTGTTGTTGTCCTTTGATCTTGATTTTTTTTTTCTACTTTCAGGACCCTCCTTTGAATAGGATTGGAGTTTGCAAGCTTTTTGGTGCCCTTCAGCTTGTGCCCCTGTTCAAGGTCGATTTTTCGTGTATTCCTTCCTGCTTCTTGTTTATGCATCTTCATCTGGTTTTTAGAGTGAAGAGTCTAACTTTCGAACATGTAAATAACTCTTCCGATGATGATGATGATGATGATGAGGATCCCTATGTCTGCCTGAATGATAGTGAATCAGATAAATTATCCATCCTGGTTAAGAATGAGTCATCTGAAGGAAAAGCTAGCTTGCAAGTAGCTGATACTTCTAGAAGCAAAATCGCACATCCTTCTGTTAGAGCTTCCAAATTAGTTGGCCGAAGTCATCAATTAAGAAGCAATATAGGTTCTCGCGGCATTCGAAAAACAAGGAGCTCTTTGAGACGGAAGAGAGCTGGAAGTCGTACTGTTGGCTTGCAGAATGCCAGTGGTTCCGTAGTCCTAGGTTTAGCCCATATTGGCAAAAGCTGTGTTTCCCGGCCCGTTATTTCTAAGAATGCATCTGGAAGGAGCTCTATAACCACACGATCTGCAGCCAATGGAAAGAGGCCAAGAATGAACTCAGATCTGGGAACTGTCAAGTTACGCTCTTCCACACGCTCTGCAGCCAATGGCAAGAGGCCAAGAATTAACTCAGATCTGCGTACTGTCAAGTTACGCTCTAAGCTGGCAAAGTTGGTTCAGGATTCTGCCATATCAATGTCTGCTTCTCCTAAGTCGTCCCAGGTTTCTGTCGAGTTAAACCCTGCCTTGCATGAAATGGCAGAAGATTCTGTGGAGGCAAATCCTGTTTTGGTTAAATCGGCATTGGGGGGTTCTTTCAAGAGTTCCTCTAGTTGCTCTGCCAATTTGCTCGTTGTAGAAGCTGATAGATGTTATAGGATAACAGGGGTCACCATTGTACAAGAAGTTTCTAACTTGAGTGAGTGGGTGCTTGTTGTGAAGAAAGATGACAGAACCTTTTGCAGTCATTTGGCACAGAGGTCCATGAAGCCTTGTTCTTTTAATCGAGTCACACATGACGTGATATGGTCAACAGATGAGACTTGGAAGTTGGAGTTTCCGAATCGGCAGGATTGGTTTATTTTCAAGGATCTCTACAAGGAATGTGGTGACCGCAATCTGCCAACTACCACTCCTAAGGTTATCCCCGTGCCTGTAGTTCATGAAGTTCCTGGTTATGAGGATACATGCGTTGCTTCCTTCTGTCGACCAGATTACTACTTATCTGTAAACAACAGTAATGAAGTAGCAAGAGCTTTGGCAAGAAACTGTGCAAATTACGACTTGGACTCTGAGGACGAGGAATGGTTGAATACTTTTAATTATAAGTCCTTGGGGGAGAATAGGAGTCCAGAGATTCTTTCTGAGGATAAATTTGAACTGATGATTGATACCTTTGAAAAGGCATTTTATTGCAATCCTGATGATTTTACGGATGAGGAAGCTGCTGCAAGTCTTTGCAAAGAGATTGCTGAGAAGGAAGTTTCTGGAGCTGTATACAATTATTGGATGAAGAAACGGAAGCAGAAACGGTCAGCCCTTGTACGAGTTTTTCAGGTACTGGTATTCTTTTATCTAAACTACTCTTTTCTTTTTTCGTTTGTCGAGAGAAATGCCAATTGGAAATGGAAGTGCTAGAACAGATTTACAGAAACAAACTTTTGTTTCTCATGCTTCCTGTCCCAAGTATCTTGATGTGCTTTTTCTCACCGAGGTAAGTGGGTGTACTTGCAGGGACATCAACCCAAGAGAGCTCCACTGATTCCAAAACCTGCTTTTCGAAAAAAGAGGTCATTTAAGCGACAACCTAGCCTATCTGGGAGAGGCATGCAGCCAAGTCTTTTGCAAGGAAAGCTTATTGGTGGGGAAGTCAACAACTACAGGTTTTCATGGCAAGGACTTCATTTTCCTGCAGCGTGGGGGGCAGAGCAAGATGCTCTGCCAGAGCAGAATGCTGCACAAAAACTAGACGAAGCTAAAGAGTCTGCCAAGAGATGTGTCGAATCTGCTATTGAGAAACGTCAAAGAGCTCAACTGCTTATGGAGAACGCCGATCTAGCAGTCTACAAGGCGGTAATGGCACTTAAGGTTGCGGAATCTGCCTCCTGCACTGGCGCAGCAGCAGAAGTTACTGCTACTTGTGACATTGATTGGCAGACTTAGCTGTTATTCCGAGAATCTGTAATCGAAAAGTAAAACTCTTACCCGATCGAAATGGAGCTCAGATGGTGGGGGGATGACGGCCTTTTGAGGAGGAGGAAGCACCTTTGAGTGATGCATCTTCTTTATGTGTATAGTTTATTGAATGTACATTCTTGTACCATTATGTAATGACCTCACACCAAATATTTTACCATGGAGATTTGGTTCGGGTTTCTTCCGAAAGAAAGTAGTGGAAAAAAGGGTAAATCTTAACAGCAGTTCTTGTGTTTGCCTCTGAAGATTCTTGCTTGAAGTGTCCGAGCACCGACAACCAAACTCGATACTTCACGTCTGATTGAGCTAAAATAGACAACGGTAGGCATCTTAGATTCACCTAACGAACAATGGCAATTTGCTAGTTGGCATTCATTAAAAAGTACAGACTAACAAGCCAATTACAATGTCATCAATTCCCTGTTTAGGCGCTAGGCCATAACGACCCGATCTATATGGAAGTATCGACTATTAGGCCGACTTTGGCATATGCTATATCACAGATACAAAAGATCTACACACAACAAGCAACAGTTGAATGTCAGTGTCCCGAATTCGATTATTGTTGTCACATGTCGCTCATTTTAACCGGTGCATCCGCCAAGTCCTGGATCTCCTTCTTGCTCTTTATCGATATCCACTGCTTTGTATGGGAGTCCAGTCTATCCAAGTCATCGGCAATCCCCAGGTACCCATAAAGAAGCTGCTCCATGATCTTGTCCCCTTGAGTTCCGACATCTACGCTGCTACTGCTACTGCTTGTACTGGATAAGGCTCGTTGGAATTCGACCTTCCCTCGGTTATTGTCAGAAAAGTACTTGTGTATCCTCTCTGCACTACTTAGTCCAGTAAAAGTTCCCAAGAACTTCAGTAATATGATACTCTGATCAGCTGGTTTCCCCAGCGCAACCTTCATTTTCCCTTCCACAAACCCTTTTCCTATAATTGAAAACAACATCAGCGTGTCGATTAACCTTCACATAAATGTAGAGGGGGGACTATATATTCTTTCCAAGTGATCATAGGTAAGCAGGCCTGTGCAATGAATCTACTTTAATGGGTCTCACCTCTAAGAAAAGATGCAACCGTCTCGATGGGTATAACTTTCTGGCCTTCCGGATTGTTATTTGACATGGAAATGTTGTGGATGATAACGAGTGGAGGCCAGAGAATCAGGTCCTCCTTCTGAGCAAGAGCTTCCGAATCAGGTAGAACCTCGGGAACCCATGTTATGGTATCACAAGGCACGTATGTGCTCCATCCCATCAAAACACATATTGCTTTGTGAAGACCCAAGTGCTTCGCTCTTAAACCTACCTTGTGAGACATAAAAGCATGGGTAACCAAGCGCTGAGTGTCCAGGAACTCCTTTGATAGCCTGTCAGTGTTTGAAATGAGTAAGAAACGCAACACTCATAAAGCTTACGCATCACGGAATAATGTTGAATTTTAGCATAAAAGCGAATAATGTTATATTTTTTAGCATAGCTAGTTGAACTATAGATGACATTTGGAGTCGAAGCAAATGAAAACATTTAACTAACCCAACCCTCTGGAACATTACGACTGTCGACATTTTTGTGAACTGAAATTGGGGTTTGGAGAAAAAACTACAATGGGGATTCAGAAAAAGATAATCCCTTTAATCAACAAACTCTCTGCAAGTGCTAACATTATTGTGCAAAGAACATGATGCAGTGAGAGCGAATATAACCCCTAGAGCAACAATGGGATGCCATACGGAAAACATCGACCACCTATAAAATTAGCTTGCTCAAACAAGCAACCACAGTGATCCTAGAAAACGAATTACCATAAAGAAAATCCAGCAGCCACTCAAGAAAATAAGCATTTTGGAGTTATTAAAAATTTCACTGATAATTGTTTGGAGAAGGAACAAGGAATCTTGAAAATGTTCTCACTCTAAAGTGCAAATTGAAGAAAAGAAGAAAGACAGACCTTCTACCGCACACAACGCAGAACAAACTACCAGCTTTTCCTTGCTCCCTGTATCTTTTCTGGAGGGCTGGATGCAAATTCAATCTTTTGGAGTATGTTAAGAAGGCTTCATTGACCAGCTGCTTGAATTCCTCTGAATCTTCAGATGGCTCAGTTGCGAAACCTTCTGATGCACCGTCATCATCCCCAGCTGCATTTTCATTGCTACTCTGGATAATCTTCTGCTGTCTATGGAGACGGTTTCCTTTGGTCTCATATGATTTGTTCCACTGTAAAGAACTTGATTTATAATATTTTTCTTGATTCCTCCATTGATATGGTGGAGAATCACTAGATTTGAACCGAACTTCAGATGATGAATCCCTTGGTCGGTTTGGCTCATCATACATCCTCCCCTTTGAGTATCTCAATGAGTAAGACCTATTATGCCTGTCAGAGTCCGGTGCATCTACATAGTCATCAATCCACTCATTATCATAAGGATTCTCACATTCTCTCGCTATAATTGAATCTCTGGAAAAGATAGTTCTTGTATCATGTTGACCAATATCTTCTTCCATGGAATAATAACTGTTAGGAATGGTATCTGGCAGATTGTCCATGGCAATCTCCTCCATTCTCTGCCTCTTGGCAGCTTTAAGAAATTCAAAATTATCACGCATGGACATGTCTGGCAATCTATCCTTTGAATATTGAGGGCCAGCATCTCTCCCAAACCCATAACCCGATCTCAAGTGAAAATATTGTCGATCTTCTGCAACTCCTGAAAAGGATCTTGGGCGATCTTGTGATCCCTTTCTCACACCCTCCAATTGACAGCATTCAGGGCATGGAGGTTCACCCTTACGCTTTAGTGAGTATATCCCACGTTCATCAAGGCTCTCTAGTGCTGCCTCCTGAAGTAGATCACGATGCATTTGGTCAGTACTTGGTCTCATACTCCGCAAAGAACCCTCAGCCCGATCAATCCTTTCATCAACAGGATGCATAACAACCGATCTGAAAGATTCACCATATTCATGATCTCCACAAACGTGCTTATAGCCCATCTGGGCACATGGAGGTATCACTTGTCTGCTTATATCTTCAGAAGGATAAACGTTATCATCACAGGCATGTTCCCGTGATTCAAAGTCATGGTACTCATCATACTTGGTAGACCTGTGGTTGCTGTTTAGATCACTTCTTAGAAGTCTCTTACTGGTTCTGATGTCTCTTAAATTTGTTCTTTGATCACAATTGTTATAACCCTCAGATCTTGTGAACTCCATACTGCTCCTTGAATAATCAGGTGAGGCAGGCAACGGTACACCCTCCTCGAATGAACCTGTATATTCACACCTCGAGACTCCTGAAGATGAACAAGGGAAATCATCATCTCGAGTTACGTGCGCGATATTCTTAGAATAGGATGCGGGTACTGGTATTTCATTATGAAATTTTCGGTGGTCACCAGTTGTCCGATAGCTAAGTTTCTCGAAATGAGCAGGCTCTTGATACCTAAATTTTGTATGCTCAATAGAATGCTGATGTGAAGGGATCACTTCTTCGGAAGGTTCTTGATGATGAAATCTCTCATGTTCAAAAGCATCCCTAAACCGATATTGATCATGCTCAATAGAATCCCGATAAAAAAGTCTCCTAGGCTCATCATTCTCCTGGTAATGGAATCTCTTTTGTTCAACAGCGTCCCTAAAGTGGAGTTCCTCATGCTCAATAAAGTCCCGATAACACGATTTCTCACGCCTAGTCTCAGGACAACAAGGATTTTCATTCTCAAACTGTCGGAACTCCCTACTATGAGATGCACGTGATACAGGAGCATCATCATCTACATAACTTGGGGTAGGACCCATCTGCCGAGTGACCATGTGAGGTCTGCTTGTCATTCCATCCTCCATGTGCAATGACTTCTGCTCCCGTAACCCATGTGCATGGTGGATTCCACTCGGATAGTCCCCATTGTTTACTCTAGAAGCTGCACCATGATACTCATGCATATACATTGATTGTGCTCTACTGCTTCTAGGATTTTCATGCTCATACTCAACATAGCCATGTTTTCTTGGCTTGTCAAGATGAGTCCTCTCATGCTCCAGAAACTGCCGATGAGATCCCTGTCGGACCTTCTCCCTTCGGGCTGTGCCCAAATGCCATCCATGCTGTCTCCTCTCACTTGGACCACCCTTGCCCTCATGAAGCGCCACTCTTCCAGTACCCTCAATCTTACGGCAAGGACTCACCTCAGGACAAGACCTGGGGCTCCCCATCGAACCCTGATTGGTACCAAATCTCTGTTGTCTATGCAGCCTCGAAGGTGGGGATACCGCCCCATGATCCTCGTCCCTCCTTGATTGCATCTCTAAACTCCACACCTTTGCACTTAACCACCAGATACTAAAACCTTCAACTCCGAAACCAAAAACCAACTTTCAGATCATCGAACGCCAATAATTCCGCCTACTAACAGCACTATCGAGTCCCCCATAAATGTGCAAAAAAACCTTAAAACCAGAAAAACCACTAACCCAGTAAAGTCTCTTCCTTTACCCCAATTTCCTATAACAATCTCAAATTTTAATCCGAGCAAAGCCCGGAAAGAAATTCTAATCCCCCATAGATGTATAAAACAAATCCCAGTAAAGTTCCTTCCTTTCGATTCTCCAATTTCCTAAATCCACCTCAAATTGCAATCCCTAAAACCCTAAACCCTAAACCCAGTAAAGTTCCTTCCTTTCTATTCTCCAATTTCCTAAATCCACCTCAAATTGCAATCTGAGCAAAACCCAGAAAGAATTTCCCACCAAGTCACTTGACAAGTTACTAACACGGTAAAGTTCCTTCCTTTCTGTAACCCAATTTTCTAAGTCCACCTGAAATCGCAAACTGAACAAAACCCAGAAAGGATTTCCCAACTTTCTGACTCAACAAGCAGTGTTCCGACAAGAATACATGACAAAGGAGAAAGGTCAAACCTTTGTTGGGACCACCACCCTTAACAAACCCAACACCGTTTGTCTCCTTCCAATTGAGCTAATAGTGGATCAAATAGCTTCAACCCCAATTCTATTGACCTCTTCTCCGGCGTTTTAAATCATTTATATCGGGAGAATTTCGATGGTTGTGGAACTTGGAGCTGGAATTATAAAAAGGGTTTTGATGGAAACGAAGGAGAGAAACAGCTAGGCAGCTTTTATTTGTCTTTGGTGCTCTTTATCCCTTACTTTTCCCTCTTTTTCTGGGGCTGATTGGGTGCAGATAATCCAGGCCCCGTAGCAGGTTCGCATGCGTTAAGTCGTGTTTTTTTCCGTTAATGACATGTTTGTTCTAGAATTAGAATTCACGTTTAAAGAAAAGAAGAATGAGAATATTACTATTGGACTAGACACGATTCTTCGATAAAAAGACGTACGAACTATCTTATTAATATTAGTTAGGAGGATGGTGCTACTGGATGTCCAACGGCCCCAATCCAACTTGCTTTTTTTGGTTTATTTCTCAGGTAGAATTTGATTAAATGCTTCCCTATTGTATCAGTTTTGTATAAAATCTCTGATTATTTATTAAAATTATGCCCGTTAATCCAAATTCGAGACAGACATAATTTTAATGGTAACTATAGACTTTTGTCCATCTAACACATTTTTAACGCCAGGTAGGTATTTTAATATCAATTTTCGAGTCGATATCTACCTATTTATCCAAAAAAACAGTGAGAAATTCTGTTAAATATCAATTTATGGGACTGCAATTTCTCTGGCTTCAAGTTGCTAGTTGGTAACGGTTAGACAGTAAATGTGGTTCGTTCTTCACAGAAATATTCTCTTTACTTTATCAGGACTTGTAGACTAAATGAAGCAAGTTGGTTAAAATTGATCAGATAGTCTTATTTAAGCAAAAGCTGGACAAGCGATATGATGTAAGAAAAGCAAGCTGCATTATAGCCTTCTTGCATGTTGTAAAGTATATTAGCAAATTTTTCCACCAATATATATATATACACAAGATTAACCATTTTCTCCTCACTACAAGCTAGAGAGGAAGTGATTGAGAGGAAGAAGATGGCAGTTAAGGAAAATGTTGAACTACAACTACGCCGCGCCGAAGAACAAGGCGGTTGCATCATATTGGGGAAGTAAGTTCGAGTCATGAAAATACAAGTTATGGAATGATATAGCTTGTTGTATTTTTTTTTTAACTTTGAGTCTAAATTTGCATAATAAATTCCAGGTTTCTGGAATCCCCTTAAACCTTAGCATAATAAATTCGAGATTTGCTATCTGTTAGAATCAAAATAATAAGTTTATTTATTTTTTGGTAAGTAAAAATATATTAAGGAATAATATGTACAGAAACAGCATCTACCATTACAGACAAAATACCCCCACAGCAAAATTACAACGCAAAACCCCGTAATCGAAAGACTACCAGAGAACAAAAAACTGCCAAGTAAGGGGGGAGAGTGGGAAACAAAACCAGACACTTCTCACATCCAGGAAAATAATAAGTTTATATCCTCCCTAGTGTACAAAGTTTACATAGTTTTATAATTAACTACAAGATCAGGACAATATGTATTTGGCATACCAAGTATGACCTGGATAGAATATATATTCAAGATTTGAGTAAATTTGGATTTATATTCCATGATAAGTAGGACGTATCTCCCAGAGTCCTGCACATCAAGAAAATATATGCTGTCATATTTTAACATGAAAATTTCATGTCAACTGAAAGCATGTTATTGCTTATTAGTCTCTAATTATCAATTTAAAGTGTTTGGTGATTAACTCCTTACAATCGGCTCATCGGGAAATTAAGTTTAGTCATGTAAGTTTTGTAAGATTTTCAATATTTTACTGCACCACCACTATGATCAGCTGTTGATTGAAAATAGCTTTAAAATGAAACTTCTTATAATCAATTATTCACATAAATTTAAATTAGTGATAAATGAGTAAAAATATTGTTCGGTCTTATGTAAAAAGTTTCGAGTTCGAGTCTTTGGGAATGCAGCAGTGTTAAATACTTGTTGAAAATACTTCGACACATTTCAAAGGTCCCACCCATCGCAAACCTCAATTAATCGGCGCAGTTATATCTGTATAGTAAAAAAAAGTTGACTTTTGATGAAACATACCTGGGCCTGAGCAATTGTATCCCCACAAAACAGGAGGCCAAGACCAAATTGAGTGCACCAACAACAATATACGCATAGCCCATGAAATCGTTCTTTCCTCCAGCCCAGCTCGCATTTGATAGGACCAACGTCTTCTTGCCTTTGAACTCGTAAGAGTTGTAGTTGTTCTGCAACTCAACCTCAACGACGTCGTTTGCTTGAAGATCCTCCTCTATCCTTCCATAGAGCTTCCGGAAGGTTGGCAATGGAGCTGTCCGCATCCAAACCATTAGATCCTCTTGCTCACTCAACTGCATGCACCACACCATGTTCAACAACATTAACGTGTTCTTCTTGGACCAAATAATTCAAATCCAAATTAAGCATGACTAAAAGGAGCAACAAAATTCTACAACCAATTTTTAGTGCAATTCTATTTTCTTTAACTCTAACTCGAGACTTCTGGAACAATTCACGGAATGAAAGTAATGTGACCAAGGAAGGGAAAGGAGGCGTACAGGAAGCTCAGGGTCGAGCCTGCCTCCTCCAACGACAGGCCCACTTTGGAAGTTCTTGGGATACACATTGGACCCGAACCTGTGGTTCCTGTCGCTGTCCCAAGCGATGTTCTTCCTGCTGACCTTAAGAGCCGACCGGTTCACGTACAAGCTGTAGGTGTCGTTGAACAGGCTCCAGGCGACAAGCCCGCACGGGATGATCGCCGCTGTCTTGTTGCCGTCCACGTATTCCTCGGGCGAGCAGTCGCCCATTGTCGAATCGTACGTCCCGTCTAGCATCTGCTGGTCGTTACGGCCCATCACGTACCTGTATCCGACAGCGCTCGAACATGAATTTAAAAAAAATTCTAAATGAACCGTACACAATCAGTGTATTGTTGGTTTATCTATCTCGCTACCAACTCAACAATTATGCATTGTTCCGTTCAATTTTTTGGAAATTAATCACATCAATCACCAAAGTCAGAACATAATTATCTTCATTTTATATTGTGAATAGTAAACAGGTTTACTTGCCGGCGGTGATTTTGGTAGAAATTCTCGAGTTGATAATATATGAAAATAGGGCTCTTCATATGTTTTGGAACCTGTAAAATTAACCTAAAATATGAGACAATTACCAGGTATATAAATAATATATATATATATAGACACACACACACAAGAAATGCATTGAATTTATGTGACTAACAGTTAATTTCCTGATGCATAATTTGCTTGTTGAGCTGCTCTGGATATAGGCAACCTCCTGACTCTTGAAATCTAGGGGAACGCAATCCAAATCGTACCGGTCAAGGATCTCAACTACCTACGTATATTTTCACTTTTGTAAGTACATTATTCTTGCGATAAATAATACGGTATTGACACATCATCTCAAACAAAATTTGCACGGAATTTAACTTCACTAATGCAAGGGTTGTGTGAGCAACAACGACCCACTAGATCAATTCGTTCAGATATCAAGTTAGAATTTTCATATCCAATTCAAAATTTTAAAGGCAACGAGTAAATGAATTTTATTTTTATAATTTATGTTAGAATTAAGAGTCGTTTTGATATTGAATTCGATTCTAAAGAATTTGGTTAATAGAATATAGGGGAAAAATACTGTATTTTGTATATTTCCTGCAAAGAAAAAATTAAGAGGAAGAAGAAGAACGTCTATTAGTCTTACATTTTGTGAAGCGGATAGAGAAGCTAGGCCGATTGGGATGAAGACGACGGCTACGAAAATGAAGGTGGCAATAATCTGGAAAACCCGTAATTTCTTTTTTTGAGCTTTTAATATCAAATATCATATCCAAAAATTATCATTAAATTAAAGTAAACATACCAATCCTGGAGTTAATATTGGTTTGCAAGCTGGAAGCTCTTGCTGTGTAAATTTCGAATCTGCATTATATACCCAGATCAAATTAATTAACAAAGAAAATGTTTTAAGGTAATGGAATTAAGGAAATTAATTGAAATTAACAGAAAATAAGAGAAATATGACATTAAAAAAATTAAGGAATAAGAAACAGACATGGAGGCCTTTCATGCTTTCTGGGTACGTTGGAATTTGAATCCTCTCGGCTCATGGGTTTGGCTTTTACGTCGATGACCACGTTGCCCACCATGAATGCTTGGATTTATTATTATTATTATTGATCAATAAATATATTATATTTAACAATCTTATATTTCAGAAACGATGGAGAGAAAAACTGAAACTTGAAGGAAAGAAAATGGCGGCGGTTCTATTGGGAGAGGCCATGACGATGACCCTTCACCCCGATTGATGCGGTGCAATTCCCTGTTTTGTTTTCCTAGCAATTGCCTATTTTTGGTAGGGTCATTAACTGGCTTTTGTGAATATAACGTAACGCATAAATCCAGTTCGAATTTGTGTCGGTGATCTAATTGTCACAGTAATATTCGAAATATTAGGTCTAAAAAAACAATGCAGGCTTGTGGAGGCAAAAATATCTAGAGGAATGTTCCGTTAAAGAAAAAGCACAGAGGACTCGTGACATTAAAACAAAGATTTTGAAATTATTTTAATTTATAAAAAGTACGTTCGAGTAGTATCTATTAGTATATATCAAACTTTTTGTTCTTATAAAATTACGAAATTGGATGGCCATACCTAGGACTGAGAATAGGTCGGGCTCATGGGTTTAGACCCAAAATTGGGCCCGAGTCTGTAGATATCTTTTTGGTTGATTGTTGGCCGACGGGCTGTCGGTGTAGTCCATCACCGACGGTGGATCGGTGTGTCGGTCGGGACACACAACCAATCGGGCTGGCAGACCAACCCAATTGGGCTTTACAAAACAAGGAAACTAAATTAAAGGCCCACGGTCAGCTAATTTCTTCCACATAAATTAAAGGCACACGATCTCTCTCCAGCTTCTTCTTCATCTTCTTAACTAAGGAAAGACCATCCATTTCTTCCAGGTTGTCGAGGAAAACATTTTAAGGTTTCTAAAAATTTGGATTTTTTAGGGAAAGAGAACAAGGGTCGAAGGATGAAGAGAGGAAAGGAAGGGAGGCGGAGGAGCTTGGTGGGCTGGTGACCAGCGGGAGGTTCGAGGACGACGGAGGACGTGAAGGTATCGACACCTCTTGGCCTTTGACTTGCTCTTCTTCTTTGAGAGTATCGACACCTCTTCACCTTCCTCTGTAATTTGATTCTTCACATGCATCACCGGAGAAGCTACTGCATGTGTACCATCCGCTGCTGCATGTGTATCGTCTAAGACGAAGAAGGGGTGTTTAAGGCGACAATGTTTTGGTCGGTGAGGCGGCATAACGGGTTAGGAAAAAACCTACACCGAAACGACACCGCACAGTCGGTTTAAACCGACGCTAACCATAACACCATTTTTTTCTAGGGGTTGGCTTTTGGTGGTGAGTCGAGTTGGTCGAATTAGCGGTGAGTCGAGTTTTTTTCGGTTTCAAACTCAGCCCTAACCATACCCCATATATATTACTTTGGAAGAAAGTTTGACCTGCGACAAAGTTCAACGTCAAAAAATAGTCAATTTTAGCGACAAGAAAATTCCCTTTGCGAAGTCAGATGATCATTATGAAAAAAAAAAAGAATAAAATGCCTGGACCAATTTGTGTTTGGTAAGTAATTTTTTTATAGAAATCTGGTAAGTAATTATCGAGTCACTCTTTTCCTATCACAAATTTTTTAATAGATTTTATCGCAGTAAATTTTTAATATAGTTAACGATCGTAATCTTATAAGAATAAATTTCACTCAAAATAAGTTGTAAATATTACTATTAATAAAATCTACTTATAAAATATGTTATTTTTTATTTAAAAAGACACGTGTCCAACTTTTATTCTTCGATAACCGGACATTATAGAAATTTGATAATTGTAACATTTTATGACCAGTAATGTAACCAATAGTACAATTTAAGTATAAGATAGTAACAATATTTATTTTCATCAAATACGGGTTTCATTTTTTTTCACCTTGGTTCTTAAATAACATAAATTAAAAAGGGGTTTAAATTCATTGGGGACATGGGTAATCCCCGGATAGGGACAATATTAGAAATACAATAATTAAAAAAAATATCAGCAAAATAATACAAATTATGGAAATACAAGTATGGGAATATTGGTTTCCATTTTCTCGGATATTGGTTTTCATCTTCTATGCTATTGATTTCATTCTACTATGATATTGGTTTCATTCTACTATGATATTGATTTCCATCTTTTATGTTATTGGTTTCCATCTTCTATGTCATTGGTTTCCATCTTCTATATTATTGGTTTCATTCTACTATGATATTGGTTTCATTCTACTATGATATTGGTTTCCATCTTCTCGGATATTGGTTTCATTCCACCGTGATATTGGTTTTCATCTTCTCCAATATTGGTATCCTATTATAAGTGAAAATGTATACCATTTGAATGTATTGGTTTCATTCTTCTCGAATATTGGTATCATCGTTCTAGGATATTGGTATCATTCTATGGTGTCATTCATCTAGGAATTTTTTTATTCGAAAGAAGATATTACCCCTAATATAACGAGAACCCTAAACGATGACGAATAAGCACACCACGATCAACAAAATTGAAGGGACATAGATAGAGAGATTGAAGATCTAGAGACAGGTGAGCCGTATTGGACCAAATAAGCACACCACGACGTGGTCTAAAAACTTATAAACCGCTGCCCTCCCCTTTTCCCAAAAGGCCAAAAACCTCTCTAAATTATAATCCCAAAAAAATTATAGAAAAAAGAAAGAAAAAAAAGGACGAAACGGGAAGCATCCATGTCGTGGCTCTTCAAGGAGCCTCCGCCGCAATCGCCGACGTCCTATTCGTCGTCGGAGCAGAGCCGGCAGGCCCAACCGCTGGGCGCCGTCGGCGGAGGGGTGGATAGGTAGAGCCGTCGCCGAAGGGGCTCGTCGGGATTAGGAACGATCTGGCGGAGCTCGGCGAGAACTTGAAGAGCGGCCTCTCGAAGCTGAGGTCCAGCTTGTTGCCGTTCCGGAATAGCTCTATCGAAGAGGAGGAAGAGGAGGAGGAGGAAGAAGAAGAGGAGTAGGGGGGGCCTCTCGAAGCTGAGGTCCAGCTTGTTGCCGTTCCGGAATAGCTCTATCGAAGAGGAGGAAGAGGAGGAGGAGGAGGAGGAAGAAGAAGAGGAGTAGGGGGGAGCGGTGGGGAAGGTGGAATTATATTTTTTTTGTGAAATTATATAGAAAAAATGTGGAACCCTAATGAGCATAGATGGGATTATATTTTTTTTGTGAAATTATATAGAAAAAAGGTGGAACCCTAATGAGCATGTTTGGATAAAAACTCGAAAATACCCTCAACAGATTCTGACCATCAGATCTGTAAAAAAAGAATTTGATCAAATCTAAAGGCTCATATTTAGTACATACCATGAGGATGATTTTTATGTAGTCCCCCTAAATCCAAATCTTAAGATAGTAACGCCTTTTCTTCTCAGAAGAGTTAATAAACGCCTTTCCTTTCCAACAAAAAAAAAATAACGCCTTTCCATGGAACAAAAAGGAAATGAGCCTACACCCTACTAACGGAAGAGTCAACGGTTCCTACGTGACCCCGACCTATTTCATTTGATTTTTTTTTGACGGAAATTTTTTCCTCGAAAATATTTGATATTTGTTTAATTAATTAATTCTATTTTGATTTAATTTTTTTTATAAATACTTCGATGTTGTTGTAAAATATAGGTGACTAACTTTCTTTATCTAAACATCTCGATGATAAATCCCTCAAAAAAAACATCTCGATGATATTAATATCTCATATTAATATATGGGGACCAACAAGACATCGGAAGTGACGATATCAGTGTGGAAAAAAAGAGAGAACATTGAAGTTAATGATTCAGAATTAATTATATTAATTCAGAGGGGTCAATTTAGAGACAAAGAATGTATTGAGCGTACTTCTTTATGATGACTAAGCTATTTCTCCTAGTCTCTCATCTAATTCAAACCAAACCAATTTTTTAATAAGTTACAATAATTTTAAGGTTTCACTCTTTTACTTTCATATTCAGTAGTAAGATATAAGAAGAAAAAAAATCATGTAATATTCTCCACAAATTTTTAAAAATAATAAAATCATAATTATTGAATATACATTATCATTGTTTAAGACAAGAAAAGATGTCTGAGAGAGAGAGCCGACCATAAGTGGTAATGGATTTGCACAAACACAAAAGAAGATGGCTCTCTCATGAAGAAAGAACCTTCCTTTTTTCACACTTCTCCGTTCCCAAACACACCCGCCCAAACTATACTCATTTACTTTCTCTCTTCTATAATTTCCACTTCTCTTCCATTTTTTCCATGTTCTCTCTCTCTCTCACTAGTCAGTCACTAGGACTAATCAGGTGAAGGGCCCCACTTCTAGTTAATATTCCTCTCTCCTCTTTGTTGGGTTCTTTTCCTTGGGTCCATTATTATTATTATTATTATTATTATTATTTTACCGACAAGTGAAGATCATCTTTGTGTAAACCACACTCTTGGGTTTTGAGAAAGTTTTTAATCTTTTCTTGGCCTCTCCTATTTCTGAATTGAGCTAAAAGGGGCTTAATTCGAAGATGAGCATGTCTGAGCGAGAGAGGGAAGATCAAAGGTGAGATTTTAGCTCTGGGTTCTTCTTATTGTCTGATTTTGATTAGCAAGTTTTGAGCTTGGAATAGTTGATGATATTTTTCTTGGTGGGTTTTGTCTTCTGATTTATGGGGTTGTCTTGAGGGTTTCTTCAGTTTCCTACTGTACTAAACTGTCTTGTTGATGATTCCCTTTTGTGTTTTTGGCCTCTTGGAAATTAGTAAAGAAGTTAAGACAAGGGATCTTCTTTCCTCTGATTGTTTTCTGGGGTTCAAAAGGTGTAGATTAGGTGCCCTTTCATCTGAAGCTACTAATTTGGGTTCATTTTGGGTGTATCACTCCATTGCTTTGAAAATGGAGGAGGAAAAGATCAGTCCTTTTTTTTTTATTGTGAATCCGTTGCAGTACTAGTAGTCAACGAAGACTTGCTAAAGTTGACTTGGTGATTGATCAAATGGAGGCTTATGCTCCATTCGAGATGTTTTTTCGCGTAATTAGATAGCCATTAGATTAAGGTAGGGGCTTATGGCATTTTAAAGTTTTGTTTCATCGTTCTTGGCGTGGATCTTGCTCATGCTTCTCTGTTGTATGTTGCTGCCATTTTTTTGTTGGGGACTAAGATCTGAATGATCCAAAGAATGCTATAGTGGGAAAATATGATAAACCGAAGAATGCACGAACCGTCTCTTGTACCTAGTTATCAAGGTGATTGCGCACTAAGATATTGTTGTTTACCAGAGTTAACTCTGGAATGGAGGATTCCAATATGACCATCGAGTTTCTACGGGCTCGGTTGCTGTCAGAAAGAACTGTTTCAAAATGTGCAAGGGAGAGAGCTGATGAACTTGCAGACAGGGTAGGTTTCAAACCCTGGTTTCTCTATCCTTTGCCGTTTTCATTATATTCCACGCGCTTCTTTTTGGCTCGTTGCTTCCTTGACGGTGTACCTGAATTAGGTGGTAGAACTCGAGGAACAGCTGAGAATTGTTTCTTTCCAAAGAATGAAGGCTGAGAAGGCAACTGCAGATGTTCTCGCTATTTTGGGAGATTATGGTGTTAGTGATGTTTCTGAGACAGTTGACTCGAACTCCGATGAGGATATACCTTTTGAATCAAGAAGATACAGTAAACCTTCCAATGAAGAGGAGCAACATGTCAATTCACGAGGGCAGCATGAGTCAGAATTCTCAGGTTCTGAGTCATCTCCAGGTAGAAGCTTGTCTTGGAAAGGTCGCAAGGATAATACTAATTCAGCTGAAAGGTACAAGGGTCCGTTCTACAGACGGCGGAACAGCATTGCTTCTGTATGTCCTTCTCCAAGACATCGTACTGGAAAGTCATGCCGCCAAGTACGACGTAAAGAATCCAGGTCTGTCTTCTTTGTTTTCCTTCCTATACTAAACTTCCTAAATGATATATTGTGTGATATTGTTCGCCATTCAATATTAATGGAAGATTTAATTGGACATTGAGATCCTTCTGTCTGTTTCAAAGTAGTATGATGCATCTTTCCTCAGGACGCAAAAATTAATCAAATTCTTCTGCCTCTAAATCCGCATAGTTTCCTGCAGTGATTGAACAGAAAATATGCTTTCATAACCTACTCTTCTTCCCTGTCAATTCTGATTTTGCCTGTTGGACCAGATACATGGCAGAGGACCCTAAAACAAATGCCATGAGAGCTGACCCCCCAGCCAAAGAAACCTCGAGCTCGACTGCTATAAAAGTTCGATCGATGGATAATGGAGGTGAAACTGCTGGAGCATTTGAAGATAGAGCAGGAGAACTCTTGTCTGAGGCTCCTATTTTTGGCGGCACGGAGAATGAAGCAAATGCAAATAGTAGTGACTTAGACAACAATATGCAAGGAATAGATGTTGACATGGAGCAGGCAATCAAGAATCGGGCCCAACTGATTGGCCAATATGAAGCAATGGAAAGGGCTCAAAGCGAATGGGAGGAGAAATTCAGAGAAAATAATAACAGCAACCCGGTAGGTGAAACTGGAACCTATTTCATGCTTCATATATGCAGAGAATATGCATGCTAGAAAAGTACTTGGCTAGGTGTTTGCAAACTGAAATGCCTCAAATTCAATCTTTTTGGATGCCGACATTACGCTGAATACTTCCTAAATTTAGTAGTGCAAACTTTGTATATGTTACTTTTTGACAGATCAAAGTTTTCTCATTTTTTCCTACAATTAGTGAGATCAGCTGTGTTACTTGCTCTTTGAATGTATTGTTTTTGTATACATCTTGGCAAGATGTTGATATCGTAGTAGAGTAACTCATCAAATTGGTTATTGAACTCACTGAAATGTCTTTTTTTTTTCCGATCTTCTTATCTTGTAGGATTCTTGTGATCCGGGGAACCGTTCAGACATAACAGAGGAGAGATATGAGATGAAGGAGGAAGCACCACTTACCCCTGGGACGACCGGCACACATGTCGTTGGGCCAAATGCTGAAGCCAATGTCTCATCCAATTTTCATCAGAATGGAGTGTCATGTTCATCTGTTAACCTGGGAGAATTTAACGAACGGAAGAGCAGCGACATGCCTGCTGCCGAGCCCCTTAAAGAAGGCTTTTCGTTCCCTCTGCAGAATGCAAAAGAAAACGCGGAGGCCTCCAGAACCGACCACAGTTCACGATCAGATAACGGCAACTACAGTCCTCATCCACCCAGTCGGCAAGATCTTCCAACAGGCCAATCAGCACCTACCTTTCCTCCAACAACTCAGGCCAGTTTGAGCGAAGAGGCAGTTCCTGTAGATGAATCATATGCATTGGTGCCACGAAAAGGTTTGGAAAAAGTAGGCGGTGTCCTGAAATCACTTAAACAAGCAAAGCAATCCTTACAGCAGAAAATGAAGGACGTGCCGGTGATAGAAGGTGGTGCTCTTGTACCTTCTCTTCCCTCTTCAACTTTGAGGAACACGGTCAGCTATCCTGTCGGGCCAATCGGACTTTTCCGACTTCCTACTGATTTTGCAGTGGAAGACAACATTCAAGCACTCATCCCTAGTTCAGCCAACCGATTAACTCTGGGAAGCCACTATCCCGATACAGCCATCTCAGCAAGCTTTAATGGTCGACTTGTCAGCCGTCCTTACATAGAGTCCGGGTCCACTGGCACTTATGCAGACCATATACCTTCCGGGCAATACCATGTTCAGCAACTAGCCTATACTCAGAGACCTTATCATGATCCTCCCATCTACAGACGAGCACATTCTACCGGACCCCACGCTTCATCCGACGATCAATCGATCAACGCACCGAGTGCGTACTTTGAAGCTCGACCAGCCCGGGGCTTACATTTCCCGGATGTTCAACCAGGGAGCGAATTCTCATCAGGTAGATATGCAGAATTCGGCTCAGGATTCGCTCCTCCTCGAAGACCGCCTTCCGATCCTTACATTGACATGGGCATGCTCACCTCTACCAGATACACATATCCATTCCAAACCATGAATGCTTCCTCCCAAAATCCAATGTACCTGACACCCCCTGGTGAAGCTTTCTCATCATCCTTACCTGGTAGAAGTCTTGGCGTACCTCCTGGTAATTTACCATTCAACAACGGTACCTCACCAAACTTGTATAGATATTAGGTTATTATATAGCAATTTTACAAAGTAGGAGCAGCGAATTTGTGTGTAATATTCGATGTAATAATTAATACCTTTGTGAAAAATAATTAATAATATATAGGTATTCATTCCCCTGTATGTTGTTGTCTGAAAAGACTTTTCACACGTGTCATTAAAAAAAATGGTGACAAAAAATGTTCAATTTTGTTCCCAATGACAATTTGTCAAACTTATACTCAAAATCTTTATTCACTATAAATTTGGATGGGTTGGATTACTTGTGATTGTTGATACAAGCAATCCTGATGAAAAATTGATAGTTATCTATTCTAATTATTTTTTACTTAATTTGATTTTTGAACACATTTTTAATACAGGGAGAAACTTGTTATTTCCTTCCGCGGAGATATTGATATTTGATAAGGCAGAAAGTCTTCAAAGTTTGGGTGACTTGTCGTAAGGCTGTGACCAAACATGGGCCTAGAGACTTCCCGGAAAGAACCCAAGTCAAAGACTTGATCCACAAGCGACCTGTCGCCTCAACTTCTCGCTTAGTTGCTTCACGAGGGAGCTAACGTTCACTCCTCTCAATTTCTCATATCTTTGCTTTTGATCAAGACTATCCGATCTATTACTATTATGTCGAATAATTTGGATTCGAGTTCAATAAAATTATAAACATGTTAAAATTCTAATCATCCAAAAGAGTTTAAATTCGATATTTTTATTAAATCAGATATTAATTCTTTACTAACTAATCAAAGCACTTGTGATTCTCTCTTGTGAACCAATTGGTGTAGATTGAACCGGAAACAAAATATGGGAAGCCAAAGACTTGACGCATCCAACACGTAATCTCAATTATTACAAGGACCGAGTCTCATAATTTTCGCGGAAAAAGAAATCTCCCAGAAATCTCATCAAATATAATTTTGGTTTCTTAGCAAGTTCTTTACATATTGCGTCCATCTCTCTCTCTCTCTCTCTCTCTCTCTCTCTCTCTCTCTTTTTTGAAAAGGTTCTCTCTATCTATATATATATATATATATAACAAGGCCAATCTAAACCCTAAACCCTCATAAAATTCTTCTCCAAATTAACCAAAACTTGTCTCAATCTTTTCTCTTCGGGCCTTCCTTTTTCTGGGTCCAAATTAACCCTAAATCATGTCCAATATCAACCCAAAAATTGCATCAACTTCAGGACCATCTGCCCAATTCTCAATATTACAAGATAACCAAGGTCTGCACAGAAAAAAATACGGCGACATGTGTGACAATTATCATAAACTCCACGTAAAAGCGGAGGAAACGATGTCGGATCCGAGGTTGTTGGTGCTTTTGGAGTTCTTCTGGGAGCTCTACCTGAGGAGGAGAGACATGTTCAACGAAATCTTCCCGGGGTTATTGCACGATCATGATCTCCAACACATGTTCAAGAAAATTCGGTCCATTTTAATGTCCGGAAATGATGATATTGGTTCTAGGAGGGTGTTGACCAGGAGCCTGAGCGTTGGATCACAGAGAGCCAGATCGGTTGGTGGGGATGAACCAGTGAGGCCTGAGAGGTTCAAGGTCAAGACGGTTGTTCCGGGAAGCGGTGGCGGCGGAGCTGGAGCTGGAGGAGGCGGTGGCGGACAGGGAAATGTTAAGGCCGGTGGTGGTTCCAAGTCCAAATAGAATTATTTATCAAGGTTGCATTATTTTGGTCCAGGCTGGTAATGGTTGACCAATAGAAAAAAAATGTGACAACCCACAAAAAAGAGAGTGATGCGGTTGTGTTTCTCTAAAATATTCTTTTATTTGTATGATCAGATTTCAGTATTACGATTTATTTGTGGCTTGAGATAATTTTGTATATATATATAATTTGTGAGAATTGAGAAATGTTAATAAGTTTTTATAAAGTTTCTTCTTTTTTTCGTTCTGTATGTTGATTATTACATCTCCCTGTTGCTCCGAGACAACCTTCAACTAATAATTTGCTATCAATCAATTAAAAATGGAGGGCGAATATTGCTAAGATTTCCAGTCATGATGACAAATTAGCATAAGCTGAATCAAAACATAGATTTCAAACATAGTAAAATAGGATATGAAAATAATCATCACAATAAATATAATACCTATAAATGATATGTTTTCTCTCAATAGATTGGGTCCGGAGTGAAGGGGTCATTCCGAATCGTTTGGACTGAAGGACCGATACTGGCATGTCACGTTTACAATACCAGCATATCACGTTTATGACACCGGCAAGCCCAGTTATAGGACAATGACCCGCGTGCTACGATAACGGCATGTTGGTGATCCCCTGCCATACATGCCAGCTTTTTTCATTTTTGTCCCCGAATTTTAACTTTTTTACAAAAAAATTTTCCGCGTGTCTTCACTCCAAATAGTTCGGAATGGGACCATTCCGGACCCAATTCAAAAGTGATTTGATTGGTACTATCCATATCAACAATGTGCGCCTAGTTTTCTGGCACACATCTTTAGAAAACTCCAAAGTTAAACGTGCTTGACCTGGAGTAGACTCTGGATGGGTGACCTCCTGGAAAATTTTTTGGTATGCGTACGAGTGAGGACAAAGCACGTTAGAAAAGGCTCGTGTTGGTGTGTGGAGACAGTTGGTCGGATCACAGGGCGTTACATTTGGTATCAAAGCAATATCTCGGCTTGTACGGTGTGGTTCGGGGATCGAACACATCCAAATACAAAGAATTCTGGGATTGTCTGATCTGGTGTGACGAAGATGTCAAGTATTTAAGGAGGGGTGAATGTGATACACCGTAAATGATATGTTCTGAAAGGCCTTAAGTTATTTGATTGGTACTATTCATATCAACAAGGTGTACCTACTTTTCTAACACACATCTTGAGAAAACTCCAAGGTTAAATGTGTTTGACCTGGAGTAGACTCTGGATGGATGACCTCTTAGAAAATTTTGTGGAATGCGGGCGAGTGAGGACAAAGCACGCTAGAAAAGACTCGTGTTGGTCTGTGAAGACAGTCGATCGGATCACGGTGGGGTGTTACATCAAGGCCTAGCCAACTTTCGAAGCCAAACCAAGCCAACAAAATCCTAATCTCGGACTCCTACTTATCAGCACAATTAGATACAAAATCCAAATTTCTAATAACATGAAATATAAATCGATCAAAAATTTGAGACAAATTCTAACCGTTCAAATCTTTTTTATAAGTGATTTATATTAATTTAATATTTACATATGTAAAAATGTTGAATATCCTCGCAAGAAGTAGCAGCCAATGGATCTCGGAAAGAGCACCCGTCTTTGCTATTAATAAAAACACAGAGGGGCCACAAAAAACTAAGGGTTTCATCACAAGCGGAAATCTAGGAAGAGCATTAGATCCTGTGCAGCCAAATCCCGGGTCGAATTAGACCAGAAAAACCACTCTTTGATTCGGAGCAATACAAGAAGATGCAAAAACTGCTAGTTGTAAATTGCCCTTTCAAATATAACTCAATTTCTCGAGTTCCAAATGCCTCACATAATGGCACTGTAGATAGCAAATCAAACCTTTCTCATCATGCCTCCCTGAGATCGGACCAACTCCAAATAAATAGCGAGTGATCAATTGAGGGTCTCATGCATCAACTGATCCCAAGCCTACCGGCATAAGAGTTCCAATGTAGCCAAGCTGCTTTGCAATGTAGAAATAGGTGCACACCAATCTCATTTTTTCTCCCACAAATTAGACATAAACAATCCCATCATTCAGCCGGTAGATACGGAACCGTTCAAATTTTATAACTGATTACGGTGTATGGTTTTTTTTTTAAGAAAACAAGATAGAACTTTTATTAGATATGGAAATCGTACAAGATAAGGTCGTTAAGCTCGTTCGGAGGAGACAAAAGCAAATCATCCTCCGCAAGGTCTCCTAGTCTAGCCCTCTTGGCAAGCCAATCCGCCACGCGATTAGCTAGCCGAGGCGTATACACTAGTTTACACTTAGGTGAACTCAAAAAGATGGATTGAATTTCCATCGCCAAAAGTTCGTGCATCCAATCAAAATCATTGGAAAAGGAGTTGATGTAATTCACCGCAAGTTGGCAATCTGACTCTACGATTGTGGCAGAGAAAAAAAGTTGATGCTTGACGTAGCTAGCGGCAACTTGGATCGCCTTTAACTCAGTTTCTATAGCTGTTGAGGCCTCTGAAGAGGCAAGTTTGATCTTTACTAAGCATCTCATATGATCATGGATCACCACAGCAAGGCCTGATAGAGAGGTGTGATCAATCCAAGATGTATCAGTGTTAAGTTTGAGTACGCCAATGTCGGGAGGACGCCAAGTATCAGCAGCAGTAATCTCAGAGACAACAACGGGACTGCGCCAATTTGTATACTCCTGGAATTTCTGATGAGCTGCTCTCCAGGTCTGACGTGGATCAGGTTTCTTGCCCTCATATATGCAATCATTTCTAGCAAGCCAGACCTGCCAGCATATAAAAATAACTAAGTTAACTAGCTCAGGTTGGTTCATATTGGCTAAGTTTTCCATGATATGCAAGAACCAAGACTGAAAGTCAACATGAGTAGTATCAGTAGCAGTCATATAACCAAGAGGGGAATAGAACCAAGTTTCTCTAGCATGAGGGCAAAGGAAAAGAGCATGAAAAATATCCTCGTTCACAGCTTTGCAAATACTACAACTGGGGTCATCAGTAATGTTTCTCCTAACTAAATTAGCAGCTAGAGCTAAGAAATTATGACCAGCTTTCCACAAAAATTTTTTGATTTTAAGGTAAACATTGAGCTTCCAAAGTTCTTTCCAAAAGGTACCATAGTTGTCAGCATTTTGATCATGAGTATTCCTTAAAGAAAGATAACCAGCTTTAACAGTAAACTGCCCTGTTTTTGCACCAGACCAAATGATCTTGTCCAATCCAAAGTTCCTTCTGGGTTTGATTCTTTTGATGACATCGATTTCTTGTTCAGAGAACAAGTTCTAGAGCGTATTGTCATCCCAGTTGTCACTGCTTCCCTGCAGCAGATCAGAAACGTAAACAGGAGACGCTTCATCAGGTTTAGTAGATAGAATCTTATGTCCAGGCATCTCAAAGAGCCAAGCATCATTCCAAATGTGGATGTCTCTCCCATCAGCAACCCTCCATAGAAGATTAGGCTTAAACATGCCTAATCCCTGAATAATGCTCGTCCATGTCCAAGAAGGCCTTGTACCTTTAACAGCATCCAAAAAATTAGAGTTAGGGAAGTATATACTTTTGAGTAATTGGAAACATAGGGAATTTTGATCGTTCAGCATTCTCCAAGCTTGTTTAGCTAAGAGAGAGGTTGAATTGCTCTATGTTTCTAAAGCCAAGCCCGCCACTGTTTTTGGACGAGGTCACTTTGTCCCATTTGACCCAATGAATCTTCACGGACTCAACGTCACCAGACCACCAATAATTAGACAAAAGGCTGTCCAGCTTCCTGCACACGGTCTTGGGGAAAAGAATACACTGCATCGAATAAGTGGGGATAGCAGATAAGACAGATTTAACCATAACGTCACGGCCAGCAGTAGATAACATCTTGTTCATCCAAGATGTATGGTTGATGCCAATTTATAAATGTAAAATTTTTTATTAATAAAAAGTGTATAGTTTTTAAAATTTTTTAATCTAACGATGGAGACTTGGTTGGGTCATGTAGCTCAAAGAGACGTTACTTGGATTCAGACTCGGATAATTTTGTATTGTGATTCAGATTATCAGAAATTTTAATTTCGAATTCGGCCTCGGATTCGAATAATAGAATAGTTAGTTCGGATATCCAAAATATCTCATCTATTAAAAAAACTTACATAGCCCAAGCCCCAAGTCGCCCAAAAGGCCCACCCACTCTAATCCCTCTTTTCCCTTTCTTGTAGTCCCCATTAACAAATACTAATATACACATAAATCCCTAATCTCAACTCTGCCGCTCTCAAACAAGTATCAACTTACCTTGTTCTCCAGCTCTCTGGTAAATAGGCTCTGAGCTTCATCTCTAAAATGGACCAAACACAAAGTGCCCTGAGCAACAACACAATCGTTTATCTCGAAAGGAGCTTACTTGTTGCTGATTGGTCTCTTGTTCTTTGAGCTCAGCTCTCTCAGTTTCTCTGTGCCATATTACTTTTTCTTCTTCCTTATTTTTTTGTTGGGACTTGGGAGTTCTGTATTGTTCTTTCTCACTCAATGGAAAAAATAGCAATCTAATCTCACGGTAAAGTTTTTCATGCAACTTCAAATTAGACATTTTCATTAATAAATTGGGTATTTCAGATTATCCGTATCCGAAAAAATTCGGATATCGGATAGTTAGAAGTTGGGATTCAGATACAAAAAATACAAATTCGGATATTTTGGATAATTAAGAGTTCGGATTCAAATAAAAAATACAAATTTGGATAATAATTAATTCGAATAATTTAGATTCAGGTTATCTGAACGTTCACCGATACTCTGGCCTACGTAACAAGAGAAGAGGATCTTTAAAGAAGAGGATAAGCGAAGAGACATTATCTAATTATTTTTGAAAAAATATGTTGTCACTTGTCACATAAACGTAATTATCTACCCAAAAAATATTTAAATCAACTAGTTATTCTAGTTTGGCTCGTGTTTGAGTCTTGAAAATGTAACTTTATTAAATATATTTTTTGAGAACTTGACACTTTTTAAATGTGATATCCCACTTGAATTTGAATTAGTATATCTATGGATATTTATAAACAAAAAACATAAACGTAATTATCTCGTCGAGGTACACTTGAGGAATACTTGGGCCCAACCCATAGGTCCCACTGACAGTTGGGCTGGGTACCGTGAGGCACTTCTAATGGTAAAGTTGAGGCTATTATTGATGATAGGATAACGTCTGAGGGCACTTTGTTGCCCACTTGACATATGGAACATCGAGGAAATATAAAATGTAGAACAAAAATATGTAAAGTTTAGATTTTTTCTCGAAAATATATTGTTATCTTGAAAATTCATCAAATTGTATTATTAAGATTTTGGGTCCCATGTGAACATTCTAACTGGTATTCGATCATGCAGTTTATTGTTGCTTCTATGACTTATATATCATGACACGTTGACAAAGTCAAATTCTGTGTAAAATTTAGTCCAATAGATTTTATTAGAGAGAACATATTGAAATTATCAAATTGTCAAGTGTGAGTTTTTTTATAAGTGTTCAAAATTTAGAAGAATTAAAATTTTGTTTGCATGGCTAATGACTGGTATTACAATATAGCTATTCGAATACAATTCATTTTCTTAGTAGGCAACTTTCTGTCCAAAAAAGGCACATTTCATCTGTTGGTGGGCAACTATTGAGGTTATCCAAAAGAGCTCAAATATTATGTTGTGACAGGTTCCACTTAATTGACAAAACTAATGGCTAATGAGATGGATGTTGCAAATTTAGCAGACTATCGTTGTCAACGGTCAGCCCTTCAATTAACTTTTTCGGTACTAGTACAAGTTCGTTCTCAACATCCACCCTAAATTTAGTCGTTACTCGTAAATATATCAACAAACGGATATCCTAACATGATATAGCATGAAAAATGTACATTAATAAACATAGAAAAGTTACCATTTTTGCAATATATGTAATAGGAAGTATGTAATTAGAATGGTGAATTTCAATATTTATAAAATTTTACTTACCAATAAAAAGAAAAGTTACCATTTTGATGGAAAGCGGTGGGACAAACATGGAAAGTTGAAGAGGTCATCGATTAAATTGTTTCCGACCCAACATCCCACTTGCAGGAAGCATTTAATTAATCTTTTTTTTCAAAGAAACGTTGACCAATAGCCCCTAGTATATTTTCCAAATAGGCATTGAGCTAAAGGTTTGATATTTTAAAATTAAGATTCAGAGTTTGTAAATAAACAAAAGAGTATCAATTTTAACAAAAAAGTATGATTCTCCATCTAGTTGAACAGATATCGGGGCAAACGATTAAATTTAATCCAGCCAAGTGGCTATTACCTATTCTAATGGAACAACTTTTTTTGTGGGAATGACGATGTTATGACTAGACTTATATTCAAATTAGAAGTTACATGAAAATATAACATGAAAAATCTATATACCCTTCAAATTGTCATCAGAGTAACACCTCCAAGCAAAAATCAATGGAGAAATAACGTAACTGTAGCTTCGCAATCAATATTTTATTATGTACCTCGAGTCAATCACCGAGATTAAACTAGTCCGACATGTTAAATTTTGCTAAGAAATTTCATATTTTGATAATACATCAGCCACTCGGGTGTTTTTGATATCGAGTATAATCAAGTTGCACTTGCCGGAGCACTCAAGATATTTTTGAGACAGCCCAATATTCTATTTGATTTGCATATGTAAACATTCACATATTTCGCCTACTTAGCATAGGCGTTCAAGAATTTGACAGAAGTTCAGGGTTCAAATTCTGGGATAAGTGTATTCTTGATGTAATTTATCTTCAAAAAAACAAAAGTTAAGCTTCAACTTAATGTCAGCTTAGAGTTACCAAGAAAGGTGCTCCAGGAACTTCCTCTCTCCTCTGTGAGAGCTTTTCTCTCTCTTCTTGTGAGAGCAATTGCGTAGGGTTTCATACTCTCGTTATCCACGCCGGCCGCCCACCCACTCACCACCAGGTCCACCACCACCTCCTCCTTCTCCTCCTCTTGGGGCCGTCGCCACTTCCGTCGTTTTCAGTTTTCTCCAGCTCCGTCGCCTCCGTCTCTCCTTGATCAGTTCGGTTTCGATCTCCATCGCCTCTTCTCTCCTCGGTGCGGTTGGCACCGTCGCTGCTCGGTCATCTCTCCAGAGTCCCTCCGCTTCTCGAGGTGTCTGGGATCCGCTCCGACCCTCCCCTTTCCGGTCTTCTTCTCAAGAGGCCTGCCCGCTTCGTCGTCTCTCTCACCGGTTGTCACCGTTCGTTCCTTAGCTCCGGCTTCTGATTGGTTTTGTTTTGAAGCCACCGGTGCTCCCCGGGGGGTTGGTCGCCGCTGACCACCCCCGGGAGGCTCGTCTTCTTTTTTCCCTTTTCTGTTGCTTTCTTTATTTTCTGCTTTGGTGTTCGTTTCCTATCTTCCCTTTTTGTGGGTTGTGCTTCGTGCCTTTGTTTTCTGTCTTCCCTTTATGTGGGTTGTGTTTTTGCGTTGTTTATGGACTGTGGTGTCTTTGTTTTGTGGTCATCGAGTCTCTTGCTTATTGTGCTTCCCTGTTGTGCTTTGCTTGCTCTCGGTGACTGCACTATGTCGTTCTTTGTTATGTTGTTCTTTCTGATCCAACCACATCTGTTTAGTGGTTTGTTTGGGATCATGCTTTATTATCTTTTGTTGTCTGTCTTTTGCTTGGATCGACTTTGGCCTGGTTTATTTTCCTTGTGGACGTTGATGCCTTTCATGTGGTTGCAAGTGGAGAACTTTGTCTTGGTTGACTTTGGTCGACCTTGGCTCTCATTTGCGTGCATCTTGGATGCATTCAAATGCCCACGAGCTCGTCTCGTGGTTAATGGCCGTAGCTTTGTCTCGGCAGATTTTCGCCCGATTGTTTGGCTTCCCCGCCTTCTCGATTGCCCACCGCTTCCCCATGTGCCACTCTGCAGCCTTTGGATTTGTTATTGTCTTTTGTTTGGTTTTTATCGTCTTGTGTCTTTGTATTTTTCTTTTCTCCTCTGTAATCCTTTTCTAATATAGGCATCGCGCCACATTTATCCCTAAAAAAAACTTAATGTCAGCTTGCTATGGAGTAGTGACAATGCCATGAACATAAACAATTGCTAGGACAACGAGTCAATTTTTCCCCTTCGGAAAGGAGTTCGTCGCCTTTGATTTTGAATAATCGGTGAATCAACTTTGGAGATATAAATTCGAGGTATTTTATTTTTGGGAAAATTTCAAATAAGTACTATGTAATTTTACTAATTTTCTTATTAGGACCTACGTTGAAACTCAGAAAATTTTCCCGTTTGTGTTTCCTGGATTGGACCCCGACGAGTATTTAAGGAAAAGAACACACAAATCAAGCTTTCGTCGCACTCGAACTCGAACTCAATTTTTTTTTTAATATAACAATAATTTTTCATGTTGATCTAAATCTAATCATCTAAATATTTGTTGGTAAAATTAGAATTTATTTTTCTGGTTTATACTATCAGTATATTGTTCACTAGACCGACTAATCAAGATTCGATTCACGTAAAAACTTGAGAAAAATAAAATATGACAATAAATATGTAATACTGTGATATTTCCGATGACACTAACTCAAAACATAATCAAGTTATAACAACTCTCTCACGAATTCTTCTTCCGTCAAAGATTATTAATAAAATTATACTTAAAAAAACTCTATCGTCAATTAAATATAAAAATAAAAGATAAAATCCATCCATAAATTCTTAGATCCGATGTGACCACTCTCCACTCCCAAGCCCTTCCTCCTCTCTTTTTTGAAAGAGCAAAAAAAAAAAAAGACAAAAACACTTCCTCCTAACTATACAGACTAAAACACTGACTCCTAAAAAGAGCAAATAAAAAGAAAAAGAAAAAAAGAAGACGAAACCTTTCTTTCTTCTTCCTTGGTCCCTATAACATCTTCCAATTCCCACCATTGCGAAAATAAATATCCGCGTCTCTCCAACCGCAACCAACCATAATTATTCCATAACTATCACCACCTTCTAATTTGTAACGAGGAGAGAGAAAAAAGCTGCCATCTTTTTTGTCTAACTTGGTAAAAAAGTTGCGTCCTTTATATAGTCCATTAGCCCTACAATCCATGACTATTTGCCGTTTCGTTGTTGTTTCAAGTACAAATATGGGATTGGGAAGGGACCCAGTTGAGGATAATGTGTAAAGTTGAAGTGGGCTGGATAAAGATTGATACTTTATATCAGATAAAACCCTTATAATCATTTTTTGATAAATTGGGTTTTTTTTTAGGACAACTTTGTTGCGAAGATGATAGCTTCGGGGATGAATTTGGTGATGACAGTGATAGGATTTGCTGTGAGCACTTTGTTCATTGTGTTTGTGTGCACTCGCCTTATATGCGCTAGGATTCACTTGAACTCTACAAGGAGATCGTTCCCTATCTCTTCCAGATCTGATCTTAGCATGGTTAGTGTTTTCCTTTGGTGTGTTATGTTTCTCTCTGTTTTTTTTTTCGGATTGCATTGGCTCTGCCAGGATTTGAACTCGGGTCTCGTGGTGTTAGTTTAATTGTTAAGACTGATATCTGATTTGCTTAATGAAATGGTTAGTAGGTTGGTGAAGGGGTCTTGTGTGGTTCTAGGAGCAATATAGTTTGTGTTTATCAATCTTAACTGATGTTGGTTGTTCTGTGTGTTGCAGTTGGAGAGAGGGTTGCATGGACATGAGCCCCTGGTTGTGGCCAATTTTCCCACCAAGAAGTACAGCGAAGGCCTCTTTTCGGCTTCAGAAGATGCGCAGTATGTTCTTATATCTTTAGTGTGCTAATGTTTTGTTTGGATTTTTAAATGGATTGCTAATGTCTCTTCGAGCGAGTTTGTCTTCTTGGTATGATCGCTAGTTTCCTGTGATCTCCAATCCTATGATGAAGTGGGTTCTTTTCCAATTACAGTGCTATTTTTGCCTTTCGGGGAGACCTATCTAATTGTGATCTAAATATAGCAAAGTTAGGTGCTCTGCTTATTTGTATAATATCAGGAGGACTTTGCTATTACGTGTATGCTCGTTTGCTTTGTCATGTGAATCGAGGTTCAAAGGCAGTTCAAAGAGGATATTGGATCGGCAATTGCAGCAATTTCCCTTTCTTTTTACTAAAAGTCAGGAAGGGGAATAATGGGTAGAGATCTTGTCATGTTTTGAAAAAAAGGTATTGAATAGTCAAAACTCTGTTCTTGACTATGTCAATATTTCCCATGTCAATTTATAAGTACTCATAAAGAGTCAAAGATTCTTGCTCTTAATAGATTCCTCTGAAGTTTTACTGTGCTGTCTTTTAGCTTATATATACTGTTCAAGTTGGTCGTCTAATGCCTATGCCCATTTGCATTTTCCTCTAAGCTCAAAATGACTCATTTGTTTGCTAATTCTTTTCCTAAATCCGCAAGACATTGATTTTTACCAGCACAAAGTACTTTCGTTGCTTTCAGAAGAAAATAACATTAATGAGTTTTTTTCCATCCATTCGATTGACATAAACTGGACCTTTGAGGGTCAATGTTTGTTCCTCGGGGATCTGCTTGAGTTTAATGTTTTGCAGCATAAGTAGATTAGGCAGGACACCGATCATGTCTTACATGTATCAGTGGGAGTGGGGTGTGGGGCTGTAGGGAGAGAACTGGCAAATGGTTGATTGGTGCCCTTGTGTGCAGATGGGTATCATTTCTTCATCAAAACCGCTGTCATGTTTTTATGCTTCATAAAGTTTTCCGTGTTTGTGTTCAAAGGGGGTTAATATTTTTCCGAGTAGTCAATCATTTCTTCATAATGCCATGAGATAGTTATGGTGACTTGTGAAAACCTTTTCAAGAATTCAGCTTCATTTTAGTTCTCGTGCTTTCGGAGTGGAAATCCCCATATTTTCTGGTATCTGTAGATGTGAGATGCAGCCTTCACATGCTGCTTGTGCTTTTGTTATTACCAGACACACAGCTAAAACTAGAAGGGGAGGGATCTTATATTTGCATACGAATTATGTTCTTACTGGATTCACTGTATTTTTGTATTTTAGATTTCAGTTCCATGACGCCCTAGACTAGCGGTAAGTGGTATGTTCTGGTGGAAAGGGAGGACCAGGGACAACCTTAAACTTGGACGCCCTAGGTTCAGCTTTCCACCCAGACAGCCCACGCTCACCCTCGAGCTTGCGCAGAAGGTTCCTTTCCATAAAAAATAGATAGCTTTCTGTCGATGGAGCGCTTGTCAAGGAGAAGATTGCTGTCTTGGCTATTGTAGTAATTCCCTTATGGAACGTCCAAGTAATTGATGTTTGCTTGAAAATTGCAGGTGCACAGTATGCCTTGCGGAATATCAAGGAGAAGAGATGCTCCGCATCCTTCCTTACTGCGGGCACTCGTTCCATGTCACATGTATAGATTTGTGGTTGAAGCAGCATTCTACTTGTCCTGTCTGCCGAATTTCGTTACGTGAATGTCTAGACAAGAAGCACGCTATGCAACCATTGTTCAGCTCAGCTATCCATTCACAGTTTGGATTCGAGCCCTCAGTCAACCAATCCTTTAATTTCTCGTTGGCTAGACACGGCGTGCCATCGAGGAATGCTCTAGCAGATTCTACGCAAGGGCGCAACTGTGCTCCCGTGCCTGCTCTAGCAGAGGATGCAACTGAAGAAAGCCGGATCACGAAGGCCTCGGTGAACAAACATGTAGAGAGCCCATCCAATCTATGAGACGATACGAGTGGATACAGAAACTGCGTCTGCAGATGCTTTCAAGCTCACATAATTCTGATACTTCAGATACAAGGCAAAGAATAGAGTCCAATTCTATTGAAGTTCACCCAGGAAATGTATTGTTTTCTCCTTCCCCCTGTTGTACATATACTTGCAATCTAGTCAGGTGTAATTTCACTTTCTCCTTGCCCTCCATACTTGGTTCTCCAAGAAATTTTGTTGCTTGAATGTAAAAACTAGAATCAGTTTTACCACCTTGAACAAAGTTGCAGATCTCTCTCAACCACTTACAAGTTCATGCATATATAACTAGCCTCTCTGTTACAATAGTATCCCGATTTGAATGCCAAGCACCGTCAGACCCTATTTAAAATACGACTTTTCCCATAACCTTCTCAATTGACATTACATTTTGATAAGCCAAAAAAGGTGATTATGGTGGTGTGATACTTTCTTTACGTCCATTAAGTTGCTCCGGGGAAGAAAACCCATTAAGATTGGAGGGCCTGTCTACCTCCAGATCTTAGTCCAAATTGGAGGATGATGCCTACGCTAGCGAGATCAAAAGCTCAACGAAAAGCGAGTGAAGTGGAAAAACTATTGGATATTCCAACTAAGACGTGAGCTTCTGACTTTTGTTAATTTTACTTTGTTTTTTTAGTGCAATTGCTTGATGTTATTGTTGGGTTATTTGCAGTTTAGTCCAATATATTTCTTGAAAATTTCTTAAAGGACTTCGAGTATTGAAAATACACTAAAATTCTGTCAAATTGAAATTTACATTTTTCTCCAAAAATAATAATATTGAGTTTTTGAGCAATAAATATGTAAATTTAAAAAAATTATTTTGTCTATATTCAAGTGACCAAAAATCTCGGCTTATAGCGTTGTTCAAATACTACACTTCATTGAAATAATTTCTTACAACAAGACGGCGATTAGAAGGACCATTTGAAAATAATTGAGAAGATGAATGATGATGTAAAATTTATCAAACAAGCAAGTCTAGCACAAACTAGTATCTTAAAATATTTTTTCAATTCTTAAAGTATGTAAAAATATATGTATTTATTCAAATATATCCCTTTATGCAAAAATTAGACAAAAATTTAGTACTAAAATTTTATAAAAAAGTACTAATTATTAGTACATAGAGTTTATTAAATTTAACATTAACCCGTAAAAATACCCTTAAGGTTTATATTGTATGTTCTACGATATTTTGGTCGGAGTTTTTAAAAAAAACCTAACTATGATGCCACTGCCTCGTCTAATGTTTGGGTTAGTTTAGACTCTACTCTTTTTCGAGAACTGTGATTCCTTCTCGCTTTTCATAAAAAAGAAAGAGATTCCTTGCCACGTCATACCTGGATATTTTTAGATGATAAATATTGCTTAGTGACTCAATCGTCATGACGTTTTCTCTATTAAAACAGACGCGAAGGTCCATCAAAAAAATATCTTGAAGTAGCGATGATAATTATTTTCGTCAGGAAAAAAATAAGATGGGAAGTAGAGAAGTGGAGATTAAAAATGCATTTAATAATTATTTACTTATTTGTATCTTCTTAAAAAATATTGTCCAGTGTAGTAACATGGTCCAATTTAAGTCCAGTCCACTATTCCTCAAAAAAAAAAAGAGTCCAGTCCACTACAGAATTGCAACTGATCCACAGACCAGAGACCCGTCCAACAATATTTGTGTGTAGACAATAAATATATTTGGGAAAAGTCCACTTTAGTACCCTGTGGTATCGCAAAAAATCCAGTCAGTACCCTATAGTTTAAAACGTATCAATTGAGTCATACTTATTCCAATTAACATCAATTAGAGGCCCGGGCAGCTGCCCGGACCTGCCCGAACCTACCGACCCCTGCCCGAACTACGTGGCCAGCCACGTCACCAAATTTTGATGACGTGGCGCCACGTAGACATCCTCCTCCGCCTCCTCCTCCGCCTCCTCCCCTCCTCATCCGCCTCCTCCTCCTCCTCCTCCGCCTCCTCCCCTCCTCCTCCTCCTCCTCCTCCTCCTCCTCCTCCCCCCGCGTCCTCCTCCTCCTCTCCTCCCCCCGCGTCCTCCTCCTCCACCTCACCCGCGTCCTCCTCCTCCTCCCCTCCTCCTCCTCCTCCTCCCCCCGCTTCCTCCTCCTCCTCCCCGCGTCCTCCTCCTCCCCCCGCGTCCTCCTCCTCCTCCTCTCCACGTGGCACCACGTCATCAAAATTTGGTGACGTGGCTGGCCACGTAGTTCGGGCAGGGGTCGGGTAGGTTCGGGCAGGTCCGGGCAGCTGCCCGGGCCTCTAATTGATGTTAATTGGAATAAGTATGACTCAATTGATACGTTTTAAACTACAGGGTACTGACTAGATTTTTTGCGATACCACAGGGTACTAAAGTGGACTTTTCCCAATATATTTAGGACCACGCCTCGAGACTACGCGGGTCGTGCCGGCAACTATTAGATTCATAATCCTTGTAAATTTTAGCTCGATATTTTGAACTAATTTTGTTGAAGTGACTTTTTAAATTCCGTGTACAATAGATTAGACTACACAACTTTAGTTATTTTAATATTTAAATTGAATATGAAGACTTTACGAAATTCATAATGCAATAAATCTTTTTTTTTTAGAATTAATGCAATGAATCTTGGTGCAGCATTAATCACAAAGATGTACAGGGGAACCGGAAATTCATAACCTTCATCACGACGGCTAGCTTCCATCCAGTTTCCTTTCACATTGATTGCACCAACAAGATTTCAGAGAAGTAGGTGGCATCATTTGCTCCAAGCACGTGAATGGAACTTCACCTGCATTAGTGGCTTTCGGAGGGAGAATTTAATGGCCTCCTTTTACAGAAGAAGAAGATAGATGCAGGAGAGGTACTGTTTTCTAATTCTATTTAGAAAGCATCTCTCTCGTAAGTGGGTACAACACTCTCGGACCTTATTTTAGGGATAGCTTATCTACATAATATTTGAATTCAAGACTTCTTTAAGTGAATCCTAAGTACTCATCACTTGGACTTAACTACTAATGATAAAAAAAAGGATCGCAATACAATGTCACCTGTCCTAATATTACTCTCGCTCAAACACATATAATTTCGAAGTTATGATGAAATATTGTACATTAGATCGCATATTAAGTGCTCCAGTGTTGCATAGTTGATCCGCCAGGAATTTATCCATAAATATCAGCTAATGGTAGCTGACCTGTGCATCATTTGGCTGGTGAAATAATAATGTGTAGATTAACCAATAAGAAGTCATTCGTACCTAACTAAATATTTCAAGTTCGAGTAATTATAATCCTACTATATGTTAATATTCATTGTACAAGATCTTTGTTGCTCATTGTATTTCAACTTGACTCGAATCAGTATTACTCACAGTAGTTATCCAGATACTTAGAGTATTTCTTTAAAAAAAAGATACTTAAGAGTATTTCTACTTGGAATGGGCCCCTGCGCAGGATGTGGACTCTCACTTAGTTTTATTAAACCCAACAAACCTTTTTCTTTTGTTTGCCAAAGGTTAAGTTCATTCACATTCTCTTCAGAAAATTACAGACTTACCTGATTGCACACAGACTGACAACTTATAATTCGACAACACAGATCGAAAGTACACGAAGGTTGCAGTAAACCCAACAAACCCACATCAGCGAAATGTAAGATATGAAATAATTATACACTACTTTTCCAACTGTCCTTTGAGGGGTTCTCACTGTCAATTCTGTCATCTGCCAGAAAGCAAACTCCAATAATTAGGGCGTGATCAAACCAACCCAGATCTAATCAGAACTCCAAAATTAAACACGTTTGGATGAGAGTATTACTAGGAGATTTGACCTCCTGAGAAATCATCGTGTTCACCCTCTCTTTTAAAATTTACCAAAAAGATTCCAATAATTAACAACAATCAAGGTCAAATTATATCAGCAAAACTAAAGAAGCAACACTGAAGAAGCAGTTGTGCACATAAAAAAATTGCACCACATCATTAATTAAACATGTAGCTAGACCAATTAATTAAATGGAACCCCCGACCGGCAAATAGAGAAATTCTCTGGAATAACATGTCTACAATTGCTGCCACTAATACTTACCCACGGATGCTTGCAGGAGACTTTAATATATATCTTACTTCGGATGGAAAGATTGGAGGAGCTCCAATCCGGGGGGGGGAAGCAACTCCAATTCAAAAAATGGCTAGAGAAGTGCGAGCTCATCGACTTGGGGTTCACGGGCCCTAAGTTCACTTGGGTTCGACGTGGGGTACACGAGCGCCTTGACAGGGGACTTTCCAATATAGACTGGAGACTTAAGTTCCCGGAAGCTTTGGTCCAACATCTACCGAGAATTAAATCCGATCATCGCCCGATCTTGGTGAAGACCAACCCAGCCCGGCTCTTTGAGAAGGAGAAAAGGCTGTTCAGATACCAAATTGCGTGGCAAACTGATCCCACCTTCAAAGATTTTGTCAAATCTTCCTGGAATCCTGATGCTCCCCTGCCAGATGCTTGCGAGCTGTTTGCCAGAAGGGCCCAGGAGTGGAACAAAAAAGTCTTTGGGAACATCTTCTTTAGGAAAAGGAAACTGATAAACCGTCTTAAAGGAGTTCAGGAAACCATTGAAATCAGAAGGAACCCATTCCTGTTAAACCTTGAAGCGGAGCTGAGAACCAGCCTGGAGAAAACGCTCGAACAAGAGGAGATAATTTGGGCACAAAAGGCAAGGAAAGACTTCATTATCAATGGCGATCGGAACACGAAGTTCTTTCATGCCTCAACTATTGTGAGAAGGAAGCAAAATAGAGTGGAAGCTTTGAAGAATGACTCAGACGTTTGGGTAACAGAACCTACTGCTATCAAGGACATGCTCACTTGCTACTTTACTAACCTCTACAGAGAGGAGGTAGAGATTGACTCGGTTTTAGGGAACAATTGCTCTCGTTTCCACCAGATCACAGAGGAAGATAAAGTAGAGTTGGCAGTGCTACCCTCCGTGGAGGAAATTAAGAGAACTGTTTTCTCTATTGCGCCAGCCAAAGCGCCGGGCCCAGATGGTCTTCACGCTTCATTCTATCAAAGTAACTGGGAGCTTGTGAAAGACTCAGTGGTGCTGTTCATACACAAAGTCTTTACTGGGGAATGGTCACCTAAAGAGGTCAATGAAACTGCCCTGGCTTTGATCCCCAAAATCAAAAAGCCAACCCACCCGTCGCAATTCAGACCGATAAGTTTATGTAATGTTTCGTTGAAGTTCATTACTAAACTATTAGCGGCCAGATTACAGAGATTTATGCCAAACTGGGTCGGACATCATCAAAGTAGCTTTGTCCCTGGTAGACAAATTTTGGGTAATATCATTATTGCTCAAGAAGTGATACACTCCATGAGGAAAAGACGATCCGGCAAGAGACTTATGGCGATTAAAGTGGACCTCGAAAAGGCCTACGACCGTATCCGGTGGTCTTTTGTCAGGGAGACTCTTTTACTCTTAAATCTTCCCCCTTCTATGATTGACTTGATCCTGGCTTGCATAACTACTTGCTCTATGAGTGTACTTTGGAATGGGGAAAGAACTAAGGTTTTTTGTCCTTCCCGGGGTATTCGTCAAGGCGACCCAATATCTCCGTATATTTTTGTTCTTTGTTTAGAGCGCCTAGGACATATCATTCAAGATAAAGTGGATTTGGGGCTCTGGAAACCTATCAAGATCTCGCATAAGGGACCTAAACTCTCGCACTTATTCTTCGCTGATGATTTGTTACTTTTCGCGGAAGCTTCTAAGCCTCAAGCGTTGGTTATTGATACTGTCCTTACTTCTTTTTGCCATCTTTCAGGTCAAAGAGTTAACAAGGCAAAGACAAAAATGTTCGTATCAAAAAATACCCCATTAATGCTGGCAAAGGAATTGGAAAGCACGCTTGGAATTTCTCGTACAAGCAACCTTGGGCGTTATTTGGGAGTACCTCTCCTTCATGAAAGGGCGACCAAAAGTACCTATAATTACATTCTCGAGAAAGTCCACAGTCGTCTCCAAGGTTGGTGCGTGGACAAGCTCTCATTCGCGGGAAGAACCACGCTAGCCCAAACGGTCATTTCAGCCCTCCCGATTTATGCAATGCAAACTGCTAAATTACCGATTGGCTTATGTGAACAAATTGAAAAGGCGCAGCGTGGTTTCTTATGGGGCACGACACCAGCCAAGAAAAAGCCTCATCTGCTATCCTGGCCCACTTTATGCCAACCAAAATGCAAGGGGGGTCTAGGGTTCAAAAACCTCCGCTACCAGAACATGGCCCTCCTGATGAAACTCGCCTGGCATTTAATTATGGATAGAGATGCTCTCTGGGTCCAAATCCTAAGGGGAAAGTACGTTAAAGATAATTCTGTTATTCCAGAGGTTGTCAGCAAAGAGGGACACTCACCTCTCTGGAAAGCTGTTGTGGCCTTATGGCCTACTATGCTTTCGGGCATCCAATGGAAAGTTCGGGATGGATCGCTAGTCTCTTTTTGGACTGATAACTGGATCAAAAATTCTGAATGCCTTAGTGTGGTTGCCACCCAACCTATACCTGAGACTATTGCTACTTGGAAAGTGAAGGATGTAGTTACCCATGACGGAGAATGGCATTGGGAGCTTTTCAAGGACTATTTACCTGCGTCTATTCTTCTCCTTATTGTAGGTACCCCACCACCCAGACTAGCAAGAGGAGCGGACCAAATCTGTTGGCGATCTACTCCGAATGGAGACTTTTCCACTAAGACTGCGTACAACTTGTTGAACTAATGGGAGGAGACGGAAGGAAAGACCGTTTGGCAGCATATCTGGAAGTGGCAAGGCCCAGAACGCATGAAAAAAGTTTCTTGGCTGGCCGCACACGGCAGACTACTCACGAATGCGGTCAGGAGGAACCGACACATGACGACGAATGCCACTTGCCCATGCTGCAAACAAGCGGAGGAGACAGTTTTACACGCTCTCCGGGATTCCTCTAAAATAAGGGATGTTTGGCTAAAACTGCTCGCCCCCGCTAAGCAGAACATTTCTGACTTTTTCTCCTTTGACCTCTTTACTTGGCTGGAGTCTAACATCCTCAACCAACCTTCTTGGACTAACACCTTCATGGTGTCTGTTAACTCCTTCTGGACCTGGAGAAATGACTATGTTTGGAATGAGGGCAAGAAGCAGCCACCTAATGCTTATGGCTATATCTGTAACAGGATCATGGAGATTCAAGTGGCATATGAGGCTGGAAACCAGATGAGAAAGGGCCCCCAGAAGGGAGGAAACCCTGATTGGTTGGAACCCACCCACAAAGGGATGGATGAAGCTTAATACTGACGGCGCTAAAAGATCATCCACCAATATTGCGACGGCTGGAGGTTTAATTAGAAATGAGCTGGGCAAATGGGTTGGTGGTATTGCAGCCAACCTCGGCAATTGCTCAAGTGTGGAGGCTGAACTTTGGGCTGCTTTTAAGGGCTTGCAACTTGCGTGGGAGCTCGGTATCAAAAAGCTCCATCTTGAAGTGGACTCACGGTTGGTGGCTGACTACTTGAACCCCGATTGCAGCTCTCAACCAAGGGCATCTCCGCTTATCATCGACATCAGGGAGATACTTAACAGGGAGTGGGAGGTTAGTACCAGTTATGTTTACAGGGAAGCAAACAGCTGCGCGGACTGGCTAGCTAATCATTGCTTCACGCTACCACTTATAAGTCACTCTTTTGGTGAGCCTCCTGCGGGCATAGCGAGTCTGTTATCTAGAGACATTAGTGATGTTTTCTTTCCTAGAATGATAGTTACTAGGAACAAAGACGGTGCAGGGCCAAGTTTTGCGATAAACCAAACGTCAAGAGGGAGTCTGATCCCTCGAGGTACTCTTTCCCTATCACGGGTTTTTCCCACCGGGATTTCTCGTGATAAGGTTTTAATGAGGCCGGCGGTCGCAACCTCACAAGAGGCCGAGGGGGGGCCTTGCACTAAGTAGGTTGTCTTTGGCCATTGATCCTAATATATAGGGGCAATTGCCCCTCCACTTAACCCAAAAAAAAACATGTAGCTAGACAAAATAAAAATATATCTTTATTATGGAACCAAAATTAATGACAAACGTGGCACACGAATTAGTGGATATTGGGATTGATTAAGCCCTAGACTTGATCTTAGCCCTAAGAGGGTTCTTCTTGACCACAGTGAACTCCAATTTGCCGGTGAAATCGATTTGGCCACCGGGCGGATAGGCTGACCACTCGAACTCCTGAACCATCCGAGCGATCATCAGGTGGAGGTGGACGGTTCCCAATGCCAACCCAGGGCAGATCCTCCTCCCGACCCCGAACGGCATCATTTTGACCCCGGTCGACCCAGTGATATCTGCGTCCTCCCTCCCCGAGGTAAACCGATCTGGGTCGAACCGTTTTGGGTCAGACCAGAGGTTTTGATCCGACCCGATCCCGGCCGAGAACGCCTCCACACTGGCATCTTTCGGAATGTCATAGCCTCCCAATGTTGTCTCCTCTGTGACCGCATGGCTTAGGACAAAGTACGTAGGCGGGTGCTTACGTAGTATCTCCTTCACAACCGCATGCAAGTAGGGCATTTTCTCGACGTCCTTCTCGTCCACTTTCTTGTCACCCACGGTATCTTGAATCTCACGGTACAGCCTCTCCTGGACCTCCGGGTTCAGGATCAACTCCACCAGCCCCCACTCGACCGCCGTGGCCGTCGTGTCGGTGCCCCCGTTGATGAACTCCGAGCAGAGGGTGACGAGCTCCGGGTCGGTGGGGCCCGATTTCCGACCGTCGACTTTTAGGTCAAACAATGTGTCGAGGTAAGAGAAGGACAAGGCCGCCCTGTCGGTTCCAGGGTTTTGCAAGGCCTTCCTCCTCTGATCAATGAAGGGAACCATAAACCCTACTTGCTCTTTCCTCACCTCGTTGACCGTTTTCCTTTGCTTGGAGAAGAAGGGGCTAAGAATTGGCAAGAAATCGTCGATCCTAGGGTTTAGGACAACCAGCACCTTCTTCATTGTCTGGTCCATCTTGACGATGGTCTCCTCGTCCATGTCGATACCGAAACACATGGCCAAGAGGATGCAAAACACGGCGAACCGGGCGTTCTTGATCACCCAAACGACGCCGTCGTTGGCCTCGGCCTCGGACCGGAGCCTCTCGACGAGCCGGTCCATGGCCCGCTCCCTGACGTGGATGAACTCCTTGATCCTGCTCGAGCTGAGCATGTTCTGGACCATGTTCCGCCTCAGGGACCGCCACACCGGCCCGTAAACGGCCGCGTTTACGGAGAACTTGTTGGCGCTGAAGATGATCCTCGTGGGGTTCTCATTCGGCCGGGAGGCGAAGAGGGTCCCCCGCTCGATGAACGCCTCGTGGACCAACTTCGAGTCGGTGAGGACGATTAGGGTTCGGGTCCCCATCTTGAGTGTGAAGATTGGACCGTACTTGGGCTTGAGCTCGTCCACGTACTCGTAGAAGGGCTTCCCTGATCCGGCCACCTGGAAGAGGTTCCCGACGACCGGCCACCCGGGCGGCCCCGGCGGGAGGTTGCGGCGGCCTCGCTTGGGCTTGGAGCCGCGGGTGAGGAAGTAAACAAGGGAGAGGATCATACAGGCGAGGATTGTGAAGAAGAGGTGGTAGTAAGAGGCAATGGAAGGAGATAGGACCGCCATTTTTGGGGAATTGGAAGAAAAAAATGTAAAGGTGGAGATGGAGATGGAGATGAATGGATGAAGAAGTGGAAGGAAGGATATATTATTGGAGCTAGGTTGATGAATTTAAATAATCAGGAGGAGCTTGAAATTGCAGGTATGGTCTATTTATTGATGGGGATATGGAGGGTATTGAGCTTTTTAAAAGATATATTCAGCGTCACGGTTTACAAATAATTGAGCACTCATGCATAAAATATATAACCCATCGAAATAATTTATCTATATATACGGGATTCGTGTTTAAATAATTAGTAGCTTGAAATTGTAGGTATGGTCTATCTATTGATGAGGATATGGAGGCTATTGAATTTTTTATTGTACGGTGTATGTAATAAAGATTATAGTTGGGAGAACTAATTGGGTTTTTATATTTATAGTTGACAAAATAAAAGTATTGCAGTCTTAAATATTTTTGAAAATATTTTATCATATTTTAAATATTTTATGTAATTTGTATCTAAATTAGTTGATGCAGGTGATTATTGATATAAACCAAAAACAAAAGTGATGTCCTCGAGCTAATTTTATGTAGGCCGCCAGGATTTGAATTCGTCACATGGGTAGCTATAGCATTGGACCCTTGGTCAATTATGTCAAAGGCAGTTTGTGCTAGCTTTTATATAAAAAAAATAATATATATATATATATATATTAACTCTAAAAAAATGTTATAATTGTTTAGACACGACGGTTGACTAACTTCAACAATTAATTGCCTAACATGCAAAATCCAACGCACCACGGTATGGTTTAAAATTGTCTAACCAATAATAATCGAGGCTTGAATTAGAAGATTGAAAATGCTCTAGTATTAATAATTAATCAATATTTGAGCCATCAATAGTAGTTTCTCAATTTGATTCCCCATGGAATTTCCATGTCTCAAATAGAGAGAAGTAGCTAATAATTCGGTACCAATTAAGTACATAGCGGTGTAGCGTTGGCAAAAGAAAGCCCAACAAGATATAAATGAACTAGTTGGTGGATTCCCTTGGCTTTAATGAGTTCAACTACCACCAATAACATTATGGTGGAGACAGGTTCATATCCGTTGTAGGATTCCCAATTTGTTTTAATCATCTCCTATCCAAATACGTTGCGCTAATTAATTAATTCAAGTTCGAATCGATTTTTTTAGTTAAGTTAACAAAAATTTTATAAGTTAATCTAAGTGCTCGATGGTTTGTAAAATTTCCAACTTGTAGTGAATATAATCTAAAAAATTTCAAGTAACAAATTCATTTTCACCCGTTAATTAAATTGAGTGACGAAAGAATATTCTAATTAAACTAAGATGTCCCGACTTAGAATCTCTCTTCTTATTGCCGGATGATGAGGATGGAAAAAATAGGGATATGTTCAATTAAGTACCCCGTGGTCTCACACATTTTTACTTAAATACTTTATGATTTCACTTTTTCTATTTTGGTAACGGATGTTTCCAAATTTAACACTATTAGTGAAAAAAATTTAACCATAGTTAGTTTTTTCCTTGTTGTCATTTCTATGGTTATCCACGTCAGTGCCATGCCATATTTTTCCTATCCTACGTGGCACTGACATGGAAAAGTTAAAAAAATTTCCACTTAAAGCTCCACATTTTACGTCATATTTTGTTTCATTTTGTTTGATTTGGGAGATTAGAAATTTAAGAGGAGATTTTTTTAACATTTTCACGTCAATGTCCTAGAGAAATATGAAGAGGCGCTGACATGGCACTTATGTGGACAACCATGGAAATGCCAATCGGAAAATAACTAACCTTTGTTATGAATTTGTCACCAAAAGTGTCAAATTTGAAATCTCCGTCACCAAGATGGAAAAAGTAGAACCACAAAGTACTTAATAAAAAATGTGTGAAACAACAGAGTACTTAACTGAACATATCCCCAAAGAAAATGATATCAGAGGCCCATTGAGCCCCTTCAAGTAAACAGGGAGACAAGGCCCATTAAGTGAGAGAGGAAACTGATACCCGTTGCTTGGTATTTCCCTCCCTGCCTTCCCCAGAGAGAGAGAGAGAGAGAGAGAGAGAAGGGGACGAGTTGGGAGACAATGCAGGAGCGGAGGGCGACGACAGGGTCCAAGCTCGACGACCGGTCGTTTACCAGTCCCGCTGCCGGTAGTCTCCCCTTCGATGACCCGGAGGTATACACTTTTCAAAAGGATGAAACCCTTGTTTTTTTTTTCTTCCTGAAAAAAGTTGGTTCTTTTTTTTTTGGAAGAACAGGAAAAGGATGGATCTTGGCTCAGGGTTTCCACAGTTCTTTTTGTGAGCTGAACGAGGACTCGATTAGGGTTTAGGGTTTAATCAGTATGGATTGGGAGAGGCGGGTTTAGGGTACGTTACATTTGTGGTGTGAGTGGATGTTGTAGATGAGCAGATATAGTTTGGTGTCCAAATTGCAGCACTTCGTGAAATTAGGGTTCTTTGGCCTCCTGTAATGGGTGCCTGTCGCCTTGTCGGTGGTGTACACGAGACTTGGTTCTCGGAGGATGGAGATTTTCGTCCATGGGGTCGTTATACTTCCGAGTGGATGCGATCACTCGAGTTTTGGGGAGGAGTTTTTCGGTCTGGTGAAGTTTGCCCTTTCGGAACGTGCTTTCGTGAGTATCCATCTTGGGTGTCAATCTATTCTTGGTCATCTTTTTGGCCTGATCTTGGGCAACAAGAGGCAAGTATGGGAGGATGGCAAGATCGGGGACTAGGAAATAGACGGGTTTATGAACAAGAAAGTACCTCTAAACTGCTAACGTTACTGCATATTATGTCCATTTAGTAAGTCACTTACTTAGGCAAACTGTTGAAATTAGTTTCTTTACTTGCTTTACATTGCTATCAGTTCGTGATACATTTATCAATCAATAATTTGTCACTGTGTTTCGTCTCTCTTTCCTGGATAAGATGAAAAAAGTTCATGCTTCATATGTTCGCACTATTTAGACTGAAGATGCACCAATTTAATACATTTTTCGGGATACTCACAATTTGGACTAGGCATGTGCTAGCACATTATTATTTTTAACAGTCTTTCTCATGAAGTATCATATGTGCCTCAGTTTCGTGCTAGGTGGTCATCTCAGCCTCCATCTGTTAAATTCTTGAGTAGTCCAAGTAGAGTTTGTGCTGGTATCGATGATAGAGAGAATCTCAGTCAAGCCAAGCGCCATAAGCCAGTTATTGGAGGTGCAGAACCAGAATGCATCCCAACTGCTGTCCTACTGAATGATAATTCTTCTGAATCGGCATGCTCGGGTTCCAGTATGATGGGCTTGACAGAGATGTTGGATATGCCGGTTGGGAAGGATATTTACGCGGAAGTTCAATCTCCTGATTTGGTAACAGTTGGAAAATATCAAGTGAAGCCGTCATCAAAGCCTATTCTCGATCGCATATTCTACAAGCATGGGGACATAGCTGCCTCCTTTGTGATGCTAGCACCAGAGAGCCGATCTTTAGTTCTGGATGAAGTCTGTGATATTTACCAGTCACTTGAAGTGAAGACGTTTAAGGGATTTATTCGGTGTGAGCTTCAAAGGGTAGTTGATCGTGTCCGTGACTTGGAACGAGCAGGCTTGAAGATTGGTTGGTTACTTGAGAGGTTGGAAGATATTCTGGCGGCACGTCAGCTTCTTCAACAGGCGAAAGAAGAAAGGGATGCAGATAGTGAAGCTGTCAAGACAAACAAGAGGGAACGACAAGAATTGGAGCAGAAGTTGATATTGGTGAACCAAGAACTGAAGGCTGCCGAAGCAAAGCTCGGAAAGACGAAGGAAAGCATTTTAGAAGCAAGGGGAAGAGTAAAACCATATATCCGATCTCCACTCTTAGACGAACTCCTGTGAACAAATCTCATTCTCCTTGTAGTAAAAAAGAATTTGAGATGATGGCCATCTTGAGCTTATCTCATTCTCCTTGTAGTAAAAGTAGATGAGAATTTGAGGAGATGGCTATGTTCTTTCTATTTTTTAATTTCTCCGTTCTGTGATCTTTCTTAAAGAATCAATCTCGAGTCACATTGCCTTCTGATACAAGTCAGAGATTGTTGCAAGTGAGCAAAATGCTGCTGCATTTCGAAATAATCTTACTTGCGACAAGTTGATGTGCAGGATTTTTTTTTCCTCAAGACAAACAGTATTTGAAGCCATTAATAGGTAAGAAACATGAACAAGACCACAAAAAATAGTAAAATTTTCGATATCAAATTTTGAATTTTTTTATTTTTTTTAGAACATACAAATAAGGTAAAAAATACTCATGGTCACTAAACTTTAACAATTTTTTGTCCATATGTTTGCCGACAACCCCAAAAATAATTTGCTCCCCCATGGAATTAAGTATATGGCGGTGCAGCGTTGGCAAGAAAAAAAAATTCGCAACAAGATATAAAAGAACTAGGAGGTGGATTTCCCCTTGCCTTTAATGAGTTCGACGACCACCAATAACATTATGGTTGAACGAGGTTCATACCCATTGTAGGATCCCAAACCAAAAATTGATTTAAATTAATTTAACAATATCTTGATTTTAAATCTTAAGAATGTAAAAATGATAATCATTAAAACAATCAAACTGAATATTTGAGATTAAAAAAATTGTTTCATGCCCAACTTGTAGTAAAATATAATCTAGGTTTTCAGGTAACAACTTCATTTTCTCGTTAATCCGATCATTGCCAAAATTAGTGATTTCCTTGGGCGACTAAAATATTTTTCACCTTTAATAAAGTACACACTTTCGTCCATATAATTTGAACGAATATTTTTCTGCCCCTCTAATTTGAAAATTTTCTACTCTCAAATTCATGTTGCCATTAGCGATCTCTTTCAACATTTCCTATAATAAATAATTCGGATTCCGAATTCCATCTCGTGTACATATTTGGTCTCAAACATATTATACTACTCTTAATTGAAACTCGAAAAATGGAGGAGAAAAAAATAGCAGAGGCCTCTTGGGCCCTTCAAGTAAAAGGAAGATGAGGCCCATCGAGCCCTTTAATTTTTTTTTTTTGAAGTACCAAGCAACGGCCATTATTTTCCCTCCCCAAAGACGAAAAGAGAGAGAGAGATGTCAGAGAGAGGGACGAGTAGGGAGACAATGCAGGAGCGGAGGGCGACGACAGGGTCCAAGCTCGACGACCAGTCGTCTACCGGTAGTCTCCCCCTTCCATGACCCGGAGGTATACACTTTCCTAAAGGAGATCTCTCTCATTTTTGTCATGTACTTTCTGGGTCATTTGATTTCTAAAAAAACTTGCTTTTTTATTTTCTAAAAAATGGTTCTTTTTTTTAAGAACAGAAAAAGTTGGTTCTTTGAGGTCTACTTGTGAGCTGAACGAGGACTCAAAAAGTTTAGTTTTTTTTTTACTTTTTTAAAATTAGGGTTTAGGGGTTAATTGGTCTTTCTAGGTGTATAAAGAGCGGTTTGGGGGAGACACTTTGTGAAATTAGGGTTCTTTGGCCTCCTGCTGTAATAATAGGGGGTGCTTGTCGCCTTGTCGGCGGTTGTGATTGTGAGTTGGGTTCTCGGAGGATGGAGATTGTTTGTGCATCGACTTGACGGGTTCCCCGGGCAATGGGCACGAAAATGTTTTTTGTCCATGGGGATAGTGCTGAATGGAGGTGGTCATTTGAGTTTCGGGAAGGAGTTTTTCGGTCTGGTGAAGTTTACCCTTTCCGAATGGGCCTTTGTGCGTATCCATCGTGGGTGTCAATCTATTCTTGGTCGGCTTTTTGGCCTGAACTAGGGCAACAAGAGGCAAGTATGGGAGGTTGGCGAGACCGGGGACTAGGAAATAGACGGGTTTATGAGCTAGAAGAGCACCTTTAAACTGCTAACGTGTTACTGCATATGTCCATTTAGTAAGTCCCTTACTCAGACAAACTGTTGAAATTGGTTTCTTTACAATGCTATTCGTTCGTGATACATTTATCAATCGATAATTTGTCAGTGAGTTTTGTCTCTCCTTCCTGGATAAGATGAAAATGTGCATGCTTCATATGTTCGCACTATTCAGACCGAAGATGCACCAATTTAATACATTCTTGGGATACTCGCAACTTGGACTAGGCATGTGCTAGTACATTATTATTTTTGACAGTCTTTCTCATGAAATATAATCTGTGCCTCAGTGTCGTGCTTGGTGGTCATCATTATCTCTGCCTTCATCTGTTAAAATCCGGATTAAAACAAGAGGAGCTTGTGCTGGTGTGGATGATAGACAGAATCTCAGTCAAGCCAAGTGCCAGAAGCCAGCTACTGGAGGTGCCGAACCAGAAAGTATCCCAACTGCTTTCCCACTGAATGATAATTCTTCTGAATCTGCATGCTCTCGTTACAGTGTGGATGTCAACTCCCTTGATTCGGTCACGGTTGAAAAATATCAAGTGAAGCCATCATCAAAACCTATTCTTGATCGCATATTTCACAAGCATGGGGACATAGCTGCCTCCTTTGTGATGCTAACACCAGAGAGCTGATCTTTAGTTCTGGATGAAGTCTGCGATATTATCCAGTCATTTCAAGCGAAGAAATTTAATAAGCTTGTTAAGTGTGAGCTTCAAAGGGTAGTTGATCGTGTCCGTGACTTGGAACGAGCAGGCTTGAAGATTGGTTGGTTACTGGAAAGGTTGGAAGACATTCTGGCGGCATATCAGCTTCTTCAACAGGGATTATTAGTCTTTAAAGAAGAAATGGATGCAAACACTGAAGCTGTCGAGACAAAGAAGAAGGAACAACGAGAATCAGAGCAGAAGTTGATATTGGTGAATCAAGAACTGAAGGATGCAGAAGCAAAGCTCGGAAGGACGATGGAAATCATCTTTGACGCGACCAGAAAAGTAAACCCATATCTCCGATCTCCACTCTTAGACGATCTCCTTTGAACAAATCTCATTCTCCTTGTAGTAGAATAGACGAGAATTTGAGAAGATGGCCACCTTCTTTCTATTTCGAATTTCTCCGTTCTGTGATCTTTCTTATAGAATCAATCTTTGGGTCACATTGCGTTGTGATACAAGTCACAGATTGTTGCAAGTGAGCAAAATGCTGCATGTTCAAACAATCTTGTCTACGACATTAACGCTGTGGAGAAATTTTGTAGTTTTTGGTGAATATAGCAGTTCTTGAAGCCATAAACAGGCGGTATGAAACATGACACAATTAGCCTGTAGCCTGATAAAGTGGTAATTATAAAGAAGTGTCCTCCTTATTCCTGAATCTGTACCAAGCTAGATAGCAGTAATATGACTCGAATTCGAACAATTCAAAACGTCAAAACATCAAAAAGGGCCGAGTGAATGAGCTTAGCGCCTCGGTGTAATAGGCCATGGGCCTGTTCTTGCACTGTCCAGGGTCCCCATTATTAGTTTATTACACAAATTACTGCACTTGGAACTACTTACTTTCCCTTAAGATATATGGTAAGAAAATATAGTAATTATATAGCTTGATATATGAATTGTTGTAATGTATAATTATAATTACATTTTTAAACTTGTATTGATTTCTAAAAAGTAAAAAACCACATTAAAATATTTAAAATGAAATATAAATATAAGTCACACATTAATTATTTATAATCTAATTTCTTTTCAACAGCAAATTGATTTTCATAAAATTATTTTTAATAATTATATTGACAATAAACAACTGTTGATTCGCAACTTGAGGATAATTCTTTTTTCCTAATCAGCATCTTATAGACCCTATTTAAAATAATTCGATCAACTATCAAATACACAAAATCAACACAACCAAAAATCCACCATCTGATAATTCTTGATCCTCTTCGTAATGTTTGATAAAAAAAGTTTCCTTTCCCTCTCGTGCTAAAGTGGTGGTCGGATTAATAGGCCCAATATGTGTCTAAATGTGTCGGGTTAATGAATGATATCAGAAAATAGTGGTCGGTTAAATTTCAATAGAATATAACTGAACACAGCCATGGGAAAAATGTACTCATGATTTCCTCCAATGAAAATTTCAGAAAAGCTAAAATTCATAGGTTACATGAACTGGGTCTCCTCGTTACCAAGCTTCAAGTCATTCTTGTCCCAAAAGTTAACCCCTTGGCTAACCTGGCCAAGGTAGAAGATGCCTTGCCCTTGGCTGCTCATGTAACCTTGAGAAGAAGGTACCATATTATTACTATTATTTGTCCTCTCAATCCCAACCTCCTTGGCCTCTTCCTTGCTTCTTGAAGACCTCATGCCCGAGCGGTTAATGGGGACGACGGACTGTAAATTCGTTGACAATAAATCCAGCTTCCGCTTCTCATAATTAGATTCACTACTACTAGTACTAGTAGAAAAATAAAAATTCATACTCTCCCATTTCTCCATGCACTCTTCAGGACTCCTATCACATCCCCAACCCACCATTCTAGTAGCTACTTCCTCCCAAAGTGCTTCCTGTGAGCTCCCATTTTCGCGAAACCTCGGTTCCATGGAGGTCCTCAGTTGTATCAAGCTCAGGACCTCAGGCTCACTCCACCTTGTAGTGTTGACCCTCTGGTGATCCCTATGACTTGCAATTGCCATTTGCTCAATAGACAAAGGAAGGTTCTTCATTAGTGCTTTGTTGGTGCTATTCCCTGCATGGATTTTCAATGCATCGATGAAGGCTGCATCCCTGGCCTCCATCCGAGCTCGCTCCTTGGCCCAACTCCCGTGCTCGCGGACCAACCGGTCTTCCACCTGCTTCATCCACTCCTCCTGCCTGTACTTCCTCTCCACCTCCCTGTCCTCCACGCTCTTCAACACCTTCTCCATCCGAAAGTCTTGGGTCTCCATCAGTTTCCTCATCCTCAACTCCACATAGTCCTTGACCTTGACCTTCCACCCCCTCTTGCCACTACCCTTGACCTGTTTGCCCTTCGAACGATCCATCATGTACGCGATCGCGGATAGACCATCTTCGACATTCTCCTCCTCCGAGGACGACTCGAGCTCCGATGTGGTGTTGGTGAAGCTACTTAAGCTCTGATCATGACCAGCACTCTGCTTGTTGGTTTCTTCCAAAACTGCACCCTCCTTGGTGTTGTTGGGGTTTTGGTGGCAAATTACAAAAGAGTCATTGGTTGGTAAGAAATGGGATTGGTGGTGGGTTGTGTCACCTCCATAGATGGCTTCAAGTTGGCGAAAGAACCTGTAGTGTTTCCCATCTTGTCTGCCAGCTTTCCCCTCCTTGGTCTTCTTGTAGTACTTGTACAAGTTCTCGAACTTCTCCCTACATTTCTTGCCACTTCTTTCGTACCCGAACTCCTCGGCCAGGATTCTGAATCATCATATATGGATAAACAATTAAGATGATTTAAGTTCGAGATTATCTACTTCAGATAAAAAGTTTGGAATTAATTTAGATCGACTAATTCCATTTATAACCGGACATGACTACAAAAGATGGCAGAAAATAATATCGCTGCATTCTAGGGTTTAATTAGAACAATACTCTACTAATTGATCTAAATATTTTGTGGTACAACTCATTTCTGTACTGATGTTTTGTGAAAGTTTATTAACTTGAAAAATAAGCACACTAGAATGTTCATTTTACTTCAAAGAAGCACTTGGAGCAAAAGAACAAAGTGCATGTACACAAGCAGTAGAAAACTGGACCAGGTAACAGATTAGCTATATTTTTTGGAATCGGTAAATTTAATTAATAGTATATGTATTACCTACTAAAATACTGAATCCTCACTTACGAGGTTACAATCGTGGACATCATCGAAATCTTGCAACGGCAGAATAAGATGGGATAAAAACCATTGGAAGAAAAGAGTACCCGCGAGAATACCGCATAACCATCATTCAACACTTATCATCCAGATAAACTAACTACAAAAGATTAGCCATAGTCCCTTTTCCCCGCAACACATAGCTTAATATGATGAACAGCGCTGAGAACATACAAGTCAAATACTATGACTCTTCTTTGTAAGGTTAGAGGTTACAAGAATTTTCCTCTTTAGATTACAAAACTACATAGATGAATGATTTTTATCAGATCACCATAATTGACCTTGGAATTCCACAAAGAAATTAATGAAAACATTCCTCACAATTTATTGTGATTAATTAAGATTTCACAGGCACTAGGGGAAACAGCATTGATGTTTAAAGCTGAGAAATAACACTAATTAATTCCTCTTGATGTTGTATGAAATTAATGATCTACTTGGAATCTCCCAAAATATTGTCCCAATGAAATGTCCTGAATATAGTTAATGAATTGTTTCTCCAGAATCTAGTAATCTAAAAACATTATACATTTATATATATATATATATACCATCTTCTCTTGATTATTATATTTTCCCTTTTCTCATGAACATATATATATATATATATAACACCAGAAAACATTAATTAGACACATTTTGAAGAAGACGAAGAAGAAGAAGAAGAAGAAGAAGAAGAAGAAGAAGGAGAAGGAGATGGTTTTCTCCCAGTTGAAGTGTAGTTTTCTTTGTCCTGTCGTTTTCAAGCAGCAAAAATGAACAAGCAAAGACTGAGACCACATCCAAAAGCCTGACCCTCTCAACATAAATAGAAAATCGAAGGCTCTCATGGAAACCAACTAGGGTTTCACCTATCTATGACCACAATTCAATCCTTCAAAAAATTCTAGATTCTAAAATACACAATATTTATAATCACAGTTAACTAGCTTGAAGCAGTTTATATAATATAAAGCTGAGGATGTAATAATTAAATTAAGCAAATATAGTTGGTAGTAATTAAAAATTTACCTAGAAACCTCATCCCATAATGGGCCTTTCTGGTTGGCCTCCTTGAACCTGGGATCAAGCCTAGATCTGATCTCCAAGAGAGTGAGTGTCTCTTGCCTTGGCCATCTACTAGCTGAAGAACTACCACCTCCACTACCGGCACCACTATTACACCCGCCAGGACTGACGATACCATTATAATTACTACTCCCAAACCCGACATTATTATAATTATTATTAATATTGTTATTATTATTATTCCATCCACTACTACCACTCTCCAAATTGCTAATATTGCTAATATTGGTGGAGTCGTAACGGGAAATTTGCTCATGAAGAGTTGGTGGTGGGGGTGGAGGAGGAGGAGGAGGAGCTAGGTTTCTGGTTTGGACAAAGAAAGGGTCAAACATGGCTTGTTGGGTACCCTCAAAATTGCTCCTCCCGGCCAGGAGTTGCCTCAACTCCGGCAACCCGTACTGGTTATGGTCGCCCATAATTTAATCTTCGGCGTAGGCTTATGGTTTATATTATATAGTTTTTAGGTATATAATTTATGAATGTGGGATATAGATTGAGAGAGAGATGATAGAGTGAGAGGGAGAGAGGTGTTTGGTCTTAATTTTTGAGGGTAGAGTAAAGAATAGTGGGATATATTATTGGATGGATGGATGGATAGATTGATGGCTATAACTAGTGAAAGGCATTTTTTTATACCACTAGTTATTCGAATGCCACTAGATCAACTAGTTTATATTTGAGCCGAATAATTTTTTTTCTTTTATTTTTTGTTTTCCTTTAGGTGGTGGGGGAGACAGGATCCGAGTCTACCGCAACTTTCATCACTGCTTCATTAACTCTTTGCCAGTAGAGAGAGAGAAGAGAGCCTCACAGGTACCTGAGGGACCTCTATCCTTTTGTTTTGATTGGACCTTTATTTATAATCCATGCCATTATATAGAGCATAATATTGATAATACATTTAAAACTTCACTATTGTTTAAAAAATATGTATCACATTGTTCAACTATTATCCTATAATTTGTCAGAATCTTATATTGTTACAGAATATATATGAAATTTCTATATAATAATTAATTCACGTGTCAATTGTCTCAATTTTTTTATTAGATATGAATTTTTTTTAAAGATACATATTGTATTATTCCAAAAAAGAAGGTTACATCATGAGTACCAAAGTATTAAGGAGTTAATACTCTAAATGTATCTCTAATAGTATTAAGGAGGTCCGACGTGTCTCCTTTTCAAAGAGTAGTCAAAACTCGCTGAGAAAGTCCACGCTCCATGAAAGAAACTCTCAATGAATCTCTATCATAAATTGGGTCATGTTGCGTGCAAAGAACTGCCATGCATTTTGTAAGATATGAAGTATTAGAGCGAGTTTGTTATACACGTAATGATGTGAGATCGTGCAACATTTGATTGAGTTAATACTCTAAATTAAATTTATTCGAGAAAGCGTTCAAAATACTTAATTATTGTTTACATATGATATACATTGAAGTTTTCGTAAATAACGAATTAGACTTTACCTAATAATTATTTAAATTCTTCTAATTAATATGAAAACTCTAAAACGTATTACAAATACGAGTGGCTGAGCTTTTGATTCAATAATTCATATTGCACTGCGTGGACCCTTGCAATTTTATTTTATGTGAGATTTTATGAAATATCTGGTTGTTAATTTTGAAAAAGTGTAGTGTAGGGAGGGAAGACAACTGAAAATGGCACATGGATTGGACATAAATACAAAAAATGAATTGGGTAGAGACAAATGTCAAAGCTTTAAAAAGCAAAGATATGATAACTTATGTCCTGCACGTTCCTCAAAAAAAAAAAACTTTTGCCCTGCACCAGTTGAATGACGCTTACAGTTCCTACTAGATTTATCTTTGGAAACAGTTCACTTAAGTACCCTGTAGTATTGCAAAAAATCAAGTTAGTACTCTTTGGTTTAAAACGTATCAATTGAGTCAAACTTATTCCAATTAAAATCAATTAGAGGCCCGGGCAGCTGTTCGACCCCTGTTCGTCTTGCCCGGACCTTGCCCGGCCACGTGGACCAGCCACATCAGACTTTTTTGATGATGTGGCGCCACATGGACATCTCCTCTCTCCTCTCTCTCCTCCCCACATCCACCAAAGCTTTCCAAACAATAACTTCCAGACCAACTCATTCCTCCCAGATCCCAAATGGGTACCCTTTTCCCCGTTTTGCTCTTTCTAGTGTCACCACTACGACAATGTGTCGTTCTTCGCCGCAACGAGGGCCTTTTCTCCCCTTCTTCATCTGTCGCTCCTCACCCGAGCTCGTCGGTGCGCGTTGAAGCTGCGGGTCCCATATGGTAGGGAGGAGGAACTTCTTCCCATGGGGCCCGTACGCGTTGAAGCTGGCGCCGGTGACCTTGGCGGTGAGGAGCTCGCCGGGGTACCCCGAGTATAACCCAAATCTACATATTCTATGTTCCGGTGAAATGATTTAAGCGATGGAAACCCTAATTGAAATTGATAACTCCTAATTCCACGAGCCCATTGACGAATTCATCGGTGGCTGACGTGTCCATTAAGGGCCTTGAGGCGGTCGAGGGTGATGATGGCGATGCCGTTTGGATGGACCGTGCCCTTGACAAACTCGTCGGTGGCTGACGCGAACATGACAGATGCGTGGAAAAAGCTTCTGGAGCGATGGCCGTAGAGCAGGGCACGCGTTGTCAGCGTCTTTCAACATCGGCGTCAGATCGGGAGGACATCGTCGGCGTCTTATTTATAACAGAATTGGAGCCGCCGCTGGTCGCAGCCATCCATAGCCGCCTCCGCCGGACCTGTGAAGATGTGCCTCTCTACCATCGCAGCGTGCCATCGAGAAGCGGTTCTCGGCGTCGATGAGGAGTGAGGATGGAAGGCAGAACTTTGATAACGGTTCTAGTATCGTTTGCAAGATTTGAAGTGAACGTTTACCAAGGAAGACGAAGGAATAAAGTATACAATGAAAAATTAAAAATGAATTAATTAATTGGTTATTTGCGATGAAGGAGATTAATTAAGTCCGTAGAATGGAAGAGTTAGTTATTTAATTTCATGATGAATTATGATAATCGGGTACTACAACAATGGAAAATTTCGCTTGTCAACGAGATGCTGGAGAGAGGATACAAAACCTTTTGTTTTGGTTTTAGTACAACGATGGAGAGAGATAGAGGAGAGGGATGGGAATTGGGAAGGAGGAGAGGGGAGGGAAGAGGGTATCCACGTGGCAGAACAGGGTTCGGACAAGACGGGTAAGGTTCGAGCAGCTGCCCGGACCTCTAATTAATTTTAATTGGAACAAATTTGACTCAATTGATACCACAGAGTACTGACTTTATTTTTTACGATACCACAGGGTAATTAAGTAGATTTTTTCCTTTATCTTTTGACCGACCATTTTCCTCGTCTTTGCCCTTTCCTTGTAGATTCGGTGTTCATTAAAAATCTCCTTTAATTTTATTTTGATCGAATTCACGTAAAAAATTATTAAGTCAAATAATTGTAATGATATTAATTTTTTAAATAAGATTGTTTACTTAATTTAACAGTGATTTTTAAAATTTCAAAACATTTGATTAAATTAAATAATTTGTTATTAAAAGTATATCTATTTTTTCCTCTTATTTTTTAATGGAGAAAAAGTAGAAGAAAATATATCAACTTTTAAACGTCAAAATATGGGTACGTTTGCTTCGAAGATTAGAGAAAAAAAATTGCGGAAAATATTTACTGAAAATTTTCAAACAGATGGTCATTGTTTTTACGGTGTATCCAGTTGAACCATTTCGAGTAGGGTAAGATCTTTACAAGATGGTATTTCCAAGAAATATTTTAATTCCATCACTAGCTAGTACTTTTTTATTAAAAAAAACCTAGCTTGTACTTTTTCTTTTTGAAGAGACCTAGATAGTACTTGAAATCCAATTTAGTGCAAAGGGTTCCATGTAGCGAAGACAGATACTGAAGGTGCAGACTACACGATAAAGACCACGACCACTATAAACATCTGATAAAAAAAATACAACATTATTTTAGCTTAACTATAGATATCATGTTCAATTATGAAAATAAACTATGTCAAAATTTAGTTGAAATTTTTTTTACCACCTCTAAATCTAGTTTAAATCATGATTAATTAATCTAACGAATGTTCAGATACTACTTAAATTTCGGTGTACGAAAAAGAAAGCACTTGCCATATTTTCCTTGCTTACGGGGTGAAATTAAGAGAGTAGCAGAGGAAGTCCAGGGAGACTGGCAGACAAATTCAATGTTCAATGTTAGTAGTGGCAGTTGCAACCATCCCAAAGTGTGGACAATTCCCACACGAAGAGGCCGACTGGCACTCTTTCAGAATTTTTTTACTAGATTTTTTAGTACAAAAATTTTGAAGAGAACGATATTCGTGAGATTGCGAACTCTTCTTTCGTCATTATATCAATAAAATTATACTTTTACAACAACAACAAAAATTTCCGACGCGAAGAAAATTACAAGGTGGTGGTGGTGGAGTTTTTTACGAAGACAATAAAGATGAAGAGAATCTGATGTCTCACTTGTTGGTTCTGAGACACATTTGCTGGTAGCCAGACATCATCAGATCTGATTGCTTATCTCAGACGTTGCTCAGTTCACTTAACGTTGCATGACTCGATCAACTGAAGTGACCGACTTGACTCCCACCACCTCAGCATTTGGGAGACCACGACAACAAATTGATAAGAGTTCACAAAAAAAACAACAAATTGATAGAATCTGAGGGTTCAGTCTATGATAAATGTAATTATAGGTAAAATTTGTATTGCTTAAACATCTTTATGATTATGATTTGGTATATTCGATTTTTTTTATTGTGTATTAACAATAACCAATAGGTTGGCATGGTTATATATAATAACAAATTAAAATAATAGAAAATTAAATAAAGACAGGAATGAGGTACCTTCACAGTGAGAAATCACAACTTTATTTTGTGATCATTGGTATCTATACTATATTTAGAGGTTGGTACTCACAATAATGACTTTTACAGACATAAAGTTTGGAACAAAATTTCATTCGTAAATTTCTTACAATTTGAAAATTTCCCATTGGTGGAGAAATAACTACTTTTATTATGAGCAACAGTGTAGAATTACATGTCACCAAAAGGCTGAAAAGTTCTGGACTATCAAGTCCTCTTTAATATAGGGAAGGACTATTAACTTTTGAATGAAAGCGATTTCTCTTCTTTGGTTTCGTTATCTAAATGTACTATTCGAGTTATTATCGTATGTAATTGAAATGTGTGATGGTTTTTTCCTCTAATAATGAGTTTCACCCTCTTTTTCCTGTACATAATCAACTTTTTTTCCAAAAGTTAACTCCAAATCTAGTAGATTTTCGAATCCTAGAGTATCAACCCTTAATTCAATGTATCACATGTGGTTTTCTTTAGGTGGCCTTGTGGTTGTCCTTTCCTAAAAAAGGAATCGTAGGAAGGGTCCCTACACTTCATTTTTTGGTAGATAGGCCCTACATTTTCATAGCTAGCTGTAAATCACGTTCAACAATTAATTCAAGAATATGTTTTTTAATATCATTTATGCATGTGGTCAGACGAATCTATTTTTAAATCGAATATGATCTTTGCATTGTTGCAAAATTACTCTAACAAATATTTAATAATAATGCGTCTCTAACGAGTCGGGACTCAAAACTTCTTTATTAATTTTTATATACTTGTTGTTGATAAGCATAAGGTAGTAACATTAACTTATGGGCCCCAATTTAGAAATCTAAGAAAGGGAGATATTTACGGATTATGGAATGATGATTTTTCCCAGTGAAAATTCGATTTTTTTTAAAGTGGAAATTCGATTTGTTTTGACATTTATTTTTTAGGAAAAGAAAAGACAAGCTAGGTTTCTATTGGCCCACCTTTTTAGTCACTAAAATCATTTGATATTTTTTAAATAAATATTCTTACTTCTTTTTGATGAAATAAATATTCTCACTTTGGTCGTCTTAGCACGAACGATAAATGATAATTTAAAGAATTCATTTTACAATTTAAGATCAAGGTTTGAATTGTCAAGAAGAAGCGGCGACATAAGGGTTTTGGCTTAGCAACAAAACACATTTTGGCTTCATAAGGGTTTTGGCTTTTCTCTACTTACCCATCAGAAGGAAAAAAAACTACTTCTGTCGTCTGCTAATAAATCAACAGCATTTAGGCAGTTATTTCTTTATAATTTAATTATATTTTTATAACTATCCCTGAATAAATCTAATTAATAATCCACTAGAGTCCATTAATGCTCATCAATGGCCCTACTCTTGCATCCACGAAAGCAAGAAATAGAATAATATATATCGAAACATATGGTTGTCCATCGAGAAAGCAACTTGTCGATTCATGGAATTTGTATTTTGGGAAAAAAGACATACACTATATCTAACATCATAATTATTAAATTATTATTTTCCGCCAAAAAAATCCATATTTATGTATACTGACCGAACATAAATCTCCAATAAACACATATATATTTTTTCAGTATCAAATCTGAATTAGTCGTTATCTCGGTTTCTGGGTATGCGGTATCAAACGAAATCTCTTTAAAACATTGATATAATTTAACATGTGCGAGTACACACCCAGGGACCGCATAGCGCAGTGGATTAGCGCGTTTGACTTCGGATCAAAAGGTCGTGGGTTCGACTCCCACTGTGGTCGGCGTTTTTTTAAATTTTTGCACTCTCTTTCCCATTCCATGTCCTAGAAATTCTCATCCAACTGCCCAGACCACAAAAAAGAAGAAACCCAACATGTTGGGTCTGAAGAGATCCTTCCTCTCACCCCCACCACTGCTCCCAAACCCTAATCCCCCAATCCAAAGAAGACCCAACATTTCCTTCCTTCCCACACCCCAAACCCACTTCCCGTCAAGTTCCCACCTTTTTGCCCAACAACCCACCAACGGTGAGGGCAATGGGAACGGGAGTGGGCCCACCAACAGGGATTTCCTGAAGAACATAAGGTGGGCTGATCTCCTCCTCAACCCTGACCCTGATAACATCCTGGCCGTTGGATTGACCGGCTTGGTGACGTGGGCCAGCGCCCAAGTCCTCTGGCAGCTCATCCTGGTCTCCCTCTCTATTGTGGTTGCTGCTGTTAAGTACTCCTTCATAGCTGCCCTCCTCGTTTTCATCCTCATTACCCTTCTTTAGGTAGCTTGAAAAGATTCCTTTTTTAATAGAAATTTTAGTGTGACCATTTGGCAATGCGAATTGGAATTGTGGATATGATGGTTGGATGGATCTTTACGAGTGAATTCGAGCAAACAAGATGAGATTTTGCAGTGAACATCATAGTTCCTCTGGTCTGGATCATGTCTGTTTTGTGTTTTCCGTAGTTATAAATATCACATGATTCGAGAATCAAGATAGCATTTTTACGTGCCGGGATACCATTCCTGCCGCTAGGTTAGCCACGATTCCAGACTGCACAGTTAGGAGCTCGGGATCGGGTAGATTGGAGTGCAGTTGCTTGTGCTGATATGATGGCTTCCGAGCTCGGGCAAGCTGGTTTGTGGCTGCAAAATGTTGTCCTCGACAGAAGATGGCATTTTGTAGAGTGGGTCGGGTAGATGATGGTGAGAATGTCGGTCTCTCTCCATCAGCTAGTACCTCCTCCTACATCAAATTCTTGGTTTTGTATGCTACAACAATGGGTTCGCTGCCATCTGTCGGGGTGAATCTGAAGGTTTGTTGTATTTGGCAGACTAGTTGCTGCTTTAATTGAGGCGCAACTATAGTGGTAGGATCAGGTCGCTAGATATTTTTGCTTTTGCAACTTGAAGAAGAATCCCATCTGCAGAAGGTTAATAAGGCTAAAAGTATGGCTAATCATGTAGTATTTGCTGACATTTCTAGGTTGTCCGTGCACCTCTGGCCTGTCTAAACCATAATAGATTGGAAGTTCGAAAAACATCTAAAAGAGTAGGATCATTTCCATTAAAATCCTCTCCCATTAGATGAGACCAGGTTCGCCGTTTACCAGCATCATAATAGTAAAACAAAAACAAAGGGAAATATAAACGATAATAACTAATCTTCACCAAAAAGGCCACTGCTACTTCACACAACATAGTTGACCAAGCCCCATTAGTGCACGTCCTTGTGAAGAATTTAACTCTGATCTGCACGACGAACCAAGGCTTGGATGCAGCCGCACATTCATTTCCCATTCTAATTCTCAACGGGTGGATACATGCGCTTAATCTTCACTGAACTTGATTCTCTTTGGAGCTGGCTGAATTTCACCCACCTGATAATACCAAGCGAAAGATGCACATGAGACAACTCGAGATGCAAATGAATCGATTGAATGCTAGATCGCACAAAAATGGCATGCCTACCATGCGCTGATGCCATTTGATAGAGGTTTATCACACCAAAGGGGGTTTCATTCCTATTCGTGATGTAGGATATCCCAGTGGTCAAAAACTACACTAAAGGTCCTTTTCTATCATTACCTTGTGATACTTGCAAAAATAAGACTCAAGACTCCAGCAAAGAGTGAGCTAGACGAAAACTATGCATAGGAACTTTCATTTCCATAAAGTGATTGCTAAATATTAAAGAGCGGAGATGAGAATGCTACCTACTTGAATGCTACAATTTGGCATTTATGTTTACTGTTTGGTTCGACTTGAAATTATAAGTGACTAGCAATAGCTAGCTACTAGCATCCTTGGTGTCTTTATTAAGCAAAATACAGAAATAGAAACTTACAACTTGTGGGCATTCATACTCAAGACCAGCAGCCTCTATCCTTTTCCTTCGTTTCTGATCTCTCTTCAAGATCTTTTCTGCCAATTTCCTTTGACCTTCAAGCGTTCTTTCCTGATAACCACAGCAGACCCTTTAGCTCTTTGTTTATTAGACACTAAGAAATTATATTGCACATGAAATTAAAAAACTACAAGAGCCAAATAATTTAATATTACAAACTAGTTTCACCCATATAACACATTGAAGCTAAATAAGCACGCATCCGTTAAACTTGTGCAGAAAAAGAAGCTCTGTACCAAAACAGAACAAATGCACAATACAAAAACCAAATTCCCTTCAATCAAGTAACAAATAGAAGTCTCCAAATTCATCTTTCAACAATGACAAATTACCTTACTCTGTCGTCTTTGTTCAATTTGAACCCAGTTAACTACTGGTTTAAACCGATAATTATAACCTTGCCACCTGCACATAACCATCAAAAAAGGAAATGAAAATATAGTAAACATGAAGGACCATGAAAGATGATACAGAAACCACACGAGGACCATGACAATTATAGCAACTTATATCACCAAGTGGCCACCAGTGCATCAGACAAATTTCAATTTCAATCCAAGATTCATTGACATTCAGAATCCTTCAAAAGGCAAAGACAAACAGCAGTTTTGCACGGACATGGGGTTCCGTGGAAAAACTAAAATTATGACCGACTGGGGAACCTACTGAAATCATATGTAACATTTACCCCCGACACAAATCCCCACACACAAAAAAAACTTACAGTTTGGGATGAACGTGCTCTGTTGGAATAAGATAAACTTGCAGAAGATGCTCAAACAACAAATAGTTATTCATACAATCGGCCACAACTTCTGCCACCTGCATTTTTAGATACAAATATGAATTCATCCATCATCATACACCAAACTGAACAAGATATATCAAAGACCAAAATGAATCACTTCACAGTAGAAAATCCAACCTCATGGTTCTCGAATTCAATGAAGCCGTAATGCTTGGATTTCCCAGTCTGCAAAACAAACAACCTGTTGAGCCCGAATACTAATCAACCATTGTATAACACAAAAGCAAAGCAGCTCACAGAGCAGAAACAAGATGTTGATTCAACTCTTCATGATGAATCCCCGATAAAATTTAGGTATTAAGACAACAAGCAGAGACAAAATCATCCGAATAATCACCGACACGAACATGATGACCCAAAGATGGTACGCCAATTAGATTAATAAATGTTACCTTCTTATTCCTTGCTATCCTCAGTCGTTTAATCTTACCAAACTGCGAAAAGTAATCTGCACACAGTAAAAGAAACCGAGATTAAACCCAATTTGCCACGATAAAAGAAAATTACAAATATGCCCCCGCTGGCTGCCAATAACTAAACACCCTTAATATGTTATAAAGTCCATACTTTCCATTTCCTTCTCGTAGAAGCCATGGGGTATCCGGCCGACGTACAGCACAGTGGCGGTGCTCTTCCCCGCCGGCTGCTCCGGTATCTTCTTCCCGGGCCCACCTTCCAACGGCTATTTTAACGAAAGAAAGCCGCCGCAACACGAAAAACAAAATCAGGCCTCTATAAAAGCTCAAATTAAGCAAAAAACTTAGGAATCTGGGGAGAATGAGGGGTCAAAGCGAACCAGGAAATCGGGGGATCCTTTGCTCTTCGCGAGGTGAGAGGAGGAAGCAGCCTTGCTCAGTTTCTTCTTCATCAACTTCTTCTCCCTCGCCCCCATTCTTTCGCGCCACCGACAGAGAGAGAGAGAGAGAGAGAGATGGACGTAGGGTTTGGGGTTTTTTTTTTCCTTCCTATTTTAAGGGTTTTGAGCCTTTGGAGCTAAAACCCTCTCCTGATTGTGTGGGCCGAGTTGGGCTGGAATTTGTAATAAGGCAATTTTGATGTTTTGGGTGGGCCCTGTTCAACGTTTTTATATAAACGTGCTTCTAGAATATGAAACAAATAAAAATATTAAGAATATTATATTATTTGAAAAGGAGAAAAAAATTACTTTTAACCACTCAGACTATATCATAAATCCAGTGAAAGTTGATACATCTAGATTTAGGAAGTAAGAGGAGGGTTTGACCGAATGTAGGTATTCCTTTTAATCTTTTTTTAAGTTTGGGCAAATTATCCTCACGTTCCTGTACTTTGGTCACCCTCTTCCTAGGGTCCCTGGATTTTGGAAAATAATTATCCCGTCCCTAAGTTTTGATGATAATAGACTATCAGGTCCCTGGAGCCAGAATATTTCATATTCTCTGGCGATACCCCACTTGAAAAGACTAAAATGCCCTCCCACTTACAAAAATAAAAAATCCCTTTCTTTCCTCATTCTTCCTCCTCCCACTTCATTTTCAACCTCTAGATCCAAGAATACAAACCCAGAACACTTGAAATCAAAACCCAATGAAATCTAAGACCCTCTAGATCCAAGAAAATCTTTGATTGATTCCAACAAACATCCAACGAACATCTACAATTAGAACTTCAATTAAATCCAACGGTCGTCGGATGAACCCTAAATCCCAACGACGAGAATGAAGAGATCCCCTCTACTTGGAACCGGAATGGTGGCACCATCTTCAACCCCCAATTCATCTCATGAAAATCCAATCTGAAAAACAGGGATGAACCCTAATCACATGACACAATTAAAAAAATAAAAAAATCCTGATCTGAAACAAAAACTTCAAACATCCGCCGGCATTAACGAGACCTTCTTTGACAGCGAGCTTGCCACGAAGACGACCGTCCTCTGTCGGGGAGCTCCTAGGCGACGACGTCCAGAAATCGGGTCTATAATTAGAACTTCAATTAAATCCAACGGTCGCCGGATGAACCCTAAATCCCAACAACGAGGATGAAGAGATCCCCTCCGCTTGGAACCGAAACAGTGGCACCATCTTCAACCCCCAATTCATCTCATGAAAATCCAATCTGAAAAATAGGGATGAACCCTAATCACATGACACAATTTAAAAAATATAAAAAATCCAGATCTGAAACAGAAACTTCAAACATCCGCCAGCATTAACGAGACCTTCTTTGACAGCGAGCTTGCCACGAAGACGATCGTCTTCCGTCGGGGAGCTCCTAGGCGACGACGTCTGGGAATCGGGTCTTGGTGGCCTCATGTCGTCGGCCGTTCACCGCCGCTTCCTGATGGAGGACGAGGTCGGTTTGTCCGCTACCGTGGAGAAGCCAGCTACCCTCCATAACTCACCGTCGCATCATTCCTCGCTACCACACCGGAGCAAATCCACGATGGTCGACCCGATTACGATCTGGACCTTCTTAGCCGTGAGCTGATCGGTACCGTCGTTGGCGTCACTGAGGAGGTGGTCCTCTTCGATAGGGACCTGGCGATGCACCCCGAAGCTTTGCTCAACTTCCCCAACACCGATGATGATAGCTTCGATGGCTGCTTTTATAAATCTATGCTGTGGTTATTGCCATGGTTCATTGAAGATCCTTCGCTGGTCGTCTTTTAATTTGATTATTGCCGTTGTTCAATAAAGCTATGGTTATTGCTGATGATGATAGCTTTGATTTGATTTTTTTTGTTGGAATTGATTTGATTTATTTGGGTATGGATTTTGATTGAAAATGGAGGTAGAAGAAAAAGATTTTTATTTTTTAACAAAGAGGGAGCATTTTAGTCTTTTCAAGTGAGGGTTCGTCGGAGAATATGGAATATTTCGAGAGTCTATTATCATCAAAACTTAGGGACGGGACAATCATTTTTCAAAAGTCAGGGATCCTAGGGAGAGGGTGACTAAAGGCCTAGGACGTGAGAATAATTTGTCCTAAAAAAATTACTTAGTTATATTCAAATCAATAAAAAAATATTATTTTTAACCACTCATACTCTATCATAAATTCAGTCAAAGTTAGTATACCAAGATTTAGGAAGTAAGAGTAGGGTTTGACACACGGTATATATTCCTTGTACCTTTTTTAAGATATCTTTTCCTTTTGTTGAGGTATAAAAATAATCTCGGCACTGTCAACATATTTTCAGATGGGTGTGGTCGCAAGGTGACCAGGTAACCGGTGACCGATGTAGTCTCAAAGTGACCGGTGAGCGGTGTTGTCTCAAAGCGATCACTTCCAGTTTTAAGTTGGAAAGAGGTTGTCGATGGTCTCCCCTCCATCGAGTCCGAAGATGGTCTTACTTGGTCAAATTCGGTGATGATAGAAGCTTCCAAGACCAAAGCTCCCCGTTCAGTCTGCTTCCCGCCTGTCTGGGTATTGCTCCTACGTAAAATGCTCATAACTTTCTATTTGGAGCTCAGATTGAGACGATTCAAGTTTCTATGGAAAGTAAGACGTGGATCTACAACTTTATAGTTTGCAACTTTTTCTGATTCGGATAGAAAGAAAGTCAAAAAATATAGGTTAAGGCGGGTGTTTGCTCTGGATTCGAAGGTGGGTGCCTCGACCCTTGAATTGGATGTTCGGGTGGACCCCTAGCCCTTGAAGGGGATGTCCGAGTGGATGCCTAGCCCTTGAAGCAGATGTTCGGGTGGACGCCTAGCCCTCGAAGTGGATGTCGGGGTAGACGCCTAGCCCTTGAAGTGGATGTCCGGGTGGACGCCTAGCCCTTGAAGTGGATATTCGGTTGGGTGCCTTGATCCTTGAAGTGGATGTCCAGGTGGACGCCTAGCCCTTGAAGTAGATGTTCGGGTGGGCGCCCTCCCGCTCTATGCTTGATAGTGGATGCCGTCCTACTTTGGACTTGGCGGTAGGCGCCCTCCCGCTCTAAGCTTGGTAGTGGGTGTCGTCCCACTTTGGACTTGGCGGTAGGTATCCTCTCGTTTAAGTTTAGTAGTGGACGCTGTCCCTCTTTGGACTTAGTAGTGGCCGTTGTCCTGCTTTGGACTTAGAAGTGACGGGAGCCCGGAAGGGTGCTTTGACCTATAAGGCGGGAACCCAGATGTACGCTTTAACCTTGTTGAAGTACGAAATTAATACTCCAAGTTGATTCGTATACGGCAACCCGGGCTCATCGGTGAGTGGCCCATTAGGCCGTTTGGCTTGTTACAAGACGGTATACAGCCCTTCATGCGTAAGCGGGAGGAGGCTCCGCTTTGGAGCTCGGGCAGTAGGTCCACGATAAGCCCAGGTCGGCCTGTTTCTCGTTTGAAGGCGGGAAGAGGCTTCCGCCTTAGGGGCTCAAGTGGGAGGCCCATTCGGTTTGCTTAGGCAAGTGGTATACCGCCTTAGTGATGTAAGCAGGAGACTGGCTCCGCTTTAGAAGCCCGGGCGGTAGGTCCACGAGAAGCCCACTTGGGCTTTGAAGGCGGTAGGACTTGAAGGTAGGAAGCGGACTTCCAAACTGGTCGCGTAGGGTTCGAAGACGGTAAGGCCCGGCTTGTAAGGCTTATAGACGGGAAAGCAATGACGGGCTTTTGCGTAGAAGGTTCGAGAGGATCAAAATACCTTATATTTTCCTAAGTTGAGCCAGAATTTCCGAGATTCGAATAAGAGTTTGGGTCGCAGTTGCTTGGTCGGCACGACCGGGATATTCCTATTTAGAAACGGGATCTGCTTATTTGACGAAGACGGTTTAGATTTTTCTAATCTAAGCCGGGTTGATTTAGAAACGAAATATTCACCCGGGACGAGATTTCTTGCACGGGAAGGATGGAGCTAGGTCAGGACGTGCTATATAAAGGGAGCTCGGGTACCAGAGAAGGACATCACCAACACAACACGACAACTACTTTACTTATCATTGTTGCTTTTTCTTTCCTTAGCCCGTAGTCCGTAGTTCATAGCTTAGCCTAGCCTAGCATAGTTAGACCGACCTTGGGACGACCATTCCAAATCCGTCTCGGGTTACTTGTTCACTTATTTCCTGCAACACCCTTTTTTAAGTTTGAAAATACATATAAACAAAATTTGATACATCTAGATTTAGGAAAGTAAGAATAGAGTTTGACCCATGATGCGCATTCTTTTTATTTTATCCCCGGATAAGAATAAAGATTAAAGTGTCGTCCCTACCGCGCCTTACAAAATTTTATAAAACCCCCCACTCCCCTCCGGACGAATCTACCCGCGGAGCGGGGGAAAATCAAAAGGCCAAACCAAAACATAAACAAAAATAAAAAAGGAAACGCCCTATTTCAGAGGCAACCCAAAAGGCGGCAAAATGTCTTCAAAGAAATAATTTCCCCCGCTCCCCTTTCCTCTCCCCGCCCATCGTCCGGTTCCCGTCTTCTCCCCTTCGTAACCACGAGGGGGCCTTCTTCGAGCTCGTCCTCTTCTTCCTCTTCCTTGACCGGCGATGGGGAGGCCGCCTCGTCCTGTAATTATAATTCCTCCAACTGCTTTTCTTTTTTATTTTTAATTTTTTTCCTGATGTAGATCCCTTCGCTGGCAGTTTGATTACTACGTTTAGTGATTGATTCCATGATCTTATATTTTGTGCTTTCGTTTTGGTGCTCTTCGATGATGATTGTTGCGTTTTGACGGTTAACGTCAATGTTAGCCCAGGTGATTCCCGAAGCTCCGCGTTGTTTGTTACAGTTTGTTGTGGATTTTGAACTCTCCGCTATTTACTCGTTTGGCTAATCGCATATTGAACCGAGTTGATCTGCTACGTGGTCTAAGCGATCCGCTGTTTGCTGAGAGATCTGCTAAAATTTGATAATTATTTACACGTCATGGATTATCAGTTGATGCTTGTTTGTAACCATTGACCTTAGTGTCATTGGTAGCCGCTGTACTGGTTTGGCTAACCGCATATTGCTCCAAGATAATCTTCTGTTTGCGGTTTACTGTCCGCTGTTTGCTGAGAAATCTGCTAAATGTTGATCATTATGTACGTGTCATGTATTACTAGTTGATGCTTGTTTGTAATCTGTAGCAACACGGTGTGAGTTTTCATTGACCTTAGTGTCACTGATAGCTGTTGTTCTTGTTTGGCTAACCGCATATTGCTCCAAGCTTTACTGTCAGCTGTTTGCTTAGAAATCTGCTAAAGTTGGTTTACCATGTAGTCATAGATCCTCAGTTGGTGCCTGTTTGTAACTTGTAGCAGGGTGAAGTCGAGTTTTAGAAGTTTTTATCGACTACAGGGTTACTGATAGCTAGCTATGCGAAGTCCTAGGGGTTAATTTACAGAATCCTTCAGTTGTTGGTGTTCTGCTTGTTTTCCAGAGCATTTTTCGATGGCTGATTATCTGTCGATAGGTCTTTGAGCTTTGGATGCAAAAAAGTGATGGTACAACAATGGTGTAGAGAACTGAAAAAAAAACTATTTTATTGATCTCAAGGGAAAAACATTTGTTGACATCGGCTAGTTCCGGAGAATGAATGGCTCGGTATCGAGCGTGAACAGGATAGAATCATTATGAGATACAACATCATCTACATCTAGGATTTGACATACCATTGAATGCCTAGAGTTTTATTGGAACTTTCTTCCCTGCTCTACCATGAATGCTACAACAATGTTGTTAGTCTTGCGCCTATCATCTTTCCTAATCTGCTCTGTTTGTTTGGTTAGTTTTCTTGCTAGGAGCTTCTCTGCATTATGGACTGCCAATCATCTTTTGCCATTTTTTTCCTTTGCCAACTTGCTTGCTGTAAAGTGAAGCCTAGCGACTAGAGGTCGGGGCGCCCGTGTCTCCTGCTCAAAACCTCTCACACAAACAAATCCTGCAGAGTTGTCAGTTGAGAAGGTAAAGCTTATTGTTGTTTGAATCGTTGATAGATTTTGCAGTTAATATCTCATTTTGGTGACTAGCCATGGATATTAGCAAATGTGAACGTTAGGCCCATCTATTTGGAATTTAAACAGTAGGTGTGTCAAAAGTTGCAATTGATGCATTAAGCAAAAAGAAAAAAGCTGCAACTGATTTGTGAGAAGTCGGTTCAGATGGATTCACAATCTATCTAAGTTGATAATCATGGTCCTAATATTTTAGATTGAGCAAGCACATCAAGTTGGTATCAGATTTGCAAACTGTTTAACTTCCAGTATTGTCATGGCATACCTTTTACCTTTCATTATAGAATTGCTTCTGACTATAATACACTCATAAATTCCCGTTTCCTTGATACCCATCGTCCACTTAAGGCTAAAATAAAATATAGTTGGTAAACGAAGGGAAAATATTAAGTGAGTGCATACCTTTCCAAAAGCAATGCTGTATTTCTCCTGTTGAGAGTCCTGTTAGCGAGGGTTATTTTTCACAAATTAGTATATCTTCGACGTGTCTATCTTTCAGAGAGGTGAAGGACAATAGGTGGTGTCGTCCTTACCCTTAAATATTGATGTACAAGATGATCCAAAGTAAACCATTCGTCTTGGCAAATTCCATATCCATGCTCTTGGAACAGTGGTTGGGTTCATGCTTGATTTGTGATCAGCAAAAACCTGCAATTAGAAACAGGTAATTGAAAAGTATGTTCTGTTGCATTTAATTCTCAGCTTATGTCATTGTGGGGCTGAAAGACATCCAGGGTCATCCTTATCAGAGTGGTCTTCTGCTACTGCTAAGAGGGGTGTTGTATGATGCAAGTTTACTTATTACAGAATTTGTGAAAGCAAATTGCTTAGAACAAAGAGAACATACCTCATTGACTTGAAAGTATGTGCCGTTGAGAGGGAAGCTTCCTTTCATTGCTGTTCGACAAGGTATCTACACATGGAAAATAGTATCTGTCAGCAACACTAACTGATAATTGTACAATATTCACCAATATGATAGATTACTAACCAGCAATGTCCCTCTAACTGTTTCAGAGTTAGCCTCCCTGATACTGTTGCACGAAAAGCATGTTTTGTTGTTGCACAATTTGCCTGGTTCATGACACTCACATTCTTGCCCTGGCTGCTGAATTGTTTCTGAAGTCTCTCCTGAAGAAAGACCGTGCAGGTATGCTTTTGTAAGATAGTAGTATTCTTTTTCTTGTTAGTTCACAAAACTACCAATGGGGACATAAGCGCATAAATTTTTTATTGTTCCACCAAAAGAAAGACCACAGTCACTACATGCTATAATAGTATTTAAATCTATGAGAAGCTATTGGTTTCCTTGAAACCATTTGTTTCTGTTTCCAGTCAAGGGCTTATTTAGCCTGGGCTGCTTTTAATCTAGTTTTCCTTAAACAGAAGAAGCAAGATTCAAGACATGATATTTCATGTTTACCTGGTGACCATATTGCAAAAAGATATGGGCTGGGATCATCAGTTTCTCGCCTATCCATCTGGATTTTGTATGAGATGGCCATAAATGTTATTCAATTAGTTGTAAAAAAAGTAACTGTTTTAATGGCAATGAGACAACTTACCCCTTCAAGGAGAGGGTGTGAATCAGGAAGTTCATACCTGCGCAGGAGACATTAGAGTTGTTAGATCCAAACAAAATTTTTATTTGAATCAAGTATTTTTGTTCCAACATAACGATTGTGTGTTCATCTCCGTTTTCAAATATTTTAATTTTCCGTTGCAGTACCTTTTGGGTTTTCTGTATTCAGTTCTGAAACTATACAATTAAAAAATTCTTGGTTTTGGCATCACTGGACCTAGTCTATATTGGTGCACTTTGATTTCCTGAAATGATTATATTAATCTCTCCTGTTGAAAGAAATTACTTACACTTGATGCTCTGTACGCAGACGACTCACATACTTCAGTTTGGGCATAGGTATATTAGCAGCATTTGAATGTATAACGACCAATGCCTTGGACATGTCACCTCCTTGCATAAAATTCTGTACGTTTTCTGTGAGCTGTTCCATGTTGAGGTTGATGCTGGGTATTTCATCGGAATCTTCAGAAACTGCATCCTCGATGTCACTCTCTATTACTTGATTTTCTTCTTGCTCTGGTGTTGCTGGCACTTCAATAATAGGTATGCAACTGTCTGCTCTTTTGAACAAATTGTTAACAGCTTGCATTAATGGCATATGATTGATTACCATGCCGGGGCTTCTCATATTGTTCAGGGGAGATGTTGAAGTTGTAAGACCCTTTTCTTCTGGACCAGGTAGAGCAAGTCTTGCGCTACATCAAATCCAATTCCAGATTCAGCTTACTGTTATGATTTATGGAAAATGGCAGGTGCGGACCTCTTTTATCATTTAGTTTTTCTTGTATTTGTTGCAGCTATTCACATTCTTGTTTGTTTATTTCCCAGTAGTACATTGTAGTTAAATTCTAGGAGCATTATCAAAATACTTGGACAAACCTTGCAAAAGCACTAGCAAAGTGTCTGCATTCAGCTCTCATGGGACATGCGTTGCAGTTGGGTCTGCTTTTGGTGCAAAATACCTGCATGGATTTCAAAACTTGAATTTTATTAAGTTTTTCAGAGTAAAACAGACTTGAATTACCATTACAATTTTTCTGGATGAAGATGGCTTTAGATTTTACCTTTCCAAATGTGATCAACTGGTAATGTAGTTCATACCTGCATCAGGACACGTGTAAAATAATTTATTTTAGTTTTCAGTGTGCTATGCATTTAGTTTTTATATGCATAAACTTGTCAATGATTGCAGAGGAATAGATAAGTGATTACAATGTTCGCTGATCAAGTTTGCACAATCTTGGCCACAGATACTTCTGAACAGTCTCAAGCACTGGATACCTGCAGATAGTGCCATTAGTATATAAGTTATGGATAACCAGATAGATAGTTTGTGGGTTCAATGCCACTTACAGTTCTAGGAGGTGTAACTGTAGAGACTCTGGTAGTGGTTGGATAGGGACCCATCCCAACCGAACTGCTATTCGACCAACATTTGTATCGACCTTCAAAGTAGTTCAGCATAAATCATGTTGATTGCAGAATGCAAGCTTTAGCTAGGTCTATAATTTATCATAGTTTACTTGGGAGCCTTACCGGGAATGCTAGATGATGAAGTGTAAGAAGGCGAACACACTCCACACTTTTTAAACCCAATCCTCGAACACTTAGCAAGTAATCCCTGCCAAATAGAGATGTTCGGAACATCAAAACTTGAGTCCGTTTGGTCTAGATGTTTCCGAGTCATTGACTCTGTTATTCTGTTGAAGATGAAATAACTACAATTAGAGGAATGATTGCATTTGAGCTGTCTTACTTTGCCTTTTCAGGAGGAACATCTCTCAACCATTCAAGATCAATGCCTCCATGTTCTTGGACCAAGCGATCAAGGAACTCCTGCAATATAAAAGGCATGGTAGTTGTTTCTGTAGATTTAGATACATACACAATCTATTCAAGGTCATTTTACCTTAATTCGCTCTGCTAGCATGTTGTTCATTCCTCTTTCTTTAATGGCTTCAGACACTTCACTTACACTCGCGGATCTTAGTGCTTCATAGTCCAGTGAATCCATTGTTTCCGTGCTTCTTTCTCTTATTCCATTCGTTGCCTGTGCCTCCTTTCGCAAGCTATCCCAATCAACTGCATCTTTTCCACCCCCACTTGTTTTCCCCTTTGTGGCTTTCAGAGGGTTTTTACTTGCGCCAGCTGTTACCCTTCCTGTACTGTAAAGCTCTGGTGTTTGTTGCTGCAGTTTATTCCCTGTTTCCAATTTCTTATCTGGTACTAGAATTTCGTCCTCAATATCAACAATATTTCCTTTGGGATTGGAAATATTTTTGTTCCGACTCCTCTTGTTATGCTGTGCAGCTGGTGCTCTTGCAAGATTTGTGGGGTTGTTAGAAAATGCTGTCCCTGAATGGGATGTTTCCTCTTCTGCAACAATCTGGGATTTGTAAGGAGTGTGAGAATCAGTTTGCTTATACTGTTGTGGTTCGTTTAGCAAACATGTTGCGCTGGCTACTTGGATAATTTCATCACTTGGTCGCTCCCATTGGTGGGCTGCCATGTTATTCATCATCTTGGAAGTTTGTCCAAACCCTTTGCTGTTGTTGGTTGGGTCCTTTTCTTTTCTGGATGTGGAAGAAATAAAAGGAAAAGAGGACATACTTTCTTCTGCAAAAAACCCCAAACCTTCTTGTAGAACCTCTGACTCTCTTGTTGTATGCCACCCATCATTGGAGGAAGGGAACACTGATCTTTGCATTTCTGAAAAGATGCCAAATGTTGGCCGAGGGAATGTGCATGAATCTTCATATCTATTAAATTTATTCATCCTTGGCATCTGCATCCTATCCATCAGGATTTCTTGTTGATTCTCTTTCCAGGATTGCTCTTGAGGTACCAAGTTACCAAAAGAACCGCAATGATGTTCTTCAAACAAGTTGAAATTTTTCAGATGAAGATTATCCGATGTAGAGAAATCAAGGCTCCTATTGGGGTTGCATCCACTGGCAAGCTCTTCTGCTTCTGAGTTTGAGCCTGAATAAGAACCTACACCTCCAGTGGCTTGGATGACGATGGAATCAGAGGAACCTTGTGATGATAAGACTTCTTCCTCTTGATTTTGACCATATACCCCTGCCATGCAAGAATTTTCTATCCATGAGGTCTCATAATTCTCAAAGAACGATGTTGGTTCATTCAATGTTATGTTGCTTTGATCCGAATGAGAACTAGATAACAACTCCTCAATCCATTTGATAGTTTCACGTGTTTCCTTGCTGATATCTGACTGTTTAAACATCATGCTCGCCGACTCTCTCCCACTGGTATTATTCCTTGTTGACTTGGGAGGAAACCTTGCTGCTAGAGACATAAAAGCTGAGCTGCAACATTATGATAGCAGAAGATATTGGTCAGTTCCTGCAGAGTGACTTATGCTGATGATATAGGCTTTGAAGTTGAGCTGCAAAGTTAACCAAGTTACCTCGAGAGGTGATCTGAAACATTTTGAGTGAGGAAAACTCCTACCACTGAGTCAACCACGGATCCCTTCCATTTCGAGAATCGCCTGTCTCCTGTATTTAAACCACGAAGGTGAGTTTAGTGTTATGAAAAACTTCTGTGGAACTGGAAAAAGAAAAAAGTTAGATTAGTGAATGTTAGCATCTTTATTTTTCAACATGATTTTTATGGTAGATCTACAAAATACATCTAAACAATAATCAACTGTGATCATAAATATGCACGTGTTATGTATGCACACGGTAACTTTCATATTATGGCGGATATCATACCTAACATGCAGAATTGCAGTTCTCTTGTATGCTTGTGTCCTATCATTAACTGTGTCATGTGCGTGTTCAATTTCATCGGCTGATGCACATGATTGCTTATGTGGTTCTTTAGTACTGGTCATGATAACTGCATATGATGGGAAAGCATACCTTGTACAAGATGCATTCTTGCGATGAATGAATCTGCTCGCCCATGAAAGACTCGTCTCTCTTCCTCCCACCATTTCTCTCTCTCCTTATCCATGTTTCCAGGGTCATCACTTTCTCCTTTTCCCATCAACAGCTTCCACACTCTTTCTGTCTCTAGGTCAAGGTCCACCTTCGGCCTGGGCTTACGCTTCTTAACTGATTCAGATCCCTCGTAAGGAACAATTTTCCCATCTCCTTTATAGGGGACAAGAGCATTCTGATCCTTTTTTTCTTCTTCAGATATCCTATTACTCAGATGAAGATTTGCCATCTGAGACATGATTGCTTCCATGGCAGAGTCTTCTGCTTGTTCACCTGCACATATAACAAATAGGGTGGTAGCATCATATACACAGATAGTCTTAATATTCATTTGGTCAAATAAGTCTAGACGATTACTGCTTCTAATCCTGCAAATTTAATTAAATTTCTACTGAAGTTTGATGTACCTTCTTGGCTGGTAGATTGCTGTTGAGGAGCTTGTGGAATATCCTTTTGTTTTTCCACCATGTTGATGTTTTCCTTTTGGTTGAGTGCAGGTTCTGTTAAGGCACTTGCATGCTTATGTTTCAGCATGTCTATATGGCAGGCTCTTGATAGAATCTGATCTTCATAAGTGGCCCTTGCTTCTGGATATGGCTGGAATATGCTGTTTGTTCTGGCTGAATAGGCAAAGTTGTGAGGTCCTGACATCCCATTGTGTTTTCCTGTCCTCTCTGTACAGTTATATGCTTCTGGTGCAATGTGAGACTCCGACAAAGTATTCGCTGCAAGCACCCATTGACCGTAGCTGGTTTTAGAGATTCTATCTTTCTGCCTGTGGTTGACTGCATCACTGTTAACATGTGTATTACTCTGTAGTGCATATCCGCTGGCATTGGCTGCTTTGGGTGATGATGAGCTTGAAACTTTGGCAGCTTTTGCATGAGAAGACATGGCATTTTCCCCAGAGTAACCTTCAGTTCGTAACTTGTATCTGTTCTCCGAACTAGTTGTGCTAGTGAGTTTCTTTAATTGCCAATGATCATCTCCGCGCACTGGGACTGAGCCCTCGGAGTTTGAATTATTACCCCCTGTGATGTCAATTTGATGGTGCTTTCTCTTTGAGCTCTGACCTTCAATTGGGTGTGAAGACATCCTTGGTACAGATTGAAGATTTGTGTGTCTGAGTAGTCCTTTTGGCATGGCAATACCCTTGTTAGTAGTTGGTCTGTTCACTTCTTTGTGCTGACCTAGTGCGCTGTTGGCTGCTGTTTGTCCTGGTGACAGATTTATGCCGCCACTTTTAATATTGTTCGAAGAATGGATGTGGTGAGCCAAGGCTGGTGAATGATGAATTCCATGCAGTAACTTCCTCAATTGGCTAATCTGTGACTCCACATTGGTTCTATCAATGCTGTTTGCCCCCAAGCTTGCTTCGGTAGTTATGAAGTCGGCATTCGCATTAATCTCTCTGTTATTCATTATTTGAATATTTGGAGCTTCTACGGTGCCTTGTTTTTGAAATTTTGCTGGTTCCATATCATAATCCAATGCTCTTCTACACGACTTCCCTGGAAATTCACCAGTTGGGGTGCTGGTTCCTTCAAATGGGTCTTTTAGTTGAGCTGCAGAGGTGTCACGCTTCTTCCGTTTTTCAATTGGCTTCTCTGCATCTTCAACAGCAGACTCTTTCCCAGTTTGCATTTCCTCAGAGGTGCTGGATTTAGCAGTTGCGACTTTTTTGGCTCTCCCTGGTTTACCTTCCCTTATCACTTTGGCCCTGTGTTTCCTTCGTTTTGGTGGTTTCTTCGCTGGTGTCTGATCAAGGTCAATACCTTCCCCCTTTTCCAGACTCTGAATAACTTTTGGCTCTTCTGAAGGCGGGGGAGCAACTACTGATGATAATGAGCTCAGAATGTTTTGTAGAAGTCCATCACATTGATTTTGGCGGGATTCATATTCTGTGGGTAGGAACAAATTGCATTGTGTACCCTCTCCTGTTGAACTTGGTCTTGATGTATTAGTTGCTATGGTGACTGGGATGTTTTCTATTGCTGCCTCATGGATTGAATTTGCAGCCAGCTGAGAGGAGGAAATGCATGAATTTGCATCATTCTCCATCCTGGGTGGGGCGTTTAAATCATACCAAGGGCGGTGAGGCATCGGAAGTTCATCTGCATTGAACAAGTAAGTCTCTTAAAAGTGTGACGAGCAATATCCCTGAATTTTCTCATAGGTTATGCATTGATTCTCCTAGTCCTATTTCTAATCTCCTATTTATTCCAAATTAAATTAGGCAATGCTATTATTTTCAAGGATATGATCATATCTGACTTTGTTTCTACCTAAAGGAAAAGCAGCTAAATCTTTGGAGTAAAGTCTACATTTTCTAAAGATCGATCTCTGAGAAACCTTAGTAACTAACTAAAAGTAAAAGCTCATGACTACAATCTTTCTTTCGCTTCAGTTGATTCTCGTTGGATTGCTTTGAGGATTTTTGTTGTTGTGCATGAACTTTCATAGAAACTTCAAAATTGTATGGTAATGGAAGTACTTACTCTTTGATTGCAGGGGCGAACTATCGTGGCTCCTGTAGATGTCTGTGGTCCAATCACGACTTTGGTTTGAAAGCAGCGATTCACTCAGGCTCCCTTGCCTCCGATTGACTTGAGACTGCAAGTTTTGCGATGCTGGACATGTTGCCATGTTCACAGTGCTTTTCCATGTTCTGTATGGAGCAGCAGCTGGAGCTGCATTATTCACTCCCAACATTCGAGCCCAAGCTGTATTCACATCTTGAAAGGCTGGTTGACAAGATCCAGCAATACTGTTGCTCAACCTGATGTTTGCTGCAGAAGCATCACCACCACCGAAATGGTTAGTGTTGCTTCCCATCCCACCAAGCTGGCTAGCGAAATGGTCAGCATTGGTGCCCATCCGACCAATAGAGTTACCAAAATGGTTTGAATTGCTGCCCATGCGACCAATTTGGGCGAACTGTGGAACAGCCGAGGTTTCAACTTTGCCAATTTGAGGAACCACCATTGTATCAGTTTGCCTGGGATGAGCTATCCCTTGACCAATGTACCTTGGCAACTCCTGCATGTTTCTACCGGGTACGCCCACCCCTTGCGAGTTTCCCTGGTTCAATTGGTGTCCTTGTTTCACAGCTGGCATTGAATTGAACCTTAATGGAATGGGCTTCTGCGGAGTCGCTGGTACCCATGAACCCATCAGTCGCATTTCATTCTCATCGCGAACAGACATTCCGGGTGGGAAGGCACGTCTTGGATCCATTCTTAGATGAATAGACTGCCTCTTAGCACTTCCCTATTCTTTCACTGCCTAATTTTAGGATTCATAACACCTTTGCTTCGACAAGCTAAAATTCACTACAAAATAAGCAACTTCAGATACTCTTTATCTCTCTATAGATCAATGACCTTGACACTTGCTGCCAGATTTCCCTGAAATGCATTTCATCAGAGTCAAAACAGAACTTGTAACTGACTTTCCCTATGTACAATTAGAGCAACAAATGGCAAATGATATAAATGCAGGTCCAGAGAATCGTTCCCCGGATAGGAAATAGGAATAAAATTGGTATTGGATTTGGTACCACTTTAATAGAGTTTAAGCAGAAGTAGCAAGTATCAAGCCATTTGGTTAAAACCGAGACAGAGTACAATCAGCCCAATTGAATGAATTTCAATTATGCTTTAAAAGGTCTGTATTCTTGGTGCCAAGAAAACACTATTGGGCAATCTCCAAAGGATCTCTTCTGGGTTGGTAGAAGAAATGGCACCCATTCTGAATTCAACGAGAATGAATAAGGAGAAGAGAGGGAGTGAATTGGATTTCATTTCCAGTTCAGCTTACCCACGATCCGGTTGCAGTGAGTCAGCTCAACCGAGTCAATGGCGGAACTGCCCCGCCAGTATTCCTTTGCCGAAAACAAGGTGAAAGGAAGTGAGAGAAACCATGGTTAGAGAGATAAAAAGAAAAGAATAAAAAGTACAATTTGATGCTCTTATACAACGTGAACTTTTTTGAGGACCACCCTCTACTGATTTTTATACTGTGGTGCACACAGATTTAATGACATTCCTAAAATTTTCCATAGCTCAGGTTTGTGGATTTTCATTTAAAGCCTTGTTTTCTTCCTTGGTAACAGATTAATTTCTCAGATATGATCCATCAAATTTTGGGGGAAATAAGAGATTTTGGGTTTTGTAAAAAATAAATGTGTGCGTTTTGTGACGCTGTTAAGGGGAACTCCCCGCATTGAGCTGTCGATTTACGTTTGTGTTTAATTGAGTTCGTTGAATGCGTGCGAACAAAGATTGTTTACCTTTGGATGAAAGAGATTCCAAAGGGAGCTCGCCGAGATAATATGATTTTTTTTAGCCAAACAAACCTATTTTAAGAAAAATAATAACTGTATCTATAATAATTGATTATAAAATAATCAATGTAAGATTTCATATTAAAACTCTATTAGAAGATCTGATATAAACAACATAAGAACGACCGATAAAAAACAAAAAAAATAAAATAAAATACACACTTACTACGATTGGTTCAAATTTACTTACAATTTTTAGATGATATCTTGGAAATGTAAAATAAATATAATTGGGACAAATTTACTTACAATTGGTTCCAATTTTTTGACTCTTTGGCTATGAAAATTGATGTACTTCAAAGTATCTTCTTTCTTTTAGATGATACTCCTTTCAAAGGAAATTTTTGCATAGGTCATTTCCATATGATTTGCTTAATCTTCTGTTATATATATCAAGATCTATGTCTAGAATTCTTATAAGAAAAATGCTTTTTTTTCTATGTAGGTAGTCGGGCTGCAAAAATTATGTAGATGTATCGCCGAGATCAGAATTATGTGAAAGAGTTAGGGTAAATTCGAAATTATAAAGCAGTGACTTACCCTGCCAACAAGGTGCGCCCAATGGGAGGCTGACACGTGGTGACTAATTACAAAATTTTCCAGCAGTGTGCATCCAATGTGAGACTGAGACACGGTGCGACTTAAATTTACATAATTACCAATGCGAGATTGACACGGATGACTAATTACAAAATTTTCTGCCAGCAAGGTGCATCCAATGTGAGGTTTACATGAGAGGATTTTTTGTCTGTTTGGTGTTACTGTTGGTAGTTTTTTGTAAAAAAAGTGTTCGAATATAAAGTATTGCGGATGTGATGTCCACGTGGCACGGACGAAAAAAAAAGTCGGATCTTGGACCAAGATCCGACTTTTTTAGTTGGATGACCAAGATCTGACTTTTTTAGTCGGATAACCAAGATCCGACAAAAATAGTCGGATAATCTTGGTAAAAGAGACATGACGTGTGTTTGGTCTTGGTGGTAGAAGGTGCCACTTTTTACTTGATGGTCATAAGTTCGATTCCAACTTCTTGTAATCTTGCTTTTAATTTTTATTATCCAACATAAATATTATATTAAATAAATTAAATTGTAATAATTAGGTAAGTAATTCTTGATAGGCAAATTGGTTTAAGTTGTGGTCTTTGGACTTAAGGTCACAAGTTCAATACTTGACTTTGAGAATTTTTTATCACTTTATTTTACTAAATCATTCACTAATATTAAAATAATTTTTTAAAATTAAATATGGTGAATATTAAATCATTCACTAATATTAAAATAAAATTGATGAATATTAAAAATTATGGTGAATATTAAAGTTCAATACTTGACTTTGAGAATTTTTTTATCATTTTATTTTACTAAATCATTCACTAATATTAAAATAATTTTTTAAAATTAAATATGTTGAATATTAAATCATTCACTAATATTAAAACGAAATTGATGAATATTAAAAATTATGGTGAATATTAAATCACTTCGTGAATGATCGGTGTTAAAATATTACTGAATACGAAGTGATAAAAAATTATGGTGAATGATTTAGTAAAACGAAGTGATAAAAAAATTGTCAAAATCAAATATTGAACCTGTGACCTTAGGTCCAAAAACCACAATGTAAACCAATTTGGCTATCAAGAATAACTTGTCTAATTATTACAATTTAATTTATTTAATATAATATTTCTGTTAGATAGTAAAAATTAAAAGCAAGATTGCAAGAAGTTGGAATCGAACCTATGACCATCAAGTAAAAAGTGGCAACTTCTACCACCAAGACCAAGCACACGTCATGTCTCTTTTACCAAGATCCAACATTTTATGTCGGATCTTGGTCATCCTACTTTTTTTGTCGGATCTTGGTCCAAGATCCGACTTTTTTTTTCGTCCGTGCCACGTGGACACCACATCCGCAATACTTTATATTCGAACACTTTTTTCACAAAAAACCACCAACAGTAACACCAAACAAACAAATAACCCACATGAGACAACTAATTACAAGTTTTTGCTAGGAGGGCGCATCCAATGCGAGATCGACACATGGCAACTAATTACAAAATTGTCAATACAAGACTGACACGAGGCGACTAATTACAAATTTTTTGCCAACTTGGGCGTTGACACGTGGCAACTAATCACAAATTTTTTGCCAACATGAAGTATCCAATACAAAACGATAGCCATTATAGTTTTACACGTGTTGCAAATACATTGGGTAAAGTTGTTCTGCTGTGTGGTAGCCTCGCATCGAAATGCGTCCGACTGGCTACCCATTGGACATTGGGTAATTTTTCAAAAGGAGGTTTATTTCCCCGACAATTCCCTGAATGGGGTTGTCAGGGGATGTTTTCCTTGTCTGGGGTCGAGCCAGAAATCGCTCAGTGGCGAGCGTTTTTCCTTCGCACGAAACCGCTGCTTGGGCAGCGTGTTTTTTGTTTGCCAAAAACCGCTCCACTAGGAGGGTTTTTTGGTTTGCCAAAAACCGCTTCCAGTGGAGCGTTTTTTGGTGTCACCGAAAAAAAATTAGCACAAAAACGCTCTATTTTGAGCGTTTTTTGGTTTTCATCAAAAAAAAATTAGCTTGCTCTTATTTGGAATCGAACTAAAGACCTCAGATTTTTTAAAGAGCGCTTTAACCAATTGGGCTACAAGAGCGTATTGATTTATGACTTTGTAATAAATAATATATATTATATAAATACGGAATCAACCTTTATAAATACATATTTATGTTACACATTATTTATTTCGTAAATACGTATTTATATTACACATTATTTATTTCGTAAATACGTATTTATATTACACATTATTTATTTCGTAAATACGTATTTATGTTACACATTATTTATTTCGTAAATACGTATTTATGTTACACATTATTTATTTCGTAAATACGTATTTATGTTACACATTATTTATTTCGTAAATACGTATTTATGTTACACATTATTTATTTCGTAAATACGTATTTATGTTACACATTATTTATTTCGTAAATACGTATTTATGCAATACATTATTTATTTCGTAAATACGTATTTATGCAATACATTATTTATTTCGTAAATACGTATTTATGCAATACATTATTTATTTCGTAAATACGTATTTATTTTACACATTATTTATTTCGAAAATATGTATTTATGCAATACATTATTTATTTTGTAAATACGTATTTATGTTACACATTATTTATTTCGTAAATACATATTTATGCAATATATTATTTATTTCGTAAATACGTATTTATGCAATACATTATTTACTTCATAAATGCGTATTTAAGCAATACATTATTTATTTCATAAATGCGTATTTAAGCAATAAGTTATTTATTTTATAAATGCGTATTTATGCAATACACTATTTATTTTATAAATACTTAATTATGTAATACATTATTTATTTCATAAATGCGTATTTATACTCAATTGGCAAAAATTTTTTTTTGCTGAAAACCAAAAAACGCTCAAAATACAGCGTTTTTGTGCTAATTTTTTTTTTGGTGACACCAAAAAATGCTCCATTGGAAGCGGTTTTTGGCAAACCAAAAAACGCTCCCAGTGGAGCGGTTTTTGGCAAACAAAAAACACGCTGCCCGAGCAGCGGTTTCGTGCGATTGAAAAATGCTCCCCACTGAGCGGTTTCTGGCTCGACCCCAGACAAGGAAAACATCCCCTGACAACCCCATTCAGGAAATTGTCGGGGAAATAAACCCCCTTTTGGAAAATTACCCTTGGACATTGATCAATAATTTTGAGGCCGCAGTACTGTAAAATTTCTCTAAAATGTTGTTGGGACCGGAAAAAAAATTATTTTAGAGAGTTTATTAGATAAGAGAGATTTAAGTTTTTTTCTTCCAAAAATATTAAAATTGAGATTTTAACAATAAATACTTAAATACCAAAAACTTACTTTTTCCATATACAAATTACTTAAAATTTAGACTGATAGCAGTATTCAAATGATACACTCGACTGAAATATTTTCTTATAACAAGACGATGATTATAAGAACTATTTGAAAACAATTGAGAAGATTAATAATGATGTAAATTTATTAAATAAGCAAGTTTACCACAAACTAATATTTTACATTATTTTTTAAATTTGTAAAATATGTAAAAATATATGTATTTCTGAAAAAATAATACTTTATGCGAAAGTCGGGACCGAGATTTAACACTAAATTTTTTTGAAAAAGTATTAGTTATTACGATAGAGAGGTTATTAAATTTTAACACTGGTCCCGACTCGGGACCGAGACTTGTTATCAGTTTAGAGAGGTTATCACTTTAGAGAGGATCACTTTACAGAAGTTTTATTATACTGCTTTTGACGATCCATGAGTTGAGGGAGAGTGCACTATAAACATGAGAGAAACACATTTATGTGGATTTCTGCTGGCAAAAAAGACTGGTAACAACTCAAATTTGTTATATGAGGAGCTCGTTTTCAAAGAAAATTTGGTAAATAAAGATAAATTTGTTAGGTTATGGAGCCTGTTTGGTACTTGGAGAAGGCGTTAGGGGATCGAGTGAAGACCACACATGAGTACGAACACCCACCAAGTGAATGTCGAGTGAAAGGAGAAGTTTTGTGAAGGACCTAGCGGGCGCTAGGCCCCTAGCGATCTCTAGGGGGGAGAAACAGAAAAGTTAGAATCTGAGGACCCAGCGGTCGCTAGGGGAATAGTGATCGCTAGGTCCGGTTGATAGCCGTAATTTTTGTTTCGTGTTTTGTTTGTTTTGTGATCCCCACTCTTTCTAGGGTTGTTCCTCTATAAATATCTATGTAAAGGCACATCCTAAGTGTGATAAAACGTGTAGTAACACACAAGAAACCTAGTGAAAAATCTCTGGCTTGGCACGCCCCCAGACGTAGATATTCTTGTCGAACTGAGTGACCAAATGCTCGTGTTCTTCATTCAATTTCCTTCTTTGTGATTGCTGGCCTATTATTATTTTCCAACAATTGGTATCAGAGCTTGAAGGTTAAGGGGCCGTGGGAGCGATCATGATGGGTAAAGGGAAGTCGCCCGTGGAGAAATTTGATGTCATGGACTACAGGTTCTGGAAGATGCAGATAGACGACTATTTGTATGGCAAGAATTTGTACCTACCTTTTGGTGGGAAGAAGCCCAAAGATATGAAGGAAGAAGAGTAGAAGTTGTTGGATAGAAAAGCGATGAGCGTGGTCCATTTGTTGTTGTCCAGGAACGTTGCCTTACATACGGTAAAATCAAAGAATACCAAGAAGATGCTAGAGACTTTGTCTGAGATGTACGAGAAGCCATCGGCCGCAAACAAGGTGCACCTGATGAGGAGGTTGTTCAACCTCAAGATGGCAGAGAATACGATGGTGGCCAATCATCTTAACGAGTTTAACACAATGATTGCCCAGTTGAGCTCGGTTAAGATCAACTTCGATGATGAGGTACAAGCTCTTATTTTGCTGAGTTCTTTACCTCAGAGCTGGAATGGTACTGTGACTGTTAGTCAGTGCCTCAGCGAGGAAGGTACAACTTAAGTTGGATGAGGTGAAGGATTTGATCATGAGCGAAGAGATCTGCAGGAGAGAATCTGGAGTAGCCTCGGGTGCAGCTTTGAGTACAGAGAATATGGGGAAGTCCGAGTCAAGGGGAAAGTCGAAGAAGGATAGGAGCAAGTCGAAGTCTAAATCAAGAAAGGACAAGAGCTCGGTCCAGTGCTAGAATTATGATCAGTATGGTCACTTTCAGGATCAGTGTACGACACCAAAGAGGGAGGATATGTCAGGTAATGCAACAACAGATGACTATGGAGAGGCATTGGTCCTGAGTGTGAGTAGTCTATTAGAGGCATGTGTGCTAGATTGTGGAGCATCGTTCCAATCATGTAGTGATGCAGGGATGATGGAGCGATATACCCCAGGTAATTATGGCAAGGTTAATTTAGCAAATGATGAGCCGATACAGGTTGTGGGCAAGGGAGATGTTCGAATCAGTATGCCGAATGGATCTTTGTTGCGGTTGAAGGGGGTGAGGCATATTCATGGGTTGAAGAGGAATTTACTTTCCGTGGGGTAGCTGGATGATGAAGGTTATGCAGTGACCTTTGGCTGCAGGTCATGAAAAATTACCAAGGGAGCTATGGTAGTGGCTCGAAGTTTGAAGGAAGGTACATTGTATATGATGAAGAACACCCATGATAGCATTGGTCTTGTAGGTGCAGTGGACGATGTGGAGTTGTGGCTAGTCGACTTGGCCACATGAGTGAGAAGAGAATAAAGGTGCTGTGTTCGAAAGAGAAGCTACCGGGCTTAAAGACAATTGATATCAGTCTTTTTGAGCATTGTGTCCTTGGGAAGCAGAAGAGGGTGAGCTTTTCAAGATGTGGCATTTTTCGGAAGGAGCAAAGCTTGAGTTGGTCTATAGTAATTTGTGGGGTTCGGCACCAGTGGCGTTCTTGGGTGGTGCATCGTATTACATGACCTTCATTGATGATTCCACAAGGAAGGTATGAGTTTACTTTCTGAAATATAAGTCTGGTGCCTTCGACGCCTTCAGAAAGTGGAAAGCCCTAGTTGAGAAAGAGACAGGTCTTAAGGTGAAGTGTTGAGATCAGATAATGGCAGAAAGTATGAGCACCAAGAGTTCAATGAGTACTGTACAATGAATTAGATTCGCATGGAGAAGACAGTAACTGAAATCTCCCAGCAGAATGGAATCGCTGAGAGTATGAACAGGACACTCCATGATAGGACCAGGGCCATGAGGTTGAAGTGTGGCCTACCGAAGATATTTTGGATGGATGTAGTCAATACTGCTGCATTCCTGATCAATAGGGACCGTCAGCTCCTTTGGAGAATTGGATACCAGAGGAGGCTTGGAGAGGTAAAAAGGTTGATTTTTCCTATCTTCGTGTATTTGGCTGTATTGGGTATGTTCATATTAATGCAGCTGAGAGGAGGAAGCTGGATGCCAAGTCTACGAAGTGTACGTTCATTGGGTATGGAGGAGATAATTTTGGCTTCAGATTTTGGGACGAGGGAAGTCGCAAAGTCATTTGGAGTCAAGATATTGTATTCAATGAGAAGGTACTGTACAAGAACATGGGGAGTGCATCTGATGCAGAGGGTTCTAGCAGTGAGATGGTCGAGTTAGACATCTCAAACTCGGGTGGGAGCAAGAAAGTACTGAATGGCCAGGGGGCCGAGGAAGAGACAGAACCAAGTTCTCCACCGCCAGTAGTTCCGTAGCGGAGATCCACCAGACAACATGGGTCGTCGGACATGTATTCGTCTGCTAACTATTATCTCCTTTTGACAGATGGAGGAGAACTAGAGAATTTTGCAGAAGCATAGCGGAGTGAGCTGGTGCGCAAGTGAAAGCTTGCAATGGATGACGAGATGGAGTCGTTGAAGAGTAATGAGACTTGGGAACTGGTCCAACTCCCGAAAGGCAAGAAGGCACTGTAAAATAAGTAGATTTATAGAGTTAAGCAAGAGATGAATGGCATACAGCGTTACAAGGCGAGACTGGTTGTGAAGAGATTTCAGCAAAAATATGGTATAGATTTTACCAATATTTTTACTCCTATTGTGAAGCTAATGTAATACCCGGCTATATAAGTTAAAAATTAGTTGGGTTTAATCAGGTATGACATTCGATAAAATATTTCTAATAATAAATTGAGGTATTAAGTAATATTAAGTTTGTGAACTTAATATTACTTAATACCTCAATTTATTATTAGAAATATTTTATCGAATGTCATAAACAACTAAATTAAAAAAATGACATATCAACTAGAGAACGTGACAAGAAAGAGAAATGATCTTGTGGTTGAATGAGATTAATAACGTGAGTGGAAGGTTTTCATAAATTCCACCGAAACAACAAAAAAAAAACAAGATAAAGCAGTAAGACATCAAAGGATTTATTGTTGAAAAAACTAGAATTGTTTATGGAACTAGAAAAAAAAAGAATTAAGATAATCATAAGGTAAAAAGAAAAGGGAGAGTCAAAAGGTAAAGAAAACGTGGCAACATGTGAATTTGCCACCCAAACTCAAAACTCTTATAAAATAGAAAAGCTGGTGAAATAGAAATGGATCAATAATTTCCACCGAACCAAAGAAAGAAAATGGGCCAGGAAAGGAAAAGAGGCTGAAGAAGAAACCAAAGGAAGGAAAAAAAGAAAATAAGAGAAAAACCATAGAGAACAGGTGGAAGAAATAACAAGTACACCTTGTTTAAGAAGATATGAAAAATCACTTGGTAAGCTAATCTTTAATTCTTCTAATGTTGATTTTTGTAATAGAATTAGTAATTAATTATGGTAATAATTATTAGATAAAATCAATTGGTAGGATTAAGTAGAGTTAATGGCTTTGTGTTAGGACTAAAATTACAAATTAATTAGGAATCATGGTTTGATCATATTCAATTGGTTAAGGAAATACAAATTTCTTATGAGTAGAGAAGTTGGCATTCAATAGTACTTTCCGTAAGTTCGACTAAACCAAAAAAACAAAAAGGAAAAGTTGCGGCAAGCAAATTACCTAGGAAAGTTCATCTTTCTGGTACCACAACATGATAAATTTTGTTCGAATATTGATATTGGAAGTGATATAATAAGATGATTTTGAAGAACCGTTGGTATACAATTGATTAGCAAATTATTTGAATTATATTCAATCAATTAGAGATATTGGAAGAACTACTATTTGATCACGTAGGTATATTTAGCTAGAAAACTAAGGAGCTGTTGTTAAATTAATTAAAATCATATGAGGAAAATAAGGAGGGCTATTGAATAAGAGAGGAAAGATTGAAACTAATTAAGGTTCGCTGGGGAATTTAACATGTCCGATGGAAACGTTGGTGAAGATAGACACATGGGTTTGTGAAGTGCTTGAAATTGAATTAGAGGAACCAACCAAATTATTAAAATAATTAATTGGCAAGGTGGACCGAGAAAGAGAGAACTAATCTACTTAGTCGAATACTTATTGTTCACTAAGGAAAAATATATTAAAAGGTATTAATGGAACTAAAAATAGATGTTGTTTCTTGGTTTGTGAGAGAGAAATATGATATGGAATATGACAGGTTTTGGAATACATACCACGAAGCCTTGGAAGAATATTTTGTGAATATTCGAGTGGTTCGACGATCCAAGATTATTTGACAAGCCAAAATTGGTAAACAAATAATATGTGACTCGTACTTTCTTTGGCGTACTCTATTTATATTTGAATATGGTATTGTTAGTACATATTTTACATTTTTCATATGAGTATTATGATATGATATTATGATTTTGTTTGATTAATTTGGCCCTGAGTGGGCACTGGAAATGTTTGGTTTATTCATTGGAAATATTTGATTCGTTCGGAGCCTATGAATTTATGTGATATGAATAATGATATGATGTGGTTACCTACGGTGGGCAGAACTATTTGGCCGATGAGGTTGGTCTGATATGATATGGTTGCCTACGGCGGGCAGAACTATTTGGCCGATGAGGTTGGTCTGATATGATGTGGTTGCCTACGGCAGGCAGAACTATTTGGCCGATGAGGTTGGTCTGATATGATGTGGTTGCCTACGGCGGGTAGAACTATTGGCCGATGAGGTTGGTCTGATATGATATGGTTGCCTACGGCGGGCAGAACTATTTTGCCGATGAGATTGGTCTGATATGATATGGTTGCCTACGGCGGGCAGAACTATTTGGCCGATGAGATTGGTCTGATAGGATATGGTTGCCTACGGCGGGCAGAACTATTTGGCCGATGATGAGATTGGTCTGATATGATATGGTTGCCTACGGCGGGCAGAACTATTTGGCCGATGAGATTGGTCTGATATAATATGGTTGCCTACGGCGGGCAGAACTATTTGGCCGATGAGATTGGTCTGATATGATATGGTTGCCTACGGCGGGCAGAACTATTTGGCCGATGAGATTGGTCTGATATGATATGGTTGCCTACGGCGGGCAGAACTATTTGGCTGATGAGATTGGTCTGATATGATATGGTTGCCTACGGCGGGCAGAACTATTTGGCCGATGAGATTGGTCTGATATGATATGGTTGCCTACGGCGGGCAGAACTATTTGGCCGATGAGGTTGGTCTGATATGTTATGGTTGCCTACGGCGGGCAGAACTATTTGGCCGATGAGGTTGGTCTGATATGTTATGGTTGCCTACGGCGGGCAGAACTATTTGGCCGATGAGGTTCGTCTGATATGATATGGTTGCCTTCCGGTGGGCAGAACTATTTGGCCGAGGAGGTTGGTTGATGATGGTGCCTTTGAGATATGGTATCCTCGTGTCAGGGTTGGAGTGACACTATCTAGATCTTGCCGAATGTTCATCAGTTCTGCTCTATGATATTAGAATTATGTGTCATGTGTCAAGTTGCGTAGTTTGCTCATGTTTCTGTGACTTTGTGAGTATATGCTATATTTGGTCATCTGGTAAGTATGATTTTTGAACAATGTACATTTTTGCATAATTTATTTGCCATGTTAGTTATATGCATGTTTTAGGTATGTTTGTGCATTGAGTAGCTAAATAATTTGCGATGCATATGTTATTTGTTTACTGGGTATTCCAAAACACTCACCCCCGTCTCACCAGTTTTGCAGGAACTCGTACACGAATTGTATTGGTCCAGAGATCTACTTTGATTGTACCAAGTCTGATTTGTTCTCCAGGACTTGCATCGAGGTCTCCAATTTATAGATTTGCTCTTTGATCTAGAAGCTCTGTAGTCACGTGATTTGTCATTGATCTTGGAAATATGTATTTATTAGGACATGGATTCTGTGCAAAAAAATAGGGAAAATGTTTAGGTTATATTTTTTGTAAATTTTGTATTTGAAACTAAAGAACATTTAAGTTTTATTGATTTATGAATTGGAAGAAAATTCAGATATGTTAGAGGCTGGCTAGACTTCTTTTGTGATTAAAGGTGTCGAAGTCTAGCGCCGGTTACCGACCACCGATTTGGGTCGTGATAGCTAACCACTATTTGAATGGTGAATTTTCTTCGTGCGTTCCATCAAAGATGATTTCAAATTATCAACGGGGATGGTCAAAGTGATTAGGAGCTTTAATTTTAATTTAAAAAAAATCCTAGTTTTAAGTTTTACAAATGAAAATTTTGACATCGTTCGATTTTAAATATCAGAATTTTAAAAATAAAAACTTCAAATTTCAGAATACATTCATATTTATCATCTTCAAATGCATTCCACAAACTTACCTTTGCACCACACCAAATCTGAATCGCCATATACGAGGCTTACTCGACCTATGAGAATACAACCAATGAACCATCTTTTCTTGGCAAAATTTCATTAATTTTGTAAGATAATTGGATGACACCGATGTAATTATAAAGCTATCGATAAGAAAGAGATCCAAGTGTCTACACGATTTATGTAGATCCAAATGTTATGTCATCTAATTATTTTAGATATGTATTTATAATTTTATTATAAGAGATGATTTGCAAGGAGAAACTTTCAAAATGATAAACGTAAATCTCCAGTAACAGAGAGATTCTTATTAAACGAGAAATAAAATAGTTGACTACCTACAACAGAAACACGTGTGGTGTAACGCCCCGTGATCTGACCGACTGTCTCCACAGACCAACACAGGTCTTTTCCAGCGTGTTTTATCCTCACTCACACGCATCCTGGAAAACTTTCCAGGAGGTCACCCATCTTGATCCTACTCCCGGCCAAACGCGTTTAACCTTGGAGTTCTCTCAAGATGTGTGCCAGAAAAGAAGGTGCACCTTGTTGATATGGATAGTACCAATCAAATCACTTAAGGCATTTACGATAGTACATATCATTTACGGGGTATCATATTCACCCCTTCTTAAATACGCGACGTCCTTGTCGCGCCAGACAGAACACAGAACAGTCCCAGCAGCGTAATTGCTCCGATACCAAATGTAACGCCCCGTGATCTGACCGACTGTCTCCACAGACCAATACGGGTCTTTTCCAGCGTGTTTTGTCCTCACTCACACGCATCCCACAAAACTTCCCAGGAGGTCACCCATCCTGATCCTACTCCCGGCCAAACACGTTTAACCTTGGAGTTCTCTCAAGATATGTGCCAGAAAAGAAGGTGCACCTTGTTGATATGGATAGCCAAATCAAATCACTTAAGCGTTTCAGACAGAACAGATCGGGGTATCACATAATTATAACGCCCCGTGATCTGACCGACTGTCTCCACAGACCAACACGGGTCTTTTCCAGCATATTTTGTCCTCACTCGTACGCACCATGGGAAACTTCCCAGGAGGTCACCCATCCTGATCCTACTCCCGGCCAAACGTGTTTAACCTTGGAGTTCTCTCAAGATGTGTGCCAGAAAAGAAGGTGCACCTTGTTGGTATGGATAGTACCAATCAAATCACTTAAGCATTTCAGACAGAACAGATCGGGGTATCACATACACCCCTCCTTAAATACGCGACGTCCTCGTCGCGCCAGATACAGACAGTCCCAGAATCCCTCGGTTGCAGATGCGTTCGATCCCCGAACCACACCGTACAAGCCGAGGTCGCTCTGATACCAATTGTAACGCCCCGTGATCTGACCGACTGTCTCCACAGACCAACACAGGTCTTTTCCAGCGTGTTTTATCCTCACTCACACGCATCCTGGAAAACTTCCCAGGAGGTCACCCATCTTGATCCTACTCCTGGCCAAACGCGTTTAACCTTGGAGTTCTCTCAAGATGTGTGCCAGAAAAGAAGGTGCACCTTGTTAATATGGATAGTACCAATCAAATCACTTAAGGCATTTACGATAGTACATATCATTTACGGGGTATCATATGTGGCCACCAACCTTTGGAGTATTTTATGGAAATTAGGAAAATTCGTTTGTATGGAGTATATGTTCTTTTTAAGTTTTACAAATCAAAATATATAATTTTCAACTGAAACTACAAATCAAGATTTGATTTTTCAATAGTGTAATTATTATATTTGAATGTTAATAATAGCAAGTTCTTAAATTGATTAGACCACAAATGGTATTTTTATATATTTAATTTCGTCATGTAAGCTGCTACTTGTATTCCGTTGTACACGACACGTCGTTTATCTCGTTTTAGAAAAAAATCTCAATTGATTCCAGGAAGAGGCATGAAGAATCATGCTATTAATTGTACATTCAATTTATATATTTGTTTATTTTTAGTAGAAGAGAATTCGGGAAAAAAGGGGGATATTCTCCATGTTGTCAATTATAGTTCAATATTTACTAAAAATAATCTTGCAATGGTAAATTCGTTCAATATTATTATCTTTATAAAAAATAAAGTACTTATGTGAAATTACATCAAACTACAAAGTTTATAAAGTGAAGTTTTGTCTAAGAAAATTACAACCCCAACGGCCATGGAGATGTCAGTTAAGATGTTCCCTAAGGTGGACCAAATCTATCTGGGAACTGAAAAATCTTATCTAGTAACTTGCCTTTAATATCATGATTTGTTATAATGTTAAATTTTAGATAAAAATAAAGGTGTTGATTTTTTAATATTGATTTTTTAATATTCAATGTGTCACCTGTCTAATTTATTTGCCATATTCTATCCTACTCGAGTACTTTTCTTTTTCATATCTCTAAGTTTGACAATTATCACAAGATTTTTAACCACGGAACACTTACATAATTTTCTATAAAATTTTTATGTACAATAACTTAAATTAGTCGGCTTAAAAGTAAGAACTATCAACAAAAATTAAAAACTTTTTTTATTAATGTCGATTTAATTCATGAGTTACGTAATTGAGTTGACTTGCCTTAGATTTGAGCTCAATTCCTCTGACAATTAAATAAGAAAGTAATTTACGTCAAAGGTCTTAGTATAACTGGCAGGGACTTGAGTGAACAAGTTAATTATGGCTGTCACTTGAAATTAGGGTTTGCGTTGGGTACAGTTAACTAAACACATATTATGGTCGCCAAAGTAGAAAAAATACATAATGGGAAAGAAGTTACAATGCCGGTACACGATTTAATAGAGCATTTATTTTTCCCTTACATAAAGCGATCAATGAACAGAGTATTTAGGCCATAAAAAATAGAAGAGGTAAAGTACACGAAAGTATCGGGTGAGTGAATATGAGAGTTGGTGCAAATGTTTAAAAATTTTAAATTATATGAAAAATTTTGAGTTCAAAATTTGCGAATATAAAAAATAGGGGAAATTAATTTCAAGTCTTCCGTATTTGCTTAAAATATATTCGAAAGTTTTCTGTGTTTGAAAAATGATCTTGTTGTTCCTCTTGTTTGATTTTATTATACTCATGGCTCCCTGCTGATGTCATCAACCATTTTTTAATATTATTTTAGTCTTAAAATGACCATTATACCATTGAAAAAAAAATCTCCAATCATCTCCTATCTCCGACAATCCCTAACCGGCCTGCCCAGACTCTGTCGTCGTCAAAATCTGAATCACCATCAACTCACCTTCTTCATCGTCATTCTTGTCCTAATCTTCAACCATAAAAACTATGCATCAAAACCTGAATTGCTGCAAATCTTCCCAGTCATCGAAGTAATCACGCACCGCCTGCTGCAAATCAACGCCGCTCCCAGTCACTGCCGATTACCCTTCCAGTTTCTAAGGACTCCTCTCCTACCGCCGTCTCCCACAGGGAGACATCGAGGTAGGCGCTCACGAACTCCAGTGATGCCGGCTTCCTGTGCTACTTCTCTGTCCCCCTTTTGATCCTTCTGTCTAATCAAACACCGGTGGAGGCATCGAGGAAGATGGGAGTGATTAGGTGTTCAAGCGACGAACCGCAGCGACGGCCTCCCATCTCGGCATTCTTAATAGAAGTTTCCAGAGATCGGTGAATTCCAACCTAGGGTTCTTAGTGTATTTAATTGGCTCCTCTAGTTCGGGTGGGAAAGAAGAAGACACAGGTGATGGGAGGGTTTTTGTCTCAGGTGAGAAAGAAGAAGACAGTGGTGATGGGAGGGTTTCTGTTGTCGGCGAGAATTGAGAGGAAGAAGATGGATTTTTTATATTCTTTAAAGGTATTTCACTAGTTTGGTTATTTCATTGACAAAAACAGAAAAAAGAACAGCTGACGTTAGCCAGGGACCCGAAAGTATAATAAAAGTAAGGGCAAACTACTCTCACATCCTTGACCTTTGGTCACCCTCCCCCTAGGGTTCCTGATTTTTGAAAAATGATTGTCCTGTCCCTAAGTTTTGATGATAATAGACTCTGGGTCCCTGGCTGACGTCATTGGCTATTGTTTTCATTTTTGATCATGAAAATGACCAAAATACTCTTTAAAAAAAATAAAAAATTTACCTTTTTCAACTTTTGACCAAGAACACTAACAACCAAAAACCAACCCAAAAATAAGATCAAACTAACCAAAATTAAGAAAATAACTAATAACATCAAGAAAAAAAAATTAGATCAAAATTAAAAAACTGAGATCAAAATCAAGAAATCTAGTTGTTTAATTTCACCGAACTTCATGACGTCTTCTCCCATCGAATCAATAAATCTAGATTGTTCAAGATCTAAACCCACCGAAATGAAGAAACCTAAACTTTTAATTCCAGTGAACTTTACGACGTCGTCGTCATTTTCACTGTACACGGAAACAAAAAAATTCATCTGAACAGGCAAGAAAAGGAAATTCGTCAAGTTTAACAATTGAAATCAAAATCACGAGCTCCTAATTGAAAAATACACTAAGTTTAACAATTGAAATCAAAATCACGAGCTCCCAATTGAAAAATACACCGCCACGGTCGAAGGAACTCCAATCTACCATCTCTAATGGGTTTCTTGATTTTAGAGCTTGCGACGGTGGCCTCTTCTCCCAACGCCGCCGCTGGCCACCATGGCCAGCGGGCCCATGCCCTAGCCTCCCACGGCCTCTCCATTTTTGTAACAACCCAGCCCCGCAGCTCGGGTTTCTGTCTCCAATATGGCGGCGACCTCCCCGGCGTCCCTTCTATCGAGAGAGATTCAAAACCTCACTTAAAAATTGGTAGTTAGGGTTCTGTTTGAATCTCAACAACAATGAGCAGTGCGCTCCAAGTGGACGACGAGCGCAACCTCTAGAGGCAGAGAGTCGAGGAGGAAGATGAGGAGGTCGGGAACCCAGGAGGCGGCATTGGCGATGTCAACACATGAGTTCCAGAGGCAGTAGCTTCACAGGACTAGCAAGGTGAACGAGCTGGGAGAGACGGGTTTGGGTTTGGCGGAGATTGGAAAGGAGGGCGGAGGAGCAGAGCGAGGTGGCGTCGTTTGGAGAAGAGGCCTTGGCCTCGATTTGCTTGATTGAGGCGGCGTCCTCGAGTGCCTCATCTTCCTAGCTCGTCGCCTCGTCATCGGATTTCTGGGTTTTGAGTGTATTTTTTGTTGTTCTTGATATTATTAGTTGTGTTCTTGATTCTGATTAGTTTGATTTTATTTTTTGGTTAGTTTTTTATTGTTGGTGTTCTTGGTCAAAGGTTGAAGAATGTGAATTTTTTTATTTTTTATTTAAGAGTATTTTGGTCATTTTCACGACCAAAAATAAAAAAAGAGCCAATGACGTCAACCAGGAACCCGAGAGTCTATTATCATCAAAACTTAGGGACGGGATAATCATTTTTCAAAAGTCAGGGACCCTAGGGGAGGGTGACCAAAGGTCAGGGATGTGAGAGTAATTTGCCCTAAAAGTAAACTAGAGGGACACCATGCTCATTTTTCAAACACGGGAGACTTTTAAGTATATTTAAGCAAAAAGAGAGAGACTCGAGAGTAATTTTACCTAATAAATATAATCAAATGTGTCATTCCTAGAATAAGGGGTTTGAATTCAGTGGAGACTACATAAAAGTCATCACTATGGTATGAACTAAATTTGGACCATAGAATTTGATTTTTAAAACTCATTTTTAGATCTGACAGTCATTATTATTCGAGGATATAATAGTATTTTTACCTATAATTGTTACTATTTTGTTGTTCCAGTTCAATTGGGGTTTTGCTTCTTTGACCTAGTGGTGGCTTTGTGAGTTGTGTTGAGCAGAACCTTGAATTTTCCAAGAACTCTTCTTTCTAACTTTTTTTTGTGGTGAACTCCTCTTTCTAACTTGGGTTTGCTTTAATGATGTTAAGTTCGATTGGGGATTGGCAGGCAAGAGGGTTGAAGAAGCACCATCTGATACCTTTTGATTTTGGAAACAAGTTCAAGCTACTATAAGGTGATATTGGTTGTACTGTAATGTGAAATTAGTACATATATTTTTTGTCATTGGTATACGACTGTATTGTAATTGGTATGTATTTACAATCATATTGGTATGTATATGCAATAATATTGGCATGCATTTTACTGTCTCCGTCCGCCTTTCCTCGCCGTCCACCTTTCCCCGAGTTTTCGACGTATACCAATGTCAGAGTGGATGGATATCAATATCAACAAAGAAGGAAACAAATATCAGAGAATAAATATATCAATATCAGAGAAGAAGTATACAAATAACAGAGAATAAGTAAACCAATATTATATAATAAGTATACCTATATCAGAGAAGACGTATACCAATATCAGAGTCGATTGATACTAATATCAGAGTAGAAGTATACCAATTTCATATAATAAGTATACCAATATCACAGTAGACCGAAACAAATAATGCGAATGTTTAAATTCGAGTAAGTATACGATTTTTACCTCCTGTTTTTTGCCTTTTTTTTTTGTCAATTTTAATGTATTTAATGTGATTTTGGTTTAGAATAATTGGCTAAAATTTTTTTTTAAAAATATTTTCATAACTATATTATCCATAATTTGTAGTTTAGTTAAAAATTCTTTGTCAGTTAAAAATTCTTTGTCAATATTGCCTCTCTTTGCCATTAAATCTCCTTTGATTCTTTTCGGTGAAAATTATCCATGTTCCACTGAATTTAAGTCCCAGAAAAAGACCCAATTGGAGTGGGACTTGGAAGTTGTCGTATAATTGGGGGCAAGGTAGCCAGCGAGCTTTAAGATTCTACCTACTGACACTATCACATTGATTATTAACGAGATACGGAAATTAACGCGAATCTTTATACGGTATCGGCGGCTTTAATGGGCGTCTTCGATTCTCTGTCCCCCCACAAACAAAAAATTATTTAATTGTTAGTGCTAAAATTTTAATGTTCGGGATATTTTGGATTTGACCATTTTGTTTTTTATAGTCAAATCTGAAAAGGTTGTTGGGACACGTGAGAAAAACGGCGTTACACATTTCTTAGAAAAATTGTCATACAGGCCGATAGGTCCAATCAAACTATCGGGCCACGAATGGATCTTCCAGCCCAAGCTTGTGTGTTTCGATTGTGGGCTACGGGCCCAATCTGCCCAAGATCAAGTTAACAGCCCAAACGAATGGGCGTTACTATGAGCCTTGTAGCCCAACTTCAAGGCTTCAACATGGGCCTGTCACAAAGGCCCAACAATCAAGGCTCTATTTATAGTCTGCGGGCCTAATTTTTATGGTCTCCAGACCTAGATAAAGGCCTAACCAGATGGGCAATAACTATAAGCATCGTGGCCCAACTATCTGGGATTCAACATGCCGAGCTTAATTTATTGGCGTGACCGGACTATCCAGCCCATATTCACAAACTTACTTGCGAAATTAGACTGGGTGTTAAATAGATCTAGCAGTAATAAAGTTAACTCTTTTACTATTGATGGTTTTTTACTGAATTTATCTCGGTAAAATTTTAATAAGGTTATGATTGTTAATAGAAGGATTTAACACCCGGGAGAATGAATATATGTGCATATTAATATATCGGAATAAAAATTTAGTTATAAAAAAAAGACAGAGTACTTGAGGACCTCGTGAAACCCACGAGTCGGAGTTTTTCAGAATGGTCCAAAGAAAACGATTATTCAGAGGAATTCCACGTTGACGTGACAAATTTGGGTGTGGTCGGTGCATATCATTTATATTCTACGAATAAAGGTTTTGCATGTTCGTCTCAAATCACATTTCTTTCCTTTTTCTTTCGGATCTATCGTCCTGAAGGTAAATGGGTTTAAGGTGGATCGGAAGAGGCTTTTTGTCTCCAAAGAAAAGTTTGAAAGAGTTAGAAGCGGTGGCTCTGCTCCCTCGGTCGTTCCCCTTCCTAAGACTGCTGCTATCTCCTCCCCCCAGCGGACTCAAAAAGGAGTTCTTCGTCTCGAGGGCGAAATACTCTAGTGGTGGAACGGCGCCCCACTCGGCGGGGCCGCTTCAACTGCGGATACACATCCTCCTCCCGATGAGCCTGTAGATGATTGGCTATTCCGTTGCACCACAACGTCCCTTCTCGATGCTGGCCTTTCGTGCTCAGTCGAGGATTTGCAAAATTGGGTCAACAACCTGAAGCCTATTCTCCAGGTAATGTGGCAACAACTCTTGCGTGCTGTGTTGGGATGCCTAACCCCTTTTCTCCCTTCGGGGGCTCTAAGTTTGATCGTGTCGCCGCCAGCTCCTAGTTTGGAGGCATTGTATTGATGCTGTTAATCGTGTTGGAGATTGTAGAGTCAGTATCGAGCCCCCTCTCTCCTCCATTGCTGTGGTTTTGTCGGAGGCGAGTGGTGTGGTATCTGTCCCTGTTGTTTCTGCTGACTTGCAGCCTCCCGCCTCTGCTGAGGTGATGCCTGTACTGTACTGTCCGGTCCGAAGTACAGCTTCCTGTTGACCTTGAAGTTGGCGTGGTGGCTGGTCTTGGTGTTGGGGAGGAGCTTGCTTCGTCTGCTTCGGTTGGGGGGCATTGGCATGCTGCTGGTGTCGATGCTTCTTGTGGGGTTGAGTGCGGCGGCAGATCCCCACTTCCCGCTATCCTTGCTTCTCCCAAGAGTGTTTTTGCGTCTGTGGAGGATTCTGCAGATGTTTTGGTTGCTTCTTCCTCTTGTGGTGATGTCCATCCACATAAGACGTCGTCCGCTGCTTTTGACATGAAGGCTTGGCTCAATCAGATCCTCGACGACGTGGAGCCCTCTGATTTTGTGGATGAAGGGCAGCCCATCGCTGCTGAAATGGTGGTTAAAAAGGTCAGGAAACATTGTCTGATTTTTTCGATCCCGACGCGTTCGAGTTGCCGTGTTAAGAAACTTACAAGCAAAGCCGCTGCTCTGAAATAAATTCTGTTGTAGAATCTATAGAAAACACCCACGGAGAAGTCTTTGCCAACTCTTGGCCTTTGCTCATTGCTTGCAGATATGGAAGAGTCCGATGTGACTCTTCAAGAGGAGATCTCGGCTGAGGCATGACGTCTTACAATTGTCTCTGGCTTCTCTTGGGAGGAGGATGCCTCTTTCATCCTCCAAATGATTAAAGATGTGTCGTTTCGGTCTTATGATCCTCCTTGATTATGGTTTACATTGATTTAGCTTGGCATTTTTGGGTTGGAATGCACTTTGGTTGCTGTATCTCTTGCTGCTCTTTGGTGATATGGGTTTAGATATTGCTTTATCAAGTAGGTTCTTGATAGGTTTGTATCTAGTACCTTCGGAGTGGATGTAATTATCTTTGGAAATTTTTTGTGGAGTAATACAAATTTACTTATAAAAAAGGTTTATAAGTGTTGAAAATACACAAATCCATGGCCTTAAGAATTTTGGTTGTATATGGAGATTCTAACATGGTATCAGAGCGGGTTTATCCTGTACCCATTGTTGAGCTCGCACGACCCCCAGTTCTCGTACTTTAGTAAAATCAAAGTAAGTGCAATCTTCGACCCGATAGATCTTGTTTGAGGGAGCGTGTTGAGAATCCTAGAATAAGAATAAGAGTAATTTATAAATGTTAAAAATTCACCCACTCATAACCTTAAAATTTTGGGTTGGATATAGAGATACTAACAACTCTCATTTTTGGAATGGCCTTGTCTTCCGCTTAATATTGTCGAGCCCCACGAAGGATTGACTTTATTTTCCCTCTTTTTCTTAATGAAAAGAAAAAAAATACTATACAATAACCAATGTTATTCAAGTCAAATTATATATTCATAGTCAAAACTAAATATTCAGATATTTCAATTTCAGGTCGCAGATAGATGGATAATTTTGTCACCATTTTATGTCTTACATAATCTAAAATTAAATTAATTGATTTAATTAGTATTTAATATGAGATGATTCGAATAAAACCCTAAAAGGCATAACAAAATAAATCTTCCCCATTTTCATATATGTTAATTCGTTTATGGGCATCAGTTTTATTCTGCGAAAAGGCGTTATATCGAAGGCAAAGGAAAGAAAAACGCCTTTTCGCCTTTTGGGCAGTCCAAGTATTTTTCTATTTATTTATATCATATGGTACTACATATTTCCTGAATCATTAATTTACGTGATTAATTTATGTTTAAATTGAATATGAATAATAAAATTCTTCTAATAAATATTTATTGGTATTATGTTCCAAAATATCTGAAGTGCACACGTGAGCGTACCACTAACTTACTAAATATTTTGTGAAACATATATACACCCTCGTAATAATAACGCATTTGGTAAAGCTATCACCGTGTCCGTGCTATGTTTGGTAAACCAGTCCAACCAGGGAAGGAATTTTTAAAGGAATTTTTATACCACAATTCGTAGCAGAGTCAAATACGGAATTGATACTTCATAATGAATGCCTTGTTATTTATTTTACCAAAATATATTTTTTAATGTAACCAAAATCTAATTTTACTAACACCGCTAATTTAAATTTTAGGCAGATATAATATTAGACAATAGTCTAGGCGTGCTACTCAAGAAAACAATTGTAGATACTAAAATGTCTAAACAGGAAATAGACAAAACTCATGTAATTCCATTGCAACAAGAGGATCGTTAAACAACCTAAACAATTTGGAAACGAAAATCTCGACCAAATATCGTAATTGATCGATCATTATAGAGGGACAAGAGAACAAAAATTTAAAAAGACTGGAGAGAAGAAAAAAAAACACATATTTTTTTGAGAATACCGAGCCATTTTTCTTCCAATTTTCACGGAGTTCAATTTTGGACCACAAAAAAGCATCTTTTTTACTATTTTTAATTATTTTTTTAATCTCGTAGTCATAAATATCTGAGGTAGCTTCGAGTTTTTTAAAAGGTTTATTATTATTCTACTTTTTTATAGGGAAAATTGATTTTCAAGAACCCTCCGTGCCGAATCGAGACGGGAAAAAGAGAGAGAAACGTACACACAGCCGCCGCCACACACCTACACCCCTCAATTTCACCCCACGTGGGCCCCGCCTTCTCTTTTCTTTTATTTTTCCCCTTTTTTTTTAATTTTCGCCTTCCAAATATGCAAACAAAAAACTCCCTAACCTTCATTTCCCTCCCAACAATGGCTCTCCCACACTAAAAATACAGAAAAATAAAAAAAAGATCTCAAAATATTTTCTATTATGCTTGGTGCTGTATTGAGCGGTACGGCGCGCGCTCCTCCCAAGCATTGGATCCTCTCACACGGCGGCGACTTTCGCCGGCGTCGGCTCCCCTTTCCTCACGCTTCCGCCGCCGATCACTGCGCCGTCTCCTCGTTCCGGCGGCTGGAGCGGCCCAGGGGCGAGGGGTCCTGGAACGTCGCCTGGGACGCCAGGCCGGCGCGCTGGCTCCACCGGACGGAGTCCGCCTGGCTCCTCTACGGCGTCTGCGCCTGCCTCGCTCAGGTCGAGTTCTGGCTCTCCTGCGCCGGCCAGGACCCCGTCCCCGATGATAAGGAACCCGACAGGGAAGTCGCTGTCGCCGCGCTCCCCGCACCGGAGGCTGTTGACGACCGGTCATCTGATTATAAGGTCACAGGTCAGTTACTGCAGTTTTTTTTATAGAAATAGTACACTGTTATATTAGAATATTTGCCTATTTGAACTCTCTTTAAAAAAAAAAAAGTGAAATTAGTTGATCTATGTCATTTTCCTGCTGTATATGTCTATCGAGGTTTAATTTCAGGCTTATTTTGTTGATTTATTCAACTTTCCTTCATTAATTATGTGGAATATAATCTCGAGTGACTGGTGTCTGTTGGTAGTACAGGGGTTTTAGCAGATGGAAGGTGTTTGTTCAGAGCTATAGCTCATGGAGCTTGCTTGAGAAGCGGAGAGGACGCGCCCGATGAGAGCCGACAGCGTGAACTTGCTGACGAGTTACGCGCTCGTGTAAGTTCCCGTTGTTTGGAGCTACAATGTGCTTGTTGATTTGTTGTTTACCCTGCGATTTATGATCGTTCGACTGGATTTTTATAGGTAGTGGAGGAGCTTTTGAAGAGGCGGAAAGAAGTAGAATGGTAATCCATTGGTGTGAGTTTGGTCTTTGTACCCCCTGTTTTCTTGTTCCTGCTCTGTTGTCTTCAATTAGACACGCTCTGTGTTCTGGTATAGGTTCATTGAAGGTGATTTCAACGAGTACGTCAAGACGATTGAACAACCGTATGTATGGGGTGGAGAACCGGAATTGCTGATGGCTTCTCATGTTTTGAAGTGAGTCCCTTAGACTAATGATCCTAAGAAGTGAACTGTAATCCATTGGTTGTTTATACCTGTTATATGTGTAGAAACTTCCTTCTATGAGGTTGCTGTTAGTTTTTGAAGATTGAGTTTTTCAGACTTCATCTCTCACAGACACCAGTTGATAGTTCGTGAGTTGTGCTGGTGATTGATGCCGAATAAATCCCGATTTGTTAACTCAAACTCTGAATTCAGGGTGTTCTTTCTATAGATCCTGTATTTGCAAGCATATATTGTTGTAGTATTGGACACACACAAGACATACCACATTGAATTTGGCTTTTAACGTGCAATTTATCCTTTTCCCCTTCTACTTGGAATCTTTGTTTGATCCGATGTGAATCGTTGCAGGACCATGATAACGGTGTTCATGATTGATAGAGAATCAGGTAAGTTGTCAAAGGTAGCGAATTATGGCGATGAGTATCAGAAAGACGAGCAGGATCGGATTAATGTGTTGTTTCATGGATACGGTCACTACGAGATACTTGAGACGTCAGACCAGCGATACCAGGATGTGGAGGACTTGTAGGAACTGACGAGAAGAGTTAGTATAGGCTTTGGATTCAATTAGAGTCAAAATAATCCTACACACAACCCTTTTTTCCTGTGCTGGGTATGATCCAGCCAACAACCGTGTCTTTAAATTCAATGGATTTGCTGCAGCAACCTTGACCCATGCCATAGGTCTGTGATTACTTTTTCGTTATATTCTCATTATTTTTCGATAATTTCTGTTCTATTAACAAAATCGAACTCGAGACATTGCTCAATGATATACACTTCTTTTCCAATTGGATTGGTAGTTTGATGAATGAGTGATTGGACTTTCTGAAGTGCACATGGCATGGGTCAGTCAATAATAAGCCTCGTGATTTTGGCTTGCCCTCTTTTACACGGGAACATTCTAGAAATTCCAGAGTCATGTTGGTATATACTCTGAATATTCGTTTGCCGATTTTTCTTCATGACGGTCTTAGCTTTTATGGTCGGTCGTGGAATTTTCACTAGCCACAAGTATATTAACTATAAAAATTGATTACTTGCTACAAGTATATTGACTATAAAAATTGACTACTTATAAATCTTAAATTTTCCAACATATGAACACAAACAACAAAAATATTTTCTGAGAGCAACACTTGCCTCAAACAAATTTGAAGTATTGAGCCTAAATTTGCATGCATCGAGTATTAATTTATGGTTAATTTTTTTTTGTTTCACGTATCATGATCACATCGAGCTCGAAATGCTTTGACACTAGCATTTATCAAACACAATTTTTTAATAAATGAAATATGTATTAACTCCTCAAATCCTTAAAATACAACCAATCCAACTCAATTACCCTGGAACACGGTTACTTTCCTATAATTCAATTTATGGTAAACACATTTGGTATGGCAATGGAACGTGTTTTCTATATTCTGCCAAAGCCCACAAAGGAAAAACATTCCTGTATACTGGATAATGTAACATGCAGTTATTTTTGAAAACTCCATCAATTTCCTGCGAAAGGAAGTAGAAAAAAATGTATAAATAAGTAAATGTATATTTTTATAAATAAGAAAATTAATTAGTACATGAATTTAACTGGGTTTGTATATTCAGATGGATCACCTGTTGGGGGAAGCTGCCATCTTTATTTTGTGAATTGATCAATAGCTTTGCACCCTGATGAAGGGGTGTGGGGTCTCTTTTTGCCTATTAAAAGAGGTTGACAATGTCATGGTCGAACAATATAATTTCGAGCGAGTTAGCATATTTAAATGGTAGCGAAATTATTTAACAAATATTTAATATTAATATATATTTAAAATCTCTATATTCAACACAAAATTTTAAAGTAATGGGTTGATGAATTTTCTGTTGGAAAATATGGGTTGGAAGATGAAGGAACAAGTTAGTATTGCTCCGACTTCAAGGATCTTGTAAAGATTCTTTCAAACAAATAGTTTAATCCTCCGGATAATCCGCGAGTATAACGGGTCTATGAACTTTTGTCATCAGGATACAATGAAGCCGCCACACCGTCGTTGAGTTCAAGGATTGTACTACCTTGACCCGACCAAGAACACACTATGAGAATCCTACCCACTTTCCTCTCTAAGCATCATCAAAATTTTCTCATAGTATGTTCTTGGTCGGGTTAAGGTAGTACAATCCTTGAACTCGACAACGGTGTGGCGGCTTCATTGTATCCTGACGACAAAATTTCATAGACCCGTTGTACTCGCGGATTATCCGGAGGGTCGAACTATTTGTTTGAAAGAATCTTTACAAGATCCTTGAAGTCGGAGCAACACCAACTTGTTCTTTCTTCTTCCAACCTAGATTTTCTAATATTTTCTACACTTATAAATTTGTTCTTCGCACTAAAAGATGTGAGATTTTCAATGAGAACTCAAAATCTCAAATCTCTTGATTTACCTGTCCAGATGCAATTAGACCCAACATTGCCCATGATGTGTGAACCAAAGATGATCTGCGCCCATCCAATGGTGTATAAATCTGAAATATACGGTTCAAAGGAAATAATTATGCGAACAACTAATAAGATAATTTAACAATATTGTCGACTAGAAAAAATCAGTCGTATTTTTTTTTCAGCAACAAATCAGTCGTATTTCATGGAGAAGAAAATGACCTTTGCGGGGTTGGAAAGGTAACTCTCCCCCCAACCTCCATCATCCGATTGTACATTTAGTAGGAATTCCACCCCTTTGCACATAGCTGCACAATTGTTATAAGTCTTTCCGGCTGCATCCAACCCAACAAGCGCAAACCAAGTGCCGTAGATGAAACAAATCCCCCAATTCCCGTACCTGTAACGAAAATTTCTCGAACATTAGTTCGAAATCACGTTGCTAGTTGCAAGCGGTGAGACATGTACGTACCATGAACCATCGGGCATTTGAATGTCCTCGAGATATTTGACGGCTTTAGTGATGAAATCTTCAATTTCTTTCTTTCTGTGTACCGGGAACAGCTTCGTGAACATGGCAAAAACGTGGATTGAAGATGAAGTGCACTCGCAGTAACTAATTAAACAATCGTAGAATGATAATAAATTTAATATAGCATCAAAAAGCGAAAAAAAGACAATAGTATCTGAGAAGATAGTTACTTACTCGTGCTCAATAACAATGTTCTCGAGAAACTCCATTGGGTTGAGAAGCTAAGGACGTGACAAAATGATATAAAAAATGTCAGTTTGTTTAGATAAACAAAAAGAAAATAACTAGTGAAAAAAGCATATTATATACGTCAATATTGGTGCATTTTTTCCAATACCTCTAACCACTTTTCACCTCGTACCGACTCCCACCCTGCCAAACCTCCATTTTTATTCTGCAACCATTTAAATATATGGAATTAATTTCGACGGATTGTACTAAAGATAATGTTCAAGATTCATGTATTTGAAGTAAAGAGTTTTTTTTTGGGTACGTAAATATGTTTTACTAATGAAAGTGAAATAAGGTTAATTATACCTGAAAGGAAACAACGAAATAAAAGAAAAAAAACCTATCTACAAAGAAATCCCACGTATCTCATCGTAAATTTTAAGCCACGTCCGAAGATTTTAATATGATACGTTAATTTTGTAGTATGTTATATTTTTTTACGGCACGAGAGAGAAAGTTAAATAACTAATTTTGATGCTTTTCCTAATTGAAATTTGGTTGGTAATTTTCCAGCTCCGATGCCAATATATATTTTTCAAAGAAAAAGTAAAAATACCTGAAGCGAAAGTATAATATTGACAGCGTCAAATATTCTCTGAACTTCCAATTTCTCACCAATAAACTTCGAAGGCAACTTTTCAGCATAGAGAACACACTGTCCGACATGAGAAATCAAGTGACAAGTTTTTTTAAAGGTAAATGTAGGATTTGAAATTGAATTTTGTCAAATTTTTCTATGTCTTGTGACATTAGATTAAATATTTTTTTTACAAATGAAGTTATATGTATCTTGTTTATACGCATATAATGTATCTCTGAAAAGCAAAGAGCTAAAATTTTAGTTTATGAACCTTTAGAGCTTCGGCGGTACAGTCAGATAGCTGCCAACCGTGATCTTGTTCGGAGAAGGTCCATGATCCTTTCGAGATGTGACGGTACATGCTCTCGAAGTCTCCTGCTGGATTGTCCACCACCTTTAAAGTAATTAATATTCATCAATTTTTATTTCAAGGATAAGGCCTACATACCCTTTATTAAATAAAAAAATTTACAATAAATCATTTTTTTGAGAAAAAATTACAATAAATCATATGCATTAGCGATTGTTGACCAGGAGCACGTACCTGGGATTTCTTAATGAAATCATACGCATTAACCATTGTTGACTTGAACTCATCGCCAAGATCACTCATAAATAAAGCTTGAAAGCCAAATGTGGCGTCCCATAATTGACTTCCGAAGCTCTGCGAGTTTTACTTTGTATTAATGGGATATAGAAAATTACTGACTAGTAAAGTAAAGCGAAAATATAAACCAGCACTTGAAATTAATTAACTTTTTCTGTATAATTAGAAGGATATTAATGCAGTTGTACCCACTGACCTGAACCTTCATTCCATCTTCTGCCATCCATAAGAAATCTGGTACTCTTGCTAAGTGCTTCTTAAAATAATCGCCATTTGGATCGTCCACCCAGCAAGCAAGCATGCACAGAGCCTAAAAAAATGTTGAATTTCACACTTTAAATTCAGAATCGAGTACCGTTAAATTCTATTTAAAAATGAATCTCTCAACAGTGTATTATCAATTCATAAGTCTAAAAATTGATATTATTTTAGGAAGAAATCTGGAATCGCCCTCATAGAAAATTTAGTTTTTTAAGGTAAATTTTTACATGACACATACCAGAGTTTAAACCATAGATCTCCAAGATATTTACAACGCCTTATGTTATTGTACTAGAAGTGCTTTGACTTGGCAAATTTATCTACCAAATACATAGGCGTTAATTAATTAATTTGTACCTTTTCCACGCAACCGATGGTAATGTATCTACTACATTCATCCTCATAGTGAATATGCTTCATTGTTACTTCAAGAGCTCTCTTCCTTATGAGCTTGTCAAACGGCCAACGAGTTAATAAAGGCTCAAAGAGTATGTATAACGAGTCCCAAATGAAGTCCTGTATCAATGAGTGTGGATAGAATAGATCCTCCTGCAACTCGCGGAAAAATAAATCGACAGTGTTGAATAATTATTTGAAGAACTTTGCTATCATACAAATATCTTACTCAATCCGAACATAAATTAGCTAATCTAGTAAGTGTGAGAATACCGTTCGGTTATGTATTAATTTACCTTGGCACACAAATGGCGGACTTGCGTCCAAGGAATAGTGTGATATGGTTGGGTGAAGAGCTCCTCCCGCAACTCCAAAATGAGAGGAGTGATAGGCCCAACAAATCTCTTGCCATATAGATAGGACATTGGCATGTAAACCAACCGACAATAGCACCACATTTTTGCTGCATTTTTTTAATAATCAAGCGCATCATCTCGTTTGCCAACAGAAAACAAAATATGTGGAAAATTAATTAATATCTTGTCATTTTATAAAACTAATAGTTTGATAACTTGTGATTGCTAGTTACTGAAGCATATGCATTGGATCTATCTTGGTGGTCATTTTTTTGGGGAATATAATACTTCATTTATCAAAAAAAGTATATGCATCGGATATGCAATAATTAGTTTAATTGGATAAATAATCATTTTTTATAATGCTAACACCAGAACATAAATTTTGTCTGCATGTCAAAAAAAAAAGAATTGTAATTGAGAAATGCATACCTGGATGAATTGGGAAATAAGAAGGAAAAATCCAAAACTCTGGAGGCATAGGGTTGCATCCTAACCAGTCAAATAAGCCCATTATCTGTAACTCAATGAAACAGGAAAAATAAATAAAATATATCAGGAAAAATAAAATTTGAATTATTTACCTTACACATTTTACAATTTATTTTCATATTCTCTATTATTCATTCTTACTAATTCATTTCTTGCACTTTTACCAATTCGTGTTTTACTCATTCTTTATTCTCTTATTAACCACTCTTCGTGATAGTTTTATGGACGACCCATCAAACCCGTCCTAATTTTTGAATTCTATTGGAAAAAAAATATTATCAATAAAGTTTATACAATTGGGATCTGAAAGGTGACCTACCGAAAGCCAAGTCTTCCCCCAAGATGGAATGTAGGTGACGCCTCCACGGTCAATGATCCATTTCCTTCCTCTGGAGCACATTTCACCCTCGGGGCCTTCCCCAAGCATGCGGAGACAAATATAACTGAAAGTCGTACAAAACATGTTGCTGTGCCCTTCTATGTGCAATCCCCACCCACCATCTTCGTTCTATACATATCAAAAAATAAATTCACATTAAAGAAATTAATGACAGTTAATCCAGGATTTAATTCGTGAAGTTTATGAATTAATTAGACGAAAAAATTGGGAGTCGGTGCTTACCTGATGATTGCGTATGTAGCGGAAGATTTCTTTTCGATATTCGGGAGGGAACATGGTGTTAAGATGTCCGGTAATGTAGAAACAGAACACCTGTTTATGATTTTTTTCGGAATACAAAATAATTAGTTCAATTGAAGATATTGATATATTTTTTATGATCTTTATAAATTTTACTTATGAAAAATGAATTTATAAATTCATCACACTCGCATATGATAGAATCTCAATATCTAACATAATGATCCGATATTAACTTAAAATATTGGTGAATTTTTTTTTACAAGTATAAATAAATTTATCACATTCGCAATTGCGATAGTATTGGGGGGTCAATGCAGACACAATAAAGTTGATACTTTTTTTTGAAGAATCAATAAAGTTAATACTTACTGTCTGAACTGAGGTTAAATAAATTTTCGAAAAAAAATGAGTTAAATTACTTACAAAAGGAGGTAGGAAAAACAGAGCACCAGAATTCTCGGCAGGCCAGTGGCCATCACTTGCTTGGAGAGCTGAAAAGAAATGGGCAGATCTTCTTAAAGCAGCAGTGGTCTTTTCGTAACTGACATCTTCTCCTTCCTCAATTTGTACCGGTGTTATTGGTTGCTTGAAGTTTTTCTCCCTCAGAACCTAGACACACATACAATAATTTTATTTTTTCGAATAAATGAGTTGACATTTTTAATTTGTTAAATTTTTTACATGTATGCAGCCAAAATATATGAGACAAAAATGTAGATGCTATGTTTTTGCAAGTGTAATTAACGAATACATTACGTTCTAACTTTAGACAAAAAAGTTACATGCATGGCCTAAAATATTTGTACCTGAAATTGCCATAGAAGGTCAGAACTGGGTTTGATATTGAACCGGTTCTTGGTGAAATTTCCACGAGCTTCTTCAACTTGGGCTCGCTCCTCTGAAGTCCCAGCCTCTGGATCAAATTCCCATATTTGCCTTCCCACGTAATCATTTGTACTGAACAAGTAAGGATCTTTTCCACCCTCCGCAATCTTTAGCTTCCACATTTTCTACAGATTTCCTCTCTTCGCTAATTTTGATTTACTGCGAGCGTAAAAAACAAACATCTCTAACAAATTTTTAACATAGCTATATTCCGATAATTGAACAGAGGACTACTAATTAAGCTAAAATAATTACTCACCCGTTTATCTATCTCCTTGACTATAACCTCTCTTCACTTGCTTAGATACCTGTCTTTGTCTTTGTTGTGCCATGCTACATGAGCTTTGGTTAACTGATATATAAGGAATTCGACCTTTCCCAGACACGTCCGGCGGGGCCTGTGTAAGGTGATGGGTGAAATGGGATTCTTGTTGCTATTCGTCTCAAGGAAAATGGTTTCGAATTCCATGTTTTGGTCAAAAATTTAGATGCTTATTAAACTGACTAATTAAGATTTGAATCAAATATTTATGCAATAACATCTTTGATTACCAATTTTAACGAAACTCTAACTCAAAAATTTTAATGCAATTCATTGTTGTTAAAGATGATCAATAAATAAAAGTAGGACTATTTACGCAGGCTTCTGCTGCATAGTCCTGTTCGTTGCTTTCTCAGCAACGGTTTGTGGGTGTAATATTCTGGAATAATTTTCATTAATAAATTATCTATCTGCTTATAAAAAATCATGTTGTGACTTGTGAGAGTTGACTTCCCAATTTGGTAAGGTAGAATTAATGAGTACCCATTAAGAGTTAAACCACGATGTATTGAGAGGTGTACTCTATTTTGACTTCATCCTAAAGGATTATTTTCTTAGAAGTGGATTCAGACTTGGATGTGCAAAACACTCTAGTACTATTCTGTGAGATAAAATGGTTCGCCATGTTATGATAGAATGGTTCGCCCAGTTATGATAGAAAGGTTCACTCATTTATGATAAAATAGTTTCACGGAACCGTCCCGAAAAATTCGGGACTGCGCCCGGGATAAAAGGGGTTGGATAAAATGGTTCGCCAAATTATGATAGAATGGTTCGTCTAGTTATGATAAAATAGTTTCATGGATAAAAAGGGTTGGATAAAATAGTTCGCCCAGTTATGATAAAATGGTTCGCTCAGGTATGATAAAATTGTTCGCTCACTCATTTATGATAAAATAGTTTCATGGAACCGTTCCGAAAAATTCGGGACTGCGCTCGGGATAAAAGGGGTTGGATAAAATGGTTCGCCAAATTATGATAGAATGGTTCGTCTAGTTATGATAAAATAATTTTATGGATAAAAATGGTTGGATAAAATAGTTCGCCCAGTTATGATAAAATGGTTCGCTCAGGTATGATAAAATTGTTCGCTCAGTTATGATAAAATGATTCGCTCTACATGATCGTACTGAAAATATCACTCCAGTATCAAATATGGTCCCTACTTTCTTTTTGAGAAGGTTATGGATTACTTTCTTGACAAGTTAAAGTTTTTCCAGCAATTTTGATTTATCCTAATTTTCAAACAAAAGTGCCCGTGAATTTTATATAGCTAAAAAGAATTAAAAATATAAAATATTTTCGGATTCTATCCGGGAATAATATATTTTTGTGAAGTTTGACTTAGTACAACACTTAAGGCACGGCCGGCCGATGAAGCACAAATAGACCAATGACTAACGATAAACTAATGACAAGTACAGGTTGAAAATTACAAACATGGAGACAAATCACTAGTGATTAACTAATGACCAGTATTAATTGCAAATTAATTACACGTAGGCTCATCATTTTTTTTAGATGAAGTAGGGCCATCATAAATGACAAGTAGAAGAGGTAAAATTACAACTAGAGACACCATCAATGACAAGTGGACGGTGACAAACAACAAGTAGGTTATGGATTACTTTCTTGACAAGTTATGATAAAATGACAAGTAGAAGAGGTAAAATTACAACTAGAGACACCATCAATGACAAGTGGACGGTGACAAACAACAACTAGGTTATGGATTACTTTCTTCACAAGTTATGATAAAATAGTTTTACGGAACCGTCCCGAAAAATTTGCTCAATTATGATAAAATGATTCGCTCTACATGACTGTACTAGAAATGTCACTCCAATACCAAATCTGGTCCCTACTTTCTTTTTGAGAAGGTTATGGATTACTTTCTTGACAAGTTAAACTTTTTCCAGCAATTTTGATTTATCCTAATTTTCAAACAAAAGTGCCCGTGAATTTTATATAGCTAAAAAGAATTAAAAATATAAAATATTTTCGGATTCCAGCCGCGGATGGCCATGCTGGTTCAATCTCAGCTTTTGATTTGGAGGAGAATGAGGTTAAGCTTCAGAATAGTGTGGAGGTTCATCGGACCGCGACTAGATCAAGTTCTCGGACTAGGAAATTGACGAGTAAAACAGCTGCTCTCAAATCAGTCTCGGTTCGAAACTTGGTTATAAAAGCTCCAACCAAACCAACCGTGATTATCCTCCCTCAGTTGTCTGATTCTGTTGAGCGTGCAAAGTCTCGAGCAGCGGAATGTGAAATTAAGACGCTAACGATGACCGATTCTTTGGGTTGCACTTGGGCAGGTGAAGTACCTCAGATTCTTAAGGACATTCCTAATACCGCCAGAGATAGGGACCAATCCGAAATCTTCCAGCCTCCTTGATTGAGGCTTTCGGCATTGTGGTGCCACTGAATCTGAATTTGGAGTTGGCGTATTCTTATGTGTACTTTTGATGGGCTTAGGTTTTTAGATAACCCAAATCATGATTTTTATTATGATTTGTATTTATCTTGTTTCCTAATTATTTAGGCAATGTATTTTAGGTACTTTGATATAATTACTTTGTAATTACTTCTGATAATTTGGGAGAATCAATATAAATTTAACTTATAAAAAAACAACAACAAGTACACCGATGATCACCAATCAATCAAAATAACTAATATACTATATATTTTTCTGTCAATCTCCGGATCTTAACCAGGACAATCTAAATTCTGCCAAATGCTCGTCAAGACGTTGTCTTTTTTTTCTCCAAAATTTTTCCATTGAAATATCTCTCATATTATTATATCTGCAATGTTCTGCTCGGTTCCTGGCGAATATTCGTTCTCAAGAACTTTGTTGAATAAAATCATGGGTTAATGCATTTAAATACGTTGCACTTTTTAAGATTTTATAATTTTGAACTTAAATTTTGGAAACTAGAAAATAAGTTAATGTATTATTTGCATAGAGCAAGTAGTCTCAAATGACAAAAACGCCCTTATCCAAATTATTTTTCTCCTTGACAAAATAGACAATTATATATTTTTAAAATAAAACTAAAATTTTTCTTCTTTCTTCCTCCTCTTACACTCGTCCTCTTTCTCTACCAAGTGAATTGAAGTCCGTTCCTTTAAGAAAAAGACAATTGAACCCCGTAAACCCAGGCCGTCCAACCACCATAGCTAGGGCAATGATTTTGACTTATTATGTTTAGGTAATTTGGCTGCAATTTAAGCACTAGCCGATAAAAAATTGACTGTATTGAAAACATAGATTATAGATATGATTTGATCTATTTGATTAATGAGTATTCATCAATTCTTTTTAAATTTATACTAGGGCCATGATATATTCATTTTCTTTCCTTACACATTTAACTAAATTTTTATTATTTAAAATATCATCTTGCTAATCTGTAATTGGGAATAGAACAAAACTATTTGGATTTTATGCCGTCTTAGATTGTGGACGAAATGATTATTGGATGAACATATTTATAGACCGAAAACTTTCCTCTAGATAATCGGAATAAGAATTGGTTTTTTTTTTAAAAAAAAGAGGAAGTTTGTGCTTCTTGCGCTATTGTTACCGTTGCACCTCGGATTGCAACCTTATTATATCAATAGCTTTTTTTGAAAAAAAATTTGGTTAGAATCCGTGAATCGGTACTCACAGATCAATTTTTTGTGTAGGTGATGGGAATTTTACTTGAAAATTATGTGATAGTAGCTAATTCCACTTACTTGAGCTTCATTAATTTTGTGTATTAAGACTCATTAATAATTTTTTTGGTAACATGTTAATTCACTATTCTAAGAGACAATGAGACAAATTTGTCAATATTAATATTCAAATTTTGATCAGGAGAAGATCGTTGGTGTCAAATTCGGAGACAAAAATATATCACGTAGATAAAATTAGTGATGTAACGTATCACATAATAAAATTAATAACGTGACACGAGACACTTCATAACTCAAATACTTTGAATTAGCAAGTGTAGATAGTGATGTAAAATCACTTTCACGTGGACCTAGTCAAAAAAATTAAAACCGGGAATAAAATCAACTTAAAAAAAAAGTTAAGCACGACCATAGAGGTAATTAATCCCTAGCGTACCTCACATTTTGATTTAGGTAAAAAATTTGTGACTAGAACTTTACCATACACTAATTTTAAGAAAAAAAGACGAGCAACTCACTTCCGGTTCCGGATCCGGATCCTGCGACCAGGGCTTCCTATAAAAAAACTGAGCCGATCTAAGATTCTTGTACCACATGTAAAGGACGAGATCTCCAACGCAATGGCTGTCTTAGCCGATGTTCAATACTACCACCTGATCTTGTTTGCCCTTTTCACTATCCCAACCATTTTCCTAATTGTTTCCATTAATACCCGGAGATCAAAACGATCCAACTCTAGTCCTCCGAGCCCACCAAGCCTACCACTCATCGGCCACCTTCACCTCTTCTCTTCCCGTTTAAACAGCAGCTTCCAGCACCTCTCCTCCAAGTATGGCCCCCTCCTATTCCTCCGATTCGGCTTCTACAAGTGCGTTCTGATCTCGTAGGCCTCGTTTGCAGCCGAGCTTTTCAAAGCCAACGATGTTCAGGTCTCGGGGAAACCGCACTCTCCCTTCGACAACAAGCTGATGTTCGGGAATTGCGGGTTTGTCACTGCTCAGTACGGAGAGTACTGGAGGTTCATGAAGAAGCTCTGCGTCACGGAGTTGCTCGGAAACCAGCAGATCTTTAAGTTTGGAGGCGTCAGGAGGGAAGAAACTCTCCGGTTGCTGCGTAGGATCGTCGATAAGGCGTCGAGAAACGAAGTTGTTGACCTTCGCGGAGAGTTCATGGATTACACGTGCAGCACCATTTGTAGGATGGCTAACATGGGAACCAGGCCGATCGACGCAGCCCAGGAGGCTAAGAAGAGGCAGAAGCTGGTCCGGGATGCGCTTGACTTGGCCGACAAGATCATCCTCGGCAATGTGTTTGGTCCGTTCAAGGAAATCGTGTTCTGGATGTATGGAAAACAAGCGCAAGATGTCATGGAACGCTTCGACGTGTTCCTGGAAGGGATATTGCAGGAACATCAAGATCAGAGAGCAGCCGGAGGTGAAGGTGATGATGGAGAAGTAGAAGATATGTTGGATATTCTCTTGAGAGTTCATCGTGATGACAAGCCTGAGGTTAGGATTACCAGGGACCAGATCAAGGCCTTCATCATGGATTTCTTATTACAGTAAAACCGTTCCAAAATGATATCGTTGAGACGAGAGAAAAAATATTACTTTAGAAGAGAGGTTTACAATTTTTTCCAAAAATATTAATGTTGAGTTTTTGAGTAATAAATAAGTAAATACGAAAAAATAACTTTAACTATATTCGAGTCACATAAAATTTTGACTCGTTATTCAAATGCTAAACTTGATTGAGATATTTTTTTACAAGAAGACGGTGATCACAATGATCATTTGAAGACAATTGAGAAGATGAATAATGATGTAAAATTTGTCACAAACTGGTATCTTAAAATATATATTTTTTAAATTTGTAAAGTATGTAAAAATATATGTATTTATTTAAAAATATCAGTTCATGCTAAAATTGAGACCGAGGTTAAACACAAAAATTTTCTGATAAAGTATTAGTTATTATGATAGAATAGTTATTAAATTTTTATTTTAACACTACTCCTAACCCGCGACCAGAACTTTATATCATTTTAGAAAAATTATCAATTTAGAGAAGATCAGTTTTAATATACATGGACATTACAGAGAGTCGAGCAGAAGACTCTAAATTTCAGTTATTTAACCATGATCGTTTTTCGTAGGATCTGTTTATTGCAGGAAGGTCAACGACTCCAGACATGATGGTATTCACAATGGGAGAACTCATCAACCGCCCAGATGTCCTTACAAAAGTTAGGGACGAGATAGAATCGGTTGTCGGGAAAGACAGGTTGGTGGAGGAGTCCGATGTACCGAACCTCTCCTATCTCCACGCTGTTGCAAAAGAAGCGCTCAGATTGTACGCTGGACTCTTCGTAATCCCACGATCGTGCATGGAAACCTGCAAGCTACAAGGCCACGAGATCCCCGCGGGAACACCCGTGCTTATAAACGCGTACGCGATGATGAGAGATCCTGATCTATGGGAGAACCCTCACGAGTTTTACCCGGAAAGGCACCTGATGAGCTCGGGCGTCAAGGACCAGGCGAAAGAGACGTTGAGGTCCAACAACTTCGGGTTCATCCCTTTCGGGATGGGAAGGAGGATGTGTCCAGGCGCGGCCTTGGGCTTGACCACCCTGCATTTATCTGTTGGTGCCATTGTTCAGTGCTTTGACTGGGAAGTGGATTGCGATGGAGGCAAACTTAACTTGGAGCTCAAAGAGAACGCGATTATGGTCACACCGCTTCACCACCCTATGTGCGTTCCCAAAGTTCGCTTCAATCCATTTGAAAACTAAGGCCTGTTTGGAACAAAATTATGGGATTACATTATTTGGAATTATATTTTTTTAACTGACAAAATGTATGACTACAAAGAATGAGATTCCGTGAATTTATACCAGACAGACCATAAGTTTTTTTTCCTTCAAGTAACTAAAAAAGTTGTGAGTTCTACTTCCATACTACATATTTGTCTTTCTTATTTCTAGTTTTTTTGCTGTTGTCATTGTTGTAATACATTGTGCTAGTCACAGATGGGAGTTGTGTAATGAATTTTTTTCCTTAAATTCAAGTCTTACGAATGTAAAAAAAAATATTAGGAAAATTGCTCTTAAAATAAAATAAGAATCGAAAGTGCTTGACTCTGAATAGAAAATATGAAAAAATTTTGTGCTTGCCCTTCTCAATTTTTTGGAAACGGTTGATTTTTTTTGGATAAGTAAAGTGTTGTATTCCACAGAATTGTCTACCAAGAAGGAATACATCAAAGGTACAAGATAATGTCTATCAACACACACCATAGTGATAGACGCTATTTGAGTACAAACACCAAAATGTCTCCAAAAGAATCAAAGCCAAAGAGCCCTAAGGTCGTTAAAAAATAGACCCGAATATACATCAAATATAGGGCAAACCAAATCAAATAACCTCACAAAAGTAGAGTTATGGAGGACCGTAAGAACAAAACTGGTCCGTACAATAAGCAACTGCCTTGATCGCTCGAAGAATTCTTGAGGTGTCTTCATCTCAAGACACACCCATGGCAATTGCGAGACGCCAAGCCTCCGCCGAAAGATCTGCTCGAAGAGCTTCATCCTCCATGGCAACCACAATCGAGATATGACTAAGCTCCGTCTTTGACCGCTTCGAAGGCTCAATTTTTAGCTTCCGCATCGAAAACTTCATTAGGGCAACGACCTTTCCAGTTGGCTTTCTTTTGCGATAACTCGATATAATCAGAGCCGACTGGAACAAGTTTCCTCTTGCGAACCAACGAGGGAGCAGGAGAAGGTTGCCTCTCAACATTCAACACCACAACATCCAAAATAGAAAAAAGACTCTCCAACCAATCTTCCTCCAGATCCACCTGCAAGTTCACCAGATCAAAAGATGCAACAATGAGCTGCTGTTCAACACCAACAGGGAGCTGCATCACTGAATCCTCCAACGAGGACACAACAACAACAACTTGACCAGCGAGCTGATGTCCAACACCAACAGGGAGCTGCATCCCTGAATTTGCCAACGAGGAAGCAACAACATCAGCTAATGCTACCTCTATTGCAGCAGCAAGGTGCTGGCCGAGCTCAACATTAGTATCAACCAAAAGTGCCTCAACAACAGGGCAAGTGAGATGCTGTCCCATACAAACAGAGAGTTATAACCCTGAATCAGCCAACGAGGGTGCTGCAACAACAGCTCCAACAACCTCCATTATAACAACAAGATCTTGGACATCCTCAGCATTAGCGTAGACCAAAAACTCCTCAATAGTAGGTGGAGAATGCCCAAACGGGGAAACAGTCCTAACCATCTCTAGACCTGCAGCACCCAAAATAGTAGGAAGCAGTACATAGGGAGACATTAAAACGAGAAGAGTCCCATCCAAAATCTCATAAGGCAGCCTAAGAGGATCTCCCCTAACCTGTACAGCGGCCAAACAGCTCGAGAAAACTACATCCTCCTCCCCGAAAACACCAATAAACTTTTGAACATCCTCATAATCAAACACCCACTCAGAATCAAGATGCTTAATAACCTCACTAGAAGGTAACTCCTCAATTTTAACCTCAAAAAAATCCTGGCCAATTTGTAGATTAATAGAGTGGCGTACTCGGTCCAAGCAGACGAGGAAATAAGAATGAAAGTCACGTCAAGACGCGACCTACTAGAAAAAATCTTGTGAACAATTTTGAAATCACCTAGCAAAGAAACAAGCCACTCTAGAAAGGAGCAAGTTTAGACCTGCAGAGGGGTGCCTCGAATTTGTAGCCAACAACTTCTAGTTTTTGCGCAAAAATCAAGCGACCAAGGAGATATGTCCTTAAAGAATGGGGACAATTTGATGCTCAAAAGCATCATATCTTCCTCCAATTTGAAGGAGATGAGGATGACATCCCCACCAAGCGGCCTGATTGAGCCCTCCTAATGCCATAATTGAAAAGATCTTGTTTGAACCTTAATTGACCTGCATCCAGTAGGTTTGCCACTACGCTCCTCTGCAGCCACTCATCCTGAAGGTCCTCCGGCAGAAAATACTCATTATCAACACTTTTTTTCAAGCTCGAATTCACTAAGTGAGGCGCCGGCCCTTGGCAGGGAGAGGCTAAGACCTCGGCGAAAGATGTCTCTTTCTGCACCCACTGAGGGCCAAAGGCAGAGACATGCTTGATGTTGGTTGCCATAGTAGAGGGAGGTCTCTTTTCAATCCCTCTTGCGAAATTCGCTTTGGAGACAAAGAGTCTCTTCAGCTCCTTGCTGACTGACAAAGAGTCATATTGACCTTAAGAATTATTGACTGAGCATCAATCTGAGACAGAACCCAAATGAAGCCAAAGTGCGAATTCTTTTTAGTTCCTTTTGAAGCAACAAAGACGTCGACCACCGAGCACTCCTTGCTGAAGAACTCACAGAGTTTCTTGTAGCACCAATGGGAAGGAAAATTGTTAACAAACAGAGTTGTTGACGAAGCTATAGACAATTGGAATGGGTTCCACCGCCATACTCTCAACCTTCCCGCCTGTAGAAGGTGGAGAGAATTGGTGGTAAGACCAGAGCGAACAGAGAAGATGGGATGGTTTAGCTAGATTTAGGGCTAGGTTTAGGTTTGGGGAAATTTAAATTTGGGAATTTTGCAAAGAAGATGAATGGTTGATTTTTATTAGTTATATTAATTTTTACATGTTACAAATAATTAGTGTAAAAATCCCACGTTCATCGAATACAAGCCCAGTAAAAAAATCATCGTATGTAAAGAGTGCAACCCCCGAAACCTTTCTAGTAAGATAGCCAGATCTCCTCACCTGTTGAACTGTTAAAGACCGGCCCAGCATAATCCTAGCAACAAATGGCCCGGTCAAGACGCGTTTAGCATGAAAATCAGTTAATTATTATTGTTATTATTATCATCATTTTTTTGGAGCTTTCTGTCTGCTCTCACTTCTATATATTGCCAATCCAATGGTAGAGGAGCTTAATCCAATCTACCTTGATCCTTCATAATTTCTGAAAATTCACAGCAAAGAAAGTACATACCCAAGCTAGGAGAAAATTAGACAATTAAGGAGATCATAATGGAGGTGGAGCTAGTTGCTAAACATTGCATCAAGCCTTCTTCCAGTACGCAACACCACCTTAAATCCTACAACCTGACTTTGCCGGATCAGTTAGTACCCGCCGAGCCCGCCATGTTGATGCTTGTCTATCCGTTCAGACAGTCCACCGGCGACGATCTCGATCTCGTCTCCAGGAGGACTGTACTGCTTAAACAGTCCTTGTCACAAACCCTCTCGCATTTTTACCCGCTAGCCGGAACCTTAAGAGACCAAGTCTCCATTGATTGCAACGACGAAGGGGCGTGTTACGTAGAGGCCCGGGTCAAGTCTCCTCTGTCTGATCATCTCAACAACCTCGAGCACGAACCGCTCGTCTGACACCTTCCGCTTGGGTTGTCTGCTCACCGGATTGTGGCGGGAACTCATGTTACCGTGATCCAGCAGACCAACTTTTCTTGTGGCGGGATGGTGATCTGTGCTGGGGTTTCGCATATGGTCGGTGATGGAAGTGTTCTGAGCTGGTTCCTAAAAGCGTGGGGGTCCCTAGCCCGCGGGTTGGATTCTGAGCATTTGTGCCCTAACTTCGATGCAAATGCAGCTTTCCGGTGTCACTATGGTCTATTGCTCCCGAAAGATGTGGGATTCTTCAACACGTCCCGGCGTGTCGCAGGGACAAGGCTGGTCTTGTCCAAGAGGTTCGTGTTCGATGCTGCAGCGATCTCCAGGCTCAAGGAACAGGTTGCTGGCCCAAGCTTCGAGAACCCGACTCGGGTCGAGGTTGTTTCGGCCCTTCTCTGGAGACGCATCATGGCTGTGTTCAAAGCAAGGAGATCAGGCATCCACAGGCCATCAGGGATCACGCATATAGTGAACCTCCGGCGAAGGGCCGGCCACCTTTTCGCGGACAATTCGCCCGGTAACATCTTCTTCTCCGCGACTTCGGTTTGCACAATCGATGATCCGGATCTTGGCACCTTAGGGATCCAAATTAGGGAAGCCATAGGCAAGATAAATGGTGAGTTCGTCGAGGAAATAACCGGGGGCGAAGCTGTCGCAAGGATATCCGAGAAAGTGAGGAAGAAACAGAACCAACTCTCTAACGGTCTGGACCACATAACATTTACCAGTCATTGCAATTTTGGGCTATACGACGTCGAATTTGGATGGGGCAAGCCCGTAAAAGCTGGGCCGCCGGAATTGGGAAGAGTCCCGATCGCCTTTCCGTTCAGTAATATCGGTACACTAACGGATACAAGAATGGGGAAAGGGATGGAGGCAATGTTGGTACTTGATGAGCAAGACATGATGTTGCTGGAGCATGATCATGAACTCTTATCATATGCTGTCCTGGATCCCATACTTGATGTTCGATGTTAAGTCGTCGCTTTGTTGTTTTCATTGTGGTGTGTATTTTTTCCCGAACTATGTATTTTATTCGGTCCCTTTTTCTTGGGATTCATATCAACAATAAGGCTAATACAAATTTATTATAGAACTATGACAAAATTAAATCCGAATGAAAACAAATTATTTTTGTCCCAAGAGTAGAGGATCGTGTTGGTTGTAACAGATGTGAATCTCCATGTCTAACATATTTTTCTGAGTGTTCGAATTTATTTATGACTTGAAATAATTCGAACTATGTATTTTATTCGATCGGTTAATAAATGTCCAAATAAGATCGGTATTCAAAAATGGTAAAACTTAACTTACTGAATTTTTAACACGACTCTTTGTTGGGTTTGAACTTGAGAACTGTAATTAAGATAGAATAATTATATTTATTATATTTCATGGGGTGTCACCATACGGACATACACCAAAAACATAACAAATCAGAAACTTTCCGGCTTGTTTCGCTTAATAGTTTCTGTATGCTACCATTTGCTTTTGTTTGTACCCAGAGGCGGCCAACAGAATCACACTATCATAGCGAATCGGACAACAGGAATATAACAAATGACTTGTGCGTTGAACCGTAATAAATATTTTTTTTGGAAACAATCTACCGGACTCTTGAAATTTGCACTAATCCATAACGCTCAGTAGATGTGATGATAACATATCCTATCTTGTTTGTCAAAAGTTGTGTACTAATTTCTATCCCTTGTAAAAATACTAAAACTTTGCGTGGAAAGAAACAAAGTTCAGAACAGTCTAAAACACCGAAGGTTGTGCACCAATGTTTGTAGGGATAAGTTCATTTTAGTATCCTGTAGTTTCACTCATTTTGCCTGGAGTACCATATGGTTTCAAATTAGTAGTTTAGTACCCTGTGGTTGACCACCAATTATCAGGGCAGGTCCAAGGCGGCTGCCCGTCGAAACCCGCCCAAAACGACACCGTTTTGAGACCATATGAAAGACACGTAGCACCCGACTTTTTTAAGTTAAAGATGACGTGGACCATGGTAAATTACCTATTTAGTCCCTAAAATGAACTTATCCCTAAAAATTAATTAACTCACTCTCTCCCCCCTCTCTCCTCCTCCCCTCTCTCTCTCTCCCCCCTCCTACTCTCTCGCTCCCCCTTCTTTAACCTCCTGTTTCTCCTCACTTTCTTGATTCCAAGATCTCGAGAAGTTCCTCCAAGATCTCGAGAAGTTTCTCCTTACTTTCTCCTCACTAAAATTCCTCCTCAACAGCTCGTACTCCTTAACCTTGAGGCTGCTCTCGAGAAGCTGCATCGCCTTCTCCCCCCTCACGGTCACATAGCAAGCCATCTTCTCGTTACGCCTGATACCGAAGGACCTAACAGTGTATCTCGCTGCATTTTCAATTCCCAAAACCCTAATTACACTCGTTACATAACAGACACTAACAACAACTGAGAGAGAGAGAGAGAGAGAGAGAGAGAGAGAGAGAGAGAGAGAGAGAGAGAGAGGTGGTACCCTTGGAGAAGACGGGGGACTGGCCGCTGAGCTGCTCGAGGACTTTGGCAGCCCGTGTGAGACGATCGCTGCTCTCGCCGACGGAGATGTTGAGGACCAGCTTCTGCACCTTAATCTCCCTCATCGGGTTCGACAACTTCTTCTCCGACGCCTGCAAAATTGTTCATTTATTACATTAATTATTATTAATTCTGGATTCATTTTGGAATCGAACAAAATTAGAGCGAGTAGACAGTAAGGGGGGTGGGGGGTGGGGTAGAGAGAGGTGTGTACCATTGTAGCGAAGCCCGTCAATTGGAGGTGATGGAAGATGGAGGAGAGGAGGAAACAGAGGATGGAGGAGAGGACGGTGGAGAGAGAGAGGTTGAAGATAAAGTTTGGGCTTTTTTAAAATAATATAAAAAATTAGGAACTAAATATGTAATTTACCACTATCCACGTCAGCTTTAACTTAAAAAAGTCAGGTGCCATGTGTCTTCTACGTGGTCTCAAAATGGTGTCGTTTCGGACGGGTTTCGACGGACAGCCGTCTTGGTGCCCTGATAATTGGTGGTCAACCACAGGGTACTAAACTACTAATTTGAAACCACATGGTACTCCAGGCGAAATGAGTAAAACTACAGGGTACTAAAATGAACTTATCCCATATTTGTATTCTTGGGGCCGGAAAAGAACTTAGTCCTTGTGGTATTATCGATGGTATTCTTTTTCCTGGTGCGTTGAGTTTTACCATATCAGGTTTAACAAAGCCAACGGCTACGAGAGTGCGAGTTCTCCTTCTGGCCACTATTATATTTATAAATAAAAAATTTACTTCTAAGAAAAATCCATTTGGAAGCTCAAAGTAACTAAACAGGTGCTGTTGAGTGTTGTAGTACTTCCTAATATCTGTATCTTTCATCTTAAATATGCGGGAGAGTTTTGTAAAGATCTCGAGTTTGAGTTATATAAGATGTATCGGCTTTAAATATTTTGTTAAATTTTGTGACCATTCAAAAAAATTCTTTGTCTTGAAGTTTAACTAGTCAATCTAATAAATGTATGAATAGTAAAGATACAGGATTAAAATTCAATTGGACCAGGTTTCGAAAGTTTACCGCATTGGACAAGAAATTTTTTTAATTAAAATTCCATAAAAGGGCAGAAGGTAGGATATATGTTGGAAATGGATCTTGGGTTTAGTTCTAAATTGAGCTTAGAGGGTTGAAGTTCTCTCTCTCACTCAAAGGAAAACATATTTTTTTTATTACACGATCACACTTAGATTTTTACAAGGACTCTGTGTTGTTTTATCACTCAATTACAACTCCTTTTGCTACCTCTACTACTCTATATATAGGGAATGTACACCAACACAAGAAATCTCTAGATTTTCCTAGAAAAATATATTTTACAATCAATTACATAATATCCTAGATTCTTCTAGATAATCTCTTAGATATATTAGTACAACTTATGAAAACTCTAGATAAACTAGAGTATTTTAGACAATTCTACAACCAGCTAGATGTCTAGATAATTCTGGATTTTACTAGCTAATCAAGTTTATCTTTCCAACTATACATCCTCAGTGAGTCAATGTATAGGGCATGCTCTAAATAATTCCTTCCACCAAGCTGGTAAATGGTCGACCACAATTACAATTCAAATCCATAATAACACAAGTATTTTCGGAGAATATTTTACATTGGGTGATTATTCCGTCGGTCGCGCGAGTAAACCGAGTTCGATCTCTGGCAACAGCGTTTTAAGGTCCTCAAAGTTTCCTGATGAGGATATCCACGCCATGTTCAGGCTCGGTGACCAACCTCAGCGCAGGAGAGTGTTTATAATTGGGCGACAGAGTGAAGGAAAAATTGGACACAATTATGGCAAGCAGGATCTTGAGCTCTGCCATGGCGAAATTCTGGCCCAAGCAAGTGCGAGGCCCAACCCCAAACGGCATGAACAAGTGGGGAAGCTTGCAGGCCCCACTAACCCCATTGGCAAATCTCTGAGGGTTGAATTTAAAGGCATCTGGGCCCCAATTGTTGGGGTCCACGTGTAGGGCAGCCATTAAAGTCCACACGTTGACACCTTTTGGCACGTTTATGCCCCCAAATTTCATGTCCCGTAATGCCTCCCTAGATACGATCGACACCGGCGGGTAGAGTCTTAGTGACTCGTTGATCACCATCGTCATCTGCCATAAGATTGATAAACACGTAAAGGTGGATCGGAAAACGGTTAATCCAGAGTCGAGTATGATGTGATGACGGTTCGCTCACTGTTTTCATCCTTCGGATAGAGTCAGCGTCGGGGAGATGCCCCCCACAGATTTCGGAGACCTCGGAACGGACACATTGCTGCCACTCGTGATCCGACGCGAGCAGCATCAGGATCCACGTGGAGGCGACAGCTGTCGTCTCGTAGCCGGCCAAGTAGATGTTCTTGCAATTGTCGACGATGAACCCGTCGGCTGGGTGGCCAGATTGGTCACCACTTGCACCTTCCAGTATAACTTGCAAGAGATCCTTGTTGGTCGCACTTAGTCCCTTCCTTTCCTTTGCCACTTCCAAAACCAATTCCTTCACTTCCTTCTCCAATCTCCACACTTTCCTATTGCTAGCCGTTGGAAGGCTTCTGAAACCACGTAATTCATTCCACAGATGAGCATAAACACGAATTTTTTTTCGGATATAAAAATTTGAAAGTTTAGAAGTGTGAAAAATTGACATATTTACCTTAGCAAGGGAATTGCAGATAATAGAGGTTTCTTGGACATGGCTTCTTGGAGGGCTCTTAGCTTAATGAAAATTTCCTCTCCTTTGGAATAGTTGCTACCGAAGCAGGCCCTCGAGATGACGTCACCGGAGAAGCTTCTCATGTATTCGTCAACCTTGACTTCCACAACAGCAGCCGAGCCTTCCCTTTCGATTTCGGCGTTCCACGATTTCACCAACGCCATTGATGATTCAACCATTAGCCCGATCATGCCCTACAAAATTCACGATGCCGTGAATCAATTATTATACGGTTCCAAATATTTTTTGTTGGCGCATGTAACGGTCATGTAATGTAGAACCGGGATGAAGTTATTGAATACTTTGTCGCACATGTCGTGGAGCGAGGAGTTGTGTGGATCGTAGATCGAATTTGTTCTGATATCATGTTGGTATATCATAGTGTAAAATTAATTATAGTAATATTTGTTGGGATTGTGTCGAGATTTCCCTGGATGTCTTGGTTGGCGATCGCCAACTTAGTAGCGATCGCTAGTAGGCACTCACAGAGAAGTGGAAATTGCTTGGACTGGCGGTCGCCAATTAACTTGCGACCGCTAAGTCCTGTGGATAAATTTTCCTGTTTTGATTCGACTCTTGTTTCAGACTCCTAATTTGACATAGATAAGTTTCTTGTACACCAAAGGTTCATCTATTATATAAAGACGTGTTACCCTATGATTAGATATTACTTTGTGACTCGGATCCATCAATAAAAGTTCTCCTTTCTCACCGTGGACGTAGGCACTAGGCCGAACCACTTTATCTCTTGGATCCGTGTTATTTGCGCATTTTATTCTATTGCTTGCTGAATTCCTAACAATTGGTATCAGAGCTTGGGTTGGAAAATGACGGACGGCGCGAAGTTTGCTCTTATGAAGTTCGATGGTTCTTCGAATTTTGGGCTATGGCAAAGGCGTGTCAAAGATCTCCTCGTGCAACAAGGGATTGTCATCGATCTCTCGGAGAAGAAGCCTAAGAAGATGGAGGAGCAAGAGTGGAAGGAGATGGGGGCCAAGGTGGTGGCGATAATTCGCTTGTGCTTGCGGATGATGTGATGTATCACGTTATGGATGAGGAGTCACAAACTGAGGTATGGAAGAAATTGGAGGCAAGGTATATGTCTATGTCTTTGTCGAACAAGCTTTATCTTAGGCAAAGATTGTACGGACTTAAGATGAAGGAGGGCTCAGATTTGAGCCAACATATTAATGATTTCAGTCAACTTGTGAGCGACCTGAGAAAGGTCGATGTGAAGTTCGAGGAAGAAGACAAGGCATTGTTGTTGCTGAATTATTTACCTGGCTCCTACGAAAATTTGGTTACAACTCTAACTTAGGGGAAGGAGTCCCTGGTGTTGGAAGATATCACAAGTGCTCTGCTAGAGTTTCATCAAAGAAAAAAAATTGGCGATGAACAAGCAGAAGGGCTGGTTGTGAGGGATAGCCATGGTGATCGTGGTGGAGCAAAAGACGGGAAGAGATCCAAGTCGTGGTCAAGGAGGTTTAGAGGAAATTACTTCGAGTGCGGAGAAAAAGGGCACGTGAAGAAGGATTGTCCAAAAAGAACTCGGGATCGCGAGAAAAAATGATCAAGTTCTGTGAATATGGCCTCACATTCAGACGGGTCGGACGGTGATCTTCTTTCTATTTTGTCAAGTCCAAAGCATTCTAATTCCTGAATTTTGGATAGCACTTGTTCCTTTCACATGACGCCCAAGAAAGGGTGGTTCGAAACTTACAAGTTCGTTGATTCAGGTTTGATGACTATTGGTGATGGTTCTACTTATAGAATTCCTGGCATAGGTGATATCTGAATCAAGATGTGGGATGGTGTTGAGAGAAAATTGTGTAGGGTTAGGCATGTTCCGAAGTTGGAGAGGAATTTGATCTTGTTAGGAGCCTTGGATTATAGTGGGTACAACTTTAATATTGCAGCGGGCTAATGGAGGTGGAGAAGGATGCTGTGGTGGTGATGAAGGGTGAAAGAAATGCTAGAAATACCTACAGGTTAGTGGAAAATACGGTTGTAAGTGGAGTCACCTCGTTGGGTTCCGATGGAGGGGAAAAAAATTCTTGTGTGATGGAGCAAAGGCTTGACATGAATGGTTTGAGTAGAGATGGGATTCACAAAGACAAAGTTAGCAAGTTCCTGCTATGGTTGTCTAAAAGGATGTGTACTTCAAAAGTGTTGGGTAGGTTTGCATGGGGAATGCGAAGCCGTTGGTGACATCACGGGCGAATCAGGTATCTCACTCAAGGCCGAACAATAGAGTTCGAAGCATGTCGAGGGTTCTACTTGGTGGAATAAAAAGTTGCCCTTTGTATGCTATGGCACGTAGCATTGGTATGAGGCAAGAAGGTCCAGCAAAAAAGTAGTTCGAGATTGCGGAGCATGGGACTGACCGAAAAATAAAGGACGCGTCTATTGGTCACAAGGTTGTTTCAGCAGGTGGACTTGCTAGTTGGGGTTCGATGGAGATTGGAGGGTATAGGCCAAGCAGGCTCGGAAGCTCGAGCTTGGGAGCTGGCTCCAAGTGATTGAACGGAAAATGTGGTGAGAAAGTTGAGATGGTCTTATTGATAGCGATGTATCTATGGTGCGAGATGGAGCAGGTAGAGTCAGTTTGGTCTCGCAAGATCTCATGGTTCTTCATGGGGCGGTGTCTCATCAAGGTAGAATTTGTTGAAGTTCGGGTAGAGCTTCATGATTCTTCACAAGGGATGAATTCTCGCCAAGATAGAATTTGTGTCGAGATTTCCCTGGATGCCTTGGTTGGCGATCGCCAACTTAGTAGCGGTCGCTAGTAGGCACTCACAGAGAAGTGAAAATTGCTAGGACTGGCGGCTGCCGATTAACTAGCGACCGCCAGGTCCCGCAGACAGATTTTTCTGTTTTGATTCGACCCTTGTTTCAGACTCCTAATTTGACCTAGATAGGTTTCTTGTATACCAAGGGTTCGTCTATTATATAAAGACGTGTTACCCTATGGTTAGATATTGCTTTGTGACTCAGATCCATCAATAAAAGTTCTCCTTTCTCACTGTGGACGTAGGCACTAGGCCAAACCACGTTATCTCTTGTGTCCGTGTTCTTTGCGCGTTTTGTTCTCTTGCTTGCTGAATTCCTAACAATATTAACGTCAAGATAAAGAATTTTTCTATCGGGTACTCTTTCCTACCGCAGGTCTTTTTCCTCTGAATTTTACCGCAGTAAGATTTTGACGAGGCCGATAGTTGAAATCTCAAAAAAATAAATTTTACACTATTTAGGTTATAAATATTTGATTAATAAATTTTACTTAAAATGAGCAAATTATTTTTTTCATATTTATAAATAAGGTCAGCAACTAGTTAATTTCGATAATGAATATATCGTTTATGGACAAAAAAAAAAGTAGAGAACTCGCAAAAATGGAAATTTACCTTGACCTTGTCGGAGTACAATTCGGGGGCAAGGATTTTCCTCTGGTGGGACCACAATTCTCCATTAGAGGTCAAGATGCCCCGGCCAAGCAAGGCGCCGCGCTCCTTCTGCTGATACAAAGGCTTCCCAAAGTCCAACGACGTACAAGTGACGATCTCCTTCACCACATTAGGATCGTTCATGTGCAACAATTGTTTATTCCCAAGTGCGAACATAAACGTCTCCCCTGTAGATATATAATTCTTCCATGATCATATGTTAATAATCGAATATTTATTAGACCGACTAATAAGATTACAACCCATCAAAACCCGAAAAACGATAAATGGTTGATGATGCATGTAACGTACCGTATTCCTTCCTCCAAGTCTCAAAGAACGGGAAAATACTCGTAGCACAATTGTGGCTGATCACTTGTTGGCCCTTCTGTTCATCTTCTGCTGATACTGTCACCTTATTAGACTTCGAATTTTTCATTTCCCTTATGTTCCCCAGCAAAATACAAGATGGTGGACCTCGAATTCCTTGTTTCCTAAGCTTAGACCTGAGCCTTCCCGGCTTAAATACCAAAGAATCCAGTATTTGCATGATCATGGTTATACTGCCAATAGTCACAACAGCTAATACGACCTTTAGGGTTTGATCCATGGCTACCACAGTTCTTAGTTTTTTTCCTCTCTCTATTTGATGTTCTGTTATATTTTTGGTGGAAGGGTGGAGTTTATATAACCGTCATCACATCATACTCCACTCTGAATTAACCGTAACTTTACGTGTTTATCAATCTTTTGGTTGGAGTTTATATATAGAGGAGGACATTGTTTAAATATGATTTTCTCTTTCCTTTCCAGTTTTGTTTTTCTTTTGGGTTGATTTCCAGTTTTGTTTTTTGACAACTGATGCGTTGGTAGATGATGCTGATTGGGCCATGCACATTTAAGTCCCACAAGTTGGACTTGCATTTTTTCCAAGGAAGAGTTTAAAAAAAGGTGGATGTAAAATGAGAGTTGAAAAAATTGAATTTGGGAAACAAGCATTTAATTTTTGGTTGAAAAATTGGAGTTAGAGGGATAGCTTGGAAGACTTCAACAATTGCAAGGATTTGTCAATTGTGCATTTCTGTCGTTTAGAAAAGGATGCTCCTCATCCTGGCTAAATCATCATAAAGGTGTAGAACTTAGAGCAGTAAGTTTCGAGAGAGAAATAGATTAGTACTGATATTTTGTACTGTTTTCAAGATCCACATAGAGAGTTTGAGATAAAAAAAGAGTTGAGTAAAAGTTCTCTAATGTAAAATACGAGTAAAATACGAGAGTGTGATAATTCAGAGTATCGGATAATGAAGATATTTTTACTGCTATAATTTTTCTATTTATTAGTAGATATTTTTGGAGCTGGTTCCCTAATTTTTCCCTCTGATATTTAGAGAATTTTCTATGTTAATTTTAGTGTTCTTTGTTGATGATTTATTTTTCCATTTGATCGTGATAATTATTTATTATCGAGGTAAATTTTATTTACCGTTTCTGCTGACGAATGAAATTCCCAACAGATGCGAAGCCTTGACATGAGTCCACCGAATTGTTACGCGTGGTTCGTTCCCAATTAAAAATACGTCAAACTAATAACATAATTACACATAATTACCGAATAAATATTACTTAAATCAAGTGATAATATAATTATTTCAAGTTCGTGATATTAGCGTAAAGATAGAGTATTTTTTATTGGGGTACCCCTTAACTATTGTGATTTTTATTAAAGAGTTTTATCACAGTTGTGTTTTGACGACTCCGGCGATCGTAAACTTGCAACCGGGAATTCATATTAACTAGGGTGTAAATATTATTATGAGTAAATATTATTATTAATAAACTTTACTTATAAAAAGTCTCAACTTCGAATGAAAAAATACAATATTAAAAAATATTTATTGAGAGAACTTTATCACTATTCAAAAGTCTTACTGGTTGGAGTTGGCGAGATTCTGGTGGGATTGGCGCCAGGGGAGTTCCAGTAGGTGGAAAATTTGGGATGCTGGCAGACGCCAGGGATAATTTTTCCTATTTTGCTCGGACTCTTGTTTTGGATTCCTAGATAGGTTTCTTGATGTGCAAATTTTTTTCTCTATATAAGTACTTTTTACCCTAGTTGTACTTGTTACCCTAGCTCATTGATGGTTTTGTGACTCGGATACTCATCAATCAAAGTTCTCATTTCTTCCCGTGGACATAGGCATTAGACTGAACTACATAATCTCCCGTGTCCATCTTTGCATATTCTTTTTCTCTTTATATCCTCAATTTCTTAACAATTGGTACCATAGCTTACTTGGAGGATGGCGGATCACGGCGCAAAGTTTGCTTTTGTGGAGATCGATAGATCATCAAATTTTTGGTTATGACAAAGGCATGTCAATGATTTGCTGGTGCAACAAGGAATGATCAATGAGCTCCCAGGGAAGAAGTCTGAGAAAATAGAGGAGCAAGAGTGGGAAGAGTTGGAGGCCAAGGCGGTGGCGACGATTTGCTTGTGCTTGGTTGATGACGTGTTGTATCATGTCATGGATGAGGAGACACCAGATGGGATATGAAAGAAAGTGGAGCATAGGTATATGTCAAAATTTTTGTCGAACAAACTTTATCTTAAGCAAAAATTGTATGGGCTTAAGATGATGGAGAACTCAGATTTGAGCCAATATATCAATATTTTTAATTAATTGTTGAGTGATTTGAATATGATCGATGTAAAGTTCGAGGATGAAAATAATGCATTGTTGCTGCCGAATTCCTTACCAAATTCTAACTAAAGTTTGGTTACAATTCTAACTTGGGAGAAAGAATCGCTAGTGTTGAAAAATATCACAAGTGCTCTACTAGGGTTTCATCAAAGAAAGAAAGCTGACCAAGGTTAGGATTACCAAGGACCAGATCAAGGCCTTCATCATGGTAATGATCGATTTCTTATTACAGTAAAACTTCTCTAAAGTGATAGGCTTCATATTTTTTCTTCAAAAATATTAAAATTAAATACAAAAATATTTAATTTAATCATATTCAAGTCACATAAAATCTCGACTTATATCGTTATTCAAATGCTAAACTTGATTGAGATATTTTCTTAGTGATCGCAATGACCATTTGAAGACAATTGATAAGATGAATAATGATGTAAAATCTAGTGCAAACTGATATCTTAAAATATATATATTTTTAATTTATAAAGTATGTAAAAATATACGTATTTATTAGTTAAAATTTTCAACATTAAAATTTTCTGATAAATTATTAGTTATTATGATAGAAGAGTTATTAAATTTTAACATTGATGTCAACTCGAGACCAAAATTTTATAACATTTTAAAAAAGTTATCAATTTAGAGAACAACCATCGGTTTTAATGTACATGGACATTACATAGGGTCGGGCAGAAGACTCTAAAATTTCAGTTTTTTTAACCACGATCGTTTTTCGTAGGAGCTGTTTATTGCAGGAAGCTCAACTACTCCAGACATGATGGTGTTCACAATGGGAAAACTGATCAACCGCCCAGATGTCCTTACAAAAGTTAGGGACGAGATAGAATCGGTGATCGGGAAGGACAGGTTGGTGGAGGAGTCCGATGTACCGAACCTTCACTATCTCCAAGCTGACGCAAAAGAAGCGCTCAGATTGGTCACCACTTGCACCTTTCAGTATCACTTGCAAGAGATCCTTGTTGGATGCACTTAGTCCCTTCCTTTCCCTTACCACTTCCAATACCAATTCCTTCACTTGCTTCTCCAATCTCCATACTTCCCTATTGCTAGCCGTTGGAAGGCTTCTGAAACTACATAATTCATTCCACAGATGAGCATAAACCCGGAATTAGCAAATTTAACAGGGAGATGGTCCTCTAGGAAAATTTACTTCATGCGAGTTGGCAAAACGTATAGGGGTAAATCAGAAGATTATCACAGAAGATCTTCACGGATAGATAATTCTTATTTAATACATCTACTTTTCAAAGAAAAAAAATCTTATTTAATTAGCACGATTTTTTAGATATGCGATTATCTTTTGCTTACATAGACAAAATGTGTTTATCAGTATTAAACGGTGTAACCAATAGTAAATTTACTTACTTACAATTTTGACATTTACTTTTAAATAAATAAATTTTACTTGTAAAAAAAAGTCCGGATTTTGTCCGGATAGATGATCAAAATAATTAACGATTCATACTTCAGTCGAGACTTGGATCTACGTATTCACTTACCTTAGCAAGGAAATTGCAGATGATAGAGCTTTCTTGGACATGGCTAGAGCGAGGGCTCTCAGCTGAATGAAAATTTCCTCTTCTTTGGAATAGTTGCTACCGAATCAGGCCTTCGAGATGACGTCACCGGAGAAGCTTCTCATGTATTCGTCGACCTTAACTTCCACAACAGCAGCTGAGCCGTCCTTTTCGATTTCGGCGTTTCACGATTTCACCAGCGCCGTTGATGATTCAACCATTAACCCGATCACGCCCTACAAAATTCACGATGCCGTGAATCAATTATATACGGCAGGCACATGTAACGGTCATGTAATAACTTTGCGCGGTTCCGTGTACGTGTCGTGTCGGCAGAGAGGTTTCAAGAATTTGCCTCAAATTTCGTGGAGAGTCGTGGACCGTAAATCGAACTTGTTCATACATGATATTAGATTTTTTAATTGTTGGGAAAATGACTCTTTGACTTTAGGTGTAATTTTTTTTTATAAGTAAAGAATATATTGATCCTCAAAAGTCAAATACGCCAAAGAGTACAATGAGTACATCCTAAGTAAAGATAAACATTTATCATAATAAAAATATGATAAATACTATCTAAACATTTCTAGAATTATCCCCAAAGTAACACCAAAATATGTAAGCCAAAAATTTCCCCTTAAAACCCCAATCACAACACGAGGAGCCAGAATCACGGCGGATCAAAGGTCCAATAAAACGGACCGCCGCGAGCCTAGAGTTTTATCGAATGGAGAATATGAGAGGTATCCTCCTCCCACGAAAAGTCCAAAGTTATTACAAGACGTCACGTCTCTACAACAAGCTCCGCTTGAAACACTGTGTCTTGCAACTCCATGCCAACCATAATTGAATTGAGGCTAAGCGACGAAGGAGGCCTCACCAGAGACTTAATTTTCAGTTTTCGCAACGAAAACTTCAAAAGTTTTGGAATACTTCACCAGAGGCTTTAGGTGTAATTATGGGATATTTTTGATTAGGACAATTTGGTGTTACTGAGGGGATAGTTTTGGAATATACTTCGATAATATTTATCATAGTTTTATTATAACAAATATTTATATAGTATCTTAGGTGTTGTGTTCGAAGTACTCATTTTGGGTGGTTCTTTTGAGGAGTTATAAAATTTTACTTATAAAAAAATTCTCTTTGTCCAACATAAAATTTTAAAATAATTATTATTACAATTCGGGGGCAAGGATTTTCCTCTGGTGGGACCACAATTCTCCATTAGAGGCCAAGCAAGGCGCCGCGCTCCTTCTGCTGATACAAAGGCTTCCCAAAGTCCGACGACGTACTAGTGATGATCTCCTTCACCACATCAGGATCGTTCATGTGCAACAATTGTTTATTCTCAAGTGCGAACATAAACGTCTCCCCTGTAGATTTATAATTCTCTTCGTAATCCCACGATAGTGCAGGGAGACCTTCAAGCTACAAGGCCACGAGATCCCCGCAGGAACACCCGCGCTTATAAACGCGTACGCAATGATGAGAGATCCTAATCTATGGGAGAACCCTCACGAGTTCTACCGGGAAAGGCACCTGATGAGCTCTGGCGTCAAGGACCAGGCGAAAGAGACGCTGAGGTCCAACAACTTCGGGTTCATCCCTTTCGGGATGGGAAGGAGGATGTGTCCAGGCGCGGCCTTGGGATTGACCACCCTGCATTTATCTGTTGCTGCCATTGTTCAGTGCTTTGACTGGGAAGTCGATCGCGATGGAAGCAAACTTGACTTGGAGCTCAAAGAAGACGCTATTATGGTCACAACGCTTCACCATCCTATGTGCGTTCCCAAAGTTCGATTCAATCCATTTGAAAATTAAGGCCTGTTTGAAAGAAAATTATGGGATCACATTATTTGGATTTTTTTATAACTGACAAAATGTATGATTACAAAGAATGAGATTCCATGAATTTATACCAAAAAGACTGTTGAAGTAATTTTTTCCTGCAAGTAACTAAAAAAAGTTGAGTTCTACTTCCATCCTACATATTTGTCTTTCTTATTCCTAGTTTTTTTTTCTGTTGTCATTGTTGCAATAAGTTAGTCACCGTTTGTCAAAGTAGTAATGAATTTACTCAAGGAGATCTTATATCCAAGTCTTACAAATATAAAAAATTTATTAAGAGAGTCGTTTCTAAAATAGAATTTGTCGTGCTCGACTCTGAATAAAAAATATTTAAAGAAATGGTGTTCTCGATTTTTTTGGAAACGGTTGATTTTTATTAGTAATATTCATTTTTACATGTTACAAATAATTGGTGTAGAGATCTCACGTAAATTGAATACGAGAACGAGGCCGCAACTTCAATAAAACCCTATAATGCTTCAACGACAAACCCAATGAAAAAATCGTTGTATGAAAAGTGTGTGGAGCCTTAATACTTCGATAACAATATTTCTATATCTTGTACATAATTTTATTGTATTAAAAATTACGGTCTAACCGATAGTCAACCTAGTCAGACTACTATCCGATACTAAATCTTGGTCAATTTTGGTCTATAATATAGAGAGCAAATTTGCCTAATACGACAAAGAATTTTTTTAATCATTATCTTCATATAATTTTAGACTTGTTAAATTGAATACTTTGTTTAGTTATATACCACAGTTCTTGAATATTTAAATTTAGTTAATATATAATTATTTTAATGATAAATTAAATCTATTTCATCGCATTTAATAATGTATAAAAATAAAAAGTTCTGATTTGACCGAATAGACCGAGTCAACCAAAAAATAAAAGATTTTCAGGCCACATCCCAATTAGATTTTAAAAACATTGCATATTTTAAGGGATAAATTACTCACAAGATCCTGAAATTTGGCATATTCGTCTCTTACACTCCAATATTTTTAAAATAGACTAAAACATCTTTACAGTTTGGCAAAATTATATTCTAGGATCCCTAAAATGACACAAATACTCCCGCTAAAAAAAAATAAAATATTATCTCTCCTCCCTCTAACCGCTCAAAAACTCTATTTTTATTTTCCGGCGAAGAAATCCTTCAATATCCAACTCAAAATCTTAAGGTAATTGGTTGGTGGATTTTTCACACTTATAAACTTGTCCTCTTTTGTGTTTTAACCGATGTGAGATTCTCAACACGCTCCCTCAAACGAGACCCATCTCGGGTCGAAGATTGCATTGATTTTGATTTCACTAAAGTGCGAGAAATGGGGTCGTGCGAATTCAAGAATGGGTATGGGATCAACCTGCTCTGATACCATGTTAGAATTTTCATATCCAACCCAAAACTTTAAAGTAATGGATCGGTGAATTTTTTACATTTATAAACTTATCTCCATATATATTTTAACCGATGTGAAATTCTCAACATACAGCAACTCCTCCAACTCTAACACGAAGAAAGAAAACCACGAAACATCGTAAATTCAATCAATTGTTACCTCACCGACCGGTAATTTAATCGAAAAAGAAAGAATCTCAAAGGAAGTAAGGGGGGAGGGTTACAAAAGAAAAGGCAGGGGGATCACTTCGAATTAATTTAATTTATTAATTGGAGATAAAAGGATGGATTTGGAGCTGAGAATGGCGAGGGAGAAGCTGGACAAGGAGCAGAGGGAAAGGAAGGAGAGGGCGAGGTTGAAGCTACAGAGGGAGAAGCCCTAAAGCAGCGCGACGCCATCTTAGCCGCCCAGAGAACCCGTAGGCTCCATGCCGTCGAAGCCCAGCTCCAGGTCTCTCCCTCTTTTTTCTTTTCTTCCTGCCTGTAATTCGTGATAATGTCGGAGGATAATTCGGCTATAAGGGTTTGTTGGGTTTTTGTCACTTGGAGGAAAATGGGAAATAATAAATATATCGCTATGTCTGATTTTGTGTTATTGTGGATTGAAAGGTTGAGACTTTGTGGGTTGTTATTGATGGATGTACGTTTAATTAGTGAAGCTGGAGGGGATGGATGGCGGAGGCCGGGAGATGGAATAGGATAGAGTGGGAGGGAGGAAAGATAATATATATTTTTTGTTTTTTAAATGGGGATATTTGTGTCATTTTAGGTACTTTTCGTCGGAGAAAAATGCTAGTATCGGGTTTAGAGACTTCAAAGTATAATTTTGCCAAATTGCAGAAATATTTTAATCTATTTCAAAAATACAGAAGTGTGAGAGATAAATATATTAAATTCTAAAACGCCGAGAATAATTTATCCATTTTAAACCCCCAAAACCTTTCTATTAAGATAGCCAAAGTCCACTAAAAAAACCCCAATAAAGAACCCATCAATTCTATTTGGGCCCACAAGAAACAGTATCATTGGAATCCACTGAAAGCTCCTCACTTGTTGAACTGTTGAAGACCGGCCCAGCATAATCCCAGCAACAAGTGGCCCAGTCAAGACGCGTTTAGCATGAAAATTAGTTAATTATCATTGTTATGTGGTAAAATACTCAGAAGTCCTAAATTTTTTCATAATATACTTAGAGGTTCAATCTATAGTAAATTAAACCCTAAATTTTTAGAAATTGAACTTGTTATTTCTTCTAACCAATTTATGTCATAGATTCAAATAAATTATTACCTAAGATTACTAAAATACCTCTATCCCACTTTAAAACTACAAAATCATATTAATCCCACCCCATATTTTTTTTTGGAAACGGTCATTTTTTAATTTATAATATATGTCAAAAGGAGACTTCTCGATCTTTCGGCCATTAGTCTCTTCAAAATCTTAGTTCTATATAACCTGTTGGAAAAAACTACACCAGTAAAAGTGTGCCAAAGATAGCACTACAAGGATAAAAATCTTTTGCGACTCAAAGGTTACAAGAAATGTCCAAATTGCCCCCAATATCTTTGCCTAATAATAACAACATCAGCCTAATAATAGTATATGTATACATTATGGAAAGCTCCATTTCTGAAACATAAGCATACTAGAAAAAAGTCTATGCTTTGATGTTTCCGATTGTTTAGTTAATCTCTCATACTTTTTTTCTGTGGGTTTTTCTTCTTTTGATTTCCTGGCATGCTCCAATTGCAATTAGATGTGCTTATGCGCCTACATGAACAACGGGAGGTATAGCACCTATGAAAATGATCTTTTCGTTCTTTACCAACTTTCGAGTTCCTCGCATATCAAATGGTGTAATATTTTTGCGGATAATTTTGATATGCGTTATTTGATATTTTAGGTATGATATTCTTAGTATCAGTAGTGTAATCATACTTTGTGGATAAATCAGAGGGGTATAATAATTTACTTATAAAAAAACATATCGATTTTTTCAATTCAGGATTCACCTTTCGTTCTTTACCAATGTTAGAAAGTGGATTTTGATGAGTTCACCATAAGATTAGTATGATTTTAGGATTTTAAAGTGAGTTATGGTTATATTGGTAATTTGAATTTGAGACATAAATCTGTTAGAGGGACTAACGGATTCGATTTATTAAAAGGTACAGACTAATTTATTACTTATTAAATCTATTATTACATTATATCGTATCTTAGAGATATCCGAGTATTTACCCTTGTTATTATTATCATCAATTTTTGGAGCTTTCTGTCTGTTCTCACTCTATATATAGCCAATGGTAGAGGAGCTTAATCCAATCTACCTTGATCCTTCATAATTTTTGAAAATTCACAGGAAAAGAAAGGTACATACACAAGCTAGGGGAATATTAGACAATTAAGGAGATCATAATGGAGGTGGAGCTAGTTGCTAAACATTGTATCAAGCCTTCTTCCCCTACGCTCCACCACCTTAAAACCTACAACCTGACTTTGCTGGATCAGTTAGTACCCGCCGAGCCCACCATGTTGATGCTTGTCTATCCGTTCAGACAGTCCACTGGCAACGATCTCGTCTCCGGGAGGAGGACGGTACTTCTTAAACAGTCCTTATCACAAAGACTCACACATTTTTACCCGCTGGCCGGAACCTTAAGAGACCAAGTCTCCATTGATTGCAACGACGAAGGAGCATGTTACGTAGAGGCCCGAGTCAAGTCTCCTCTGTCTGATCATCTCAACAACCTCGAGCGCGAACCGCTTGTCCGACACCTTCCGCTCGGGTTGTCTGCTCACAGGATTGTGGCGGGATCCCATGTTACCATGATCCAGCAGACCAACTTTTCTTGTGGTGGGATGGTGATATGTGCTGGGGGTTCGTAGCCCGTGGGTTGGATCCTGAGCATTTGTGCCCTAACTTTGATGGAAATGCAGCATTTCGGTCTCACTATGGTCAAATCCTCCCGAAAGATGTGGGATCCGTGTAAAAATAGGTTTGGATCTTTGTTTGGTAGAAATTCTCACTTGTATTAAATGAAATTAACTAACTACATACATAGAATAGCAAAGAGGTATTTATACAAGGGAACTAGGAAAGAGAAAAATATGTTCAAATCTGCAGATTATAGCCGTTGGACTCCAACGACTATAATCCAGATTTGACCCCAGATTTGATGGGTTGTACTAGACAGCATTTCCAAGGATTAAAAAAGGAAGAATAAAGAACAACAAGACTAAATATAAACAACTAGTCTAAATCATGATGCCATAAAGTTCTCCTAGCTTGTTTATCTTAGAAAGATCTTCAAGCTTGAATTAAGAACATCATAATACCAGAGAACAACCTACTGCAGCACCTGCAATACATAAGACAAAAGGAATTAGTGATCTAATAATTCAACACTACCCCTCAAATTAGGCTTGTAAAGATTAAACAAACCTAACTTGCTAGAGAGGTAGTTAAATTGATTAGATGACAGTGCCTTAGTAAAAATATCAACAGTCTGTTCAGAACTGCAGAGATAAGGAGTAGCAATGTCTTTGCTTTGAACTTTTTCTCGGATAAAGTGACAATCCACTTCGATATGCTTAGTCCTTTCATGAAAAATAGGATTAGCAGTAATATAAATAGCAGATTGGTTATCACAATGCATGATCATGGGACCAGGTTGCTCAAAGCCTAAAGATTCAACCAATTGCCTAAGCCAAATTAGTTCACTAGCAGTTAGAGCCATAGCCCTATACTCAGCTTCAGCTGAGGACCTAGCCACCACACTCTATTTTTTACTTTTCCAAGTGACTAGATTACCTCCAACATAAGTGCAAAAACTACTAATGGATCTTCTATCATCTTTAGCCCCAGCCCAGCTAGCATCAGAATAGGCAGTGATGTTTATATGGCTCTCTTTTCTCATTAGCAGACCTTGACCTGGACTGGTTTTTAGATATTGAAGAATCTTATTAGCAATGGCTTGGTGACTGGTTCTAGGGCTATGTATAGCTTGACTAATTAAGCTGACAGTAAAGAAAATTTTATGCTGAGTTATGGTTAAGTATATTAACTTACCAACAAGTCTTTGAAACCTTCCAATGTTGCTCAGAGACTGATCTTCAAGGTTAGAAAAAATAGTTCTACATTTAAGTGGAGTGTTCATAAGCTTGCAGTCAGATTTTAGAGTTTCTTTTAGCAAGTCTAGGACATACTTTCTTTGACATAAGTGAATACCTTTATCAGAATATGCAAACTCAATGCCAAGAAAGTATTTCAGTTTGCCCAAATCTTTAATATCAAACTTGCATTTCAGAGCTTGTTTCAGTTTAAAAATGCCTTCAAGATAGCTCCCAGTTATAATCAAATCATCAACATACATGCAGACTACAATGATACCTTTTACAGATTTAAGCACAAACAGGGTATAATCAGCAGGGCTTTTTGACGTACGCAAATTTGATAAATAATTTAACGTACAAATAGTATAGTGTATAAGTAAGGTTCTTGAACTGAGAGAGATAGAACATGAAAATTAAAACAATCAATCGTATGTAGCCAAATTGAAATAAGTTCGTAAAGTAAAGAATGATATGAGGTTGCAAGACAATAAGTAAACTAAGAAATATAAATAGACGGTTTGTACTTTAATAAAATAAAAAGAGCACGATACTTTTATGGACTACCTATCTATGTCAAGATCATGGTTATTTATGAAGTTCTAACTAGTACCCGGAGTGTTCTAGTGCATCCTCCTAACGCTTTTGCTCATTAGGCCGATAAAACTAAGCTAGAATAGTTCACGAATACCAACTAACGCTTTCGCTCATTAATTAGATCGTGAACTAAGCTAAACTCAATTATAAAGTTAACTCCTCGTGGGTTATCCCTTAGTATCAAGATATCTCATTAATACCTAAGAATATGTCAATTGATCCTTTCGTTGAATTTAATACCTTTCGGTCCACTATCATCAACTAACATCATAATCTAAGTGATCAAGTTAGATTAAGCATTACGATCATCAATTGACAACTACTACGAAAGATGATCAAACCATAACCCAACATAGATAAGTAATCACATAATTAAAGCATCGTACTCACAAGAAAAACTACTCACAAGTCATGTTCATACAAGAAAAAAACTTATACAAGAAAATGATAGAAAATAACATTAAAGAGAGAGATAGAGAAAACTCAAGATGTGGTCAAGAGCTTCCTCATGCATCCTTCTTCAAGCTTCCTTCTAGCATTCCTCCAATGGTGCTCCTTCTTGGTATTCCTCACAACTCTCAATCTCCAACTATATTCTTCAAAAATTAGATATCCCAAAGAGAGCTATTCCCTCCTCTATTTATAGTGAATGAGATGAGAGCTTTTTCTTCACTCATTCATCAAAAGAGAAGGTGGATGGATGAATATTCACTCTTTTGAGTTGGAAAGCCTTTCTTTTGAGGTAGAAAGCTCTTTGGAGGTGGAAAGCTCCACTTTAGAGGTGGAAAGCTCTTCTTTCTAACAATGAACACCAAGGAGAATTATTTATACAAGGCACTCAAGTTTCTAGTCATGTGAAAGAAAGAAAGGCACTCATGGTCCATAATGGTTCTTGAATTTTCGGCCAAATTCGTCCAGATTTGCTGGCAGAATTAAAGCTCGACTTTAGATGTAATTTTTATCCCTTTTGGGCTTGGAATTTGAAGAAGCCCATTAGAGACAAATATGTATCCCAGGATATCTTCTTTCCAGAGCCACTGAGTTTGCCTCCATCGGTATTCGAATGAGAAAGTTATCTATATTTAAGTCGCAAGAGGTCAAACTCGCCCACATCTTCGAGTGTCCGATCAAGCGTAAATCTTTTAGGCCACTCCGATAGACTTCAACATGAACCAATGGTGCATCAACATCCTTTCTCTCATCTCACAAGGGCTTCTAGTGATAAACATGAAAGAAACACAATAAAAATTAAGAGGTTACACGAAAACAAACATAATACGAAATAAGAGATATTAACATCGAATAACACGTAAACCTATTAGAAATGATAGAAATTCAATACTAAAACATACGCAAACAATGAATATTTTCACACTCATCACTTTTATGAAAACCAAGACTAATCAACTCTTTACTCAATTTTTGGTACCAAGCTCTAGGGGACTGCTTTAAACCATAGATAGCTTCCCTTAGTTTACACACTTTATCAGAGTTATGCATTGGGTGACCTTCAGGAACACTCATATAGATTTTCTCCTCAAGATATCCTTGAAGAAATGTATTTTTAACATCCATTTGCTGCAAAGGCCAGTCAAAATTGACAGCAGCAAAAATAATGACTCTAATAGTGTTCATTTTAGCAACAGGGGCAAAAATTTCAGTGTAATCTATCCCAGAGATTTGAGTGAAATCCCTAGCAACAAGCCTAGCTTTATGCCTGTCTATAGAGCCATCATTTTTGTACTTAATCTTGAAAAACAACCTACAACTAACAATATTTTTATTAGGAGGTAGATTAGTTAAAATCCAGGTGTTATTTTTCTCAATAGCAGTTAACTCTTCATGCATTACTTTTTGCCAAACTTTGGAATTACAAGCATCATCATAGTTCGTAGGCTCAGAATTGGTCTCTAAGTTACTCAAAAAACTTGAATGATTGCTTGAAATAGTAGTGTAATCAACATGCTTGTCTATAGGATATAGGCTTACTTGATGAGTTCTGTGATCTTCCTGAGCAGAGGTAGATTTCTATTTGTTGGGCCTCTGAGATCTTCTTAGAGGTGGTCCTGGAGATGTTCTAGTTTCTATCTGCTGCTCAGGGACTCTTGTATCTTCTGGGACTGCTTTTGGTCTTCTCTGATATACCAAAGGTAAGTCAGGATATGATTCTTTTGACCTGCAAGAGTTATCAGGAGATTTGCCTTGGTCTTCATGTTCTCCTTCTGCTTTAGATTTCTCCCCTGCATTGTTAGTGTCTCTATGCTGCTCTTGATCAGGATAGATGTCTTGATATGACACTCTTATCCTATGGATCTCAGCAGCTTCAATAGGGTGAGTTTCACGAGCAATCTCCCCCTGAAACTCATTATCCCAATTGTCAACCAGATTTTGCACATAATAGGGTTGATTTTTCAGAAAAGTAACATCTCTAGAGAGGTATTTCTGCTTAGTTTTAGGATTATAGCACTTGTACCCTTTTGTGACAGAAGAAAAACCTAAGAACAAGCATCTCTCAGCTTTAGGATCATATTTGTCACATTTTAGCTTAGGAATAAGCACAAACACAACACAACCAAACACTTTAAGATGATCAAGATTCAAAGGCCTATTCAACAGCATTTCTAAGGGCAATTTGAATTTAAGAAGTCTGCTAGGAGTTCTATTGATCAAGCATGCAGAAGTTAGCACAGCATCAGACCAATAGCATTTAGGAACATTCATTTGGAATCTAATGGCCCTAGCAACCTCAAGTAAGTATTTTCTCTCAGCAACTCTATTCTGCTGAGGGGTGTAGGTGCAAGACTTTTGATGTATGATCCCCAGATCTTTTAATTGAGCAGCAAGCAGCAAATACTCAGTCCCATTTTAGTCCTTAGGATCTTAATCTTTTTTTCAAATTGATTTTCAATCATTTTTCAAAATTCTTCAAAAATGTTTGGGACTTCAGTTTTAGTTTTAAGTAAATATACCCAAGTAGCCCTGGAAAATTGGTCAATAAAGGTTATAAAGTACTTAAAACCATCATAAGAGAGGGTAGGAGAAGTCCACAAATCAGAATGTATGAGAGCAAAAGGTTCATTGTATTCAGTAGAAGAGTCATTGAGTACATTTCTGCAGGCCTTGGCCGTTTTGCAATTAATACATTTACTTGAAAAAGATTTGAGTACATGAGAGAAATTTATTCAAAATAACATCAGAGAGATGACCTAATCTCTTATGCCAAGCCTCTGATTCTTCTTGTGTGTAAACACTCAAAGCAAAATTCATCTTTCTTTGAGTGGATGCAACCAAAAACTTTTTAGTTCTCTCATCCTCTAGTAAGTAAAGACCATTGCAAACTCTTCCTTTACTAATCATGTTCCCTATTTTTAAGTCCTGAAACAGAACTTGACCAGGTTAAAAAATAACACAAAAATTGCAAGATTTAGTGAGTTCACTAACTGACATTAATCTTGCAGTTAGATTTTTTAAAAATAAAATTTTGAATTTTGTTCCTAAGTTAAGAAAATATTTGTTTCCAATCCCAAGAACTGACAGTTTTGTACCATTAGCAACAGAAATTTGCTGAGCAGCACAATTATTTTCAATATTATCAAGATCAGATTCATCAAAAGTCATGTGATGGCTAGCTCCTGAATCAATAATCCAGTTCTTAGCACATTTAGAATTAAGGGCGGAGTAGGTAAAGCCCGAATTCTGACTTGCATCCTGAAGAGACTGGTAAGAGCTCTTTTTTATTTTGATGATTTTGGTTAGAGCCATTGCTCATAGCAGAGTTTCTGCTTAGCTGCTGCAGCACTTGTTGATTTTGCTGCAGCATTTGTTGGAGTAGCATTTCCATAGAAGAACCTTCTTCTTTCACTTTAGGTTGCTCCTTCTTGGAGAGATTGTTATCAGAGGGAGTAGCAGTGGACATGTTGGCCTGAGCTGCTAATTTTTTAGGTCGGAGATGTAGCACCTATCTTTGGTGTGGCCATTCTTTTTGCAGTGTTCACAGTAAAGTCAAGCTCTGTCGAAGTTGCTCTTGCTTTCTTTTCCCTTGAAATTGCCTCGGCTTTGGTTGGTGAAGCAAGCATTGGCCTCAGTAGCTTCTTCTTTTTCTTTGCTTCCAGGCATTACAATCTTCCTGATTTCCTCTTGTTGAACTCTAGAGCAAATAGAGTTCAAGGAGGGAAGCTCAGCTCCCATCAAGATTTGATCAACTAAGCCTTCAAAACTAGAACCAAGCATCCCAATAACATTGAAGATCTTGTCTTGCTCAGCTCTGGCTTGAGTGATAGCCGTATCATTGGTGGGAGCCTATAGATATCCAACTCATCCCATATTTGCTTCATGGGACCCAAAGCCTCAACAAAAGTGGCATTCCCTCGCTTATAATCAGCATGTTTCTTCTTTAGCTCATAAATTCTGAAGAATTTTTTTTGATTTTCATACATCTTATGAATGGAATCCCAAAGTTCTTTTGATGTGTTTGAGAAAGCAAACACACCATAGACTTTAGGCTCAAGAGATGAATAGATCAGCCTAATGATTACTTGATCATTGACTTCCCATTTGAGGTACTCATCACTCCCCTTATCAATAGGTGAAGGAACTTTTCTAGGACATAGCCAAGCATGCCCTTGATGTTCAAGGACATCCTTACAGCCTTTGTCCAGACAAGGTAATTGAGACCATCTAGGAGAACTGGTGTGAATTTAATGTTGGTGCTAGTTTCACTCTCAAAGGAGACAACTTTTTGGGCAGCAGAAGGATTTGGCATTGAAGAGGCTAATTCAGTGGTTGGATTTTGAATTTCTACCATTAAGGCTCTGATACCATGTAAAAACAGGTTTGGATCTTTGTTTGGTAAAAATTCTCACTTGTATTAAATGAAATCAACTAACTACATACATAGAATAGCAAAGAGGTATTTATACAAGGGAACTAGGAAAGAGAAAAACATGTTCAAATCTGCAGATTATAGCCGTTGGACTCCAACGACTATAATCCAGATTTGACTCCAGATTTAATGGCTGTACTAGACACTATTTTTAAGGACTAAAAAAAGGAAGAATAAAGAACAACAAGACTAAATATAAACAACTAGTCTAAATCATGATGATCAACATGATCATCATGATTATTCTTCTCCTTGACAGCAGACATCAAGTGCAGCAGAGTAGAAAGTACCTGGATGTCATAAAGTGCTTCTAACTTGTTCATCTTAGAAAGATCTTCAAACTTGAATTAAGAACATCATACCAGAGAACAACCTACTACAGCACCTGCAATGCATAAGACAAAAGAAATTAGTGATCTAATAATTCAACAATCCGACATGTCGCAGGGATTAGGCTAGTCTTGTCCAGGAGGTTCATGTTCGATGTTGCAGTGATCTCCAGGCTCAAGGCACAAGTTGCTAGCCCAAGCTTCGAAAACCCGACTCCGGTCGAGGTTGTTTCGGCCCTTCTCTGGAGGCGCATAATGGATGCATTCAAAGCAAGGAGATCAGGCGTCCACAGGCCATCAGAGATCATGCATATAGTGAACCTCCATCGAAGGGCCGGCCAGCTTTTCGTGGATAATTCGCCCGGTAACATCTTCTTCTCCGCGACTTCGGTTTGTACAATCGATGATCCGGATCTGGGCACCTTAGGGATCCAAATCAGGGAAGCCATAGGCAAGATAGACGGAGAATTCGTCGAGGAAATAACCGGGGGCGAAGCTGTCGCAAGGATATCCGAGAAAGTGAGGAAGAAACAGAACAAACTCTCTAACGGTCTGGACCACATAACATGTACCAGTATTTGCAATTTGGGGCTATACGACGTCGATTATGGATGGGGAAAGCCCGTAAAAGCTGGGCCGCCGGAATTCGGAAGAGTCCCGATCGCCTTTCCGTTTAGTAATATCGTTACTCTAACGGATACAAGAACGGGGAAAGGGAAGGAGGCAATGTTGGTACTTGATGAGCAAGACATGTTGGAGAATGATCAGGAACTCTTATCATATGCTGTCCTGGATCCCATGCTTGATCTCCAATGTTAAGTCCTCGTTTTGTTGTTTTCATTGTGGTGTGTATTTTTGCCCGAAATATGTATTTTATTCGGTCAGTTACTTTTCTGGGATTCACATTGAGAATGTAATTATAACCTTAAAACAAATTCATTATAGAATTAGGACGCAATCAAATCCGAATGAAAGCAAATTATTTCGACCCAAAAACAAAGGACTATATTGGTTGTAAAAAATGTGAATCTGTATGTCCAACAGATTTTTTGAGTATTCAAGTTTATTTATGACTTGAAACAATCTGAATTATGTATTTTATTTAGTTGACTAATAAAAGTTTAAATAAGACTGATCTTAAAAACAGTAAAAACTTGACTTACCAAATTTTTAACATAATTATATTTACTGACTCGAACTTGAGAACTCTTTTTAAGATAAAATAATTACGCGATTTGTTATATTTCATGGGGCCATACGGACTTGCTGTGCGGCCATACACTAAAAACATAACAAATTTGAAACTTGCCGGCCTGTTTCGGTTAATAATTTTTATATTCTACCATTTGCTTTTGTTTGTATCCTGAGGCGGCCAACAGAATCACAATATCATAACGAATCGGACAACAGGAATACACCGAACGAGATTTGTGCGTTGAACCCGTAATAAAATTTTAGAAAACAATCTACAGGATTTTTGATATTTACACTAATCCACAACCAATATCACCATCATGACACGTTTTATCTCACTTGAGGACTAGTCTCGCGGTGGAAGTAGGGACGAGGACGCGTAAGATATTGATGGGTATTTATGGACCATCCTCGTGCATTAGTTTTCGATCCTTTGAATGATTTGATTCCTAATAATTTTATACATAAATTTTTAGTTTTACATATAAAATTCAAATATATGCAAGACATTTAATTAATTGCACTACATCGAAAAATTAAAAAGATAGACAAAAACAAAATTTTAGTTTGTTATCTTTTAGTGTCTTATGAGCTAGTTTTGCAATAACATAAATAAATTCATTATGTGAAAATTGCTCATAAAATATTTGGTACATTAATAAATAATATCAACATTAGAAAAAATGTATTGTTGGCATTTCAAAATAAATCATGTAATTTAAAGTCCGATCAATACAATTTTGCTTGCTTATTAAAAAAAATCGATGCAATTTTTCAAACGTCATAGGTAAACCGGTGTTTAACTGACTGCAACTTCGTACAAATTCAACCAACCGAGATGTAGTTCTCCCAAGATATTCCATTCTCTGTAACAACAACAAAGTCCCAACTAGATAATATGTTGGTTCCGACAACAAGCGATGTGCTGTGTAGTTTTTAAACATTATTTTTTTAAGTCGAAGTGCAAATGAGATTTGTGCGTTGAACAACAATAAAATTTTAGAAAACTATCTATAAGATGTAGTTCTCCCAAGATATTCCATTCTCTGTAACAACAACAAAGTCCCAACTAGATAATATGTTGGTTCCGACAACAAGCGATGTGCTGTGTAGTTTTTAAACATTATTTTTTTAAGTCGAAGTGCAAATGAGATTTGTGCGTTGAACAACAATAAAATTTTAGAAAACTATCTATAGGACTCTTGATATTTGCACTAATCCACAACCAATATCTCCATTATGACACATTTTATCTCCCGATATTTTAAAATTTTGAACTAAAAGGCCCTTGAGTACCTTTTTGGTCTAAACTTCCGTTATCTAATAGTCTGAAATATCCAAGATATTTTCTACAATTGTTGAGTCTTTTAAAAATTTGTAACAAAAAAATGAAGAGGGTTTAAACTAAACTCTGAGTCGCCTGGATTTAGCGGCGGATTGACATGAGAGAGAGAGAGAGATCGGGAGTTGGGGCAACTCACAAAAACTCGTGTCCGACGATGACTCACGTGAGGACGAGTCTTGTGGTGGAAGTTGCCGAGACCATCCGAGACGGTCGCTGGAACTACGATGAGTAAGATATTGGTAGGTCATTATCGATCATAATCATATATTATTTTCGATCCTTGAACGATTTGGTTTCTATTGATTTTTATATATAAAATTTTAATTTTACATATAAAATTTAAATGAATACAAAACATATAATTCATTGCACTACATCTAAAAATTTTAAAGACAGACAAAAAAAATAAGTTTTTGGTGTATTATCTTTTAAATATCTTATGAGTTAGTTTTGCGATAACATAATGAATATGTAAAGTAAAAGAACATTTAGTCTAATAATATAAAGAGTGTATTAATTCAAGAAGATTCGATGTCCAGACCGGTCTGGTAATCATAATCATAGTGTGAAAATTTATTTTTCAAAAAAATAATGAATATGTAAAAATTGATTATAAAATATTTGGTATATTAATAAACAATATCAACAATAGAAAAAAATGGATTATTGGTATTTCAAAATAAATCATGTAATAGAAAGTCCGATCACCACAATTTTTCTTATTTCTTCAAAAACAAATCAATACGATTTGCAAACGCCATGGGTAAATGTAAAACGGTGTTTGACTGATTGCACCTTCGTACAAATTCAACCGACCGAGATGTCGTTCTCCTAAGATATTCCATTCGCTGTAATAACAACAAAGTCACAACTAGACAATATGTTGGTTCCAACAGCAAGCGATGTCCTGTGTTGTTTTTAACATTATTTATAGAAGTCATGTACAACAGGGGATAACACTCCAACTCTAACAATATTTTTAATATTTGTGAAATTTAAACCTGAGACATACTACTTATCCATTGTGGTATATAATTACGGACCTTTTACAATAGAGCACCTCACCAAGACAATGACCATGGTCTTGTTTGCCCTTTTCGCTATCTCGATCCTTTTCCTAATCCTTTCCATAAAATCAAAACATTCCAAATATAGTCCTCCGAGCCCACCAAGCCTACCGCTCATCGGCCACCTTCACCTCCTCTCTTTTCAGCTAAACAACAGCTTCCAGCAAATCTCCTCCAAGTATGGCCCCCTCCTCTACCTCCGCTTCGTCTTCTTCCGGTGTGTGTTGATCTCGTCGGCCTCGCTGGCCGCCGAGCTTTTCAAAGCCCACGATGTCCAGGTCTCCGGGAAGTTCCACTCCCCCTTCGAGGACAAGCTGGTCTTTGGGAACTGCGGGTTCTTCACTGCCCAATATGGAGAGTACTGGAGGTTCATGAAGAAGCTATGCGTCACGGAGTTGCTTGGGAACCGGCAGATCATCAAGTTTGGAGGCATCAGAAGGGAAGAAACTCTCTGCTTGCTGCGTAGGATCGTCGAGAAGGCATCGAGAAACGAAGTTGTTGACCTTCGCGGAGAGTTCATGGATTACACGTGCAGCACCATTTGTAGGATGGCTAACATGGGAGCTAGGCGCGTCGACGACAATGCCGAGGAGGAGGCGACGAGGAGGAAGAAGCTGGTCCTGGACGCACTCGACTTGGCCAACAAGATATACGTAGGGAACGCGTTTGGCCCGTTCAAGGAGATTGCTTTCTGGATGTATGGGAAGCAAGCGGAAGCTGCCATGAAAAGCTTCGACGTCTTCCTGGAGGGAATATTGCAGGATCATGAAGATCGTGGTCAGAAAGCAGCTGGAGGAGAAGGTAGTGATGGAGATGTTGAAGATTTGTTGGATATTCTCTTGAGAGTTCATCGTGATGACAAGGCTGAGGTTATGATTACCAGGGAACACATCAAGGCCTTCATCATGGTAATTAACGTTAAAGTCCACTTTATACATTGCGGTCGTGTTTTGAAATATCACTAGCTATCATGTCGTTCTAAATTCTCTAAAGAATTGTTGCTGATTGATAAATCGGAAGTTCATGGAAAGTTACAGTCCCTACTTACGTAGATTTTGATTTTTTGGAAGATAAGGATATGTAGGCACAATATTTCATATATTTTTTCTCAAAATATTTAGAAATTTTAAAAAAAATCATCAAAAAAATTCAAAAAATTGGATTAAAAAAATCAAATTTGGATGAATGGTAAATTATAACAATTATAGTTTTGATAATTCGAATTTGACGAATTATAATTCAATTTCTATTTGATTGGTGATCACCACTACATTGACCCGTCTTCAATGACAGTATAAAATTAAGTGACAAATCAAGTGACATATGCTAAACTCATATTAAATAATGTGAATTTTTTTTTGCTTGCTTTATTTCAATTATAAAAATACATTGATTAGACAATTGATCGTAAATTTTCAATTTTTAAACCCTAATTAACTAATCATTTTCTGCAGGATCTATTTATGGCCGCCAGCTCAACTACTCCAGACATGATGGTCTTTACAATGGGGGAACTCGTCAACCGACCAGATGTCCTTAAAAAGGTCAGGGGCGAGATAGAATCAGTGGTAGGGAACGATAGGTTGGTAGAAGAGTCGGATGCCCCAAACCTGCCCTATCTCCATGCTGTCATAAAAGAAGCACTCAGATTGTACGCACCATTGTTCGTGATCCCTCGACTATGCTTGGAAACTTGCAAGCTAGAAGACGGGCACGTGATTCCCGCAGGAACGCCCGTACTTATAAACGCGTACGCGATGATGAGAGATCCTAATCTGTGGGAGAACCCTCTCGAGTTCTACCCGGAAAGGCACCTGATGAACTCGGGCGTCAAGGACCAGATGAAGGAGACGCTGAGGTTCAACAACTTCGGGTTCATCCCTTTCGGTATGGGAAGGAGGATGTGTCCAGGCGCGGCTTTGGCCTTGACCACCATGCATTTGGCTGTTGCCGCCGTTGTTCAGTGCTTCGACTGGGAGGTGGAGGGCGGTGGTGGAGGAGGCAAACTTAACCTGGAGCTCAAAGGAGACGCGATTATCGTCACCCCGCTTCATTACCCCATGTGTGTCCCCGTAGTTCGTTTCAATCCATTTGGAAGCTCAAAGTAACCACAAAGGAGTTGTTGACTGTCGTACTTTCCATAAGAATGAAATCATAGCGGAAAAATTACTTTTTACTATGGGATGGAGAAGTTTCAGATTTCCTGAAAGTTGATCGGCGCAATGTTATAAAAAAGTGTAGAGCAGAGACTGGTGATATGTGACAAAAATAATTGTTATTTAGTAACCATGTTATCTAAAATATCGAATATTTTTTTGTCACTTTTAGAAGAATTTTAGTGCTCAAAGACATTATAAGTGATAGTAAGCACGAACAGCTATAACAAATAACAAGTGTAATAATTAGTTATTTTGGTGAATTTTTTTTTGATAAATATAATTTAGTTATAAAAAATATCAATATTAAATATTTGAAAATTGAAATTTTTTTTAACCATTCGAATTCAACTAAGACAAATACACGTAAAAGTACAGAATTCATGGGCCGCGGGCCCTGTCCGATCAACTTGCGGCCGTCTGGCTCACGAAAGTTAATCGACCCGGTTCATTTTAATTCGGTTGGAAATTGACCCTATTCGAATTCGATTGAACCAGGTTTCGAGAGTTTACCGCATTGGACAAGAAATTATCTATTATTAAAATTCCATAAAAAGGGCAGAAATAGGATTCATCCTCAATATATAGGATGTGCTCCAAACAATCATCCCCACCAAGCTAGCAAGTTGTCGCCCACAATTACAATTCAGGTCCATAATAACACAATTATTTTCAAAGACAATTTTACACTGGGTGGTGCGAATATACATAAACGGTAAATTAAACATCGTTGTATTGTTAGTGGTGATTATTCTGTCCGGCACGCGAGTGAACCGGGTTCGATCTCCGGCAACGACAGTTTTCTTGATCGAGAAAAGTAAATCAAGGTCCTCAAAGTTTCCTGATGAGGATATCCACGCCATGTTCAGGCTCAATGGCCAACCTCACCGCAGGAGAGTGTTTATAATTGGGCAACAAAGTGAAGGAAAAGTTGGACACAATTATGGCAAGCAGGATCTTGAGCTCTGCCATGGCGAAATTCTGGCCCAAGCAAGTGCGAGGCCCAGCCCCAAACGGCATGTACAAGTAGGGAAGCTTGCAGGCCCCACTAACCCCATTGGCAAATCTCTGAGGGTTGAATTTAAGGCATCTGGGCCCCAATTGTTGGGGTCCACGTGTAGGGCAGCCATTAAAATCCACACGTTGACACCTTTCGGCACGTTTATGCCCCCAAATTTCATGTCCCGTAATGCCTCCCTAGTTACGATCGACACCGGCGGGTAGAGCCTTAGTGACTCGTTGATCACCATCGCCATCTGCCATAAGATTGATAAACACGTAAAATTGGATCGGAAGATGGTTAATTCAGAGTCGAATATGATGTGGTTAATTCAGAGTCGAATATGATGTGATGACGGTTTGCTTACTATTTTCATCCTTCGGATTGAGTCAGTGTCGGGAAGCTGCCCACCACAGATTCAGCCACCTCGGAACGTACACGTTGCTGCCACTCGGGATCCGATGCGAGCAGCATCAGGATCCACGTGGAGGCGACAGCTGTCTTCTCGTGGCCGGCCAAGTAGATATTCTTGCAATTGTTGACTATGAACCTGTCGGCCGGTTGGCCAGATTGGTCACCACTTGCACCTTCAAGAGATCCTTGTTGGATGAACTTAGTCCCTTCCTTTCCCTCACCACTTCCATTACCAAGTCCTTCACTTCCTTCTCCAATCTCCACACTTCCCTATTGCTAGCCGTTGGAAGGCTTCTGAAACAACATAATTCATTCCACAGATGAGCATAAACCTGGAATTAGAAAATTTTACAGGGAGATGATCATCTCGGGAAAATTTACTTCATGCGAGCTGGCAAAACGTGTGGGGTAAATCGGAAGACTATCACAGAAGATCTTCATGGATAGATAATTCTTATTTAATTAGCACGGTTTCTTAAATAGGCGATTATCTTTTGCTTATGTAGACGAAATGTTTTCATCACTATTAAATGGAGTAACAAATATTAAGTTTAATTACTTACAATTTAAGGTTTATTTTTAAATAAATAAAATTTAAAAGTCCGGATTTTGTCCGGCTAGATGATCAAAATAATTAACGATTCATACTTCGGTCGAGACTTGGATCTAAGTATTCACTTACCTTAGCAAGGGAATTGCAGATGATAGAGCTTTCTTGACAATGGCTAGTTCGAGGGCTCTCAGCTTAATGAAAATTTCCTCTACTTTGGAATAGTTGCTACCGAAGCAGGCCTTCGAGATGACGTCACCGGAGAAGCTTCTCATGTATTCGTCGACCTTAACTTCCACAACAGCAGCCGAGCCCTCCTTTTCGATTTCGGCGTTCCACGATTTCACCAGCGCCGTTGATGATTCAACCATTACCCCGATGCCCTACAAAATTCACGATGCCGTGAATCAATTATATACGGCAGGCACATGTAACGGTCATGTAATGACTTTGCGCGGTTGCGTGTGCAGAGAGGTTTGAACAATTTGCCTGGAGAGGGATCGTGCGGACTGTATCGAACTTGCTCATATATGATTCTTTAACTGTTGGAGGTAGGACTCTTTGACTTTATATGTAATTAGGGGATACTTTTGATTAGGACACTTTGGTGTTACTAAGGAGATAGTATTGGAATATACTTAGATAGTATTTATCATAGTTTTGTTATGACAAATATTTCACCTTAGGTGCTGTACTTTGAACTGCTGATTGTTATTGTTGTAATTATTTTGGATGGTTCTTTTGAGGAATTATGAAGTTTTATAATTATCAAAAAAATTCTCGTTGTCCAACATAAAATTAAGACAATTATTATGTAAATTTTTTTCCATATTTTAAAATACATAGTTGTGTTAATCTCGATATTGAATCTATTTTTGTGGACATCAATGGAAATTTACCTTGACCTTGTCGGAGTACAATTCTGGGGCAAGGATTTTCCTCTGGCGGGACCACAATTCTCCATTAGAGGTCAAGATGCCCCGGCCAAGCAAAGCGCCGCGCTCCTTCTGCTGATACAAAGGCTTCCCAAAGTCCAACGACCTACAAGTGATGATCTCCTTCAGCACATCAGGATCGTTCATGTGCAACAATTGTTTATTCCTAAGTGCGAACATAAATGTCTCCCCTGTAGATTTATAATCGGATATTTATTGGATCGACTAATAAGATTACAACCATCAAAACTCGAAAAAACGACAAATTAGAAGAAGGATGAAGAGGATTGATGAATGATGCATGTACCATACCATATTCCTTCCTCCAAGTCTCAAAGAACGGGAAAATACTCGAAGCAGAATTATGGCTGATCACTTGTTGGCCCTTCTGTTCATCTTCTGCTGATACCGTCACCTTCTTGGACTTCGAATTTCTCATCTCCCTAATGTTCCCCAGCAAAATAGAAGATGGTGGGCCTCGAATTCCTTGCTTCCTAAGCTTAGACCTGAGCCTTCCCGGCTTAAATACTAAAGAATCCAGTATTTGCATGATCATGGTTATACTGCCAATAGCCACAACAGCTAATATGACCTTCAGGGTTTGATCCATGGCTACCACAGTTCCTAGGATTTTCTCTCTCTATTTGATGTTGTGTTACATTTTTTGGTGGAAGGTTGGAGTTTATATATAGAGGAGTGTTGGAAATGGATTTAAGGTTAAAAGGCTACATTGGTTTCGAAAGATTTTTAGAGGTTGAAATTCTGACACTCACTCAAAGGAAAAACAAAATTTTATAGACTTCTACCGAAAAAAAAAAGTTATATAGACTCATGCATGCATAAAACCTGTCAACATGCATGCACAGAACCAGGTAAACTTGTCCATTTATTGTATCGAGTGTGCATGCATAGAACCAGGTAAAGTTGTCCATTTATTGTATTGAGTAGACAATACACTCACGGGTACCATTTACTATACATTCCCTATTTTTTCACTTCTTTTTCACACTATAATTGGAGAGCACTCCCTTCTCTTTGTAAACAAGTAGAAATTTCTTTGTAAACAAGCAGAGAAGGTGAAACGGAGAAGATTATTGAAAGGTAGTAGTTAGATAAAATTTATTTTAGTATTAATAATATAGCATAGCTTGTAATAAGGTTGTTAAAATTTTATTTTAAGTAAAATCTGATTTCCTAGAAAATATAAGATCAGATTTAAAATTTCTACATACGAAGATTCGCTCCATTTCGGGTAAATAATGACCAAGTTACATATTTATAAAAGCATAAAAAAATAAAAATTAGTAAAAAGGTGATTACGTAATACATGGTCGACTAACCTCCCTTTTTTTTGTTAAATAAAATATTGTTTTGTAATTAGTATTAATAATATAATTTGTTAAAATTTTGTTTTAAGTAAAATTTATTTTCCTATAAAATATAAGAACAGTCTTGAAATTTCTATATTAAAAAATTTGCTCCATTTCGGATAAATAATTATCAAGTTACAGATGTATAAAAGTGTTTTAAAAATTTTAAAAATTAGAAGGCACGACCTAGAAATAAAAGGACTCATCTTGTGCCTTTTTATTTTTTTCCACAAATTTTAGGAATTGATAAGTTGTTTTTTTATTTTTTTCCACAAATTTTAGGAATTGATAAGTTGTTGCTCGATTAGTTAATTTTTAATTCGCATAACATTTCGAGATTTCTAAGCAAGTCTCCCAAGATTTATCCAGTATAAAAAATATTGGAATCTAATAATTTATATCCAAAAACAACCATTGACTTATTGACTTATTTTTAGCATATATTATCATTATTCTACGTTACTAAATAATTTAAAAACAACCATTGACTTTTTTTATTTTTTTAATCAGATTTATGTTTATCATGTCTGGAACCAAAAATATTTTGATCTGCATGGTGTGAATGTGAGCAAAGTATTCAAGAAACAAGGTTCGCCTTTGCCATGGAAGGATTACTGATAAGAACGTCGTGAAAGTGTTCAAAAAATATGGAGAAACTTCGGGTGCTTGAAAACATAATTTTCTTTTAAGTTTTGTTATTATTTCAGATTGTGTGGTTTGTTTGTTTTCATGTATTGTGTTATTGTTATAATTTTCTTTTTAATTTATATTATATTTGTGTTATTTTCTTAAAGATGACGTATAATTGTCGTATCTTAATGCCAACGTACAATTTTTTTTTTAGTCGTAATCTGACGTGGGTACTGATCCACAAAAAATATCTTAAACCTCACATTCACAATAAATATCAAAATATATCAAACGAACAACATACCCAATTATACTTCGAAGTAGTTTTTTTAGAAACTTATACCTCGAAGTATAGTGGTCCAAAAATATACCGAACGGACAGGCTGACCAAAAATAAACAGACCAGAGTCGACCTAGTATCAGATCGTCTCCTATATTATATTAATTTAATCCTAATAATGTAGATCTCTCTTTAAGCTTTCCAACGGTATCTCATTTGTTATAATCCGACGCTCGAGTAAAAAGTTGTGGCTCTTGTAATATGGTCTCTCAAAATCACCCCTTCAATGAGTTTCACTTCCTATCTCAAAATTAAAAAATGGGTAGAAGTACACTCCATGACACAAATACATGAAAATGACATAAGACTCAACACAACTAGACGAAAATAACTAAAAATACGACTAAACACAAATAAAATACATAACGAATAGGTGAGTGTTTATACATTCATCAATTTATTTGGTTATCGATTGGTTTCGATGACCAACAAACATAATAACAATATTTTTGTTTCTTGTACATATTTTATAGCCAGAGCCAGAGCCCAATAAAAATAACCAAAATGAACCCATCAATTCTGTGTGGGCCTACAAGAAGCAGCATCAATGGAATCCACCAAAAGCTCCTCATTTGTTGAACTGTTGAAGACCGGCCTAGCATAATCCCAGCAACAAATGGCGTATGGCCTAGTCAATACGTGTTTAGATGTGTGTCTAAAATATGTATTAAATTTTTTTCTTTATTTTAGTATTGTTCTAGTAAATTTTTGAGTTTTGGGTGACTAGTGAGTTCTTTGTGCTAATTTGTAGGAAAAGGAGGCAAAATTGTAAAGTTATACTTTAAGAAAGAGTCTAGCAGGGACAGCTGACTTGAAAGAATATTTTGGTCAATTTCAGAGCCGAATTAGAGGACACCTATTAGACAAACAATTGAAGACTTTCTTTCTTCTTTTTGTGAATATAAAGAACGCCTAAATCGGAGATCGGAAGAGGAAGTTATGACCATAATACTGAAGATTGATCTGGCAGATTTTATTGACGAATATTCGGGGCAATATTAGAAATTTAATTTTTGCATCGCTGAGGACTCTCGATTCTCTAGGTTTTTACACTTAGGAGGGGTATATATAACTCTCTATACTTATTTTAGACGGCACTTTTCATTCCAGAGAACTAGACCTTATTTTATTTTGCCCTTGTCAATCCTCCAGGTGAATTTGAGGGAGGAGACCCAGGTTTTGGTTGTGAGGATCTTGTTTTATCAATTTAATTCATTAGTATTTACTTATCTCCTTGTGCTTATTTTTGTTCTTAAATGATTTGCAGTTATGAGTTTATTCTATAACGTATTTGTCATTGATTTTTGATTAGCAGTTGCAGTTAAGAATTAAACTAGAAGCAAAGTTAATTCAGCGAGGAAATGTCGATACCAAACTAATTAACTAAGAATAAGTAACGCTAGTTTATACATACCAAGGTTTTGATATCATCGCTAGGAGTAGGAATATCTGTTCTTAATGCTGGTGACTTATTGAAATCGGTTGATATTCTATCTATTATGTGGTAAACAATTAGTTAGGCAGTTATTTGACTAATTGATTAATGATGTTAGTGATCTCTTTGCAGTTACAGAAGATTTACACCTATTTTCAAGATGAATTAGTGATGTACGCAAAATTGATAAGCAATTAAACGCATAAGCAAATAGTATCGTGGTAAGTAAGGTTCTTAGAACTGAGGGTTGAACACTAAATCAAGGCAAATAATTATGTGAAGCAGGAAAATTAAAGTTTTATAACGTTGTGAAAGGTCGCAAGTAAATAAACGAGATCAAAAACGCAAATAAAAGACGAGTTATAAATCAATGGAGATAAACGAGCACGATACCCTTATGGACTACCCATCTATGTCGAGACTATGGTTTTTATGAAGTTCTAACTAGTACCCGGAGTGTTCTAATGCATCTCCCTAACGCTTCCGCTCATTAGGGTGACAAAACTAAGCTAGAGTAGTTCATGATTACTAATCAACGCTTCCGCTCATTAATTAGACCAAGAATTAAACTAAACTCAATTATGAAGTTAACTCCTATCGGGTTATCCCTTAGTATCAAGATTCCTCATTAATATCTTAAGACATGTCAATTGACTCTTCCGTTGATTCTAATGCCTTCCGGTCCATTATTATCAACTAAAATCATAATCTAAGTGATCAAGTTAGATTAAGCATTAAGATCATCAATTGACAACTACTACGAAAGATAATCAAACCATAGCTAACATAGATGAGTAATCACATAATTAGGGCATCGCACTCATAAGAGAACTACTCGCTAAGCATGTTAACAAAGCACAATAGATTAACGAAGAACATGATAGCAATTAACATAAAGATAGAGATAGAGAAAGCTTAGTCGTGATGATCAATCTTTGCCAATCCTCTCTCCGTGCTAACTGAAATCGCCCCTTTATTAAGCTCTAAAGGCTGTTCTCAATATTGCAGTAGTAACGTCTTTTTTTAAAAACCTAAGAGACTAAGGCCTATATATAGCCAAAAGTCTAACACGAAAATAGGAAAACCTAGAGGAGGTTTAACCTAAACTAGAAGTCTTGCTAGCCAAGTAATAATATAATTATGGTGCTAAGGCCAAAACAAGAGGTCAAGAGTCGAATACTTCTTAAACGAGTCGAATTTCTAACTAGATACGAAGTCCGGAATAAGCTGACATCGGGTAACTTGCGGCCGCTAGTTGATTAGCGATCGCAAGTTGGGTCTTCGATCAACATTCTGTATCCCCTCACTAGCGGCCGCTAGTTGATTAGCGATGGGGAGGCCTTCCAACTTCACTGGCGGCCGCTAGTTTAACTCCCCGTCGCTAGTTGGGCTGCACAGCTTTATCAAATCTTCGTATTTTCCATTTTTGTCCCTCTTCTGCTCCGAATTTGGCTTCGACTATAAAGGAAAAAATGTAGATATTTCTTCAAGCTTTCCAACGGTATCTTATTTGATACAATCGGACACTCGAGTGCAAAGTTATGACTCTTGCAATATGGTCTCTCGAAATCACCCCTCCAACAACCTTCATTGAGCTCCAATTTCCTACAAAATATGACAATGGGTAGAAATCTATTCCCGAACATAAATATACTAAATCGATCATAAGACTTAACATGACATGATAAATATAACTCAAAACTTGACTAAACACGTACGAAATATACGACAAATCATGAGCGTTTACACACTCATCACACCCCCACACTTATTTCCTTGCTTGTCCTCAAGTAAGGAGCATCAGACACACACCCAAACTTTCAAACTCTTATTAAAAGACCACCCCACAACTAAGTAGTGTACCTACCTGAGCACAAGGAGTAAGAACGTGTAGACACCGCATCCTTGATGGTTTAACCCAGTTTTCGCACTTAGTAGATTACACTAGAGGGTTGACCACTCAGAGGTTCGAAATTTTAAGCTCACATATATGAGTAGTCAACTACCTATCACTCGCATACACGTCCGGGATCTCAAAGTTTCATACGTCTCACTTAGTGATGCCTCGATAAATGTGGGGCTCATGATCAAGGGGACTTTTCATTGGGTTGTAATGGGGTTAAGGTCAGGTGAGGATAATATATGTGGGAGGTAGCTAAACCACCTGGCCGAGGAGCTCACAAAAATTTTCTAGCTCTCGTCTACTCTAAATACCTCACACTTTATCTAATATGCACTCATCCCAAGACTACACCCAAATCCTATTGACCACTTAGCTCGAGCCGTGCCATTTATTCACTTTCCAACCTCTTTCCAAACTTTCCACTTTCCATCATTCAACGTTTGTTCCATTTCCAACTTTCACATTCCCCTTTCATCACTTTTTCACTTTTTTCTTCTTCTTTTCCTTCACTTTTCTTTTTTTCTTTCTTTTTTTTCACTTTTCACAACCTTCCTCAATCACATCCATTCAGCACATTACACATCAAAGACAACTGGTCTCGGCTTCTTTGTCGGCCTCAATTCTACCCATTACCCCCATTGTTCATTCCCGAGCTATTCTACCAAATGAACCCTTACAATAATACCCCAAAGATTAAGACCTAATGCATCCTCAGACCAAAGTGATCAAAGGTGGGTAAGATTGTGGATATAGGGCTTACATATTGGCTTCTTATAATATTTCAAGGAAAAAGGCTTAAGCTCAACGTGTGTAAACAAGGGATATACAGGGTTTTTAGCTCTAAGGCTCTAAGCTCAATATCAAAGATGGCCCCCGTCCTGTCACTTACACCCACACCACAAAAATGGTACCAAGTGATGGCATGAAACCCGATGACCGGAGCAATGTAGGCACCTCATGCTATGCGAAGACGGTTGTCTCCTCCTTCGGCTCTAAAATCTCACAAGGTCACTCATCAATGCCGCTAGTATAATCTACCAAGTGCAACCACTAACCTAAACAACCAAGGGTATTGTTCCTACACGTCTCTACTCATCGTACTCAAACTTGATTCCTAACAAGGTATGAGGTTTAACTTCTAACAAAAGTTCAAAAATTCAGGGGGAAATTCATCATTTGCTTTAAATACACCACTTCAATCACAAACACAATCCTAAATCCAGATCTAGACTCGATCACATACGCCAAACCGAAACGAAAATGCACGTTGACCCCCCCACACTTATTAAACACATTGTCCTCAATGTAGGGGACACAAGCAAACAGCACAGGATAGAAACAAAGACCAGAAGGACATAACAGATACTACGATAACAGACAATAAGAAAGGAAGGGGATTGGTACTGCCCGTCAATCGTCGGTGGGAGGCGGTGGGGAAAGTTGGTGGGGTTTTGCTCGAACTGCCTTTCCGCACAACAAAGTTTGTGTATGGACTGGCGAATTCTGCTGCAGCTCAATTTGTCTCTGTTCTGAACCTCCTGCTAAGACCATTAAAATACTGAATCAAAATAACAATACTGAAGCAAATACAAACATAAAGAAAGATTAAATACTAAACGTGCTAATTTAGAGTCGTTAGCTTAACTTTGTTACTCCCTGTGGCACTATGGTGGATAGAGGCGCTTATCGGTTACTTAGAACTCAATTTTATCTGGGCCTATGCGAGGAAGTAACTTGCCCTTATGAACATCCACCATTGCATGACAAGTGTTGAGGAATGGACGTCCCAGAATCAATGGGTAGCTTTCATTGGTAGCATAGTCCAGCACCACAAAATCTACAGGTACGAGAGACTTGTCGACTTTGATTATCACATCCTCCACGATTCCATGTGGTTTCTTGACTGATTGATCGGCTAGTTGAAGGTACATCTCCTTTGGCTTGAGGCCTCCAAGTCCAAGTTTTCTAAAAATAGTAAGAGGCATGAGATTAACATTGGCACCCAAATCACATAAGCAATGCCCGGCAACGGCGCCAATTTGATGTACGCAAAATTGATAAGCAATTAAACGCATAAGCAAATAGTATAGTGGTAAGTAAGGTTCTTAGAACTGAGGGTTGAACACTAAATCAAGGCAAATAATTATGTGAAGCAGGAAAATTAAAGTTTTATAACGTTGTGAAAGGTCGCAAGTAAATAAATGAGATCAAAAACGCAAATAAAAGACGAGTTATAAATCAATGGAGATAAACAGGCACGATACCCTTATGGACTACCCATCTATGTCGAGACTATGGTTTTTATGAAGTTCTAACTAGTACCCGGAGTGTTCTAATGCATCTCCCTAACGCTTCCCTACGGGGATGCCTGGTACGTTCCTTTGGCCACATACCATTAACTTCAGCCATCTCTTCCATCAAGCGAGCAGCTTCATCAGCAGTCTTTCTCAGGAATACCCCTTGAGAGGAGGCATCAATATGATCACGGGATGGGCCATCTAACCCATTGTAAAAGATCTTCGTGAGGTTCTCCTGAGTTATGCCATGTTGAGGGAAGGAACTTTGGAGATCAGTGAACCGCTCCCAAGCCTCATAGATGCTTTCCCCATCAGCTTGTATGAAAGTATTTATGTCCCGCAAGAGCTTGGCTGACTTGGCCATTGAAAAGAACTTCCGAAGAAAAGCATGGGCCAAATCATTCCAACTCTGAATCGTCTCTCCTTTTAACTTATTGTACCAAACACGAGCTCGATCTCTCAAAGAAAAGTGAAAGAGGCGCAGCTTCAAGACGTCATCATCAATATTTTGGAATTTCATGATGTTGCAGATATCTTCAAATCGAGATAGATGATCTTGAGGATCTTCGCTTGGCAAGCTGCCAAATTGGACCGAGTTTTGCAGTAGTCCGACAATCGCTGCTGGAATCTGGAAAGAGTGGGGACCTACAGGTGGTTGTTGTAGACCATTAGGGTTCCCATTCCATGTAGGAACAGATGATTCCAACAGCGTCCTTCTTCGTGGAGCGTCCCCTACAGCTTGGAGCGCTCCGTCTTCCTGATTTTGTGCCATTGCTCTCGCTTGGTCCCTCTTTTCACGCCTAATTACCCTTTCGAGTACTCCGATGTCAACCTCAAGCATAGTATTTGTGTCAAGGTCTAGTCCTTCACTCCGGGTTCTTGGCATGCACTAGAGAATCCTGAAAAAGAAATCACACAAAATCAGCAAGTTTGCCACACAAAACTAATTGCTATTGAGTTTATGTCCTAAAATCTCAGTTCCGTGTCGACGGCGCCAATTTGATGTACGCAAAATTGATAAGCAATTAAACGCATAAGCAAATAGTATAGTGGTAAGTAAGGTTCTTAGAACTGAGGGTTGAACACTAAATCAAAGCAAATAATTATGTGAAGCAGGAAAATTAAAGTTTTATAACGTTGTGAAAGGTCGCAAGTAAATAAACGAGATCAAAAACGCAAATAAAAGACGAGTTATAAATCAATGGAGATAAACGAGCACGATACCCTTATGGACTACCCATCTATGTCGAGACTATAGTTTTTATGAAGTTCTAACTAGTACCCGGAGTGTTCTAATGCATCTCCCTAATGCTTCCGCTCATTAGGGTGACAAAACTAAGCTAGAGTAGTTCATGATTACTAATCAACGCTTCCGCTCATTAATTAGACCAAGAATTAAACTAAACTCAATTATGAAGTTAACTCCTATCGGGTTATCCCTTAGTATCAAGATTCCTCATTAATACCTTAAGACATGTCAATTGACTCTTCCGTTGATTCTAATGCCTTCCGGTCCATTATTATCAACTAAAATCATAATCTAAGTGATCAAGTTAGATTAAGCATTAAGATCATCAATTGACAACTACTACGAAAGATAATCAAACCATAGCTAACATAGACGAGTAATCACATAATTAGGGCATCACACTCATAAGAGAACTACTCGCTAAGCATGTTAACAAAGCACAATAGATTAACGAAGAACATGATAGCAATTAACATAAAGATAGAGATAGAGAAAGCTTAGTCGTGATGATCAAGCTTTGCTAATCCTCTCCCCGTGCTAACTGAAATCGCCCCTTTATTAAGCTCTAAAGGATGTTCTCAATATTGCAGTAGTAACGTCTTTTTTTTAAAACCTAAGAGACTAAGGCCTATATATAGCCAAAAGTCTAACACGAAAATAGGAAAACCTAGAGGAGGTTTAACCTAAACTAGAAGTCTTGCTAGCCAAGTTATAATATAATTACGGTCCTAAGGCCAAAACAAGAGGCCAAGAGTCGAATACTTCTTAAACGAGTCAAATTTCTAACTAGATACGAAGTCTGGAATAAGCTGACATCGGGCAACTTGCGGCCGCTAGTTGATTAGCGATCGCAAGTTGGGTCTTCGATCAACATTCTGTATCCCCTCACTAGCGGCCGCTAGTTGATTAGCGATGGGGAGGCCTTCCAACTTCACTGGCGGCCGCTAGTTTAACTCCCCGTCGCTAGTTGGGCTGCACAGCTTTATTGAATCTTCGTATTTTCTATTTTTGTCCCTCTTCTGCTCCGAATTTGGCTTCGACTATAAAAGAAAAAATGTAGATATTTTTTCAAGCTTTCTAACGGTATCTTATTTGATATAATCGGACACTCGAGAAAAAAGTTATGACTCTTGCAATATGGTCTCTCGAAATCACCCCTCCAACAACCTTCATTGAGCTCCAATTTCCTACAAAATATGACAATGGGTAGAAATCTATTCCCGAACATAAATATACTAAATCGATCATAAGACTTAATATGACATGATAAATATAACTCAAAACTTGACTAAACACGTACGAAATATACGACAAATCATGAGCGTTTACACACTCATCAATTAGATTATCTTTTGTGATCCGATGAACAACCTACCTCTCCGATCTTGAATCTACCATGTGTTTCTCATTAGTTTTGTATAAATACTTATTTTTCCTTTGTTAGTTTAGTTTTTTTTTTTCGAACAACAAATCCCAATTTTAATTTCTTTATTTTTTTTTGTTAGATTAATCGAATATCGTACCTCTTTGGATGTGACTCGGTATCTTTTCTTGCTTACAATAAGTTTGCGAGTCATAAAATATTAGTTTATTTTTAGAGAACTCGACACACTGATCATTTAGTATGGAAATTAGCTAATTATTATCGTTATTATTATTATTATCATCATCATTTTTTGGAGCTTTCTGTCTGCTCTCACTGTATATGTAGCCAATGGTAGAGGAGCTTAATCCAATCTACCTTGATCCTTCATGATTTATTAAAATTAACAGGAAAGAAAGGTACATACCCAGGCTAGGAGAAGATTATACAATTAAGGAGATCATAATGGAGGTGGAGCTAGTTGCTAAACATTGCATCAAGCCTTCTTCCCCTACGCCCCACCCTTTTAAAACCTACAACCTGACCTTGTTGGATCAGTTAGTACCTGCCGAGCCCGCCATGTTTATGCTTGTCTATCCGTTCAGGCAGTCCGCCGGAGAAGATCCCGCTCCCGAGAGGAGGACGGTACTGCTGAAACAGTCCTTGTCACAAACCCTCACGCATTTTTACCCGTTGGCCGGAACCTTAAGAGACGAAGTCTCCATTGATTGTAACGACGAAGGGGCGTGTTACGTAGAGGCTGTCTGATCATCTCAACAACCTCGAGCGCGAACCGCTCGTCCGACACCTTCCGCTCGGGTTGTCTGCTCACCGGATTGAAGCGGGGTCTCATGTTATTATGATCAAGCAAACCAACTTTTCTTGTGGTGGGATGGTGATATGTGCTGGGGTTTCACATATGGTCGGTGATGGAAGTGTTCTGAGCTGGTTCCTCAAAGCGTGGGGGTCCTTGGCCCGCGGGTTGGATTCTGAGCATTTGTGCCCTAACTTCGATGCAAATGCAGCTTTCCGGTCTCACTATGATAAATTTCTCCCGAAATATGTGAGATTCTTCAACACGACCCATCATGTCGCAGGGACTAGGCTAGTCTTGTCCAAGAGGTTCGTGTTCGAAGCTGCAGCGATCTCCAGGCTCAAGACACAGGTTGCTAGCCCAAGTTTCGACAACCCGACTCGGGTCGAGGTTGTTTCGGCCCTTGTCTGGAGACAAATCATGGCTGTGTTTAAAGCAAGAAGATCAGGCCTCCACAGGGCATCAGGGATCACGCATATAGTGAACCTCCGGCGAAGGGCCGGCCACCTTTTTGCTGACAATTCGCCCGGTAACATCTTCTTCTCCGCGACTTCGGAGTGTACAATCGATGATCCGGTTCTGGGTATCCTTGTGATCCAAATCAGGGAAGCCATAGGCAAGATAAATGGTGAGTTCGTCGAGGAAATAACGGGGGGCGAAGCTGTCGCAAGGATATCAGAGAAAGTGAGGAAGAAACGGAACCAACTCTCTAACGGTCTGGACCACATAACATTTACCAGTCATTGCAATTTTGGGCTATACGACGTCGATTTTGGATGGGGCAAGCCCGTAAAAGCTGGGCCGCCGGAATTCGGAAGAGTCCCGATCGCCTTTCCGTTCAGTAATATCGTCACACTAACGGATACAAGAACGGGGAAAGGGATGGAGGCAATGTTGGTACTTGATGAGCAAGACATGTTGTTGTTGGAGCATGATCATGAACTCTTATCATATGCTGTCCTGGATCTAATGCTTAGCTCTTACGTCGCTTTGTTGTGTCGATTAATCAAAATTTAAGTAAATTTGATCTACGAGTTTTAGCAGAGCACTGCAACATCCGGTCAACCAGATGTACGTGTTGTGTAATTATTACAGTATTTAGGGTTTAGTCGCCAAGTGAGTCGGATACCAAGTTCTAAACCAAAAAATTATTACAGTATTTATTATATTTCCTGGGGTGTCGCTATACGGACTTGTTGTGCAGCCATGCAATAAAAACATAACAAATTTGGAACTTGCCGGCCTGTTTCGGTTAATAATTTTTATATGCTACCATTTGCTTTTGTTAATATCCTGAGACGGCCAACAGAACCACAAATATCATTACGAATCGGACAACAGGAATATACCAAATGAGATTTGTGCGTCGAACCATAATAAAATTTTAGAAAACAAACTATCGGACTCTAGAAATTTGCACTAATATATTAATATTTGGTGGGTAGGATGTCAAAAAATTCTATCTCATTTATGAGTAGGGATGGCAATGGACATGATTCGGATAGGATCTATAAGACCCAGATTCTTACCTTCTTTTTGGATGGTAGACCCAAATCCTTACCCTTATCCTCTTTAAAAATAAGGATTCGGGCAGGATCTGGGTCAGAAAAAACCGGGCAGGATAAGGGCGATCCGCGGGTTCGTATCTTTAAAAAAATATTTGATTAAAAAAAATTTAAATTGGCATTTGATAGTTTTCAAATAGCAATGTGATATTTTCATTCATTAAACAAATCAATACAAAGAACCAAATAAGCAAATCTTAAAAAAATTGAAGTTGGGTAGGTTAAAATTGAGAATTTTGTATTATGTTTATTAATTAATATACATATATATTATTTTAATATTAATTTAAAAAATTCGGGCAGGATCAGGGCAGGATCCTATAGATCCATAGCCATGCCCTTATCCTTTTAAAATATCAGGATCCGGGCAGGATAAGGGTCTAGACCCGGTCAAAGTCAACGGGTCTTGGACCCTTCGGGTCTGGATCAGGGTAGACCCTCAGGGTAAGGGTCTAATTGTCATCTCTATTTATGAGGAGTCCGTGGCCAATTCCCGCCCCTTTCAGAAAATAAAATTTTTTGTTTAGGAGAAAAATAAAGCCCAAATCTGTCTAAAGCTCCAAAATTTTGGCCCAACCGCATAAATTTAAAATTCACTATTTTTTTTTTGCACTAATCCACAACCAATATCACCATTATGATACATTTTATCGCCTTATATTTAACCAAAAAAAGGAGAAAAAATAAACTTAACTCAGAGTTACCTAGACTAAGGGGCGGACTGAAATTTTTTTAATTGTAAATACTTAGTGTAATATTGATATCAGCCATAAATATCATACAAAAGCAGCTCTCTAAGCTCATTAGGAAAATTAAGGACAAGATTCTCCAAATCATAGTCTAGATTGATTGATTTTGAGAGCCAATCCACCACAACAATAGCCTTCCTAGAGATATAAAACCAGTTTTTTTATAAGTAGATTATATTTACAAAACCAGTTTATACATTAGTAAATTCAAAAAATTAAGTTGGATATCAATACCCTGAAGTTCTGGGTTCCAACCAACACTCACAAAAACTCGTGGACTACGATGACTCGCGTGAGGACGAGTCTTGCGGTGGATGTTGTCGAGCCCATCTGAGACAAGTAGGAATGACGATGAACAATATTGACAATATCTGGGTTTTTACATGTTTTGCACTTTGTATTTTTGTACTTAGTGCACACATGTATATTAGTCCAGGTCTGGGCTTTGGGTTTTTGGGTAGACTAGGATTTGTATCGATAGCAAGTATGTTTATTATTAGTAGAATTGATGTTTATTATTAGTGGAGTTGAGTGGTTGACTTTGTATTGTAATACTAGCTAATCAATTTTTTTTTATCATCATTTTTTCATTAAATTTTACGACGATAGGATTTTTAATGAACTCTCAGCTACAATCCCATACTATTGTAGGGGGAGGAGGGAGGAGACAGTCGAATGGCGGGGTTTGGTTCAACTGCTCTAAATATTACTTTACAGTAATATATATAAAATCTACCTTTTCAAAAAATATCGTCTGTATTCATAAGCCAAAGATTTAGTTTCTAATAACTTTTATACATAAAATTTCAATTTTACATATAAAATTTAAATGAATTCAGAACATTTTATTCATTGCACTAACATTTAATAATAAGTTTATGTTATATCAAATTTAAATTTAAGTTAATAGAGAATTCTTCCAATTCTATGTACATCAAAAGTTGAAAAAATAGGCAAAAATAAGCTTCTAGTGTATCATCTTTTAATTGTCTAATGGACTAATTTTGTAATAATATAAAAATTACTCATAAATATTTCGTATATAAATAAAAAATATCAACATTAGAAAAAAATGCTACTGCCATTTCAAAATAAATCATGTAATAGAAAGTCCGATCAATACAATTTTGCAAAAGTCATGGGTAAAACGGTGTTTGACTGATTGCATCTTAGTACATATTCAACCGACCGAGATGTCATTCTCCGAAGATACTCCATTCTCTGCAACAACCACTAAGACACAACTAGATAATATGTTGGTTCCAACAACAAGCGATGTCTTGTGTAGTTTTAAACATTATTTTAGTACAATAGCAGATAACACTCTAACATTATTTCTTATATAATTACGGAACTTTACAAAAGAGAACCTCACCGAGACAATGGCCATGGTCTTGTTTGGCCTTTTCGCTGTACTGATTCTTTTGTTGCGCTGAAACCCACGGAAGCGATTTGCACTCACATAGACGAGAACAAGAATTTAACGAGGTTGAATCCTCGGGAAGAAATAAGCGATTTTATTATTATCGTCAAGGAGACAACATATAAAACCCCACAGAGAAGAAGAATTTTTTGTGTGCATTCTAAGTTCTCTCATGGGCTATTTATACACATAGATAGGGCACTTTACTTATCCTACAAGAACAGGGACTTCCTGAACTTTAGGATCAAGTAAACGGTTAAGAGTTATACTCATACTAAAACTATAACTCTTTATCCTAATCCTCCAACTTAGTCAACAATTCTCTACCTCGGATCATGCATTCATGCATGAGACGATCAATAACAAAAGTACCTCCATCTTCCAACGTCGATTGCACCATAGGCTGCCTACGTATCCTCTGCAAGGAATCAAACCGATCGTAGTTCACTTAATGGCCTTCCTAGAAGGCCTCCATCAGGTTCCTAAGAACCTTTACCCTAAAAGGGTCTCACCAAACCGGAAGAATATGGATCAGTTTTGAGCAATGGCGAAACTTGACCCCAGATACTACTTTTGTCAACATATCAGCTGGGTTATCTTTAGTATCGATCTTCACAAGTAGAATGTCTTCTTCTTCCAGAATTTCTCTAACAAAGTGAAATCGAACATCTATATGTTTGGTACTGACATGATGAACTTGATTCTTAGCCAAGTAGATAGCACTCAAGCTATCACAATGCACAGGAAGTTGATCCTATACCACACCCAAGTCATCTAGCAAACCCTTTAACCATATAACTTCTTTAAATGCCTCTATCACTGCCATATACTCTGCTTCAGTAGTTGAGAGAGCCAGAGTTGACTGCAAAATTGATCTCCAACTTACGGGTGCTCCTGCCAAGGTAAATGCATACCCTGTAGTTGAACGTCTCTTGTCCAAATCACCAGCATAGTCAGAATCCACATGACCAACACACAACTGATTGTTACCTTCTTCCTTCACAAATTCCAAGCCAACATCAACTGTACCATAAAGGTACCTCAAAATCTATTTCACAGCTTGCCAATGTCCCTTACCAGGATTATGCATATAACGGCTGATCATACTTACTGCTTGTGAAATGTCAGGCCTCGTACACACCATCGTGACATCAAGCTACCAACTGCATTAGCATATGGGACTTGGACCATATACTCGCGCTCTTCTTCAGTAGTAGGAGACATATCAGAACTCAACTTAAAATGAAGAGCAAGAGGTGTACTTACAGATTTAGTTCCTTTGCAGATACCAAATTTCTGTAATACTTTCTTCAAATATGACTTTTGAGACAAACAAACTTTACCCTTTTCTTTGTCACGTTGAATCTCCATACCAAGAATTTTCTTAACTTCTCACAGATCTTTCATCTCAAATTCAGATGACAGTTTGAACTTCAAACCCTCAATCTCTTTCTTGTTCTTCGATGCTATCAACATATCATCAACATATAAGAGAAAATATATGAAAGATCCATCATGTAGCTTCTTAAAGTATACACAATGGTCATAGTGACTTCTTGTGTATGTCTGGCCAATCATAAACCAATCAAATCGCTTGTACCACTGTCTTGGTGACTGTTTCAGCCCATACAATGATCTTTTCAGCTTACATATACAATCTTCTTTTCCAGCAACCTTGAACCCACTTGGCTGAGTCATGTAGATCTCCTCTTCTAGATCACCATGTAAGAACGCCGTCTTAACATCTAGCCGAACTAGGTCTAAATCATATTGTGCTACCAAGGCCAACAAAATTCGAATTGACGAGTGCTTGACAACTGGAGAAAACACCTCATTATAGTCAATCCCTTCTCTTTGGGCATAACCTTTAGCAACTAACATTACCTTGTAGCGAACTTGATTCTCTTGAGATCCTTCTTTCTTAGCATATACCCATTTACACCCAATGGCCTTCTTACCATTCGGAAGCTTCGTAAGAACCCATGTGTCATTCTTGTGAAGAGACTCCATCTCATCCTTTATTGCATCTCCCCATTCTTCACGCTCTACACTGTGTACAGCTTCAAAATAGGTAGTAGGAGTACCTTTTTCAACAACTAGTAATGCATAAGCTACATAATCATCCATCCAACCAAGTTTCCTGGTTTGTTCTTCAACAACTGGTAATGCATAAGCTACAAAATTATTCATCCAACTAGGTTTCCTGGTTTATCTTTTCGGTTTGCTGGTTGCTATAGTCCCTGAGACCATAGCTTCTGTATCTTCTACTGCTACTTGTTCATCTTCATTAACAATGTCACTATCATTTGGAACTTGAGCAGATACTTCTCTTGTAGACATCATGTCTTCAGAAGTAGACTTGATAGATACAGACTTAACTGGAAGTGGTAGAATTGCATCAATCTCCACTTGTTGCAAAGGCTCATTGTACTGGTATTGTTCTCCACCTGCCGAGAACCCCAAGACTTCACCATAGATGCTTCATCAAATGTAACATCTCTACTCATGACTATCTTCTTCTCTACTGGATTTCAAATTTTGAACCCCTTCACTCCTTTCTTCATACCAATGAAAATCTCTTTAACAACATGACTATCAAGTTTGTTTTCACTAATATGATACCAAGCAGGACAACCAAAGATGTGAATTGAGTCATAATCATAAGCTGGCTTACCATACCACTTCTCCATTGGAGTTTTACCTTCTAACTCAGCTGATGGCAACCTATTAATGAGGAAGCACGCATATGTAACTGCCTCAGCCCAAAACGCTTTACCTAATCCAACATTAGATAACATACATCGTACCTTCTCTAGCAAAGTACGATTCATGCATTCTGCTACCCCATTTTGTTGCGGTGTCTTGTTAACTGTAAAGTGCCTCTGTATTCCCTCATCCTGGCATACTTGCAAGAATGGATCACTTGTGTACTCTCCACCATTGTCCGAACGTAGTACCTTGATCTTTCTGCCAATTTGAGTGTCAGTTACTTTATTCCACATCACAAAGACTTCTAGCACATCACTTTTATGCCTCAAGGTGTACACCCATACTCACCTAGAATAGTCATCAATGAACGACACAAACCAATGTTTTCCTCCTAATGATGCATTCTTAGAAGGACCTCAAACATCTGAGTGAACATAATCAAGAAGTCCACTAGTGTTGTGGATTGCTGTGCCAAAGCTTGTTCTTGTCTTCTTGCCTTTTACACAATATTCACAAAACTCTAATTTGCAGGCAATAGTACCTTTCAACAAATCTTGTCGAATTAAAGAATGTAACGACTTCTCACCTGGATGTGCAAGTCGCATGTGCCATAACTTCGTGGCCTCCACTGCTGCAGTCTCGATGTGTTCAGAAATAGACACATCTCCAGTTATTGTACTCCCAATTAAGTAGTACAAGTTGTGATGCCGTGCGCCTTTCATGATTACCATAGATCCAGAGATTATCTTTAGAACGCCATTCTCTACTACTAGCTTGTAGCCCTTAGCTTCTAAAGTTCTGAGTGAAATTAGATTCTTCTTCACAGCAAGTACGCATCTTACTCCCTTCAGCTCTCTGACCATACCATCATGCATCTTGATTCGAACACTACCAATCCCAATTACCTCACAAGTATGATTATTCCCCATACGTACTTCTTCATCACACCCTTCAAAGGTTGAGAACCAGTCCCGATGAGGACATACATGATAAGTAGCACCAGAATCAAGTACCCACGTACCGTCTGTTATGATACAAGCTGATGGTATCACAGTTAGTGAGAAATCAGAGACTTCATCTGAATCTTCACTTGCCTTAGCAATGTTCTCCTCGGTCTTCTTGTTTTCTCTTTCTCTTTCTTTAAGCTTGATACAATCCTTAGCCCAATGGCCCATGTTATGACACCACGCACACTCATCCTTATGCAGACGCGCTCTTGACTTTGAACGCCCTTTACCTTTGCCACGATCACCAGCTTTCTTCTTCTTGTCTGTCGAACGACCTCTTGCAACAAGTACATCTCCGTCAGCTTCGTTTGCAAGGTTTTCACGATCCATCTTCCTGAATTCCTCACTACGCAATACTGTAGTGACTTTTTTTTTTGAAAAGTATATAATTTTATTGATTTCCAAGATAATTACAGATGAACAGGAATGTTGATTGCACAGCCAGCAATCAACACGCAAATGTCCTTATCGAGATACAATAGCACCCAACAGAAACTTAGACACAATGCACTAGAGGTTACTCCAAAGCTCTAATGAACAAGAAGGCATCTTGAAGGTGAGCGTGAGAAGCCACTCCCGACCAAAACATCCACTCTGAAATCCTTCTCGAAATCTCCAGAAGTAATTTGTTGGCTCGAAAATGTTCATTATTGAAGACTACTTTGTTCCTAGCCAACCATACGCTCCAACATACCGCAGCAAAGGCAATATACCAAATCTACTTGAAGGTCTTTCCCCGCACCAAGCCAACCCACAACTCCACAAAGTGAAGAGTGGAGTTGCTTACGCACCAGCTAATTTCTGCTAACCTTGCCAACCAGTCCCAAATCCTCATAACATGTGGGCAGAGGATGAAAAGATGGTTAGACAACTCCTCTTCTAGGCCACAAAGAGGACACCGGATGTCCGCCCTACCAAGCAAACCGGATGTCCGCCCTACCAAGCAAACCAACTCAAAATAAGTTATCTTTAGTTTTGACTCGACCCTGCAAGGCCATCCAAAGAAAGCAGCTAACCTTGTTGGGCACAAGTCTCGATCAACCATCCTGTAGGACAGCCGGGGCATCAAAGAAAAAGTTGTCAAACATAAGCCTATAAAGACTCTTGACAGTGTATCCAGATGAGTGATCAGGTCTCCAAACAAATCGATCAGCCTAATCCCGCGAAGGAAGCCTTGCAGGTAAGATAGATAATAGACTTTGCATAGATTCATCCTCCCACACACGCAACGCCTTTTGCTAGTTCAAATTCCACTGCCAACGGTCTTCAGACCACTCACCAAATTCAGACACTGTCCCACCTTTGTTCAAGGAAAGTAAGTACAACCTTGGAAATAAATTAGAAATTGGAACCTCCGTGCACTAGCAGTCCTCCCAGAATCTGGCCAAGTCACCTTTCCCAAGAGAGATGTCGACATTTCGCTTCAATAAGTTGGCCGAGGCATACTCAAAAGACGCAATACTCCATATATTTAGCCAATGCCCTGGGAACCTCGCATAATGGGGGACTCTAGATAAGGCAGATGAATCAAAACCACTAGGAGAACCATGAATAGCCCGGATGACATTTGCCCACAGCAAACTAGGATTGGAGAGATACCTCCAAATCCACTTCAACAGTAATGCCTCATTTTGAATATCTAGCCGAATTAGACCCAAGCCCCCTTTGTCAATCGAAAGACAAACGTGACTCCAGGAGACAAAAGAGAGACTCCTTTTGCAAAGGTCACCAGACCACAAGAAATTCCTCATTCTGCCCTCCAATAGCTTCAAAACACCAGCCGGCACCTTGAACAACGACATGTAAAAGACGGGTAAGCTCGAAAGTACCGCTTTAATTAACGTAACCAGTTTACCTAAAGATAATAGATTGCCTCTCCACGAAGAAAGTTTTCTATCGAACAACTCCACAATTGGCTCCCAATGAGAGCGCCTCTTCATCGAAGCACCCACCGACACGCCAAAGTTCTTGAAAGGAAGCTTCTGACTTCGGCACTCCCAGCAATATGTGGCTTCGGACAGCCAGTCATCATCGAGATTGATACCTATTATAGAACACTTATCAAAGTTTAGCGTAAGACCTGAAACCAAAGAGAAAGATATTAGGATGATCTTTAGGTTTTTTAGATTTTGGTGACAGGCTTTTGAAAATAAGATAGTGTCATCTGCATATTGGAGTAGGCAAAGACTCGTGATCAATCCGGGAACAGGTAAGCCTTGGATCAGCCTTGAACTTTCAGCTTTTAAAATCATTCGGCGAAGTCCCTCTACCGCTATCAAGAATAAATAGGGAGACGTTGGGTCACCCTGCTTTAGGCCACGCTCCATGGTGAATAAATTAGATGGTGACCTGTTAATAAGCACCGATGTAGAGGAGCCACAGATGCAACTTGAAACCCAACTTCTTATCCTTGGTCTGAACCCCATAGCATCCATTAAATCTTCCAAATAACTCCAAGACACGCTGTCAAATGCCTTCTTAAAATCTAGCTTAATTAGAGCACCTTTTGATTTCGTGCGCTTGAGCATATTAACCAACTCACAATATACCATCACCCCATCAAGCAATTATCTTCCTTCAATGAAACCAAATTGCTCTGGACCGATAATCTGACCGAAGACTTTCTTGATCCTAGACGATAAGATCTTTGTGATGATCTTATATAAGCTACCAACCAGAGAGATTGGTCTATAATTCTTGAGCTCACGCGCACCTTGAATTTTAGGAATAAGAGTAATGAATAAGGCTTTCACTTGAGGCAAAAGGATGGATGTCCAAAAGAAATTCTTGACAAAGTTCATGACATTCGTACCTACAATACTCCAACATTCCTTGAAAAAAGACAAGTTAAATCCATCGGGCCCAGGTGCTTTATTGCCATCACACTCCCACACGGCTCTTTTGATTTCCTCGTCACTAGGGTCACAGTCCAAATCCATTCTGGACGCCTCTGAGATCTTATCAAATAACCTATGATCAAGAGTGGGTCTGGTCCAACCAACCTCCGAGTACTGCTCCTTGAAGAAATCTGCTGCTGCTTTCTTGATATCTCTCGAAATTACCGCCGTGCCATTGGAGGTGCGGATACTACTGATGAAATTGACCTTATCCTTAATTGAGGCCATGGCATGGAAAAAAGACGTATTACGATCTCCCTTTGATCCCCACTGAATTCGGGATCGCTGACACACAGCGATTCGAGCATCCTTTGGTCGTGTCGCAAACTCCTTAGTACTTCCTTCCTCTTTGTACTTTGGGCCTCTGAGAGCCCAACGGCCACATCAAGAAAATCTAGTGCATCAAGCTCCTCTTCAAGACACTTTACCCCATCAGACAGAGCTTGAAAAACACCTTATTCGGCCCATGAGTCTAGCTCTCGAAGTCAGACCACCAACCAGCCACTTTCTCTTTGAAACCAGGGGAGGAGAGCCAACCAGAGTAAAACTTGAAAGGCTTCGGCCCCCAGTTGATAGTATCCATCTTAAGAAGAATTGGATGATGATCAGACCCGCCCCTACATAGCCCAACCTGCGAGCAATCAGGAAATTGATGTAGCCAAACTGGAGAAACCAAGAATCTATCCAATCGACTAGCCGACTCTGAATTTCGCCACGTAAACCTACGACCTGAAAGGGGTAGGTCCACGCAATGTTGTAGTGACTTCTTCGTATGTCAACTTCGCCTTGCCGTGCATTAATGCTTTAATCACGGGTTCATACCTGTCACGAAGAGAATTCACCAGACATAACGCCTGCTCCTCGTCTTCAACGATCTCGTCATAGTTAATCAGTTCAGTAAGAAGTTTATCCAATCGACTAGCCGACTCTGAATTTTGCCACGTAAACCTAAGACCTGAAAGGGGTAGGTCCACGCAATGTTGTAGTGACTTCTTCGTATGTCAACTTTGCCTTGCCGTGCATTAATGCTTTAATCACGGGCTCATACCTGTCACGAAGAGAATTCACCAGACATAACGCCTGCTCCTCGTCTTCAACGATCTCGTCATAGTTAATCAGTTCAGTAAGAAGTTTATTAAACGAATCTAGGTGCTCTGTTAGAGTTGCACCCTTCTTCATATTATAGCGATACAAATTCCTTTGAAGATGTATCTTATTTGCCACGTTCTTCACTAAGTACTCCTTTTCTAACTTTTCCCAAAGCTCCTTAGCTGAAGTCTCGTGTTGATAATTCACTCTTACTGTTGTTGCTAAGCACCCACGAATTGAACCAAGACATAATTTATTGAGCTTGTTCCATTGTTTGTCAGTCATGTCCTCTGGCCGACCTTCTAGAGCTTCATCTATGTCAAGATGAACAAGCGCATCCATTACATATGTTCTCCATAAACCAAAATTATTGGTTCCAGTAAACTTTTCAACCTTGAGCTGTGATCTATGAGAGTGAAGTATTTCTTCTCTTGTTTCTTTATCTTTAGTTGATACCGTTGTTTCCAACGTACCCTCTGGCGGATCTGTATCAGCCATTATTCGCCCTCGAACAACTTCGGAGAAAACACCTTCACTGCAATATCACGAATACCCAATTCCAAGAACGTAACCGAGCTCTTGATACCAATTGTTGTGCTGAAACCCACGGAAGCGATTTGCACTCACACGACGAGAACAAGAATTTAACGAGGTTGAATCCTCAGGAAGGAATAAGCGATTTTATTATTATCGTCAAGGAGACAACATATAAAACCCCACAGAGAAGAAGAATTTTTGGTGTGTATTCTAGGTTCTCTCATGGGCTATTTATACACATAGGTAGGGCACTTTACTTATCCTACAAGAACAGGGACTTTCTAAACTTTAAGATCAAGTAAACGATTAAGAGTTATACTCATACTAAAACTATAACTCTTTATCATAATCTTCCAACGTTGTCAACACCTTTTCCTAATCGTTTCCATCAAATCAAAACGTTCCAAATATAGTCCTCCGAGCCCACCAAGCTTACCGCTCATCGGCCACCTTCACCTCCTCTCTTTTCAGCTAAACACCAGCTTCCAGCAAATCTCCTTCCAAGTACGGCCCCCTCCTCTATCTCCGCTTCGTCTTTTTCCGGTGCGTTTTGATCTCGTCGGCCTCGTTGGCCGCCGAGCTTTTCAAAGCCCACGATGTTCAGGTCTCCGGAAAGTTCCACTCTCCCTTCGAGAACAAGCTGGTGTTCGGGAACTGCGGGTTCTTCACAGCCCAATATGGAGAGTACTGGAGGTTCATGAAGAAGCTATGCGTCACGGAGTTGCTTGGGAATCGGCAGATCATCAAGTTTGGAGGCATAAGAAGGGAAGAAACTCTCTCTTCGTTGCGTAGGATCGTGGATAAGGGTCGAGAAACGATGTTGTTGACCTTCGCGGAGAGTTCATGGATTACACGTGCAGCACAATTTGTAGGATGGCTAACATGGGAGCTAGGCGGGTCGACGATGCCGATGAGGAGGCAGCGAGGAGGAAGAAGCTGGTCCTGGACGCACTCGACTTGGCGAACAAGATATACGTAGGGAACGCGCTTGGCCCGTTCAAGGAGATTGCTTTCTGGATATATGGGAAACAAGCGGAAGCTGCCATGAAAAGCTTCGACGACTTCCTGGAAGGAATTTTCCAGGACCATGAAGATAAGGATCAGAGACCAGCTGGAGGAGAAGGTAGTGATGGAGAAGTTGAAGATTTGTTGGATATTCTCTTGAGAGTTCATCGTGATGACAAGGCTGAGATTAGGATTACCAGGGAACACATCAAGGCCTTCATCATGGTAATTAACGTTATACTCCACTTTATTACCTTGTGTTCGTCTTTCTAGATACCTTCATATCTTAGGTTGCGTATGGTTTTGATAGCTTGCACAAAACTCAACAATAATTTTTGTCCAAGCCTATATTTAGCACGGAAAATAGTTCGTACAAAACTAGAAACTTATCCTAAAAATTTGTCCCATTTATTTTCATAAGACAAGAAAATTATGTCCAAGAACATAAATTCCTTTTAATATACTTTTACTATATTACCTTTTACTCTTTTCCTTATTAATTTTTTACCAAGTTTAACTCAAATAATACTAATCATTTCATCTGATATATAATTTTTGTATCTCATATCCATTTTTTAATTTGGATTCAAATTAATATTTATATACTTATTCAAATTTTTAAATTTTATATTTTGGATATAAATAGTTATAAAGATAGTGAAATAGTTAATTGAGATATTTTATTAAACACATACATATTTGTCAAAATTTGTGATGAAATATTAAAAATATTCAGATGACAATTTATTCGCTATAAATACTTTTTTATGATATTTCATTTGAATGAAATCACACATGACATGTTATTTAATAAATTAAGTAGTTTAAATTATCTGTATCCAAATTTTTTGGATATGTTATAATTTTTTGTCTTGATACAAATACGTATACGAATACAAAAGAATGCTTGTTCGAAATATTTAAGAGATAGCTAACACTAAAAAATAAATAATACATTTTTTTTGTTTCTTCGGAGGATAGTTTATCTTTAACCAAAATTTAGGGTGAAATAGTTTGTACCAAACAAGAATTGTACTAAATATTTAATTATGCTACCAAACATTAGATAGATCAACTATAAATAATATACATGTCCGTTATGTTATGTTTTTCTTAACCTATCAATAAGATATACCAAACGTATCCTTATAGTTCTAAATTCTCTAAAAAAAATTTGTTGATTGATAAGTCGGAAGTTCCAACCGAGAAATAGTGCACTTACCCGTCTTCGCCGACGGTATAAAATCGAGTAACAACCAAGTGCTAAACTCATATTAAATAATGTAGATGTTTTTTAACTTGCTTTATTTCCATTATAAAAATACAATGATTAGGCAAGTGGTCGTAAATTTTCAATTTTTAAACCCTATTTAACTAATCAATTTCTGCATTCATGGCCGGCAGCTCAACTACTCCAGACATGATGGTCTTTACAATGGGAGAACTCATCAACCGCCCAGATGTCCTTAAAAAGGTCAGGGACGAGATAGAATCAGTGGTCGGGAAAGACAGGTTGGTGGAGGAGTCGGATGCCCTAAACCTGCCCTATCTCCACGCTGTCATAAAAGAAGCACTCAGATTGTACGCACCGTTGTTCGTGATCCCTCGGCTATATTTGGAAACTTGCAAGCTAGAAGACGGGCACGTGATCCCCGCAGGAACGCCCGTACTTATAAACGTGTACGCGATGATGAGAGATCCTAATCTGTGGGAGAACCCTCTCGAGTTCGACACGGAAAGGCACCTGATGAACTCGGGCGTCAAGGACCAGATGAAGGAGACGCTGAGGTCCAACAACTTCGGGTTCGTCCCTTTCGGTATGGGAAGGAGGATGTGTCCAGGCGCGGCTTTGGCCTTGACCACCATGCATTTGGCTGTTGCCGCCGTTGTTCAGTGCTTCGACTGGGAGGTGGAAGGAGGCAAACTTAACCTGGAGCTCAAAGGGGACGTGATTATTGTCACTCTGCTTCATTACCCCATGTGTGTCCCCAGAGTTCTTTTCGATCCATTTAGAAGCTCAAAGTAACTAAAACAGAGTGTTGTAGTACTTCCCAATATTTAAATCTTTCTTGTTTGTAGCTAGTTTGTTTATGCACGGGATTGTAGTTGGATCTAATTTATCCGGGAGAGTACCTTAGATATCTTGAGTTTGAATTATTATATACGTAATATTGTTATATATCTTGAATAATTTTACAAGTATTCAAAAATATTTCTTATCTCGGAATTAAACTAGTCAATTCACTCGGAAATGGATAGAACAACTCTAGGTGCCCGGCCATCAATATTATTTACAATATAAATAAAACAACTCCACTTTGTAAAAAGATAATATATAGAAGACAAAGTAAAGGTGCAGGATTCATGGGGCGTGGGCCCCGTCCGATCAACATGGGCTGCGGGCCTCTGGCTCGGGAAAGTTAATCGACCAGGTTCAGGTTGGAAATTGACCCGATTCAAATTCAATTGAACTAGGTTTCAAGAATTTACCGCATTGGACAACAAATTGTTTGTAATTAAAATTCCATAAGAAAGGGCAGCATATGGGATTCATCCTCAATATATAGTATGTGCCCCAAATAATCATACCCACCAAGCTAGGAAGTCGTCGACCACAATTATAATTCAAATCCATGATAACACAATTATTTTTTCCGAGAAGATTTTACATTACACGATATTGATTATTCCGTCTGCCGCCCGGGTGAATCGGGTTCGATCTCTGGCAACAGCGTTTTAAGGTCCTCAAAGTTTCCTGATGAGGATATCCACGCCATGTTCAGGCTCGGTGACCAACCTCAACGCAGGAGAGTGTTTATAATTGGGCGACAGAGTGAAGGAAAAATTGGACACAATTATGGCAAGCAGGATCTTGAGCTCTGCCATGGCGAAATTCTGGCCCAAGCAAGTGCGAGGCCCAACCCCAAACGGCATGAACAAGTGGGGAAGCTTGCAGGCCCCACTAACCCCATTGGCAAATCTCTGAGGGTTGAATTTAAAGGCATCTGGGCCCCAATTGTTGGGGTCCACGTGTAGGGCAGCCATCAAAGTCCACACGTTGACACCTTTTGGCACGTGTATGCCCCCAAATTTCATGTCCCGTAATGCCTCCCTAGATACGATCGACACCGGCGGGTAGAGTCTTAGTGACTCGTTGATCACCATCGTCATCTGCCATAAGATTGATAAGCACGTAAAGTTAGATCGGAAAACGGTTAATCCAGAGTCGAGTATGATGTGATGAAGATTCGCTTACTGTTTTCATTTTTCGGATTGAGTCAGCGTCGGGGAGCTGCCCCCCACAGACTTCGGAGACCTCGGAACGGACACGTTGCTGCCACTCGGGATCCGACGCGAGCAGCATCAGGATCCACGTGGAGGCGACAGCTGTCGTCTCGTAGCCGGCCAAGTAGATGTTCTTGCAATTGTCGACGATGAACCCGTCGGCTGGTTGGCCAGATTGGTCACCACTTGCACCTTCCAGTATAACTTGCAAGAGATCCTTGTTGGTCGCACTTAGTCCCTTCCTTTCCTTTACCACTTCCAATACCAATTCCTTCACTTCCTTCTCCAATCTCCATACTTCCCTATTGCTAGCAGTTGGAAGGCTTCTGAAACCACGTAATTTTATTCCACGGGTGAGCATAATCCTGATTTCCTTTTCGGATAGACGATCACAATAATTAACGGTTCATAATTCGGTCGAGACTTGGATTCAAAAGTTTGAAAGTGCGGTAAATGGACCCCAAGGTGAAGTGTCCGGTCCAAAAAAAAAATACCAAAAGTCAAAGAAAATCTTCAGGCAAAAGGAAAAGTCAAACACTAATACTTTCGGACATTTGGAAGGAAGCCGGAATTTTGAGGCAAAACGAAAAATTGGAGGGGACCAATACCTCGAATGAGAATTTCCATACGAAGGTTAGGACTATAGCAAAAAAATGAGTTTCTCTATGCGATGGAGATGCCTCGAATCTTCTAAAAGTTGATTGGCACAAAATAATAGTAGAATGTAACATTGAGGTTTAGGAGATAGAAAAAATTTTAGGCAACACTTGCTAACGAGTACGATCTGATATAATAAATGGTGAATTTAATTACTTGCTATTTTGACGATTTATTTTTTGAATAAATAAATTTTGTTTGTTCAAAAAAAGTTTGAAAGTGTGAAAAATCTATACTTGGGCCATCTTTTAATTAATAAACTATTAAGTAATAATTTTAAAATTAATGAAAATTTGTAGTCTGAACCTTAACAAGGGAATTGCAGATGATAGAGCTTTCTTGGACATGGCTTCTTGGAGGGCTCTCAGTTTAATGAAAATTTCCTCTCCTTTGGAATAGTTGCTCCCGAAGCAGGCCCTCGAGATGACGTCACCGGAGAAGCTTCTCATGTCTTCGTCAACCTTGACCTCCACAAAAGCAGCCGAGCCCTCCTTTTCGATTTCGGCGTTCCACGATTTCACCAACGCCATTGATGATTCAACCATTAGCCCGATCATGCCCTACAAAATTCACGATGCCAAAAATCAATTATTATACGGCACCAAAATTTTTTTGTTGGCACATGTAACGGTCATGTAATGTAGGACTTTGCGCGGTTTAGTATACCTGTCGGTAGAGAGGTTTCAACACTTTGCCTCTCAAATGTCGTAGAATGAAGGGTCGTGTGGACGGTAGATCGAACTTGTTCTTATATTAGACTAGATTTTCTAATTATCGGGAATATGACTCTTTAGTTTTAGGTGTAATTAAGGATACTTTTGGTTAGGACACTCTGATATTACTAAAGGCATAGTTTTGGAAATATACTTGGATAATATTTATCATAGTTTTGTTATAGGTGTAATTATTTTTTATGGTTATTTGAGGGGTTATAATTACTTAGCAAAAAAAATTATATTCAACATAAAAATTTAAGACGATAAATATGTGTATTTTGTTATATTAAAAAACAAGACCAACATATATTTCTACATCTAAGATTCGATTTGTATTAGCATTACTAATAGGAAATGAAATATTGTGGATTCAGTGGAAGAAAAGAAATAAAAATTGTAACAAAAATATCATTTGATCCGTCGATTTTTAAAAAACGAACTCAACCTATTTTTATGGACATCAAAAAAATGTAGAGAACTCGCAAAAATGGAAATTTACCTTGACCTTGTCGGAGTACAATTCCGGGGCAAGGATTTTCCTCTGGTGGGACCATAATTCTCCATTAGAGGTCAAGATGCCCCGGCCAAGCAAAGCGCCGCGCTCCTTCTGCTGGTACAAAGGCTTCCCAAAGTCCAGCGACGTACAAGTGATGATCTCCTTCACCACATCAGGATCATTCATGTGCAACAATTGTTTATTCCCAAGTGCGAACATAAACGTCTCCCCTGTAGGTTTATGTCCGCCGTGTGATATTTATTAGATCGACTAATAAAATTAGAATCCATCAAAACCCCAAAAAAATGATAAATTAAAAGAAGGATACAGAGGACTGATGAATGATGCATGTACCGTACCGTACCGTATTCCTTCCTCCAAGTCTCAAAGAATGGGAAAATACTCGAAGCACAATTATGGCTGATCACTTGTTGGCCCTTCTGTTCATCTTCTGCTGATACCGTCACCTTCTTGGACTTCGAATTTCTCATCTCCCTAATGTTCCCCAGCAAAATAGAAGATGGTGGTCCTCGAATTCCTTGCTTTCTAAGCTTAGACCTGAGCCTTCCCGGCTTCAATACCAGAGTATCTAGTATTTGCATGATCATGGTTATAGTGCCAATAGCCACCACAGCCAATAAGACCTTTAGGGTTTGATCCATGGCTCACAGTTATTAGTGTTCTTTTTTTGCTATGTCTGTGGTATATTTTTCTCCCTCGAGATGGAAGGTTGGAGTTTATATATAGAGGAGGATAGGTTTAAATATGATTTTCTATTTATTTTTCCTTGCCAATTTTGTTTTTGGACTACTGATGGTTGGTAGATGATGCGAAGCCTTAACGTGAGTCTACCGAATTGTCGAGTGTGGTTTTTTTCCCAACTAAAATACGTCAATTTCAGACCGGACCAGTCCCTTTTAATCTCTTAAATTAATAACATAGTTACCAAAAAATATTTAGATTAATCGATAATAAAATAATTTTAGTTAAACAAAGTTCGAATTAAAAAAAATGTATTATTGTAAATTATTTTTTGAGAAAGCTTTACCACCATTCATAGATTTTATTTGGTTAAAATTTAAATAAGTCAATATAGAAGATGTTGGATATAATTTTTTTTTTTAATTGATGACATGATTATCCAGCATGATGAACCCCTATTTTGTCACAAAACGTTACATGTTCTGATATATTCAAGTGGCAACGTCAAGAATTCATGAAATTCTTTTTTAATTTGTAACATAGGATACACCGAAGAATGATGTGTCCCTTCGTATCTTGTCGATCGGGGAGAAGCACTAAGAATCGTTTGGAACGAAGACGCTACTGTTCATCGATTTGTTGATAGATCTCTCAATTTTTTTTAATAAGTAGATGTCTCAATCTGATACAAAGAATTAAGATAAGGTCTTGCTTACAGCCAACAAAGAGAATAAATAGTACTTATTATAATCAATTATATATAACTGAGTATTTTGATTATGTTTTGTTAGATACGTTTGTACAATTGCATGATGTGTATTTAGACGATTTTAAGGAGGTTAGTTCACCTCATTGTACTCATCTTTAAATAGCAGTTTGTGATTAATAATAAAAATTAGTAAGTTAGTTGTCCCGAAGTTTACCAAGAAAAATGTATTAAGTGAGGATTTGTTATATCAATGTCTAGCTGTTTCCGGACTTTGGATCCTTGATTTTGTTTTTGGTCCATTATAAATTTAGAATATGCTCTTTGTTATAGTTTAACTGGATAATTATTCATAAATATATGTCGCTATATTTTTATAAATTTTTATATCATAATTATACTTGATAGAGTTTGAATTATAAACCCTGAAATTGTAGTGCCATTAATATTTGACATGTCGCTATATTCCTAATACATATCGTTGAAGTTTTTAGACTTTCGTCGTCTTTCACAATATCGATTGAGTCTAAAATTTAGTATCTACAAAATTTCTTATTCAAATTCGAACAAATAATATCACAATTGTTCATAATAAATTTTAATACGAATTCAAAATTTACGCCCTTGTGATATTTTACATCGAAACCTACGATTACACTAAAATATTGGAAGTTGAACAAGAAAGGAACTTCCTAATCATTTCCTTTTGCCCACCAGAAACCCAGTTGAAATATTGAGACAATTACAGCCGGTAAAAATCCACCGAGGATAATTAATAAATTTTGTTTAAAGAGAAGGCCTGGCTGGGAGTTCCAAGAGCATTTAGAAGAGGCAATGGTGCAATCCCCACTTAAGAACTTCTGCTTCAGGAACGAAAAAAACGGTTGCCGGTAGAATCACACTATAGAAGAAGTAGAATGTGTTGTCCAGAACCTTCCTTTCAAAGAAACCACTACTTTTATTTCATTTCTTATACTATAGTTCTAAAAAACATGGGAGAGAAATGAGTTCAAAGGTAGATGACCGAACAAGTATATTACACTTTATTCAATGAATGCAAACAAATTTGCTCCTTGCCTTCTAATTCCTGGTTACCATCTACTCCAATTGTGATGATTTCTCGAGGATTGAAGATGATGGTTTTTTTCCTGTCGCAGCTGTCGGAATCTTGGAGAACAAGGTAGTGGTGAATATGGGAACACTGAACTAGATACTAATCAACACCGGATGGCCTATGGCGCAGCAAGTGATAGAGAGAATCTGGTACTGCCTGGAAACATTCCGCAAGGATTCGAATCAGTGACCCGGCAAGCGGAGCATGTTCTTCGGTAAGAACGCTGTTTCGTCATCCATGGATGGGACAAAATTTGGCAAGACTACAATTTTGTAGGCACCAAGATCAGCAGAGCTTATGTTATCTTGATTCATCACGGAGATCACATGCCTGAGTTTGCTACAAGGACTTTGGCTGATCAGAAATTCCAAAAAAAGAAAGTTAGCAGAACATTTATAATCTACATCAGCGCACATATCTAATACAAAACAACGCCCAAGACTTTTAAGCACTGACCTGTTTGTAACATCGACAATGTCGCCGTTCACTGCACGTGAAATAGAGTAACCATTGGCTTTGAGCATCTTAACTATGTTACCGTACTTGCTATCTTTCCCAACAACATATAGCACCTTTAGAGGTCGGGAAGGAAGACTATCGGTGCAAGCATTACTCAATGCTTGGATGCCCTGCAAGTGGCAGTACAGACTATATCAAGAAATCTCAGACAGGCCATATTTATGAGTGTCCAAGGTCGGGCAAAAAATAATTATTCACGCTCTAAAAAAAAATTTCACAAAAGTCTTTTACAACAACAGCTGGGAAGTTGGTGTTTACTTTCCAACTGTCTCATGAAGATGAGCAAGACTAATACACTTTATGTCTTTATGAACACTTGAAAGAAACAATTGGAACATATTATTTACAAAGGTAATGCTCCACCATTCAGGGGAAACTGAACTACCTTCCAAGCTCCCTCAGAAATCAGAAATATCAAGCAACATTCTGATAATACTCATCCGTACATTTGAGACAAAAATAAATCAAGAGATAAGAAGAATGAAATTATCACAGTCGCCTATTGACAAAAATGTTAATCCCACGCCAATAAACTAATTGTTTCAGTATCAACATCCATATCTTTGAGAGCTTGTCTAGCTCGGAAGAGCAGACATCTACTGTTTGCACAATGCATGCACCTTGACTTCGCATAGAATGATCGATGGATAATCTACAGACTGACCCCAACAAAAGATTTTGCAGAGCTGAAGGACGCCCACTACCCAAAAAGTTGTAAAAAACAACAGTGAATGGATTCCCAGAGATGGATTGTCTGATTGATTTCAATGTATCCAAGTAACCCTCCTCGAAAGATTCAACTCCATCAATAACCTATGAAACCAAAGAAACAGTCAGCAGTCAAAAAGTCAGTACATCCACTCAAGTTCTCTCCGAAACTAATTCCAGTGATGCTATCTAAAATGGGAACAAAGATAAATAGGAAGTGAATGGATGGCTATAGATATTTCAGAGAAAAACTGAAGGTCAATGCCCACCAAGAAGGAGACCCCAGAAACATCTATGGCCTTCCTGGAAATGAGCTCCATGAGTCTCTCTGGTGTAGATACAAGAAACTCAGGCTCACAGCTCTTCAGCCTAAGATTGAATGACAGAAAACAAGAATGATTAGCAGCAGAAAAGCAAACCCGATTCAACAGCAGAAAAGCAAACCCGATTCAAACTAATTCACTAACACATGCTGAAAGCTAGACAGTTTGGCCAAGGAATGAGTTGAACTATTGGATCTGGTGATCTAAAGAGGCGCCAGAGTGTAAACTGACTGCGTGAATCCCGAGTTCTTTCAGTGGTTTGCACACATTACGTACCTATGATATTCCAAAGAAAATTAAATAAAGAAGTTTCAGCTGACCTAATTCAAGTCCAAAATATTTAAAGACATATCTGTTCTAGTTTGTAACAGTTACAGAATAACAAGCCCTCAATTTAACAATGTTCCATCGTTACTATGGGTATAAAGATCAGCAGTGTACCTATTTTCCATTTAATACGTTATCTATTGGTTACTCGAGCTAAAAGGAAAAAAAACACACAACAAGAGCAGCAACTCTAAGGATACAGATAATCTAACGACAACCACATCTAGATGACATTATTACTATAATGACAGATCAAGTAACACGCTTATAGTAGACATCGGAAAAAATATTAGTAAATAGAAAGGGAAGACCACCTTCGTAGCTTTCTCCCTGAATGGAACAAAGTACATAAAAAATGGATTAGCAACCGACAGACCTACCTCCTCCTTCGTTGAAATGGTATCAGCCGCAACAGAAACCATCCATGCCATCTGCTCGGACGTAGAAGGCAGCCCACTGGTCTCCAGCACATCCTCCCCAGACAAATAACACTTCAAAAACTCGACTCCCCATGCATCTTCTAACAATGGCATGTCCTCCTCATTATTGCGATAAACACCTTGATAACGCAATGAATCCTCTATTGCATTCAAGCATAGAGTAAGAAACTTTGACGGGCAATACAAGTTCCCAGCTTTTCCAAGTGCTTGTTTCCTCTCATCCCCTGCATTCACTAGAGCCTCAGTCTCCTCCTTTCCGAGATTCAATCCAGAGTCTTCTTTACACTGAGGCTTCTCAACTAAAGAGGCAGCCTCCGTAGTATCCTTTTTCTTAATACCAGCTTTCCCAAGCGTATCGTGGTGTGGGTCTCCTGGAGTTGGAAGGCTGAAGCACATACCCTATAAAGACAACAAGAAACCGTCATATACCGCTCGAATTCCACCACACTCTACCTCCTCAATCACCGCCCAAGAAAATGTGATCTTTAAACAACCCGCATCAATTTAAATCCCAATTCTATTATAAGAAAACCAAAACACCACTAGAATAAACCATAATCCCACATGGTATCACCAAAAAGCATGGATAAAGATCGAATCTTTCCAAGTACCCAACTCCAGAAAAAGCGTTAACAGCCCTTCGAAACTCATCCCTCGCTTAAAGATTGGCGGTATCAGGGTTCCACATTGTCAAAGCAACGCACCGTTTTGTACTAAAGAACGAGTCTTGGGCCCAACCCAGTTCCCCAGTCTCAAAACTAGGCCAACCCGGATACAATAAACCGGAAAACGAAAGGCGCTACACTATGTAGCCGAAGCTTTCTAATCATGGGTTGATCCTAGAGAGAGAATGGACCTGGCACTTGCGGCGGACGCCGGAGGAGCGGCGCTTCTTGCAGGCGATGACGGAAGCGAAGCGAAGCGGGCGGACGAGGATCCCTCCTTCCTCCGGGTCTTCTTCCTCATGGCCTTGTTCCTCTTCTTCGCTAAGGCGTCGTCCCCCTTCACCATCTCCTCCACTCTCTCCTTAACCTTTTCCTTTATTTTTTTTTATTTTTTTTTTTTGGCGATGGAAAGGGAAGGTGGGTTATATACTCTGAGAAGGTGGTGGGAACGAGTTCGTTTCGTTTGGGGTTTGAAGAGGTCGGCGGGTCTGTTTACGAGCAGTTCAGTTGCAAATTTGATATTGCGTTGGGGGTAGTTTCGGTATATGTGAAAATCTGGCTCGGGAATTGTGTTTGGGCTTTCTGGGTTTCGGTATTGGGCTGTTTGGACCCTGGCCTTTGCTTGACTCGGCTCGTCCAGTAAGTACATGATCGGACTCCGGCCCATTCTGAGTGTTTCGGTGAAATGATTGTCAGGAAATTTTTTTAAAAATTTATCAGGCGTATAAATCAAAATTAATAAATACAAGATCAAATAAAGTACTAAAATATAGATTAGTATAAAAACAAATGGCGTTTTCTTTGTCATTGGTTTTATTTATTAAAAAAAATTAAACTTGAGACATATAACTATCAGAGTATCCGATTTGCTCGTCTGCTGTAAAACTCGTACTGTTCTAATCATGATGGAATTCAATCCGCCGTGGGAACTCCATTTTACATATTCATTATTTTAAGATTTTAAGTTGGACTTTGAAAATTTAATGGACTAGTTATCCTCCTGAGGCGGCAACCGCAACGAAGTGTCCGGATTTTTCTTTAGGCTTAATAAACCGATGAAATTCGTGCTTTTTAGTCAAGACTTCAAATGAATTAAGCAACCAGTTATAAACTTCTTAGTCTTAAACTTTGTTTAGGTTTATTTTATTTTATTTTTCTTTTCGTGTTGGGGCAAACAAAACTACTACCACGAGGGGACAATCTTGAAACGCATAAAGATCCCTACTAATAAATATAAGAAATTGATTGCGCAAATTGCCCCGAGGTCCATCTCTCCTCGTGCTTCTGTCCCTCTTAACGCTTTGTGATTATTTTCGCCGTCGGTAGGTGAGGAATGTATGGTGCAGCGGTACGTGCGGCTGAATTTAATATAACAGAAGCTTTATTGTTTTAGTAATACTTATTTTATTTGCGAACAGTTTTTTAAGAGGTTTCGAGTTCTATTAATTATGAATGCATCAATTAAATATTTGTTGGAATAACTTTCTCAACTTTTAAAAATTATACTCGGCCCAAATCTAAATTAGTCAGCTTAGTGGATGTTCGGATATAGTGTAGAATAAAAAAATATATTATATTCACAAAAATCATGTTTAAGTATATTATAATTTTTGTATCTATGAAACTAAGATTTCAAAAAAAATCTCCTCCATTAATGAAAATTTGAAGTTTCTACATGTACATCCAACCTCCCATATGAAAGATTCACCAGAAATTGGGAGCCGGTTGCTTGCCGGTCAGGCTGAGCAACAAGATGGGGAAATAACGGTAGCCACCACCATAGCCAACTCTACCGAAGAACTTGATGCTGGAGCCCTTTTTGTACTCAAATCTAGAGGTGAGTGTGAGCAACATTAGCCCACATTGGTCCTTGATGGTACTCTTGTTTTTAACATCATAATCGAGTCGAATATTATCGGATACTATTTAAAGGTAGCTCTCTCAACAATAAATCCTAGTTTTTTTATCTCTCGAACTTGTTTGTGTCAAGCTGCATTGAGAATCTCACGTTAGTCTTGACTCGGTTTTCTGTAAGTAGAATTTTCTTACTCTTTTGAATTTGAAAAAAAAATATAATTTTATTTATTTGTTACTTTCAAGTTTGAGTTATTTATGAAGATTTTAACATCATATTAATCTCGTCCGGTGATGACTAGTATTCCTATAATTTGTACATATATGTATGATAGGTTCATGGCTCCACTGTGGATACCACCTGACGACGTCCATAGTGGCACCAGCACTTTTGAGCCTCCCTTATGCATTCTCCTTGTTGGGGTGGATTCCTGGTGTGGTCTTCTTGACTGTGGCTGCTTCGGTGTCTTTCTACTCCTACAATCTACTGTCCATGGTTCTGGAGCACCAGGCTCAGTCAGGCAAGCGTTACCTCAGGTTCCGCGACATGGCTCGCGATATTTTAGGTCAGTAGTTGCTGATGATACGAAAATTCTAACATGGCAGCCGAACAAAATCTAACATTTTGAACAACCGGATATGAATTATTACAAATTGGGTATGATTAGGATGTATATCAGTAACCGGTTCAGTGTTACATATATGTGATCTTTGAAGCAAATTTTGATTATGGTTTAATTCAATTTTATTCGCTAGCTAGGCCCCAGATGGGATAGATACTTTGTGGGTCCAATCCAATTTGGAGTGTGCTACGGTGCGGTCATCGGTTGTATTCTTCTAGGCGGGCAGAGCCTCAAGGTTGGTTTGTTCATAAATGTTTCTAGTTCTTGAAGTCGAAGGTCTTATAATTTGATACAGTGATCTGTTGTTTGCAGTACATTTACTTGATCTGCAATTCCGAAGGACCGATGAAGCTGTACGAATTTGTGTTTATTTTTGGAATTCTCATTCTGGTTATGGCTCAGATCCCATCATTCCACTCCTTGAGGCACATCAATCTTGTCTCTGTTCTCCTTGGCCTTGCTTATAGTTCATGCGCATTGGCCGGTTCGATTTACATTGGTAAGCAACTGTTGGTGGCACGTGTGATCCATTTTAATCGGTGAAGCTTGTGTCCGTAATAAGTTCTGTGCCGCCTCAGGAAACCTGAAGGATGCACCTGTGAAGGATTATTCAGTTAAAGGGACTACGACGAGTCGCATTTTCGGGTACTTGAATGCTATGTCAATAATTGTTACCACGTATGGATGTGGGATTATTCCTGAGATACAGGTGATGCTTGAGCGTTTTCGATCGATGATGATGTTGGCATTGAAGCTTAAATGAAAATCCTTGTGCATTTTGCTTGTGCAGGCGACTATTGCGCCTCCGGTTCAGGGGAAAATGTTCAAAGGCCTCCTGGTCTGCTATGCTGTTGTTATTAGTACCTTCTTCAGTGTGGCAATCTCCGGTTATTGGGCGTTCGGGAATCAGGCCGAAGCAACGGTGATAATGAACTTCATGGGGGATGGATCACCTCTATTGCCCAAGTGGGTTCTGTTGATGACTAATGCTTTTACCTTGCTGCAAGTATCAGCTGTCTGTGTGGTAAGTCTCGGATGACAATATAACTAGCTGAAACTCGCTACATCTCGACCCTGATCACGAACTACATCGTTGCGCTATTTGCAGGTCTACATGCAGCTGACGAACGAAGTGCTCGAGAGCACGTTCGCGGATGCAAACATGGACCAATACGCGATCCGAAACGTCATGCCAAGGCTGATCCTTCGATCACTATCCGTGGCCATCGCCACCACACTCGGCGCAATGCTTCCCTTCTTTGCGGATTTCAGTGCAGTACTCGGAGCATTTGGGTTCATACCTCTGGACTATGTCCTGCCAGCCATTTTCTACAACTTAACCTTGAAGCCAAAAAGGAAAGGCCTAATGTATTGGGTTAACACATCGATAGCTGTTCTATTTGCAATTCTGGGGTTGCTAGCTGCAGTATCATCAATTAGGCAAATTGTCCTCGATGCAGATACATATAGCCTTTTTGCTAATTTGTGACTTGTACCCAAAGGCTTTAACATTGTATTGGCAAAAAATTAATGATTTATCGGACCAATAAAAATTCAATAAAATTTAGGAAAGTTGAAGGGAATATTGTACAAGAATAGATAAAATTATTGTGTATTAGTAAAAAAAAATTCGAATTCAAATTATGAGTTTTGCCGTATCGACTTTAAGTTTCAACGATAATGTCAAGACAATTATGTCGTTGTTGACAGTTATACACATTGGTAACAACGGGACAAACTTGAGCTCCAAAAAGTAAACAGAGTGACGCAGATGCTTATTCCTTGAATCTGGGATAGCACCAGCTGTTCCATGTGGTTTTGCTACTAAATGAATAGAATAATTTTATAATGATCTTTTCCGTGCTACATAATAATATTTGAATTATTAGCTTTTAAGAAAATTTATGATAAAGAAAATGAACTGAATAAAATTCCTTATACAATCAGCACTCGATAAGATAAAATTACGACTATTGAATATTATAATTAATTTTTCATTCAATAACCGGTCAACTTAAATTGACAGCTTTGACCCTACTTATGATTTGCCGACGCTGCCGTTCATTTTGTTTTGTCCGCTCTATACATGATAAGGGGTTGGATTGAGTGGGGATTTGTCCCCATTGAAATGGATCAAGATTTTTTATTTATAGACACGATTTTTTATGACTGTCAGATCTATAGATACGATTTTTAATGAAATCTGATGGTCCAAACGAAATCTCTTCCGTATGGACAACTTTTATGTTATCCCCACTCAATCCAAAACCACGTGATAAGTGGTCCACAAGTTAGAGACCGGCAACTGTTTTATTTTTATTTTTATATTGGGCACCCACACCAATACAAATTGGAATAGACGTAAATTAAAATGGAAAAAAATCTCTATCAAATTTTAATATTAGTATGATTATATACCCATTAAATCATAAACACCTTTTTTTAGATTTTCCCAGTCCCTTTTTGGTAGGAAGGTGTAGTAAATAAGTACATGCAGCAAAATTTGGTACCGCAAAAATAAATCATTTGAACAATTTTGTTTCTTAGAATCTCCTCGATCCAAAATTTTCTATACATCCGCCCTCCCACCGTTAAGGATCGACCCAAACATGGGAACCCTGTTTCCAACTTCCTCGGATGTTTCTCCAATAAACAACGGACCACAAGATGAGGAAACAACGGTAGCGGCCTCCACAGCCAACTCCACCAAAGAACTTGATGCTGGAGCCCTTTTTGTACTAAAATCTCGAGGTGAGTTCGAGACTTGAATTTATGATATTGTTAGTTGCGAGTTTGGGTCGGATTCCTTAATTACATGTGTATGGCAGGTTCATGGCTCCACTGTGGGTACCACCTGACGACGTCCATAGTGGCGCCAGCGCTATTGAGCCTACCTTATGCATTCTCCTTGTTGGGGTGGATTCCTGGTGTGGTCTTCTTGACTGTGGCTGCTTTGGTGTCTTTCTACTCTTACAACCTTCTGTCGATTGTTCTTGAGCACCAGGAACAGTCGGGCAAGCGTCAGCTCAGGTTCCGAGACATGGCGCGCGATATTTTAGGTTGGTAATCAGCTCGGAGATTCGAGTGCGAGTTCTAAAAACTCGTTAGGGAGAGATTTTTAGCCTTTGTGATCATACACGACTAAAATCTAGATTGTCGTCTCGGTTGGTGTTCGAATACCGGTTACTTCCGGTGTCATAAGATCTATGAAGCAAATTTGATGAAATGGTTAGGATGCATGCCTATATTGGTGTTAGAACTTGTCTCAATAGATTTTGAAGACATCAGCGGCAGCGCCTTAAATATTATTAATAAAATTTTACTTCTAAAAAAATCAATCTATATCTAGGTTTTATGTCGTCAAGAGTTGTAAAGTACAGAGAACCCTCACCGAGACCTTATAACTATTTTGACTCACATAATGAACGATTCTATTTTGCCTGTAGTTTTTGAAAATGATTTACTTAAATTTTTATGCTAGGACCTGGATGGGACAGATACTTTGTAGGTCCAATCCAATTTGGAGTATGCTACGGGGCGGTTATTGCCTGTATTCTTCTCGGCGGGCAGAGTCTCAAGGTTGGTTTCTTGGTAAATGTTTACTTTTTTAGTTTTTGAGGTCATAGATCTTATATATTGATCCGAGGATGTGGTGCTTAATTTGTCTATTTTTTTTGTAAATGGATGAGATATATTATTATCCCGAAAGAAAAACAGTCGAGAATAACACATCATGGCTGTTTGTTTGCCTCTTATTTTCTACTTTGCAGTACATTTACTTGCTGTCCGATTCTGAAGGATCAATGAAGCTGTACCAATTTGTGATTATTTTTGGCATCCTCATACTAGTCCTGGCTCAGATCCCATCATTCCACTCCTTGAGACACATCAACCTTGTTTCTCTCCTCCTTGGCCTTGCTTACAGTTCGTGTTCATTAGCCGGTTCGATTTACGTCGGTAAGAAACTAGAAGTAGCAAATGTGATCCATTCTCTAGCTGCAGATGTTGTGCGTGATGTGTTCTGTACTGCTTCAGGGCACCTGAAGGATGCACCTGAGAAGGATTATTCAATTAAAGGGACTACCCCGGCTCGTGTTTTCGGATACTTCAATGCTATGTCGATAATTGCTACCACGTATGGATGTGGGATCATTCCAGAGATACAGGCAACTGTTGCACCTCCAGTTCAGGGGAAGATGTTCAAAGGCCTCCTGGTCTGCTATGCTGTTGTGGTCAGTACCTTCTTCGGTGTCGCGATCTCCGGTTACTGGGCGTTCGGGAATCAATCCGAAGGAACGGTGCTGATGAACTTCATGGGGGATGGATCACCTCTGCTGCCCAAGTGGGTTCTTTTGATGACTAATGCTTTCGCTTTGCTCCAAGTATCAGCTACCTGTGTGGTAAGTCCCCTGCTATGATTAGCTAAGCAGATGATTCATTGCCAAAGGGCTCTTGTAGCCTAATGGTACAAGGCGTTGTAAATATCTATGAGGTCCGGGTTCAAACTCTGTCATGTGTCATGGTGTAAAATTTAACTTTAAAAAAAGCAGATGATTCATAATCCATACTAAATCATGTCTTTACAGGTCTACCTACAACCGACGAACGAAGTGCTCGAAAGCAAGTTTTCCGACGCAAAGATGGACCAATTCGCGATCCGCAACGTCGTGCCGAGGCTGATCCTCAGATCACTATCTGTGGCCATTGCCACCACAGTTGGTGCAATGTTTCCTTTCTTTGGGGACATCAATGCAGTGCTTGGAGCATTCGGGTTCATACCTCTGGACTTTGTCCTGCCGGTCATTTTCTATAACTTGACCTTCAAGCCAAACAAGAGAGGCCTAGTGTATTGGGGCAACACATTGATTGCTGTCATATTTGCAGCTCTGGGGTTGCTAGCTGCAGTATCATCAATCCGGCAAATTGGCCTTGATGCAGATACATATAGCCTCTTTGCTAATGTGTAACTTCTAAGACTCATTCTCAAATAGGGTCGAAGATTGCTCGACTCTAAATACTAATATTTTAGTTAGAAAAAATGTGTAACAGTAACACAATATAGTCCAAAAGAGCTTTCAACCTTGATGAAATCGAAATCACAATAATTATTTTTTTATCTTTTTCGGGAACGAAGACGCACAATAATCGAGGAAGCGTATCTATGGGGACAAGGCTAATCACCAAATTTGGGGACTAAAAGGAAGATTGTGGCAATCTAGGTATTAACAAAATAATTAAGGGTAAAATTGGAAAACTAATAAAAATAAAAGGGGAGATGGAAAATTAGCTGGCACACTTTTTATGGAAAGACTAAAAAGGTAAAAACAATAAATAAACCAATATCACGTTAAAATAGGAGGGATTCTTTCTCTCTCTCATTAAATTATTGTCAATTTCAAAAATTCTACCACCTACCAGATTATTATTTTTTAAATAAACTCAAAAAACCAAAGAACGAAAATACAATAGAAAACTAATATCAGTACGTACTCAAACCAATATCAGTACGTACTCAAATCCAATATCAGTACGTACTCAAACCAATATCAGTACGTACTCAAACCAATATCAGTACAGACTAAAACCAATGTCAATACGTACTAAAACCAATATCAATAGGTAATCAAATCAATAACAAGATGTACTCAAACCAATATCAATACATACTCAAGCCAATATTATTAGCGATTGAAACTAATATCAGTACAGAGTAAAACCAATATCAGTATAGACAAAAACCAATATCGGTACGTACTCAAACCAATATCATTACATTTGAAAATCAATATTAATACATACTCAAACTAATATCATCAGCGACTGAAACCAATATCATACAGGCGAAAACCAATATCACTACTGTAGAAAACCAATATCACTACTGTAGAAAACCATTATCACTACCGTAGAAAATCAATATCACTACTGTATTCTCCTTCCGTCGTTTCTTCTTCTTCTTCACAGACAGCAAGCGGCGGCGGTACTCCAGGCGACGGACGAGCGACGGCGAGCACGTCTCCTCTAGGCATGGCGCGGGTTCGTGGGCTCTCTCCCCGAGCTCTCTCTCTCTCCGCGAGCTCTCTCTCTCTCCTTGACGGCTCCTTCTTCTTCCGCCGAGCTCTCTCTCTCCTTGACGACGGGGTGACGCCGGGCAGCAGCGGACGGGACTCGGCCAGCAGATCCGTCGCCAACACCTGTGCCGGAGGTGGGTGGTTCTTTGGTTGGGGGGAGAGAGAGAGAGGGAGAGATTTTTTAATTAGTGAAAGAGAGGGTGGGAGAGGAAGAGAGATAGTTGGTTTAACCTAATTTTTTGTTTAAAAAGTCAAAAATGTCCCTGATTGGTTATTGACCATTGGATGTAAATTTTTTTTTAAAAATCGAATCTGAGGGCTCTAAATCTAGTCCCCACCTATGGACAACTTTTTATTAGTCCCCACTCAATCCGTCCTCCTTATTTCTCTCTGCTTCATTATTATTTAGTATTTACCATCCATTCGCTCGTTATCCAACTTTTTAACGGAATGACCAAATTTTTTCCAATTCTCTGATTAAGATATTCCAGCAGCCAAATGTGACCGGGACCGGACCCACATTTTCCACTTCTTGTCCTTATTCTTGCAATACGACGGGATGATATTCGGCTAAATCTATTTAGAGTCAAACACGTTCGGACCTCATGAGACGTTTAGTTAATCACAGATGTAAGAGTGTTTCCTTCCACTAGGATTCCCCTGTTTCTGGCCTTGGTCTTCATTGGTGGAGGTAGAAAGATACTCCAATAGGATGGGAGCTTCAGAGATGGAAACCTCTGCACCAGCTTCCAGGAATGCAGCCACAACCACCACTACTCAGGATAAGGAAAACGGCGACGTTTATCCCGCGAAAGAGCTTGACGCTGGAGCCTTATTCGTCCTCAAGTCTCGTGGTAATTGCCGAGCTTATAGTGCTCAACTTGTAATGGGAACAGTCTCGATTTCTTACCTCTCGAATCAACTCTCGCTGTAGGATCATGGATGCACTGCGGGTACCACTTGACGACATCAATAGTGGCTCCTGCGCTTCTGAGTCTTCCTTTTGCACTGTCGATGCTGGGTTGGGGCGCAGGCGTTGTGTGCCTGATCCTTGGAGCTGTGGTGACTTTCTATTCCTACAATCTCATGTCTCTGGTCTTAGACCACCACGCTCAACTCGGCAGGCGCCAGCTGCGCTTCCGCGACATGGCCACTGATATATTAGGCAAGTACCAATAACCAGTCGCAATTCCGTACAGATCTCGGATCAACTTCACTCGTCCATTTCTGACATTATATATCATAAGTCAGGACCAAATTGGGGCAAGTTTGTGGTTGGGCCACTTCAGTTTGGGATATGCTACGGTGCTGTGATCGCTACCATTCTTCTTGGCGGGCAGAGCCTCAAGGTCAGCTTCCAAACACCCTTAATCCATCCTTGTTACTACGTGGCTATATCTCGTCGAAAATCTCGTATTGATTGTTATGTGTTGTTAGGCCAACATAGTGTCATATTACGACCGGGGTACTTCATTTGAGAGAACGTGCTGAGGTGAATCGAGTTTATCCATTTACCTGTTGATCATGTGTGCAGTATATCTACTTGCTGTATAGCCCAAATGGGGCAATGAAGCTTTACCAATTCATCATCATCTACGGGGCGATGACGTTATTCCTAGCACAAATCCCCTCCTTCCATTCCTTGAGGCACATAAACATGGTCGGCTTAGTCCTCTGCCTGGCTTATAGTGCTTGTGCTACTGCTGGTTCCGTCCACATAGGTGAGTAGTGAATTGGGTTGCCAAGAAACTTAATTGATCTGTTTTTTTAGGAATGTTAATTTGGCCTAAAGTTGCCTTTCTTTGCTCAACTTTTCGGAGCTTCTCGTGAAATATTTCATTTTTCTTTGATTCAGGAAAATCCAACGACGAAATGACCAAGGATTATTCGGTGGTTGGATCCTTGGAAAATCAGATTTTTGGTGCTAGTAATGCTATTTCAATCATTGCCACAACATTCGCCAGTGGAATTATTCCTGAGATTCAGGTTCTCTTTTACCTTATTTCTGCAGTTTCACAACTTTTCTACGTCACCTAAATTTACGTAATTTTAGTGAATTATTGTAATTTTTCCAGATATTTTTTCCGAATATCAAGAATTCACCCCATCTTCACTCTCAGGCCACCATTGCTCCTCCAGTGGAGGGGAAGATGTTCAAGGGACTGTGTATGTGCTACATCGTAATAATCGCCACATACTTCAGCGTAGCCATTTCAGGGTACTGGGCCTTTGGCAACCAAGCCCAAGGAACAATTCTTGCCAACTTCATGGGCCCACATCTGATGAACCCATTGCTACCCAGATGGTTTCTCTTGATGACCAATGTCTTCACTCTCTTGCAAGTCTCTGCCAATACCGTGGTAAGAACTAACATCAGATTTTTTAGCTTTTCTTGAAAATTATCAAACTGTTAGTTGTGAGTGTGATAGAATTGTTTATAAGCATTGAAATCCACATATTTATTGTCTTAAGATTTTAAGTTGGATATGAAAATTTTTATTGTTGAAGAGAATCCAACATCGGAAATAGCAAGTGAGATGAGCTTGTGTATAATTGTGGAAGATCCAGTTGGTCATTGCTTTAAGGTTTTGAGTTAGATATAGATATTCTAATATGACAATAGAGCCAACTGATCTCACGAAACCAATGATCTGTTATGCTCGCATGATCCCTTTGAAAATACGAGAGGTAGTATCAGGCCCGTGTAAACTCCAGCCAGATGGGCTTCGTTGGAGGGAGTGTATTGAAGAGAATTTCACATCGAAAATGACAATTGGGTGGACTTGTTTTGCCTTAAATTGTACCAATTTGGTACGCCTTGGTATTTTTCTTGATAGACACAATAAAATTTTTACTTATAAAAAAATAGTTTTAAGTAAAATATGAAAATTATAACACTAACATAGTATTAGTTAATCTTGTGACCCGTGCATGGCCCCTCTTACTTCCTGCAGATATACCTACAACCAACCAACGAAGTGTTCGAGAAACAGTATGCAGATCCCAAGATGGACCAATTCTCCACTAGGAATGTTGTCCCGAGGCTCATCCTGAGGTCCCTCTCGGTGGTAGTCGCCATATTTTTTGCCGCCCTGTTGCCCTTCTTCGGAGACATCATGGCGTTGTTCGGCGCATTTGGCTGCATCCCGTTGGACTTCATCTTCCCGATGGTGTTCTACAACGTCACCTTCAGGCCCTCCCGGCGCCGGCTGTTGTTTTGGGTCAATACGACAATTGCTTTGGTCTCATCGGCGTTGGTAGCCGTAGGAGCAGTTGCATCAGTGAGGCAGATCTCTCTGGATGCCAAGACTTATAAGTTGTTTGCTAATGTCTAGGCTGTAGGGTGGTAATATAGTTATAATTTGAATGTACCGATTTGGACTAATAAAATTTACAACGGTATTACAAGTGGTGCATGGCTGTCATCAGCTCGTTATGATCTTTAAATGCTAACCAACAAGTTGTTTTGATGTATCGATGGTGTATCAATACTATAATCACTGAGGAAGGAGAAGGGGCGCGCTGGGAAGGCACGCATCGTTACAAGACCGGAAGAGGAAAAAAGGCTGGAAAGGCAATATGCACGGCCCGGCCCACTATAGAAGAAGAAGAAGGTGGCTTCGATATCCAATGGAGATGATCAATGTTGGTGATGATCTCAATTTAATCCTTCCAATCTCAACAGTACCTGTTTTAAGAGGTTCTATACCCATTTTTTACTATTAGCATGTGAGTGTCAGCACTTAAACTGGGCCGAATATTTTTATTTGATCGTGGGAGTATATCTCTATTTGTGTTTCTCTCCATCAAATAATTACAGTCCACAATACCACAACATAGTCCAAGTTCCAAAAGAACTTTTAACGTCGATGAAATCGAAATCACAATAATTTTTATTTTTTTCGGGAAGAGAAGACGCACAATAAAAAATTTCTTTGGTGGAAAGATTAAAGAAGACGCACAATATTTGAGGAATTATGTTTAACACTTGTTTTCTCCCTGCTTCGTCATTGTTTACGGATTATCCAACTTTTCAACGGAATGACCAAATCTTTCAGTTCACTGGTTAAGATATTTCAGCAGCCAAATCTGACCGGGACCGGTCAACATTTCCCAATTCTTGTCCTTATTATTGCTCATCGACATTTTTTATTAGCTATATTTCGATAAGATCTATTTAGAGTGGAGTATAATCCAATTTTTTTTTACATGTGATGTTTTATTCATGAAGCTAAGTTTTGATAACTTAATTTAAAAAATTAAAGCATCATTCCACTTAAACCAACTTCTTGTCCTTATTATACTTCAAGAACTTATGCAATAATTTTTTTTGGAATTATATCTCAAGAAACTTTGTAAAGTCATTTCAATAGACAATTTCTTGCCAAAATTGTACCTCAAGAATATGACTCATAGTATTGTTAGAGAATTTAATAGCAAATTCATAAAAATATAGCAAGGTTATAATGAGGATCCAACAATAATGAATAATTATAAATTATAAGAATACTACAAAAATGGAGCTCCATTCTTTTTAAGAAATCATTGAAAACTCGGTAGAGACTCGTAATCATAACGTGTTATAAACTATCTTTAATATAATCAACATAGACTTAAAGAATAAGAGTAGAGAAAATAGAAGAATGTAGAGAATGAAATAACTTCTCATTAATCATAGTCAAGTTCCATTACAAATGTTACTACTCCTATTTGTAGTCAATATATGTTTTTTAAGGTTTTATAGTCAACATATTAAGCTACCCACTTTTCCAGTAAATATATATCTTGGAGATAGTGCGTTAAAAGTAAATGAAAAATGGCGATCATGGAGAAATAGACATTCACATATTAATTAATAGAGTTAATTCATAACAATAAGATCTATTTAGAGTCGAATATAATCTAACCTAATAAATTAATTAATTTTTTTACAATTACTGCTGTATTCATGAAGCTGAGGTTCCACTTAAACTAACTTCCATTGGTTCCGTCTCTCCTTCCACTGGGATTCCCCTCTTCCTGGTCCTTAATGGGAGCTTCAGAGATGGAAACCTCTGCACCAGCTTGCAGGAATGCAGCCACAACCACCACTACTCAAGATAAGGAAAACGGCGTCGTTTATCCCGCGAAAGAGCTTGATGCTGGAGCCTTATTCGTCCTCAAGTCTCGAGGTAATTGCTGATGATTTCTTACTGCTCGAATCGACTCTCGTTGATCGACTCAACTTGTAACGAGTTATTAGCTTTCTAAAGGTATTGGATTGCCTTTGTGTAGGATCATGGATGCACTGCGGGTACCACTTAACGACATCAATAGTGGGTCCTCCAATTCTGAGTCTTCCTTTTGTACTGTCGATGCTGGGTTGGGGCGCAGGAGTTGTGTGCCTGATCCTCGGAGCTGTGGTGACTTTCTACTCCTACAATCTCATGTCTCTTGTCTTAGACCACCACGCTCAACTCGGCAGGCGCCAGCTCCGGTTCCGCGACATGGCCACTGATATATTAGGCAAGTGATCAATGACCGGTCGGCAGTCGCAAACTCGGTAGAATTTTCGGGCCAATTTATAAGCGAAAGAACTCTACTAATGCTGGATTTTTCATAAGTTAGAATGATAACTGTGCAGGACCAAGTTGGGGCAAGTTTGTGGTTGGGCCACTTCAGTTTGGGATATGTTATGGTGCTGTAATAGCCACTATTGTTCTTGGCGGGCAGAGCCTCAAGGTCAGCACTACTTGGCTATATCTCGTCGAGAATCTCGTATTGATTGTTACGCCAAATTTATGTATGCAAAAAATTCACTGATCTATATATATAGAATTTTGCTAACATAGTGTATCGGGGTACTATATAGAATTTTGCTAACATAGTGTATCGGGGTACTTCTTTTGAGGGAACGTGTCGAGCTGAATCGGGTTTATCCGTTTACTTGTTGATCACCTGTGCAGTATATTTACTTGCTGTACAGCCCAAATGGGCCAATGAGGCTATACCAATTCATCATCATTTACGGGATAATGACATTATTCCTAGCACAGATTCCATCCTTCCATTCCTTGAGGCACATAAACATGGTTTGTTTAGTCCTCTGCCTGGCTTATAGTGCTTGTGCTACTGCTGGTTCCGTACACATAGGTGAGTAGTGAATTAGGCTGCCAAGAAACTCAATTATTAGAAATGTTTTGGAGCTTCTCGTGAAATATTTCTTTCTTTTTTGATTCAGGAAAATCCAACGACGAAATGGCCAAGGATTACTCGGTGGTTGGATCCTTGGAAAATCAGATTTTTGATGCTAGTAATGCTATTTCAATCATTGCCACATCATTTGCCAGTGGAATTATTCCTGAGATACAGGTTTTTTTTTAAACCTTATTTCCGCAGTTTCACAAATTTTCCACGTCACCTAAATTTATGTAATATTAATGAATTATTGTAATTTTTCCGGATATTTTTTCGAATATCAAGAATTCACCCCATCTTCACTTTCAGGCCACCATTGCTCCTCCAGTGGAGGGCAAGATGTTCAAAGGTCTGTGTATGTGCTATGCTGTAATAATTGCTACATACTTCAGTGTAGCCATATCAGGGTACTGGGCCTTTGGCAATCAAGCCCAAGGAACAATTCTTGCCAACTTCATGGGCCCACATCTGATGCATCCATTGTTGCCTCGATGGTTTCTCTTGATGACCAATGTCTTCACTGTCGTGCAAGTCTCTGCCAATACTGTGGTAAGAAGAAGTAGCATCATATCAATTGAAATTATCAAATCATTAGTTGCAAGTATAATATAATTATTTATAATAGTTGAAATTCACCATTGTCTTAACGTTTTGAGTTTGATATGAAGATTTTAATATTGTATTAGAATCACAAGTTGATCTCGTGACCCACTGTTATTTGCATGACCACTCATACTTCCTGCAGATATACCTGCAACCAACCAACGAAGTGTTCGAGAAACAGTACGCAGATGCCAAGATGGACCAATTCTCCACCAGGAACGTCATCCCGAGGCTCATCCTGAGGTCCCTATCGGTGGTGGTCGCCACATTTTTTGCAGCCTTGTTGCCCTTCTTCGGAGACATCATGGCGTTGTTCGGTGCATTTGGTTGCATCCCGTTGGACTTCATCTTCCCGATGGTATTCTACAACGTCACCTTTAGGCCATCTCGGCGCCGGCTGCTATTTTGGGTCAATACGGCGATTGCTTTGGTCTCGTCGGTGTTGGTGGCCGTTGGAGCAGTTGCATCCGTGAGGCAGATCTCCCTGGATGCCAAGACTTATAAGTTGTTTGCTAATGTGTAAGGTGGCAAGTGGTGGGAGACTCGGGAGTGATTGGAATTGTATCCGAAGAAACTTTGTAATGTCATTTCAATAGGTGAATCTCTTGCCAAAATTGTACCTCAAAAATATAACTCATAGTATCGTTATAGAATTTAATAGAAAATTCATAAAATTATAGCAATCTTATATTGAGGATCCAACAAGAACGAAGAATTACAAATTGCAAGAATACTTACAAAAATAGAACTCGATTATTCTCAAGAAATTGTTGAGAACTCAGTCGAAACTCGTACTGATAACGTGTTATAAACTATATTTAATATAATCAACGTGGACTTAGAGAATAAGAGTAGAGAGAATAGAAGAATGTAGAGAATGAAATCAACTTCTCATTAATCATCATCAAGTTCCATTGCAAATGTTACAATTCCTTTTTATAGTTAATATATTAACCTACCTACCAGTCCACTAAGTATACTTCATGAAGGTAGTGTGTCAAAAGTAAATGAAAAGTGATGATCATGAAAAAATAAACATCTACATATTAATTAATAGAATTAATTCATAATCTATCTAGAATCGAGTATAATCCAATCTAATAAATAAAGTAATTTCTTTACAATTACTGCTCTATTCAGTATTCACGAAGCTGAGGTTCGACAATTATTAGCTTATAGTGCTCAACTTGTAATGGGAGCAATCTCGATTTCTTACCGCTCGAATCAACTCTCATTGGATTGCCTTTGTGTAGGATCATGGATGCACTGCGGGTACCACTTGACGACATCAATAGTGGGTCCTCCAATTATGAGCCTTCCTTTTGTACTGCCGATGCTGGGTTGGGGCGCAGGAGTTGTGCGTCTGATCCTTGGAGCTGTGGTGACTTTCTATTCCTACAATCTCATGTCTCTGGTCTTAGACCACCACGCTCAACTCGGAAGGCGGCAGTTGCGGTTCCGCGACATGGCCACCGATATATTAGGCAAGTACAAATAACCAGTCGCAATTTGGTATACGTGTCGGGTCAATTTATAAGCGAAAGAACTCTACTATCCCATTATTAAGATGTTAACTGTGCAGGACCAAGTTGGGGCAAGTTTGTGGTTGGGCCACTTCAGTTTGGGATATGTTATGGTCCTGTAATAGCCACTATTGTTCTTGGCGGGCAGAGCCACAAGGTCAGCACTACTTGACTATATCTCGTGGAGAATCTCGTATTGATTGTTATGTGTTGTTAGGCCAAAGTTTTTTTTTGAAAGGATGTTAGGCCAAAGTTATACATGCAAAAAATTCACTGATCTATATATAGAATTTTGCGAACATAGTCTCATATTAGAATTAGGGTACTTCATTTGAGAGAATGTGTCGAGCTGAATCGGGTTTATCCTTTTACCTGTTTTATCTCCTGTGCAGTATATCTATTTGCTGTATAGCCCAAATGGGGCAATGAAACTATACCAGTTCATCATCATCTACGGGGCAATGAAATATCTCTTTTTTTTCTTTGGTTCAGGAAAATCCGACGACGAAATGGCCAAGGATTACCTGGTGGTTGGGTCCTTGGGAAATCAGATTTTTGGTGCTAGTAATGCTATTTCAATCATTGCCACATCATTCGCCAGTGGAATTATTCCCGATATTCAGGTTTTCTTACACCTTGTTTTTGCAGTTTGGCAACTATAGTTTTAAAAAAAGCGTCGTACCGAGAATTGCCCTGCTCAACTTCCCGAATTTGAGAGTTCACCCGGTGATCTTGTGAACCACTCACAATCTGGTGAGACTGAATAATTCGATCGAATTTTTCGGCCAGCCCGGAATTGAAAAGAATATTATAAACTTTCACTAACTTCCCAATTTTGCCCAATTATTTCCAATTCCAAATTTCTCTATTGGTTAGATTCTGAAATCTAGGGTGAAGGAAGTTATTTTCATACCTTTATTTTGTTATTTACCTATTTTTTACCTATATACAAAATTAAAATATTTATTTAAAATATAAAAAGTCATGTCCGGCCAGTGGTCTGGCTAGTCGGACCAGTCGACACGGAAGTCGGGAGAAATTTCGGATCGACTTCCGAGTCATTTTTAAAAAATATTGTTGACAACTTCTCTACGTCACTTAAATTTACGTAATTTCAGTGATTTTTTGAATTATTGGTTACCAGGATATTTTTTAAATATCAAGCATTCACGTCTCGGATATGAGATAATATCTTCTTTCTCCAGAAAAATAAAAAGAAAGATTGTTTATCCCAACTTCATTTTCAGGCCACCATTTCTTCTCCGGTGGAGGGGAAGATGTCCAAGGGCCTGTGTATGTGCTACGCTGAAGGCCACATACTTCAGAATCAAGTTGATCTTGTGACCTGTTATTATACTTTCAGAATTAAGTTGATCTCGTGACCTGCTATTGATATACCTGTAATCAACCAATGAAGTGTTCGAGAAATAGTACGCAAATGCCAAGATAGACTAATTCTCCACCAGGAACGTTATCCCGAGGATCATCCTGAAGTCTCTCTCGGTGGTGGTCGCTACATTTTTCGCCGCCATGTTGCCCTTCTTCGGAGACATCATGGCGTTGTTTGGTGCATTCGGCTGCATCCCGTTGGACTTCATCTTCCCGATGGTGTTCCACAACGTCACCTTTAGGCCATCCCGGTGCCGGCTGCTGTTTTGGGTCAATACGGCGATTGCTTTGGTCTCATCAGCATTGGTGCTGTAGGAGCAGTTGCATCAGTAAGGCAGATTGCTCTGGATGCCAAGACATATAAGTTGTTTGCTAAAGTATAATCAGATTTACTTTTTCAAATTTTAAGAATGTAAAAGATATTATTGAAAGATTCGTCTTCTAAATAGTATTCAACAACACAAAAAATGTGGTGATTATAAAATTGTGATGTGAATGTATCGATTTGTAACTTTGCAATATACGAAAAATCTCAATAGTCGGATGTACCAAATTTCATTTATGTTAAGATTGTATCACGGTTTTTAATGTGTATAACTTTTAGGTCGGTCGGTTTTTTTCCTGAAATAAAATAGCCTATTTAACTTTTCAATATATAATTACTGAGTCATATATTAGTGTTGAGTCAACAAATTATGATTTTGTATTTTATGATTCTTTTTTTAAAGGAGGTGATCAATCGGACAAAACTCGGCCTAGATGGTTGGTGAGTGGAATATTCCAAAACAGCAACAAAATTTTGGGCCGAGGAAAGGATGGCTCTCAAATTGGTTGGTCCCATTTCAATGAATGCAATATTAGCAACTAACCACATAGTCAAAAATCTTATCGTAAACTTTACTTTTTAAAGTTAACTAAAGTTTATACTTTTTGCCTTTATTTTTTATAATATCTTTTTTATTCGTAAATTTTGAACTCAAAACTTGCAAAATATATAATTTTCTTATCATTTTGATTAATTCTGATCTATGATTTGAAGTTTATACTTTATAGTAAGTTGATACTACACTTCTTCCCAAGTGTGTAAAAGGCATTCATGTTTTTTCATAGTGGAAACAGACGAACATCAATCGGGTCTCCATTACAGCTCTGAAAGTTGCTGCCAGTTGAAAAAAGGTGTACATCTTTTTATTTAATTTGGGCTCAAACAATAAAGTCTAAAACAGATGCTTTAGATTATGGCATGATTTTTAAATGTTTTTAGATGCCAAAACGATGTAAAAGCACCGGGAAAAAAACTCATAAATTCAACAACAACCAATGCTATGTGACAAAATGTTATAAGATTGAGCTCCGTGACGTACGAGCATATAATATAAAATACAATAGAATAGCATATTAATGTTGTACTTTTTATGAAGAGATGATGTACCTTTTAATGTTGGAAACATAAGGGCTACTTCTCTATCCCGTGAACATGATAGACTCGTAAACAGATCAAATTCATATCAAACAAAATAGAGTTTTTTTTCATCATTTATAGTATTGTACTGTTTAAATTTGACTCAAATTGAAAAGATATTGTCTGAAATTAAAATATAAAATGATAATTCTCCCGTTTCGTCCAGGTGGAATATGGTAAGTTCTCGTTTCATAGTGGTATATGCCTAAACTTTTTTGAAGTGGCATATGGCTATATGGTGGGTGAAGCCTTTTTTGCCTAATTTGTTCCTACTTTTTTTTCTCATACTCCTACTCATGTTCCTATATTTTCGGTGCATTCCAGTGCACATCTTGACTATGGAAAACATAAATTTTCCGATGATTTTATTGATAGCCTAATTATTATCATGTCATATCATATAGAAAAACCATTATACGGTGTCATTGCGCTAGAACATCGACCATTATTTTTTAATTAAATGAAGGAAAAAGATTTCGGTAGATAAAATTTCAATAAAATTGATAAAAATGAACCTAATAATGGCAGCATATTATTTTGAGAATGCTGAAAATTTAACTTTTAAATATATAGATTCATATTTATATGGTATTATGGTAACGGCGTCTTAAGACGGAACGGTTAACGGCGTCCCAGGTCCGGTCCGTGTGGGGGATTTGAGGTTAAAACCGTAAATGGCCAGTTTCCGCGTGCTCACCATCAATGATCGTGACGGATCTCCTCCTTTTGTGTTTTCCCGGCCATGCCCTCGGACTTGAGAGCGTGTGGCTATTCTTGTCTGCTTTCGAAAAGATAAATAATTAATGCAAGATGTTCATTACATTACATATAATCGAAAAGAAATTTTTGTCACTGGTAGTATTACTCGAAAAGGTAAAATCTGAAAGAGATAAAAAAAACTGAATTTCAATTAAATGAATCAATAATTGTTTCATTTATTCTCTAAATTCGAGTTTGTTAAGTTTAATAATCCGACTATCAGATCTAAACATAAAATTCATTAAAACTACAATAATAAAATATCAAAGGATTTATTTTCTAAATGTGTCAACATCTACTGTAAAAATGCGAGTTTTTTCTTAAAAATTTGAATGAGTTTTATGAAAAAGGTAAATTCATTGCAACGACAAGTAAATATGAAAATACACAATAGTTAGCGAGAGAAAAAATAGACAATAGTTGTTTAGGAAGGTAAGCAAGGATAATATTTTGTAGTTTGTTATAGCCGGGAAAAATTGATTGAATGACAAGTCTCTCATTGTACTAATACAATATTAATTAAAATAGGTCCATCTGATTATTCAATTTTTTGAATGACAATTCAGGCAACAAAAGTCATTAAGATCCGAATCTTCTTATAATACACAGAAATATAATTTTAAAATTAGAATCGAAAACTGATGTTCAAATTTTAAAAGAAGTAAAAGTTTACACATGAAAAAATAAGGTGGCCACCATTAATCATCAACGGCCACAGGAAAAAAAGCGAGTAGCAAGGGTAGAAGCGGAAACTAAAAATAAAGCCGACTTTTTATTACAATTTAAAAACAAAGCCGACCTAGGCTAGGAGAGTGGACAAACGCAAAAAGATAAGCACTTTGACCTCGTTGACCATAATGGCAACAACAGGCAGAGCTCCAGTAGCAGCAGTAATTAATAATATTAATAATTAATATGATTTATGGGTGTGTCTGTCTGAGGAGAGGTATGGGAATGCTTTTTCCTATAAATCCTCATAATTAATTCCACTCGTTTTCGCCTCTTTTTCACCGGTTTTTTAAAGCAATTTCCTCCTCTCTCTCTCTCTCTTTCAAGTGAAGAGAAAAAAAGGCTTCTCCTTTTGCCCTCTCCCTGTTCGTGTGACCAGTAAGCCTTCTCTCTCTCCTATGATTCCCTTGACTGTTGTCGAGTTTTTTTTATCGTATAACGAGACCCAATTGAAAAGTAGAGGCAGGTCTTGATGTGGTTTTCTATTTACTGTGGATTTCTTTTAGCAGAAAGCTTGGATTTTTGGAATTATTATGAGATTTTGGTATGTGGGTTGTCTTCTGTTTTTCTGGGTTTTAGCTTAAAGTTCATGTCCAATTCTGGGTTGTGTTTGTTTTTTTCCTAGGTATGGATTGGTTTATGAAAAGATTCTGTTTTTATTTAATATTCTGGGGGGAGTAGTTGTGTTTTGCTCTTTCTGTATGATAGTCAAGTTACTATTATTATATTGATATAGCTGGTTTAGGATCTATAGTTCCTAAATTTCTCTTTTTTTGTCACTCTAATTGCATGCAAGTTTTATGCTTTATCTTTAACTCACATGAAAAGAGATGAGTGCTTGATGGTTTCAGTTGTTAAGATTTAGTTTATTTGCGATTTGGGATGTTTGTTTTGTGACTTTTGTCAGGAGATCTGCCTGTCTGATAATGTTTCATGATCTTTTGGTTTAGATTTTAGCTTGGACAAGAAATGGTTGCAGAATCATGGTTTCGCGGCCTGTGGAAGGTTCCGAGGAGGCATGACTCTGGACCCGAAAAGGAGTTTGTTGGGGTTTTGGCGTTTGAAGTTGCGAGCTTAATGTCTAAGCTGGTCCACTTATGGCAGTCTTTGAGTGATAAGCAGATCTCCAAGCTGAGAGAGGAGATAAGAAACTCTATGGGTATTAAAAAGCTTGTCTCGGAGGATGAGGAGTTCATTGCTCGTCTGATCTGCTCAGAGATGATTGACAGTATGGTTCATGTTGCAAAATCTGTGGTCAGGTTGACAAAGAAATGCAGTGATTCTAGTTTGAAGAGTTTTGAGCACTTTTTTGAGGATTTGATTCAGGCTGGTAATGATCCGTATGGTTGGGGTTTCACTTGGAAAAAGATGGACAAGAAAGTGAAGAAGATGGAGCGCTTCATTTCCGTTAATGGCACTTTGTATCAGGAGATGGAAATGCTGGGTGATCTTGAGCAGACTGTGAGGAGGATGAAGAACAATGATCCGGAGCCAGATAATCTACTGGAGTATCAGAAGAAGCTGGTCTGGAAGAAGCAAGAATTGAAGAATCTGAGAGAGATTTCACTTTGGAATAAAACTCATGATTACGTGATTCTCCTTTTAGCAAGATCGCTGTTCACAATATTCAATAGAATCAATGATATTTTTGGGATCCACTCGTCAGGTTATTCTGGGGACTCCAAGATTCAAAGTTCAGACTATATCTACCGCAGCCAATCAGTTTCGACATTGTTCAAATCTCCGGCTCCTCCATCTGAGAGTGGCGGTATTCCAAGATTCGCATCTGGTCCCCTTGGGAGGTTTACGGAAAAATCGGGTCCTGGTTTGAAGCCAAATAAGAACCAGAATTATTTTTCAGGCCCTCTTCGTGATTCAACTACTATGTCAGGCCCTCTTTCTGGTAAGAACACAGATCCGACCTTCTTCTCTGGTCCATTAGGGAAGCCATCTTCAAAGACAGGCCCAATTTCTGGCATTTATAAAAGCACCAAGAAGATGTGGCAGAATCCTCAAACACCTTTCCGTCGGGGGAGAAAAACATCAGGGCAGAACCGATTGACCCAAGTGGGACCTTTTAAGGGATGCATGGTTTCCGGGGATAGTTCTTTTGTTGCCAATTGCTACCTGAATTCAGTAACTGACATTTCTGGAGATATTCAAAGAATATCAGTAGCTCAAAATGGTCCATCACTCAATTCTCACTGCAAATTGTTGAAAACTCTTCCCGAAACTCTCGGGGCTGCTGCTTTAGCTCTTCACTATGCCAATGTCATTATTGTTATAGAGAAACTTGCTGCATCTCCTCACTTGATTGGTCATGATGCCAGGGATGATCTGTACAATATGTTGCCTGCAAATGTGAGATCTGCTCTGAGGGCTAGGCTAAAGCCATATTCGAAGAGTTTGGCTTCGTCTGTCTATGATACTGTCCTTGCTCAAGAGTGGACGGATGCAATGGCGTCAATTTTGGAATGGTTGGCTCCCCTTGCTCATAACATGATAAGATGGCAATCGGAACGGAGCTTTGAGCAGCAGAGTTTTGTTTCCAGGACAAATGTACTCCTTGTGCAGACCCTTTACTATGCGAATCAAGAAAAGACGGAAGCAATAATCACCGAACTTCTGGTTGGTCTCAATTATGTGTGGAGGTTTGGCAGAGAACTCAACGCTAAGGCCTTGAGGGAGTGCGCCAGCAATCGGACATTTGATGAATACTTGGAGCTGGATAAGTAGCACCATCATTAGGATGTTGGTACCGCACCTAGCCTCTGCTATTCCAATTCCAGCAGAGATCCAACTCTGACATGGTGCCGAGGCTTTCTCCGAAATTCAAGATCCTGCTTTGTCTCTGGAGTTTGCGTGCCAAACTTCTTGCCGAGTGAGTGAACACAAAAACCGATTGAGAATACGAATTCCGTCTGCACCTTCCCGGCTATCTTTTTAGCTTTGAAAGAGAGCAGCTATTCGACTTTTTCGTCCGTTAAGATTGCCTTGCCTTTACTATAACTAGGGAGCTTATTGGCTAAGATTTGTGTATATCCATATGAGAGTTTCAATCTACATTAAATGTAAATTCACGTATTGAAGTTTTGTGATTGTCGTGATGATATTAAGCATCTCCCATTAGGTGTAACCCAGCTGAGGCGGCAAGTACATCAGAGTTTCGCTGCAAGTTTCGATACTAGCAGCCGATCTGGGATCCTGGCTTAAGAGTGCTTCATCAACCTTTTTTGTATAAGGGTGCATGTTTTTCTTATCGAGTATCGGGATACGCAGCTCGAGATCGCGAGTTCCTCTTCTAGTGTGTCGGGATACCGACTTCGCGAGCTATAATGCTAACGTTGTACGAGACGTTTTTCCATATCACGGTTGTGGTCGTTTGCCGATGGACTACATCCAACTACGAAAACAGCCACCAGCTGGTTGTTGTTCTCGTCTCCTTGTAGAAGATGGCATGAACCCCGCAAAACAACCAACCAGCTGAATAGATGACCAGTCGTTTGGTGTGGAGAGGCATACCCGCTTTTTTTTAAAGGTAAAAACTAAAGTTCAAGCATACCCGCGAACTGATTAGACAATGTCGAAAAAATTATCCGCGGATGGATCCAATCGACTAGAAAATCAACCATGATATTCTAGTTGGGTGCGATCGCTTCCATTTAATAATTCGCAAACTATATTAATAGAAGTTATTTAAGGGACTTAATTTTTTGGAGAAATTACTCTCTAGCCCCTCGAGTTTACTTAAATATACTCAAAAATTCCCCCGTTTGTAAAATACACGCTGACATCTCTCTTGTTTGATTTTATTATACTTTTGGGTCCCTAATGAGTTTTTTTCTTTTTTTGTCGTTGAAATGACAAAAATATTCTTAGAACACAAAAAAGGCTGACATCATCGCTTCTTCTCCGACGAACAAAAAATGAATCCGGCATCAACATCAACAAGCTTCATCTCCTTTCACACTCTCTCCCCCGTTCTCCCTCATTTTGATTGTTGATTTTGTTTGATTGTTGATTTAGTGTTGAATTGGTTATAGGAGGAACTGAGGAAGAAGAAGAGATGATGTCAGCATTTTTTATTTTTTGTTCTAAGGATATTTTGGTCATTTTATTTACAAAAATGAGAAAAAAGAGCTAACGTGCGCCAGGGACTCGAAAGTATAATAAAAGTAAGGGAAAAGTCCACTTTCGTACCCTGTGGTATCGACCAAAATCACTTTAGTACCCTGTGGTAAAAAACCGATCAATCGAGTCATACTTATTCCAATTAACATCAAAAAGGGCCTCGGGCAGCTGCCCGGAGCTGCCCGAACCTACCCGCCCGCTGCCCGGGCCACGTGGTCAGCCACGTCACCAATTTTGGTGACGTGGCGCCACGTCATCAATTCTCCTCCTCCTCCGATTTTCCTCCTCCTCCTCCTCCCCTCCTCCTCCTCCTCCGCCTCCTCCTCCTCCGCGTTCCTCCTCCTCCTCCTCCTCCTCCCCTCCTCCTCCTCCTCCTCCTCCTCCCCGCGTTCCTCCTCCTCCTCCTCCTCCCCGCGTTCCTCCTCCTCCTCCTCCTCCGCGTTCCTCCTCCTCCCCTCCTCCTCCTCCTCCTCCTCCTCCGCCTCCTCCTCCTCCGCGTTCCTCCTCCTCCTCCTCCTCCTCCCCTCCTCCTCCTCCTCCTCCTCCTCCTCCTCCCCGCGTTCCTCCTCCTCCTCCTCCTCCCCGCGTTCCTCCTCCTCCTCCGCGTTCCTCCTCCTCCCCTCCTCCTCCTCTTCCTCCCCTCCTCCTCCTCCTCCTCCTCCTCCTCCCCGCATCCCCCTCCTCCTCCGCGTCCTCCTCCTCCCCGCATCCTCCTCCTCCCCGTATCCTCCTCCTCCTCGCGTCCTCCTCCCCGCGTCCCCCTCCTCCTCCCCGCGTCCCCCTCCTCCCCACGTCTCCCTCCTCCCCCGCGTTCCCCTCCTCCTCTCCTCCTCCTCCCCGCGTCCCCCTCCTCCTCTCCTCCTCCTCCCCGCGTCCTCCTCCCCCTCCTCCTCCCCTCCTCCTCCCCGTCTCCTCCTCCTCCTCTTGGTGACGTGGCGCCACGTCACCAAAATTGGTGACGTGGCTGACCACGTGGCCCGGGCAGCGGGCGGGTAGGTTCGGGCAGCTCCGGGCAGCTGCCCGAGGCCCTTTTTGATGTTAATTGGAATAAGTATGACTCGATTGATCAGTTTTTTACCACAAGGTACTAAAGTGATTTTGGTCGATACCACAGGGTACGAAAGTGGACTTTTCCCTAAAAGTAAACTAGAGGGACGTTGGCGTATATTACCCTCCTACAAAAAAATAAAAAATTTCTCTTTCTTTCTCTTCTTCTTCCTCCCACTTCATCTTCTTCCTCCAACCTTCAACCAAAACTAAATTTCAAACTCAAACCTAAACCTTCCTAGTGAGAATAAAAACTAATTAAAGAGAATAAAAATTCGAAGAATTTTAATTTTGAAAACTCTAATTCGAATTAGAAATCAAATTTTGGGTGTTTGGAGAATTGAAATTGATTTCGAATATGCAATTATGGGCTTTCGAATATGCAATATAATTCTCTAAAAAAAATGCAATATAAGGGAGGGACCCTTGGAGCTAGGTACGGTTGAGTGAGATATTATTGCTGGTGACGAAATTGGAGGGAGATTAAGGTCACTGCTGCCAAGTTGGTGGTGATGATTTGCTGGTCTTATCGCCAAACACCCAGCAACACTCTAAAGGCCTTCAAGGCTGGAGATTAAGGCCACCAAATGCATAGATTAAGGAGATTAAGGCCATACCCTCCAGAGGGCTGAAAAGACCATCATGCCCTCCGCCATCACCACCCATATGGCTCTCACATCCACCAAATTGGTGAATTTACTCTATGGAGTTCAACGTCGGAATCGAGTCCAAGCTCAGCTCGAAAGGGAAGGACCCCCATAAGTACAGCGACCTGAAGCTCCAAAGTTGCAAGCTTTCACCATGTGGACACCGGCGAGTCAGCCTTCAATGTGACAGTGGGACCACAACAAATCTAATTAGGCTTCAAATTAGATTTCTAATTCGGATTGAATTTTTAAAAATCAGGATCTTAAAATTTTGATTCTCTCTAATTAGTTTTGATTCTTTCTAATTAGTTTTGATTCTCATTAAAAATATTTAGATTTATTTTTAAATTTGAATTTTAGTTTTGATTTTGATTGAATGTGGGAGGAAGGAGATGAAGTGGAAGGAAGAAGGGGAAGGAAAGAGGGTTTTTATTTTTATTTTTTTAGTGAGAAGGTATTTTGGTCATTTCAAGTGGGAGTTTACCGGAGAAAAAAAAATATTTTGACTCCAAGAGTCTATTATCATCAAAACTTAGAGACCGGACAATCATTTTTCAAAAGTCAGGGACCCTAAGAAGAGGGTGACCAAAGATCATGAACTTAAGAATAATTTGCCCTAAAATATATCACATCGTTCCATGCATAATTATGTCCGTTCTTTTTAATAGATCTTTTATTGTTTAGTATAATTATCGAATAATTTTTCCCGTAGGGATTTTTTTAAATCTTTTATTTTTAAGGTCTACGTGAAACTAACAATTGGTGAAAGTTGAAATTATTCCTAAATAGTAAATATTAAAAATTAGACAAATTCCTAAATAGATCGGTAAGTCGGCTGATCTCTCCTCCGATATAACTTCTTCTTCCAATCTCTCTCTTAAAATCACTATTAACGGTCACATAAATAAACCATTAATCGTACAAGGAATTTAGGGAGGGGACTCCGATTCGCCGCGACGGAGGAAGAGGAGAATGTCGGCGCCGAGGCCACGCAGATCGACGCCGCTGAGGGACTCCGACCGGACAATGGAAGGCGCCGGGAGCTGGGACTCTCTCGATTGGCTCAAGCTCGACGTAGCTTCTTTCTCTTCGTTTTATATTTTCTTTCTTGATTTGCTTTAATTTATTGACAATTTTTGGATTGTAGAAATTTTTTTAAATTAATTGATTAATGACAGGAGCACGATGAATCGGTTACCCGGCCGCCGCCTCTTCACGGCAGTTACAAGTGCTTGCTCGAGTCGGAGCGCGTCTTCGTTGAGGTTTTTCCCCTAATTTCTTCCTCTTCTCGTTCTTTTTATTATTCTTTATTTGGATTTTTAGGGTTTGTGAATGGGGAGTATAAATGTTGGTGCATTTTCTTGATTGTGTATTCTTTCAGGGACGTGGGATCGTTCTTGTTAACACCGATGAGGCGGGTACCTTGGTGGTGACTAATTTTCGTATGATTTTCATGGTAAGCAATATTTCCTTGTTGCCCCAAGTTTGTCTTCTGGACGATGAAAAGGTTCCAACAGTCAATTGTACGTGCTTGCAATAGTATAATTTATCTCCTTTTTCTTCGTATCTTTTCAAGAGAGAGGGAACCGAAAATATTGTTGCACTTGGTACCATTCCGCTGGCAACAATTGAGAAATTCAACAAATTCGTAAGTTTGAGCTCCTCGCTTATTTGACTTCAGTCCATTTCAGTTCTTTGAATGCCGTTTTGGGAAGGTGATCTCCTGTTATCCGAGCATGTATTATCAATGTCGTTTTTTTTAGAGGTAAGATGAACTTTTATTACTCCATGATAAAAGCTACATCGTGTGATTGTCCAAGTGACCTTTATCAGTGTAGTTGACCTATATTTTTCGCAGTCGAGAATAGGATGCTTCCAGCGATTGGAACATTTTGGTAGTTTATAAGATTTTTAATGTTTGGCAGAGCGGTGGAGTATTTTGGAGGTGTACGATAAATGTGGTTTTTTAATTCTCCATAAGAAATGATTCTATGTATATTATTCAGTTTACATTTATCTCTGTATCAATTTAGTATAATTATGTGTGTTTATATTTCTTCTTTGGGCCATGTGTGTAGGTTGTAAAGAATCAGGCAGCTCCCCGTCAGTCTGAGAAGGTTCCTTCTAGGAGACTTCTTCAGGTTATCGGTATGAACTTTGACTATAACCTCGAAACGGTTTATGTTCATGTTGCTAGCTTATTATGTCTTTGTATATGGTTATAATTCAAAACCATGATTGGTTGCACTCATCTAAAAGAAAAAAAAATACACATGACATAATAGCTATGTCGGGCTTGTAAGGAGTTAGAGCATTTGAGTTTTGAGAATAGAACTTGAGTAGGGTTAGATTGTTGCTAGGGAAAATTTCTTCCTTGTTTCCATTTTGATTATTTGAGCCGTCAAGATTGTTTTGATTGAGATTCTGGCAGATGGTTTTGCTATCTTTTTGGAGGGGGTGGTTTTAATGTAATGTTTTGCATATCCAGTTGGGTCTTGTTTCAGAAAGTAGATTCTGGTGCTACTTTTCTCACCAAACAACTATTCTTGATACTGCAATGTTTATTTGTGATTATTTTGGACCTCATTACCTGCCAACTTTGTTCTGTAGGCAAGGATATGAGGATTGTTGTTTTTGCCTTTCGTCCCAAAACTAAGCAGGTTTTCTTTCAGTTATCACCTCTTTTTTTTGCTTTTGGTTGTCACCACTTCGCCTCGGCAAGAGTCCTGGTTAACTTTTCTTCTAGTTCCCTAGGGTATAGGGCAAGAGAAAAGCATGGTACTGAATCACTGTCATGAAGAATTTTGCATTCGAGGGGCAACAATGCTCTGATATCTACTAATTTGGATGCTTGGATCTAAGACTTTGATATTTCTCAAGTCAATTTGAGGCTGAAAAGAAAATTAATATCAGAGGGCCCATAAATATTTTGCTAGAATCTTTGACTTGTTTCGCGGTTACATTACTGAGATGTCAACATTATTAGAAAGGCTTTAGGCCATTATACCCTTAACCTCTGCATGCTCGAGAACAAGGTTCAAATTTGCGTAGGCCTTGTAACTGTGACTGTCATGGATCCGTGGGAAAGTTTAGTCAGATGAATCAGAAGAAAAAGCCTAATGACAGTTGTTGATCCATTGTGCATCGAGCTTTTGCTGCTTCAGCCTTATGTTTGGCACTGGCTCTCATTTAAATATGAGTACATATGCAGATTCTCAAAGAGGAAAGCATGTACAACTAAACAAGAGAACATATTTCTTCGCTTCAAAAGCTTTCCAAGTTTTGCCCCAACTTTCATCAAAGTCTAATTAACTGTCCTAGGATGGTACCACTTAATGAAAGCAGCCTTCTTGGTCAGCTTTGTAATATCGTCCTTAGGTCTCTTGTTTCTGCTTAAGAGGAGAAGACTACATGGATGCTTTCTTCCTTTGCATTTCTGTCATCCTTTTTCTAATGTATATGGTTTGATTAATGGTTTTAGATTTTCCTATTAATAATGTTCTTAGATTTTCTTTCACAATGCAGAGACGTGTTGTGTATGAGGCATTAGTGAGATGTACAAAACCATCAAGACTCTGGGACCTTTACACATTTGCTTGTGGACCTTTAAAATTCATTAATAGTAACCCAAAAGTTCGGTTGCTGAATGAATATTTTCGTCTTCAGGGAAAAGATTCGCGTACTGCATCCATGGAAATGATTGAACGTGATTCATATACGCTGTCTAATGAGATGTGGAGAATCAGTGATGCGAATTCTGATTATTCAATGTGCCAGAGCTATCCATTTGCGTTGATTGTCCCAAAATCCATTAGGTAAGACATTAAAGATGTAGATCTGAGATAATGCACGGATTTTGTTCATCTGAAATGAAAAGAAATGGCCACTTTTGTTGGAACTACTCTATTGTTGTTCACTGAGGGTGACTTGGGTTGAATTTCAGCGATGAAGAAGTTCTCCAGGCATCCAGTTTTCGAGCCAGGTGTCGTTTACCTGTGGTTTCTTGGTGCCATCCTGGTATAAGCATGCTACACTAATGGCATCTAGGTTTCTGTCTTCAAATATTCTGAGCCTGGTACATCAGTTTATATATTTTGAATACTATTGTATTTTCATTTGTGATTAGAAACTGGAGCAGTACTTGCAAGGTCATCCCAGCCATTAGTTGGCCTAATGATGAATATGAGAAGGTATCTTGCACCATCTGTTTGTACACAAAGAAAGGTAGACACATGTGATATAAGAGATTGTGATGGAATATGATTTACATAGAACTGAAATTTTTAGTATAAATACATGCTGAGAGGTTGATTTCTAGACTTGGTACACAGTGGTTATCATTATAGTTTGGATTTCTGGATTTTCTAGATCTGCTAGTTTATGCAAGGCTTAGTAATTGATCGAGTTTTTATTGCATTGCATAGTAATACAGATGAAAAGCTGGTTGCTGCGCTTTGTTCTCAACTTGGCGGCGAGGGAGGCAAAAGGTATGGTTCTCTTTTTGCAACCAATTTTTTGCTTCTTTCCAGTTAAGTGGTTGGATCCTTTCTTTTCTCCATAAACTTGTTCCAAACGAACTTTGGTTGGCCTATCATGAATGTGCTGCAAGGAATCAGGAATAGGTAGAAGGTAAAATGTGTAATCTGAGAATTTGTTAATGCTGATCAAGTTGTTTAGTTTTCACACGTGCAACGGACTAACTTCAGTGTATGTATGCAATTGACTAGACAAGTCTGTATTCTCAAAAACTATATGATGCAAACACCCCGTTGTGATCTCTATGAATATCCTTACATATCGACTTGACAATGCAAAGAAAATGGATCTCAAACTGATAGTTTATAAATGAAGAAAATCAAATCGTGAACTGTAATGACATGAAGATGATTAATGATAGATGCTATATGAGCCAGAAACTCATTAGGTGGCTACTCTAGCGCGTTTGGGTTTACTCTGACTGATTTCTTTCTAGCAGTCAACTTCTTTGGAGATTCTTCTGGAGGTTTCTACGAAATGTTGCAAACTTCTCATCTGACTATTGTTCTTGTGTTTGTGGATTTCACAGAGATTCTTTTCTTGCCTTCTCGTTGCCTTGCCCCTTTACTAAAGGAAATTGTATATTGCGGATGCAAGACCAAGGAAAAATGCTTTAGCAAATGGTGCAATGGGAGGTGGGTCGGAGTCATCAGCAAATTATTTTCAATCTGAGGTTGGTCGGGTTTGCATTGGTTCACACATCCACTCTATTTCTGATAAGTTTATTTGCATCAATTGTTAATAGTGTGCTCCGTTTATCACTTTTTATCAGGTTGTTTTCTTTGGGATAGATAATATCCATGCAATGAGGGAAAGTCTTTCTTGGCTAAGAGATTACTTAGATACTCATGGCACCACATCATCCGATGGAATGTCTTCTTTCTTGGTTAGTACGTTGTCCTTGTTAGATTTGAATGCTTTTCCTAATGTTGAATGTGCAGGTTGAATAAATATATTGTATTTGTATCATCAACTCATAAAAGCTTTCAATATGAGGGCCTCCATTTTTGTATTCATGATCGTTCCCATTTAAGGACCTAAGGCTTCAGAATCATACTTTCATTGCTCAGAAAAGCTGCGCTAATTTGTTATTAGTTGTTGGAAAAAGTTGCCATGATCAGAATCACTTGATTCATTTACAAAACTATTTGCCGATTACCAAGTCTTCTGGGGACGCTCTACACATCTTATGTTTTACCGACATAGAGACGGTGGTTGGACATGGGGTGGAGGAAATCTCAGTAGTATGTCTGCATCTGTGTCAACTCTTGGAGACAGTGGCTGGTTAGTACATGTGCAGAGCGTTCTGGCTGGTTCAGCCTGGATTGCTGCACGTGTAGCTTTGGAATCAGCATCTGTACTTGTCCACTGCAGGTTTGATTGTTCACCAATCTTGCATTGGATTTTTATATTTGGGAACTTCATCTCATATGTGAAACTGCATGTTTTAGTGATGGATGGGACAGGACCACACAGTTGGTTGCATTGGCTAATCTGTTGCTTGACCCATACTACAGGACATTTACTGGATTTCAGGTGCTAAAAAAATAATTCCTCTTTACTTCTTCATTATTGATATGTTGATGGAACTTTATCCAATATTCTTCTGGCTAAGAGCATGTTTTTGGATGCACTGTTATTCCCAACTATTTCCCCCCAACTTCTGTTGAATTCCTTTCTCTGTGATTAATTCAGTAGCCTGGTTGTGGAATCTGATTTCGCTATCCGTTGTGTTGCTACAGGCACTTGTTGAAAAAGACTGGCTAGCTTTTGGTCATCCGTTTGCTGATCGTGTGGGAATGCCTACTGTCTCAGGAGGTGGAAACTTTCCCGAAGAATTGTTTCGGCAGTCTTCTGCTGGAAGTTTTTCATCATTGCCTGGACGCCAGTCATCAGGGTCATCAACATCTCAAGCTCCCAGTTCTTCTCACGCCCAAAACAACTACTCTCCCATTTTCTTGCAGGTGTGTCTATTTGGCATCATTATCGAGATAACATTGATCTCACAACTTGGAGATTTGTCAAGGTTCCCTTGGACTAACCGAGGCCAACGAAGCTTGCAAGCAAGTGACCTGAGCCAAATAAAAAGAGAAAAAATCTCAAGTATTCGCTTGTTTTTCTATTGCTCTCATGTTTTGGATTTGACATTTTGCAGTGGGTGGATTGCATTTCCCAATTATTACGCATGCATCCTTTTGCCTTTGAATTCTCCTCGGTACGTTCTTGAAAGTTGTTGCTGCTGCTTTGTTGCTGATGTTCGAGATCAATTAAGACTACTTCCCCTTTGTCGTCTGATTCTTCAATGATGTGATTTAGGGCTTCCTGGTGGATTTGATGGATTGCATGCTCTCCTGTCGTTTTGGTAACTTCTTTTGCAATAGGTAATTCCTGTTCCGTTCTCTTAGCTAGCGCTTTGTCTTATCTTGGATCTGTAATGTGCATTTGAGGAGGGAGTAAGACATAATGAGCAGTAAATTCGAAGAGTTTGCAGTATCTTGGGAATATTCGGTGTCTTTGTTGCATTATTTTGTACCTGCTTTGCAAATCTAATGATGATACTATAAAAAGTGGTATTTGGAAAGTAGGAAAGTTTTCTTGAAACACTCAGAGGCTTTAATTTTAGTGTAACATTAAGACATCTTTTAGGACCAGTTAAGTGCTCGGGTTTTTGATTCCCCAAAAAAAAAAGTGTTTTCTCCGTTTTGTTATTGTGTTTTCTCCGTTTTGTTATTACATAGGACTCTTAGTTTACCTTAGAACTGTTGAAGTCATGCATGATTAGGATGTTGTATGCAAATGAGACTCAAATCGGCGTGCCTTTCTGTCACTGTGACTGTTTCAATGCTGAACCTGTAGTTAATGGCTTAGGCTGCTATTGACAGCTAGAGTTAAATTGTGGAGCATTGAGGAAGTTGGAAACCTTACCATTATATCTCTGTATGCCTGCTTTCAATTTCAGTGAAAAGGAGAGGCAACTAGTTGGCGTTTCAGAAGATTGTGGATGTATGTGGGTATATTTGGCCGATTGGCGATCTTCACAGGGGAGGTCTCATGCCCATTACAATCTGTTTTACGATCCGATGAAATATAATGGTCCATTGCTCCCTCCAGCAGCAGCTTTGGCCCCAACTGTGTGGCCCCAATTTCATCTCCGATGGGCGTGTCCTTCTGAAGCCCAAACTGGGGAGCTTGAAGCTAGATGTAGGAATATGTCCTTAACGTTTACAGAACTGCAGATGGTAATACCTCTTTCTTTTATAGTAGTTGATTCCGTTTCATGTCTTTCTTTTGAAGGCACAATGACATAGATAATCATCTCATTTCTCTATACTAGAATACATTGGGTAACTCCCCTCTGCTCTGTCATAGATGTTATTTTCTATATCAGCGAAGTTCATAATATTTCACCATTGTAGCTTGCAACTAGGATGATGTTGTTTAGGGATGAAGTTTTTCACAAATTATTGGCTTTGGCCACATTTGGACAGGCAAAAGAGGCTGCTGAAAAGAAAGCCAGAGAAACCTCAAATGCTTTGGAGTCTCTGTCCGCTGAGTTAAGGAATGAGAAGCAGCGAAGTAGCTCGGCTATGACCTTGGCGAAGAGGGTGAGCAAGGAAAATGAAGCGATAAAGCGTGCCATCCAGGCAATGGGTTGGAAGGTTCATTTTGCAAGTAGCGGTGATACGTCTGCGGACTTTGAAAACAACACCCGGGGCATTTCACAGAGATCGATTTATTCGCCGTCAAGAAGCAAGTCTGATAGTTTTGGTCAGCGTGATGACAAGTCTGACCTCTCTGTTTCAATTACGGTTGCAGCAGAAACCGTTGCCTGTGACAATCCAGTGAGTCGGGTATGTGAATCTCTATGTCCTTCTCTACGCACACGGGATATAGGCTGCAGGTGGCCCGATGGTGGTTGTGCTCAATTTGGTAGTCAATTCATCGGTCTAAAGGCAAACTTCGACGCATTTGATACACTTACCATAAACGATAACTATTTTGACACAAAATGATGCCTTCTCAATCATTGAACATTGCTTGCTGTTGTTTCGTATCTGAAACATCTGGGAAGGTTCTCCCAAAGTGATGCAACCTTTTCCCATGCAGTACTTTTTTCCGAGTATCGTACGGGACTGGAGATGGGGCAAAGGGAGACCCATAATTTTTACAGGGGTCCAAACACTAATAGGATGAGTTACGTAGATCTGACCGAGTCAATGCAGATAACCGTTCCAGGGAAGTGCCGCGGTGGTTTCGTGTTGTCAGACACTGGGATAGATTTGCATCTTACCATGTCTGCTGAAGTAACTTCTGCAGATTAAGCGGAGGTTGAGATTATAGCGGAGAAATTATTTTCCTTATGGGCTGGAGATGACTTGGAATATCTAAAAGTCGATTGGCTCAAAATTATTGAAGAATGCAACGCCGAGGCCGAGATTTAAGAGATTTGTGCCAAAGAGTTTTCTATCTAGTGACTTATGTTATCTAGATTAGTGAATTTCTTTTGCCTTTTTAGGAGAACTGTCGTGCTTAACGGCACATTAGGTGTAGTGTACATTGGGTAACCTTTTGATGGGTAATAAATATTTTACGTATAAAAAAAAATTCTGCAGATTAAGAATTTTTGTCGGGATTAGATTCTACATAGGACAGAGGCAAGAGACTTGGTGCAAAATACTGTGTACAGTAATGACCAACTACCTTCCAATTTTGGGTCATTAAAGCTCTTCTAGTGATTCAAGATCCTAGGTGCTTGCTTATTGTCAGGTTTGATATGAAGAATGTGCCCCTAAATTGCCCGTGCAAACAAAATTGTTGGAGCCAAGTATGTAACTGTTCGATATCTTTGATTAAACTAAAATGATCATTCACAACATAGAGTATAATGCAAGCAACCTGAACCTGACGGTTCAATTGCGAGAAACCCACTTTCGGCACATAAAATAATCATCAGTGGAATCCGAGCACAAAGTTGGATTAACACAATTTTCGAAATGAATCATGATCCAAGAGGAGGAACCCAGAATTGCGAGGAGAATACATATTAAATCTGAAAAATTATGGTTTGGAAAATTATAAACAAACAAGCAAGCAAACTAGTTGAGTCCCTGCGCACATAATCGATTCGTCATCATCAACTCTTCCTGCTCATCCATTTCCTATTGCAACGACATCAAACCATTTTTGTGCTTTGAGACCTTTGAAACTTTGGCATTAAGACAACATCCTGACGTGGAGCCTAATTCATGTCCCACCATGCACAATGCTCAAGTCATTACTAGCCTGCAGAGTGCAGCCAGAGGTATTCATAACATCAATCAGAGCTAATTTTTGAAACAGAGGAATGTAATATTTTGCTTCTGCAAAGTTCAAAGAAGGAAAAAAATATAAGCAATAAGATTCCCCGACTCTAAATATAAAATTTTGCATTCTATTGATAATACAAAATATTGATGAAGCATAAATTAGGAGTGCCATTATTTAAAGGCTATTATTAAAAAATTCTACTCATATTTAACCTAGATTATTTGGTATAATGGTTTTCGGATACAATGTAATTTTTTTAAAAACGATTTATGTTTTAGTTGTTGTCATGCAGTTAAAGTTCACACAGGTAACTCCCACTACTGCAATTCCCAAAGATAAGTAGATTTGACGGCTGGATTAGCAAAAAATATATAAGAAGAATTCACGAGAGGAAGTTCAGCCTTTTCTTAATAAGAGCAGCTCCAAACTATACATTGGTCAAGAACGTTACTTTTTTTATTTGTATATTAAATATAGCGATAACAACTTTGTTTAAAAGTTTCGCACTTTTGGAGTGTAAAAGATTATCCGCATTCCTTTAGTTTATATATATATATATATTTGAGTTGAGGAAAAGTTGTAATTTACTCTATAGATTTTTCAACGGTTCTTTTTTACTAGAATCTCCATATCCAACCCAAAATTTTAAGCCAATGAGTAGGTGGATCTTTCACACTTATAAACTGGCCCATCACACTCGCAGCTAACGATGTAGTAATCCCAACACGCCCCCTCAAACAAAACTCATCAGGGTAAAATTTGCATGGGCTTTTTTTCACTTTGCTAACGTGCCATGACATGGGGGTGGCAACGGGCCATAAGTCTCACAGGAGCAATTGGCTCTGATACCATATAGAAATTTTCATATCCTACTCAAAACTTTAAGGCGATAGGTTGGTGGATTTTCCACACATATAAACTTGCCCTCCACTCTTGTACTAAGTTGTTGAAGAAGAAGACAAAAAAAAGACGACAAACATTCGGCCTCTAAATTGATGAGTGGAATCCGAGCATAAGATAGAAAGTGCATGGGTGAATCGTAAAGTAAAAGTTGGCAAGTTATGAATGCATGTACAAGGAAGGAAGGATGGATGGATACTTGGCCATCTCACAATTGGTAGCTACTGTTGAGTTGGACCGGTTCACCATCGACTTCAATGTTAGGAATGTGAGAGATGGAGGGCCAATCCTCTCCCTAGTTGGTTCCACACTTCTCACTCAGCTTTGGGCATGAGGAGATATCTAAGCGATTTAATGAGGTGAGGTTTCCCACCCATGTCGGCATGGACTCCAATTCTTCACAATCTTCAATCTCGAGTGTCTCTAGAGAGGTGAGATATTGAATCCCACTAGGAAGAGACGTCATCTTTTCACAACCATTAATTCGAAGAAAATGCATGTCTAGGGATGCAATATTTTGGAGGGCCTCCTCATGAAAATCTTTAATTTCCAGGATGGACAGAGATTGTAGCGGAGGAGGAGAGAGACTAGTACCCATGCTAGTCGAAGGTGGTTTGGCCTGCTTCAATGTCTCCTCCAACAGCTCCGCACTAACACATATTAAGTTAAGATCTTTGAGAGATGGAAGCTCGGGCATCCATCCCTTGAGGTTGGGGCACCAATAGATCTCAATTTGAGAAAAACGAGATAACTGGTAATGGAGCAGCTCCTCTCTGGTCGATGTGCTCCACCAACCCTTCAATTCAAGGCAATTCTCGACAATGAGTTTCTCCAAGCTAGGGAAGAAATATGACGTGTCTGCTCCTCTGGTATTTTCGCTGTTGTCTATCATGTACTCCAACCCCTGCAATCCATGTACTTCCATATAGGCAGCCCATCTAACGACGGCAAGTACTTACAATTCCTGCAATCAATAATCTGAATCTTAACTAGATTTTGAAGAGAGGAAATCCACTCTGGGAACCTCACTCCTCTGCAACCTCCCACTCTCAGCTTTCTTAGGTCCCCGTGCGGCTGCAATGCTTCCAATGACTTCTCCTCTTAACTACTGTCCTCAACTTCTTGTGGGTACCTCCATTCCAGTGTCAAAGATCGAAGATAGGGCTTGTCCTTCAAGTTGGCCACCTCAGATGCACCTTTTTTCACACGTTGTAGATTGCATATTTTTAAATTTCCCTTCAGCATGTTCAACTTCTCTAGCTCATCCAGCTCACCAGCAGCATGTCTCCTGCTCTCATTGGACAAGACAAATCGTAACAACACCTCCAAGGAGGTCAACTTTCCTATCCCTAGTGGCATCTCTTGCAAATTATCACACCACTCGACTCCAAGACGGATCAGATTGACCAACTTCTTCATGTCTCTTGGCAGTTTCTTAAGCGATCTACATCCGTCCAAGTTTAGCTCTTGCAAATTATGCAAGTGTGTAATGGAATTAGGAAGTCTCAATGTTTTGACTCCAAGAGAGGTCAAGTTACCTGAATCCCATTAGGAAGAGATGTCATCCTTCTACAATAAATAATTTGAAGAAGATGAATGTCTAGGGATGCAAGATTTTGGAGGGCCTCATCATAAAAATCTTCAATTTCCTTGATGGACAGAGATTGTAGCGGAGGTGGAGAGAGACTAGTACGAGTGCTAGTCGAATGTGGTTTGGCTTGCTTCAATATTTCCTCCAACAGCCCCACACTAACAAATAATAAGTTAAGATCTTTGAAAGATGAAAATTAAGGCATCCATACCTTGAGATTGAGGCACCAATAGATCTCTAGTTGAGAAAGACGAGGCAACTGGTAATGGAGCGGCTTCTCTGTGGTCGATGTGCTCCACCATCCCTTCAGTTTAGGGCAACTCTGGACAATGAGTTTCTCCAAGCTAGGGAAGAAACATGACGTGTCTGCTCCTGTGGTATTCCCGATGTTGTCTATCATGTACTCCAACCCCTCCAATCCATTTACTTCCATATGTTTAAGAGCGTGCAGCCCATCTAATGACAGCAAGTACTTACAATTCCCACAATCAATGATTTGAATCTTAACTAGCTTTTGAAGAGAGGAAATCTATTCTGGGAACGTCACTCCTCTTTAACCTCCCACTCTCAACTTTCTTAGGTTCTCGTGCGGCTGCAATGCTTCTAATGACTTCTCTTCGTTGCTCATGTCTTCCACTTCATCTGAGCACCCCCAATCCAGTGACCAATATTGAAGATGGGGCTTGTCTTTTAAGTTAGCCACCTCACACTCCCACACACCTTTCTTCACTCTCTGTAGATTGGCTAGTCCCAATTTCCCCTTTAACTTCTTCAAATTCTGTAGCTCATCCAGTCCACCAATAGCATTTGTCCTCCTTCCATAGGAAAAGCTGAATTGTTCCCTATCCCTCTTGGCATCTCTTCCAAGCTGTCGTATTCATCTACTCTAAGATAGATCAGATTTACCAACTTCTCCATATCCCTTGGCAGTTTCTTAAGTTCCTTACATCCGTCTAAGTTTAGCTCTTGCAAGTTGTGCAATCGTGTAATAGAATCAGGAAGCATCTCAATTTGTAAATTCCAAGAGAGGTCAAGATGCCTCAGGTGCTTCAATTTGTAAATGGAACCTGGCAATTCCTTAAACTCACCATCCGGTAGTACTAGCAATCACAAGTATCTCAACTCATCAAGAATCATACTAAGGTACTCTTTTGCGGCTATTCCCTAAAAAATCAAGGTTCGTGCTTTCTTCGCCTTCCTTCCCTTAAGCAGAGGAGCCACATCTTGCCATCCTATTTCATTTGAATACTCCTGCAAAGACATGTGTCAAATTTTTCTTGCAACAGTTGTTCCACTCGCACTGCCATATACCCATAGTTTGGTCTCCTCTCCTGCAACCGATGTAACCAAGTCGTGCATAAAGTCATGCATTTTACATTTTACTAGTTCACCATATTTATTTATTTTTCTACCTGAAAAAATGTTTTCTAGACAAGATATCTCAAATTGTCTTCCAAAATTATGCCTTCATTTCTAAAGTCAGTGTAACCTTGAGCCTTCCAGTATTTCACTAGTGTGGATATATCAAATACGTAATCTTTGGGGAATATGCTAAAAAAAGCCAAACACTGTTTTAAGTTTGAGGGGAGATGATTGTAGCTCAACTTCAATGTCTCTATGATATGGACTCTTGGATCCAATTTTGAGAGCTCTTCATCTTTGAAGTATTGCCACTCGGACTCCTTTGATTGGGTATACAACAAGCTGCCTATTGTTCTTATTGCCAGAGGAAGTCCACAACATATTGCTGCAATTTTCTTCCCCAACTTCTCAAACTCTTCATTAGGAGGTTTCCCCTATTTGAATGCCGCTTTTTGGAATAAATCCCACGACTCTATTTTAGATAAACCTTTCAATTTATAAGTTTGCACTAAGCATGTTATTTCAGCTGCAACCTAGCTTCGGGTGGTTACTAGAATTCTGCTTCCTGGAGCGCAACAGATGATGAGATCACTCAACCGAATCCACTTTTCCCGATCTTCATTCCATATATCATCTAATACAAACAATTATCTTTTCCCCTTAACTCTCTCGTGAAGCTGGCTCTTAAGTGCTCCTATCCCAAGATTTTCATCAGGTCTCTTCTTATCAATATTTTCGATCATCTTCTCAACAATAGATTTGACATTGAAAATATCAGATACATAAATCCATACTTTTAAATCGAATTGTGCTTCCACCGTCTCATCATTATATATCATTTGAGCAAGTGTTATTTTCCTCATACCTCCTAGTCCAACAATGGGAATGACCACCACATTCTCTTCATGGCCAGCCAACAAAAGACTCACGAGCTCCTTCTTATCATCTTCTCTCCCAATGAAGGTGCACACGAGTGAGCGTCCTTGTCATGATTCATCTCAAAATCTTTTTCGACGATATTCTGGTTCAAGTGGAACTTCTTCCTATTCTCAGCAACTTCATCTAGCTTCTATTATGACCAAAAATCCAAACAGAAAATGAAGTCAGTCCGATGACAGCAGGGTGGCAAGGGGGGAGCGATGAGCGGTTGAAAAAGTACGAAGGTCAACGACTGGGGTAGATTTCTACCGAAATAAGTTTCGGTCAATAACCTCAAGACACCGTCAAGAGGGCATCTGAATGCATACGAGATACACTCAGATGAGAGCCAAGGTCGATGTAAATCGACCGAGACAAGGTTCTCCACCCGCAACCATCGAATATGCAACGAGATTCAAAAAGATCTCAGATCAGACAACAGTCGAACCAAGCAAAAACAGAGGCAAATAAATATAACCCCGAGCCCACGAGACTCGAGATCAAACACAGAAGCCATAAACAGGAACAAAAGCAACGGTAAAAGCAAGAAATAAACAAAAGTACAAAGGACCCATCGGACCGAAGGGGAGGCCACTGTAATACCCTCACACTTCAACCAAATTTGTTACAACAAAATAAGATTAGTTTTGGAAGGATTTAGGCTTAGTCCGTCGTCGTTGGGTAAAATAGTAGCTTCCTCATCCGGATTCCAAATTAGGTGATTTCAATTTGTGTGGATTTATAACATCTAGATCTATAACTTCTTTGAGTTTTGTGATTTATGAAATAATCTGGCTGGAACAAAGTAAGAATTTAAGGTGCTCTAATATAGGTCTGATTTTATCAGTATTAAAAATATTTGTTATGTAATTTTATTTAAGTTAACCTAAAATTTAAATTTACTATTCAATTTCATGATTAGCCATATTATGTTCGGTAAATTAGGTAAAGTATATTTAGCTATCCAGTGATAAGATTTATAAATAAAAATGAGACGGATTAAGAGTTAGTTAAATTTTAGCTTGTAGGGCTGGATAAGAAATATATATATATATATATATATATATATATATATATATATATATATATATATATATATATATGGTATGAAAGAAGGCAGCATACCAAATAAAATCGGGATAAAGTTGGATATGAATAACTTTATGAAATAAGGATATAAGGATAAGAGCAAAAGAAAATAAATTAAGAGAAAGAAAAGAAGGGTGAAACGTGGATGTAAAATAGGTTGACACCAAGAGAAAAGTAAAAGCAAGCGGTAGAACTTGGAAGTATAAGTAGCTAGAAAATAAAGAGAAGTAAGCTATTGAAAAACCGAAACAAAGAGAAGAAGGGAAAAAAATCAGAGAACAGAACCGAAGGAAAAAGAAAAAGAAAAGAGAGTTGGAGACAGATGAAGATAGAAAAAGGATGTTAAAATGGTAAGAAAATTTTTAATAGTCTCATGTAAATTATGGAAATATAATTAGTATCCAATTATAAGATTGGTAAGTTAGTAAATAAATATAGATGAGAAATATGAATTTTGTAACAATTTCACATGAGAATTAGATGACCATGAATTTGCTTGTTAGTTACGGGAACAGGGAGAATTAAGATCTTGTCAAATAAACATGAGTTTGAATGTAGGAGAATATAGAAAGAAACTAACAAAATAGAAAAAGAACTCAGGTAAGTAAATTTTTGATCATTTTAATGTGAATTATTGGAATATAACTACTATTGTTTATGAATTGATAGGTTAGAAGGAAGCTATTTAGACCGAACATGGTACACTGTTCAAGCAAGTGGTTAATTATTCTTTTGACTAGTTAACTGATGTTTGAATCCGAGTCCCACGAGTTGTAAAATGAAGCACGGAGCTTCTCTTTGAATAGTTTGAGCAACCATTGTCTGTAAGTGGATACCACCTTATTGTATGACTCCAGCTGAAATGAAAGAGTTGAAAGATCGGTTGCAAGATTTATTGAATAAAGGATACATAAGGCCTAGTGTTTCTCCTTGGGGAGCCCCAGTGCTATTTGTGAAGAAGAAAGATGGGAGCTTACGATTGTGCATAGACTACCGTAAGCTGAATAAGGTAACTATACGCAACCGATATCCTCTTCCGAGAATAGATGATTTGTTTGATCAGTTGCGGGAATCTAAATAGTTTTCTAAGATTGACTTGAGATCGGGGTATCATCAGTTACAGATTAGAGAGATGGGCATTCCAAAGATGGTATTTTGGACTCGATATGGTCATTATGAGTTTTTGGTTATGCCATTTGGATTGACTAATGCCCCAGCTGCCTTTATGGATATGATGAACAGAAATTTCAAGCCTTTCCTAGATCAGTTTGTGGTTGTGTTTATTGATGATATATTGATTTACTCTATTGATCAGGAGGATCATGAGAGACACCTTAGGCAAGTGTTGCAGATGCTACGAGAGAAAAAGCTATATGCTGAATTCTCAAAGTATGAATTTTAGCTTCAAAGTGTAGCTTTTCTAGGACATGTGGTGTCTAAAGATGGAGTGTCAGTTGACCCAAAGAAGGTAGAAACTGTTGTGAATTGGCCTACCCCAGCTAATGTTACTGAGATACGTAGCTTTTTAGGTTTAGCAGGGTATTATCGACGGTTTGTCAATAGATTCTCTACTTTGGCACCACCATTAACTCGGCTAACTTATAAAAATGCCAAGTATGAATGGTCGGGTAGGTGTGAAGAGAGTTTCCAAGAATTGAAGGATCGATTAACACATGCACCTATTTTGGTTCTACCTTCTAGATCATGTGGATATTCAGTTTATTGTGATGCTTCAAGAGTGGGTTTGGGATGTGTTCTTGTCAAGTTAGCTTTAAGAATATTTATAACGACATTGGCAACGGCATTCTAAATAGTTAGAATAGAGAACCTTTCAAGATACCGCTCTAAATTTCCAACGAAAAAATTAAAGCGTTCCCTCGGTCTATTAGTGAACTATCTCTCCAGGGATTCAATTAACACAAAATAGGAGTTATGGCTACACAAAGAAAGAGTTACAGGAGTTTATCTCTTTTTTCTATGCAATACAAGAATGGTATTGCTTATGCCTCTAGACAGCTGAAGAAACATGAAGAGAATTATCCAATCCATGATTTAGAAATGGCAGCAGTTGTGTTTGCATTGAAGATTTAGAGCACTACTTGTATGGTGAGAAGTTTGAGATATATACAGATCATAAAAGCCTCAAGTATATCTTTGAGCAACGAGATTTGAACTTAAGACAGAGGAGGTGGATGGAGTTACTTAAGGATTATGACTGCACCATTAACTATCACCCTGGGAAAGCTAATGTGGTAGCTGATGCTTTAAGTCATAAATTCTTAATTCAGCCAAAGTTTCTAGCAGAGATACATATGAGACCTACCTTGCCAGGACGGGTTATGAAATTATAATGGGAGGATCCAGAGGTTATTGTGATGATGGAACAAGTTGAACAGGGTGAATTACCTAAATTTTGACTTAGTGCTAATGGTGTCTTGTATTTTGGTTCTCGAGTGGTTGTACCTGATGTTGGAGATCTAAGAAAGGAACTATTGACTCAAGCCCACCAAGCGGTCTACAGTATGTACCATGGATCTACAAAAATGTGCCATGATTTAAAATGCAATTACTGGTGGCAAGGTATGAAAAAGGATATTGTAAATTTTGTTTCGAAGTGTCTGACTTGTCAACAGGTAAAAGCAGAGCATCAGAGACCTTCTGGATTACTACAACCTCTTGAGATTCCAATGTGGAAGTGGGAGCAGATAATAATGGATTTGTTAGTAGGGCTTCCAACTACTTCCAAAGGTTATGATGCAGTGTGGGTTATTGTAGATAGATTGACAAAATCTTCACATTTCCTACCAATAAAGAGTCCATATGATGCAAGTAGGTTTGCTCAGATATTTATGGATGAAATTATTTGCCTTCATGGTGTACCAGTTTCAATTGTATCTGATCGTGGAACTCATTTCACATCAAGGTTTTGGGAGAAATTTTAGGAGGCTATGGAAACTCGTTTGGATTTGAGTACGGCCTTTCATCCTCAAACAGATGGTCAGTCTGAGCGTGTTATTCAGATATTGGAAGATATGATGCAAACTTGTGTCATTGATTTTGGAGAAAGTTGGGATCGTTATTTGCCATTGATGGAGTTTTCTTATAATAATAGCTACCAGTCAAGTATCAAGATGGCTCCATATGAAGCTTTGTATGGAAAAAAAATATAGATCACCGTTATGTTGGAATGAGGTTGGTGAAAAATAATTATTGGGTAATGACTTGGTGCAAAAAACCAATGAGAAGATACAGTTGATTTGATAAAGGCTGGAAATAGCCCGGAGTCGGCAAAAGTCATACTCAGACAAGAGGCGAAAGGATATTGAGTTTGATGTGGGACTACATATTTTTCTCAAGGTTTCACCTATGAAGGGAGCAATGAGGTTTGGAAGAAGGGGCAAACTCAGTCCTAGATATATTGGCCCATTTAAGATTTTGGAGCGAGTTGGACCAGTGGTATATCGATTGGCTTTGCCACCATCTTTGTCACATATTCATCCAGTATTTTATGTCTCCATGCTTAAGCGATACTTGCACGATCCTACTCATATTTTGGAGCCACATAAAGTAGAGATAAGTAGAGATTTAACATATCAGGAGAATCCAATAAAGATTTTGGTTGTGAAGTTAGAAAGCTTCGGAATAGAGAACTTCCGATGGTCAAGGTTGAATGAAAAAATCGTTCCTTGGCTGAGACAACTTGGGAAATAGAGGAAGAGATGAAAACTAAGTACCCACATCTATTTGTATGACAAGTAAGTTAACCTGTCATTAAAAAAATTCGGGGACCGAATTTTATAAGGAGGGGAGACTGTAATACCCTCACACTTCAACCAAATTTGTTACAACAAAATAAGGTTAGTTTTGGAAGGATTTAGGCTTAGTCCGTCGTCGTTGGGTAAAATAGTAGCTTTCTCATCCGGATTCTAAATTAGGTGATTTCGATTTGTGTGGATTTATAACATCTAGATCTATAACTTCTTTGAGTTTTGTGATTTATGAAATAATCTGGCTGGAACAAAGTAAGAATTTAAGGTGCTCTAATATAGGTCTGATTTTGTCAGTATTGGAAATATTTATTATGTAATTTTATTTAAGTTAACCTAAATTTTAAATTTACTATTCAATTTCATGATTAGCCATATTATGTTCGGTAAATTAGGTAAAGTATATTTAGCTGTCCAGTGATAAGATTTGTAAATAAAAATGAGACGGATTAAGAGTTAGTTGAATTTTAGCTTGTAGGGTTGGATAAGAAAAAAAATAAATATATATGGTATGAAAGAAGGCAGCATACCAAATAAAATGGGGATAAAGTTGGATATGAATAACTTTATGAAATAAGGATATAAGGATAAGAGCAAAAGAAAATAAATTAAGAGAAAGAAAAGAAGGGTGAAACGTGGATGTAAAATAGGTTGACACCAAGGGAAAAGTAAAAGCAAGCAGTAGAACTTGGAAGTATAAGTAGCTAGAAAATAAAGAGAAGTAAGCTATTGAAAAACCGAAACAAAGAGAAGAAGGAAAAAAAATCAGAGAACAGAACCGAAGGAGAAAAGAAAAAGAAAAGAGAGTTGGAGACAGATGAAGATAGAAAAAGGATGTTAAAATGGTAAGCAAATTTTCAATAGTCTCATGTAAATTATGGAAATGTAATTAGTATCCAATTATAAGATTGGTAAGTTACTAAATAAATATAGATGAGGAATATGAATTTTGTAACGATTTCACATGAGAATTAGATGACCATGAGTTTGCTTGTTAGTTACGGGAACAGGGAGAATTAAGATCTTGTCAAATAAACATGAGTTTGAATATAGGAGAATATAGAAGGAAACTAACAAAATAGAAAAAGAACTCAGGTAAGTAAATCTTCGATCGTTTTAATGTGAATTATTGGAATATAACTACTATTATTTATGAATTGAATGGTTAGAAGGAAGCTATTTAGATCGAACATGGTACAACGTTCAAGCAAGTGATTAATTATTCTTTTGACTAGTTAACTGATGTTTGAATCCGAGTCCCACGAGTTGTAAAACAAAGCTCAAAGCTTCTCTTTGAATGGTTTGAGCAACCATTGTCTATAAGTGAATATTCTTTGTAACATGTGTTTAGTTAACTGATGTACTTTATTTGGCGTACTTTTAAATAATTTGAAATGTGATATTGGGTTTGGTTTTAGTCTATTTGATATTTGAGGTTGCTTTGGATTGTCTGTGTATGTATGTGAATTTTGAAAAGTTTGGTATATGATTTGTGTGATGGCGGATGAAGAGGTCTACCCGTGACCAACCGGAGATGTTGGCATATGTGCACATATTTTGAGGATACATTGGATATGTATACGATATGATATTTGGCCGGCGGGGTTGGTTTCTGGTGGCGCTTTTAAGATATGGTATCCTCGTGTCGGCGTGGGAGTGACACTATCTAGACCTATCTGAAGTTCATCCGAATTGTGTTATATATTCTGTGAAAGTCTATCTGAAATTTTGATTACGCGTGAATTCTTTGATGACCTTATCTGTGAAGTGGTCTTTTGTTGTCTTAGTTGTGTGTTAGTATTTGGCTGGGTTTGATGGGAACGACTGGTTGGTTAAATATAGGGAAAAGTCTACTTTAGTACCCTACGGTATCGACCAAAATCACTTTAGTACCCTGTGGTAAGGGCCTCGTGCAGCTGCCCGGAGCTGCCCGAACCTACCCGAACCCTGCCCGGGCTACGTGGCCAGCCACGTCACCAATTTTTGATGACGTGGCACCACGTGGAGAGGAGGATGAGGAGGAGGCGGGGAGGAGGGGGAGGAGGACGCGGGGAGGAGGAGGAGGAGGAGGAGGAGGAGGAAGGGAGGAGGAGGAGGAGGAGGAGGACGCGGAGGAGGAGGACGCGGGGAGGAGGAGGAGGAGGAGGAGGAGGAAGGGAGGAGGAGGAGGAGGAGGAGGACGCGGAGGAGGAGGAGGCGGGGAGGAGGAGGAGGAAGAGGAGGAGGAGGAGGAGGACGCGGAGGAGGAGGACGCGGAGGAGGAGGAGGAGGAGGGAAGGAGGAGGAGGACGTGGGGAGGAGGAGGCGGAGGAGGAGGAGGAGGGGGGAAGGAGATGGATTCCGAGATTTTGGGTCCTCCGCGTCCTCCTCTCCTCCTCCTCCTCCTCCTCCCCGCCTCCTCCTCCTCCTCCCCGCGTCCTCCTCCCCGCGTCCTCCTCCACCTCCTCCTCCTCCTCTGCGTCCTCCTCCTCCTCCTCCTCCTCCTCCTCCTCCTCCTCCTCTCCGCCTCCTCCTTCCCTCCTCCTCCTCCTCCTCCTCCTCCTCCTCCGCATCCTCCTCCTCCTCCTCCCCTCCTCCTCCTTCTCCTCCCTGCCTCCTCTCCGCATTAATTAAGACATAACGAAATCAGAGGGGTGGTCGTAGAGACCAGCCCCTCCGGTAGCCACATGGGGGCTCCAATTTGTCCTAGCTGATGAAGGATCAGAGCCGAACAACACGAAAATAGACAGTGGTTGTCGGCGACGTCCTGACTTCAGACAACGGTGGTGTGCTACGGTGGACTGTGACTCTTGCTACGACCTGAAGTCGACGGTAGATCTGATTCCTGTCAGCGGGACCTATATCTGATTTTTAATCAACGGGCGAGGGTAGACCTGTAACTAGGGGTGAGTTCGGTGCAGATTTTCACACCGAATTGCACTTTTGGTTTCGTGAAAATCTGTACCGTCGGTGTGGCAGTGTCGAAGAAACCCGCGGTGGTGCGGTTTGACAGTTTTGCAGTTTTATGGTGCGGTTTGCATCGAAAGAATTGGGCCCATTTCGTTAAGCCCATTTAGTGGGCCCAAATTTGAAAAGAAGCCTTTTCACACAATCATACTCGCCCATTAGAAAAAAAAGTCCAATTCTCGGCTATATGATGTTACATACATACATACATCAAGAGAACATCCTCGGCTATTATACATACATACATACATACATACATACATAATTACGATTTTGCGGTCGGTCGATGTGGTTTCAAACCAGCACCGAAACCAAACCACACCAATTCGATATCGGTTTAAAATCACACCAGGACACCGATTGGAGCTGTAGTTTAGATTTTATCGGTCGGTCAATTTGGCCGTTTTTTGAGTTTTTGGCTCACCCCTACCTGTAACAACTTGATGAGGATGAAATGAGAAGGATGGAGGCTACAAGGATGGATGAGGGTGGAGGCTAGAAGGATGGAGGAGGGTGAATGATGGAAGGATGGAACGGCAGCTGATGAGTGTGGAAATACTCTATCATCTATGTATGTTTTAGTGTTGATTTTCCATTATTTCTAGTGTTTTTGTGTGTTATGTATTGTTGTATTGTTATATTTCATGCTTTGAATGTTTTTGTGTAGTCCTTGTAATTTTCATTGAGTTTCGTTCATGTTTATTACTAAGAGACTTTGTGGTGATGCGAGAAAGATATTGGTGCACTTTGGAGCGTGTCAAAGGCGATTGGATCAGCCGTGAAGAATGGTGCACGATTGGGACCGCGATGACACTGGGCAGACTAACCTCGAGTGACTCAAATAAATATAACTTTCACAAACGAAGTCTGATGAAGATGGGTGAGGCAGTTCTGGAAAGAAGACATATGTGGCTACAAATTTGTCTGGATGGTCTTCTTTAAATTCGAAGTCTAAGAGGGTAAAAAATACGTACAAAGTTAAGCTTTAAATCTGAGAACTTGCCTAACCAAAATTGGCCCAAATTCATGGCCCATTTCGGGCCCATTCAGGATTTGCCCATGATTTTTCATGGCTCGCACTCCACCACTTCATGGCTGGCATTCCATCACCTAACTCACCAACTCCACTCCACTACCTCCCCCTTTCACTCCACTACCTCCCCCTTTTACTCTACTACCTCTCTTTTAAAAGGGAAAAAGGAGGTTGGCTCATCATTTTAGGAGCTTGTAGAGAAAAACTTGGCCAACCATTGTAGAGTTTTTGGAGAGTAAGTGTAGAGAGAAATTGAGAGAGCTTAGAGATGAGGCTTGTAGAGAAGCTTGGAAGGATCTTGAAGAAGGAGCTGGGAGGGAGCTCTTGAAGACTCATTGAGCTTTCTTAAACTCTATCTTTATGTTCATGTTTTATTTACATTGTTCAATGGATAATTTGTGTGATTTGATGAATATATGTGAGTAGTTGATTTGTGGGTTAGGTGCCTTGATGGCATCTACTTAGCCTATAGTTTAGTGAGGTTAAAATGTCAAGGTTTGTGAACTAGTTAATGAGTTTAATGCTTAATCTTGTTTGATCACCTTGATTATGAACTCAATTAATTCTAATTGCTGGGAGGGGTTAGGATTAATGGACTATTTAACTAGTTAACTAGTTGCCTATTGATGAGGGATCTCATTAGGTAGTTAGTTGTCCATAGAGTGATTGTTATAATTGATAATTAGTTAGATTAGGTGGCTAATTAGTCACGGGAGTATAATTAGTTTAACTAAACCTAATTAATAGTTAATTTAGACTAATTAATCGCGGGAGCGTTAATTAGTTACTTTAGAAATACCCGGACCATAATACAAACTTAATAAACTCCATATGCTATTTGGTTATCTAGGTGTCATTGGTACCAAGCCCACTCTTTCCTTTATTGTTTAAATCTTCTTATAATTTAGTCGTTGTAGTAACCAACTCGTGTTTGGAATTGACAAATGCATTACTTATAGTCCTAAACTAGTTGTCGAGTCATATTGGTGGCCTAGAACTTAGTCCTCATGGAACGACAATCCCGTACTTACTCTTTATTGCAAGAGGGGCAAAAAAATCCCTCCTAACAGCAGCCCACAAGGGTTGGTTGATTAGATTTTTTAGAAAAAACTGGATATGGCTCCAACGAGGGGAGAGATATTTTTGGATTTTTTTTAGATCAGAGATATTTTTAGGTTTTTAATATAGCAGAAGAGTTGGTCTTTCGATTTGTTTATTTGGCAACAGAGGTTTTTCAAATTCAATTGATGACAAATTTCTAACAATGGCAGTTTTTTACGGCTAATATTTGGTTAAAAAGATGTCAAACCTATATAGTACTAAATGAATATTTTTTTCAACTTTTTAAACCATCCACGTCTGCATTATAGGAAAATGGACATCAGCTGACAAAAAATAATCATGGATAAGAATTTATCAATAAAATTGTGCATTTGGGAAACCTATATCACAAAAATAAACAAGACGGAAACATGGTATCTGTTTGAAAATGCGTAAACCAAGGTGCATCGAAGTGAACTTTTCCAGAAAAATGCAAACGTCGCCGTTTTTAAACCAGTTAACGTTCCCGATCCAATAGAACACCATCATCCACCCGTTACCCCTCTCTGTTTAAACGGATCCGTTACTGTTTCCCTCTCCCCAAATAAAACTGATTCCCCAAACTCACGCCGTACCCAATCCCCGTCCATCTCCCTCAGCTTTCTCCTCCGTCACCCTAACCGCCGTTAACGCCGTCCGTTCCCCCTCTCCCCGCCCAAATCCAAAATTCCCAATCCCTCTCCTCGAAACCCTAACCCTAAAAATAATTTAAAAACCTCGGGAAATGGCCGCCGATGAGGAACACTTCCCGCTGATCAACGACCCCACTCCGCCGCTGCACCCTCCTACGACGTCCGTCCACCCCGACGCGGAGTCCGTCAACGGCGGTGACTACTTTCCCGCCGCCGGATCCATGCCCGACCCGGCCACGCCCTCCTCTAAGCGCCACCACGGGCACCTGAACTACTACTACAACGTGAGCAAGAGGCAGAAGCCGGGATCGAGCCGGAGCGGAGAAGCGGAGGCGGACCCCGGCCGGGAGGCGGTGGAGTACCGGTCGTCCGGCGGCGGCGGGGACTACCGGAAGGACAGAGAAGAATGGAGCGACACAGCGATCTCGTGCTTGCTGGAGGCATATACGGAGAAGTACAACCAATTGAACCGGGGGAACCTGAGGGGGAGGGACTGGGAGGAGGTAGCGGAGGCGGTGAGCGAGCAAGGCGTTACGGGGGGCAACCGGAAGAGCGTGGAGCAGTGTAAGAACAAGATCGACAACTTGAAGAAGCGGTATAAGGTTGAGGTGCAGAGGGTGAGTAGCGGGGGCGGTAGTAGCTGGCATTGGTTTAAGCATATTGAGGAGATAATGGGGGCTCCTGGCGGGAAGAGCGGAGGAGGCGGGGGAGGGGAGAGCGATGTTGCGTGGGGGAATGGCGGTGGTACTAGTGGAGGTGGGATGAGTGGTGTTGGTGGTGGTGGGAATATTACTGTTGCCAGGCAACCTAAGAGGTAATCACATTGTGTTTTTTAAGTAATTCAGAGTAAAACGCTTTCGTAGCTTTCTACCTTGAGGATCCGAGTCCTTTCCAACCAAGACCAACTCCTATTGGTGTCGATGCTTGGAGGTCGAGTGTGGTTTTTTGTGTCTTCGCCATGGGAATTTTGATTCGGTATCTTTGTGCAGTTTCTGGTTTTGATTTCCAAATGTGATGCTTCTGGTCTGATTATGACTGACATTTCTTTTGGAGTAACATGATCAGGCACACTAAGTACGGAAATGTGATAGTCTCTGAAGCTGCTTTGCTTCCGGAAGCTGCTAATGAATGATATGTTGTTTTTTGCACAGATTTACTCCTAGTAATCCTGTCTACAATAACAACGTGAAAGGTAAGCCTACGCAAAACTTGAGGTGGCGGAGGGTTGTATTCAAAATCAGCGGTGCAGCGTTGGCCGGAAACTGCCAAAACATTGATCCCAAGGTGCAGTCCTCCATGGATTTTATTTTGCACGATATGGGAATCGCAGATGTTTCTTTTTCTCCTTTGTTCTGGCAATTTACTTGGTTAGGTTTTCTCTCTTTCTAGGTAGCAATGCAGATTGCTAGGGAAGTCGCAGAAGCTTGTCGAATGGGCCTAGAGGTATAGTGATCAACATATTGCATCTCATCACTGGCTTAGTTTCTCAGGGTGCTTACTGTTTGTTGTCTGTTACAGGTAGCTATCGTCATTGGAGGCCGCAATTTCTTTTGTGGTGACTCGTGGGTATCTGCTACTGGCTTAGAAAGACCTACAGCTTACCAAATTGGGTAATTAGCTTTTTTGTTATTTTACATTAGAGTTATTCGTTTATGCACACAAAATTATTCTAGTCTGATCATGTGGTGTTTGCTTGCTGATTACTAAGCATGATGGCAACAGTTATGAATTCAATCTTGCTTCAATCAGCTCTAGAAAAGTTGGGCGTTCTGGCTCGTGTGCAAAGTGCATTTGCAATGCCCGAGTTAGTTGAGCCCTATAGCAGACAACGTGCAATCAGGCATCTTGAGAAAGGAAGAGTTGTCATCTTTGGTGGCGTTGGTGCCGGTGCTGGAAATCCGTTGTTCAGTACTGATACCGCTGCAGCGCTGAGAGCTTCCGAGTGTACGCCCCTGTCCCTGTTCTATTTGTTTGATCCTTTTTCGTGGATTGGCGCTGAAATGCATTTTTTATCAGTGAATGCAGATGCACTCCTCAAAGGAGTATTTGATTGCCATTCCGGTAACAGCAATGTTATACTGGATCACATATCATTCAGAGAGGTGGCTTCAAGCGGCATTACGTCCATGGATATGATGGCCATCACATATTGTGAAGAGAATGGAATCCCGGGTTGGTGTTTCTTATGTGATGTGAACACAAAAGCTACTAAACTTTTCTTGCCACTATCTCAAATTTACTTGTGCGTCCTCTCCTCGCAGTCGTACTATTCAACTTGCTTGAGCTGGGCAACATTTCAAGGGCATTGCGTGGAGAACCAGTTGGCATTTTGATCGATCAAACAGGAAGAATTAACTGACCAATGACCGTAAAATCGAAGTGGTCCTATTTGAAGCTACCAAAATGGACTCTCCCCGACATAGCTCGTGGTTGATTTGAAGACCATTTCTCTGCATGATAAAGCAGAGGGGCAGAGGCCACTCGGTCCCCAGTGCTTTTTTTCCCGTATTGGTTGTGTCTAGTTGCTAGCTAATGCAGCTTCCATTCTTGGGAAGGCACAGGTCATGCACGGGCACAGACACAGCTTAAGATGCTTTCCTGTATTTATTGTAAATTTGCTAGTGTCGCCATCTGAACGACGAGCTTGTAATTCCCATTTTGTAAATAGACTCTGTATCCAAGCAATTAGTGAAAATGGTGTCAGCAATTCGGTTTTCGTTTGCTCCGGCCGGTTGCCGAGGCGTGCGTAATCTCAAGAATTTGGGCTTGGCATCTCACAATCGGACGATTCAGGTCACTGCAATAAGTGAATACCGGTTTCATGAACTGGGGTGGGGCTGATTTACAGGATGACAGTTAGCCCGAAGATATTGCTTAAGAGAGAGAACACTTTGGTAGTGGAGGAGTAAAAGTGACGATGTAGTAATCAAGACAAAGGCTTAAACACATTCACAAAAAAGTTACAATTGTCCAACCGACCGACGTTCGATCATAATCATTCTTCATCATCAGCTGGGGCCTCATGATATTCCTCAGTAGATGGATTATCATCATCTGGTTTCTTGGCTCTCTCCTGCCTCTCCTTCCATCTTGCCAATACCCACTTCAGAATGATGAATCCGCCAATCGCATAAACCTGGAAGTCAATAGAGCAGGAAGTTACTTTCTTACGACAATGCGATTCTACGGAGCAGAATCTATCTGTGGAGCGGATAGAGCCAAAGACGGTGTCTGCAAACGAATAATTGGCATCGCCAACTGAAGAACATGACTTATCAGTAGATCGCTCGCTCAACTGGATGAAAATAGGTCGAAATCCACATCAAGAATAAAACAGCAGAACAACCTATCAACAAAAATCAGATAACCTGCAAGACCTCGCAGTTAAGTCTGTTCCAGCAAACAAGAGGACAAGCTAGCTTAGCAGCCACGAACAACAGGAACTTGGAAGATGATAAATATCACCAAAAATGTGGAAGAACTCCGAAGAATAGGACTCCGGCGGTTACGAACATTCAAATGGTTACTCTATTACTCACACAGGACTAATATCATCAAAATGTGGAGAACTCCGTAGAGTAGGTCTCCGCACATTAAATGGTTGCTCCGCCTCAATGAACTCGTAGCTGTTAGTACGTATGCAACAAAATCCCCCATCCTAAGATCTTAAAGCAAGACTGAGATGCATAGTCCCTATTCGACGCGAGACGGACCTGCCAGATAACGACGGGGTTGTGGGTCTTCCCGCTGCTCTCCTCGGTCTCGGCCTCGAGAGGCGGGACGACGAAGGTTTGGTTGACGGGGAAGCTGACCACGCTCGGCCTCACGGGTTCCTTTTCCGCCTCCGCAACAGCGGGGGAGCTACTCGCCGGCTTGGGCTCCTCCCTGGCCGGGGGCCCGGGCTTCCTTCCCGGGTTGAAGAACGGGAACTGGAGGGCCCAGTTGGCGAGCATGGATAGCGGGTTCTTGGGCTCACTCGGGTTCGGGTCCCGGGTCGCGGTTGTGGTTCCGGGTTCGGCCATGGCTTAAGTGTAAGAGAGAGAGGGAGGGAGGGAAAAGGGATGACAAATTGTGTATTTTGGAAGGTTTTGACGCTGGTAAGAGAGGAATTGAGGATTCGGGTGGGGCGGGGCGGAGGGTCCGGTGTTGGTCACGTGCTCTTGCCTGTCACGTGCTTCCATGCCACTTCATACTTTTAACTTAACCTTCTAGTTATTTGACTTAATTTCTTTTTAATATTACCAACAATTATTTTTCATAAATTAGCAATAAAGTTGTTGTATTTTAAAGGGTAAATTGCCCTCAGATCCCTGGTCTATAGTGAAATCACCTCTAGGGTTCCTGCTTTTTTAAATATAATTTAGCCGTCCCTACTTTATCTAAAAATGTTGGTCTCAGGTCCTTGGCTGATGTCATCACTCTTTTTTCGATTTTTGTCATGAAGATGACCAAAATATACTTAACAAAAACCAAAAAATCATCTTCTTCCACTTTGAACATCTTCAACCATGAAACCCAGAATTTATCTCAAATTAAATAACACAATTAATTAATTTTAACCAAGAACGTGAGAGAAGCCTAAAATCTCTAAATCAACGAAGATTTTCACCCTAATTGGCTAATTCATAAGAAGCCCTAAAATCCCTCGCAAATTGATGGATTAGGGCACAGAAGAGTGGGGGAGAAGGGTTGAGGTGGGCCTTTGGCATGGGTGGGTCTCTAATCGAGAGGCAGAACTCTCCATTGGAGCGGACATCTACGACGCCAAGACCGTCGTCGACCACTTCTCCAATTTCAACGTCGCCAACTGCCTCCTCCAGGTCGAAGTTCGACGCCAAGAAGAAGAAGAACGAGCTCGCTCGCCTCCAGGAGAAGTACGGCGCAAAGAACATCGGGTTCTTGTATTCGGTTTTGATTGAAACAGTTTTGATTTTAGGATAAATTGCCCTCCGTTGTCGAGGAGGAGGGGGGATGGAGACCATGGCAGTCGCTGAGAGAGGGAGACGTGGTCGTTCACCGGAAAATGGCCATTGATTGGGCGTTCTTGGTTTTTATCAATTGGGTGTGGGTGTTGTTATGGTGTTCTTACGGTTTCTTTAGGTGTTGAAGTGTTCATAATCTTGGTGTTGTAATTTCTGGGTTGGGAATGAATTTTAGTGTTGTTGTGTTTGGCTTGAGGTTCAACATGATGATTTTTTTTTTGTGTAAGGATATTTTGGTCAGTTCACGTGACAAAAATTGGAAAAAAAGACTGATGACGTCAGCCAGGGACCCAATACCAACATTTTTAGATAAAGTAGGGACGGCTAAATAATTTTTTAAAAAGCAGAGACCCTAGAGGTCATTTCACTATAGACCAGGGACTTGAGGACAATTTATCCTACTTTAAAAAATATAGCTATGCTATTGTTTATAGATGTTATTTGACTCGACTATATAGTGGAGACCATATCTACCTCCTTAAAACCCGCATTATTTCATTTTATTCTCTGTCGAGATAGAGCTAATATTTTGATTTTATAACATTGTTTGTTTCTGATTAATCGGAACAATGGATTTTTTAATAAAATTTTTAAATTAATGATCTTTTCATTTTATTAGAAACTATGAGTGCCTTTGCGGATTTTTTTTTTCCCGTATATACATTCAACATGCCACTAAAAAAAATCTCCCTTGACGGAGACGAAAATAAAATTCAATAGTCTACTCTAGACTGGCTAGCCTTCAACTTTCACTAAAATATATTATATTATCATTTTCTACGGCGGAATTGAAGAGAAGACTAGGATGAATATTTAATTTGTGGAGTAGAATAAGTTTTTTTTAATTGAAAAAAGTTGAATTCGGAATAGAAAAAATATCTTCATCTGTCAATTTCATTGAACATAGTTAAATGACGATTGGTTTCTTTCTTTTTAATTATGTTAGTTTTAACGTGTAATTAATGAGTAATTATATATTAAACTCGATTAATTAACAAATTAATTCGTTAATAATAAATCACTTGCTTGTTGAAGCAAGAGGTCCACAGGTTCGGGTCGACTATGTCTTCGTGCCAGTCGAATTACGATCACGTTATAACGGATTCGTAATTGATTTTCACGAGATTTCCTCTATTGAAAATCTGATCAAAACTCAGGGACTATTCCAAAGTTTTGCCTTTCTTTTTTAGTGGTTATGAGGAGAATTCCATCTGGTTCAGCCGGATTTCCCTTTTTATAGGGAAATCCGGCCAATCAGAACGCGCCACGTGGTACACCACGTGGCGCACATGGCTGCCACGTGGCACTTCTGAACCGCATGCCCGCCATGTGGTATGCCACGTGGCAGCACGACAGCGTGCCACGTGAGCCGCCAACTCTGGCGGCAACTGCGTCTGTGTCACATCACGCTGACATGGCGCCGTCTGGTTGGGCCACGTCAGCCCGCGTGGCGGCTGACGTGGCCCCAGGCCGGTCAACGCGGGTTGACCGACCCATTCCGCCCAACAATTGGGCCTGATGGGCCTGGGCCCAATCAGGCACAATAATAATTGCCTGATTGGACCTAAACTCAATTATTATTGACCTTGATCAATAGCTATCAGATTTCTTTAAAGGATTTCGTGCGACCAGCACACGTCGAGTGTGTTAAGCCAAATTCAAGAGCATAGACACTCAGGCTACTTGAATAGTAGCATCTCGACAACCTTCTTGTATAATGCATGCTATTACCCCAGGACTCATGTCACATTTCATTGTTCACATTAGTGATTTCAAACAATTATATTCGGGTTCACTATTGTACTTTTTAATATAATTGGTGCACCTGAACCACGAAACTCAGAATGTGATGAACAGAGTTCCTTCTCCCTTAACTATATTCTTTTCATAATGATACAGCCTGCTTTTCTGGTCAGCCCTGCCAGGTCAAATCGCTATGCCATAACATTTTCATGAACTTTTCAAGCTAGCAGCACTAGACCATGCTAGCAGCACTGGACCATACTTCCAGAATACGTTTAGGATCTTAAGGGTAGGTTTCAGGAATCACAGTTCTCAAAAATTGGTCTCACACCAGGGATTGTGAAATCACTCAATATTTTTATCCCATCCAGTGGTCGATTAGCACACATGATACTGATCACGTGTTACGATGTACATTCCTTTTTAAAGGAACACATGTCATTTAACACCATACTAGAGTATCAGCCTTAGCTTAACTCTGGGCTAATAGGATAGACAGTATGATAAGTTCTACTTATATCTTATCATATGAATTGTAGAAAATCCAAATGCAGCAACTTATTCCTGCATCACATAAGAAAACTTGCTCTTGAGCAAGACGGCATTCCGTCATAGAACATGCACTTATGAATGTCCAAGAACTGCCTCATCTCATCTAGGAATCAACTTCTTGACTCCCACTGAGGTAAACACCTGTGTGAGTGGACTACTTCTCTGTCCGACATGTTTCATAAATAACTCATATTGCCAAAAAAAAACTCCTATATTCCAACTAATTGGATTACAAATGAAATCGTCGTAAACCCAGTAACTTAACACGTTTCTCGAACACTTCTCGAGGTAATGCTTTAGTCATCAGATATGCGACCATATCTTGTGTAGATATGTGTTTCATACACAATTCTTTACATTTTACTAAACTTTTAACAAAGTTAAATTTAATATCTATATGCTTAGCTCTGCTATAGAATCTAGGATCCTTAGCATAGGCTATAGTTGCATGGTTGTCGCAGAATAGACTCACGAGCTCCATTGAGTTGATCAAGGAGAGATGGCTTAAGAATCTCTTCAATCATACCGCTTCTTGTGCAGTTTGAGCTGAAGCTACATATTCCGCTTCCATTGTTGACAGGGATACACAGATTTGCTTCTTACTGCTCCATGAGATAGCACCCCCGCCTAACAAGAAAACGAATCCAGATGTAGACTTTTTCTTGTCCACGTCGCCTCCCCAATCAGCATCGGTGTAGCCACTCAGTATCAGGTCACGTCCTTGATAGCACAAGGAGTATTCTGCAGTGGTGTTCAAATATTTCAAAATCCCTTTGACAGCCTTCCAGTGAGCACTGGCTGGATCAGACTGATATCTGTTTGCTATCCCAACAGCATAGCAAATATCAGGTCTAGCACACAACATTGCGTACATCAGGCATCAACTGTGTTGGCGTAAGGAATCTTCTCCATGTCCCCGCGTTGTTTAGCTATTTTTGGGCACATGTCCTTACACAAATTATGACCTTTAACCAATGAGACGTACTTTGGGTTACTGTGATCACATTTGAAACGTTCTACTACTTTGCGAATATATGTCTCTTGTGAAAGAGACACTATCCTTTTCGAACGATTTCTCGAAATCTTAACTCCGGGTATGTATTCCGCTTCACCCATGTCTTTCATTTCAAAGTTGGAAGATAACCAATCTTTGATTTTGACAAGAAATCCCATGTCATTTCCAGCTAAAAGTATGTCATCAACATACAAAGTGATGATGACAAACTTCTTTCCTGATTGCTTAACATACACGCAGTGATCTTCGTCTATCATTATAAAATCATGCACCATGATCGTATTATGAAAGCGAATATACCACTGTCTAGACGACTGCTTAAGGCCATAAATTGATCTATTCAATTTGCAAACTTTGTGTTTGCAGCCTTTTTGAATGTAGCCCTCAGGCTGAATCATGTAGATTTCTTCATCCAATTCTCCATGGAGAAAAGCAGTCTTTACATCCATTTGATGAAATTCTAGATTCATGGTAGCAACCATAGCTAAAATGACCCTAATTGACGTAAATCTAACAACAGGTGCAAAAGTCTCCTCATAGTCTATCCCAGCCTGTTGTTTGAACCCTTGGACAACCAAACGCGCTTTGTATCTTTAGATACTGCCATCTGCATTGCGCTTGATTTTGAGAATTCACTTATTCACAATTGCCCTACGCCCCCTAGGTAGGTCGACCAGATTCCAAACCTAGTTTTTGATCATGGAAGACATTTCTTCCTCCATTGCATTTATCCATTCAGTTCGTTTTGGAGATGACAAAGCTCCAGATACATTCTTTGGCTCCTCTTCATCCTGCAGGATGGCCAGAATAATTTCACTTGGACCACCAAATTTCTTTAGTGATACCAAGAACGCATTAGCCTCGCCTTCGATGTCAAATCGCCGGCGTGGTATGCTAGTTCTGCTAGACCTACAGTATTCCCGGTTCTAATTAACATCTCTCATATATTCATAATATCCAGGAATCGCACTCCCACTGGGTGAAAATATCGTACTCCCACTGGAATAAGGAATTACCTCCCTTTCAGGACTCAGATCACGACCTTCCGGATCATTTTGAGTTGGAAAATCTCTATCTTCCTCCTCAATTCTCCCACTCGGAAGAAGTGATCTAGATGATTCTGGTTCATCTGTCTCAAAAAGAGTAACAACCTCCCCCAACTTTGGAAATTCATTCTCCAAAAACGTGGCATCGCGTGATTCAAATTATGTTACATGTCCATCGTCCAGTTCACCCACGAACACGTACCCTTTAGATACCTCTGGGTACCTTTTAAAGATATTTTTTCTACCTCTCGGTCCTAGTTTACCAAAAGCACTTGAGGTAGAATGGACATAGGACGTACACCCCAATGGCTTAAAATAGGATAGATCGGGCTTTCGATCTGTCCACATTTCATAAGGAGTGGCTGTAACAGACTTGGAGGAGACACGGTTTAGAACGTATGTGGCAGTCAGGAGCGCATCTTCGTAGAATGATATAGGCAAATTTGCCTCCGCCATCATCGATCTAACCATGTCAAGAAGGGTTCTATTCCTTCTTTCAGCAACCCCGTTTTGCTGGGGTGTATAGGGAATGGACAACTGATGTTCAATCCCTTTTTTAATGCATAAAGCTTTGAACTCATCTGAAAGATATTCATGGCCACGATCAGTTCGTAAGGCCTTTATCTTTCTATCCTTCTGATTCTCAACAAAACGCATGTACGTCATGAAGCAGTTTAAGGCTTCAGACTTGTGAGAAATCAGGTATATTAGACCATATCTAGTATAGTCGTCAATGAAGGTGATGAAGTAATATGCTCCACGCCTTGCCCTCACATTGGACCACAGATGTCGGAATGGACTAATTGTAGTAGAAATTTAGCTCTAGCCCCAGTACCGAAAGATTTTCTTGTGCTTTTCCCTTCTAAACAGGATACGCATCTGGGTAATATAGATTTTTCTACATTTTCTAGTAGTCCTGCCTTAACTAGACGGTTTAAACGATCCTGACCGATATGGCCTAGTCTAGAATGCCACAGTTTAATATCATCTTCCGATGAGTTTGAACTAGTGACTAAGGAAAAACTTTCACAAGAATTAATATACAGAATCAAAAAACCTTCTGATATATATCCAGGGCCAAAATAGGCATCATCCAAATACAATCTAACAGTGTCGTCCTTAAACGACAACCGAAAACCTAAAGATATTAAGGCCGAAACTGAGATCAGGTTCCTTCGAATGTCAGGAGCAAACAACACGTCATGTAAAAGAAGGGCACGACCACCATAAAGGTGCAATTTACAATTCCCAGGCCTTTCACATCTACGCACGAGTTGTTACCGACAAAAATAGTTTTTACTCCAGCCGGCAATCGCCTGTATTCAAGGAACGAACAACGGTCTCTAGCTACATGGTCTGTCGCTCCTGAATCAATTACCCACATAGAATGTGATTCAGTTAGAAGGGTACAAGAGGATATGTACAACTTACTCACACTTGAGTTTAGGTGTACCTGCTTGGGCATCTTGCAATCTTTTGCAATATGTCCCTTCTGTTGACAGTTGAAACATTTCACTTTTGAAATGTTAAACCGCTTTTTTTTAGCCTTGGAGCCATCTAACTTGGTTCCTAGGTTTTCAGCCTTTGGAGTTTCCTTATTCTTTCCCTTCCCTTTACCTTTCTTCTTTTTCCCACCACTCCCAGTTTAACAAGTCGAATGGGCTTCAGGGTGGGATTTCATAGCTAGGAGGCGATCTTCCTCCAGCTCAAGGTGTTTGGCAACATCATCAAATGTTACCAAATGGTCGGAATTGGTAAGATTCATCTTCATCTGTTCCCAACTTGGTGGTAGGGAACGGATGATAGCTTAAATCTGCTGCTCATTGCTTAGTATCTGACCAGTCTCTGCCAGTTCACTGATCATATTAGACATCATTCTCAAGTGTTTCCTCATGGTAACCTCTGGACGCTTCTTAAAGGTGTCAAACCTTATAGTCAAAGCACGCAGCTTTGACAGTGAAAGCTTTCCCAATTTTTGTTTGAGAGCGTCCCATAACTCTTTCGCGTTACCATACATGCGAAATTGTCGGGTGACATCATCCATCATCGAACTCAACAAAATCAACCGGACAGTAGTGTTCTTTTTCTTCCAAATAACATAAGCTTCTATGTCTCGCTTATGTTGAGCTGCTGTGTCTTCATCAGGCTTATCCATTATCACATGTATGTGCTCCAGAACTTCTTATTCCTCAAGCACATATTGAATTTTCATGCTCCAGTTCTCATAGTTTTTACCGTTGAGTTTTAACTCACGGTTTAACTCAGCTATGATAGATCTAGAAGCAACTGACATCTCTACAGGGAATTTTTATTATGAGAACATATTAGAAATTTGATTTAGCAATATGATTCAATTTACTAAACACTCATAACTTTTAACGATACGAAGTCCTTGATTAACCTCAAAATCGAAGTGGGTCGCTGGCATGCTTCCCCTCACCATTCAAGTATTAATTTTAAACTTCAACCGTTTAAAGTTCATCGATAGTAAACTCAAGTGGTAGCAACTAAACAAACATCTTTATTTAATTACATGCATCACATATGCATTTGTACATTGTGAGTTTACACGCACATGCATAAAAAAACTCAGACAAGGTCTCAACATATTATACAAAATTCTCCCAAAAATAACATATGTATATGGGGACAGTTAAACATAACATGTAATCACATGGGGATCGGGTGTCCAGGTGATCCGGTAGGAGAATCCAGATACATATCTGAATTCGAGTCTGAGGATGATCCTGTGGGGACCAGGTACAAGGACGATCTGAAAGAAGGTTCCAAGTTCACCACCGGAACTGGGATCGTATCCATAATCTAGATGACCAGGAGCGGAGAAAAATTGTAATAGTATTCCTTAGCGAGGTAGCAGTTCAGGACCAAATCGCTTCACAGCGTCGATATGCTCAACGATGACATACATGTCATCCTTGGGCACTCGCAGTGGTAAACTGCGCTTCAGGACCTTTTGTCGAAGTTCTGTTGCACAATTTACAGCTTCAGGACCTTTTATCGAAGTTCTGTTGCATAAAAACGGCGCTTCAAGACCTTTTGTCGAAGTTTTGTTGCATAATTTACCACTTCAGGACCTTTTGTCGAAGTTCTGTTGCACAAAAGTTTAGATACCGCTGCGAGTGCCTAAGGATGACATGTATGTCATCGTTGAGCATATCGAGGCTGTTCACCGGGAGATGCAAGACTGCATCTGGGCCGGAGGCTATAATTATGGAGAGGATTGGCCCTCCATGTTTCGAGACCTCCTGGTCACGCTGAAGATCCAAGAAGATATGTGTGTCTTCTCGGAACCCGAGATCAATACCCATAGAGATGCCCTCTATGGTCTGATCCACTACCTCGAGGAGAGGGGTCTTTTCAGAGAGATGATACCTCCTCCCGTCTTGGAGCTGCGAAACGGTTTGGTCCTGGACCGCTACCTCGCTGAGGAATACTATTACAATTTTTCTCCGCTCCTGGTCATCTGGATTATGGATACGATCCCAGTTCCGGTGGTGAACTTGGAACCTTCCTTCGGATCGTCCTTGTACCCGGTCCCCACAGGATCATCCTCGAACCCGAATTCAGATATGTATCTGAATTCTCCTACCGGATCGTCTGGACACCCGATCCTCATGTGATTACATGTTATGTTTAACTGTCCCCATATACATATGTTATTTTTGGGGAAATTTTGTACAATAGGTTGAGACCTTGTTTGAATTTTTTTATGCATGTGCGTGTAAACTCAGAATGTACAAATGCATATGTGATGCATGTAATTAAATAAAGATGTTTGTTTAGTTGCTACCACTTGAGTTTACTATCGATAAATTTTAAACGATTGAAGTTTAAAATTAATACTTGAATGGTGAGGCATGCCAGCGACCCACTTCGATTTTGAGGTTAATCAAGGACCTCATATCGTTAAAGGTTATGAGTGTTTAGTAAATTAAATCATATTGCTAAATCAAATTTCTAATATGTTCTCATATTAAAAGTTCCCTATAGAGATGCCAGTTGCTTCTAGATCTATCATAGCTGAGTTAAACCGTGAGTTAAAACTCAACGGTGAAAACTATGAGAACTGGAGCATGAAAATCCAATATGTGCTTGAGGAACAAGAAGTTCTGGAGCACATACATGTGATAATGGATGAGCCTGATGAAGGCACAACTGCTCAGCATAAGCGAGACATAGAAGCTTATGTTATTTGGAAGAAAAAGAACACTACTGTCTGGTTGATTTTGTTGAGTTCGATGATGGATGATGTCACCCGACAATTTTGCGTGTATGATAACGCGAAAGAGTTATGGGACGCTCTCAAACAAAAATTTGGAAAGCTTTCAGTGTCATAGCTGCGTGCTTTGACTATAAGGTTTGACACCTTTAAGAAGCGTCCGGAGGTTACCATGAGGAAACACTTGAGAATGATGTCTAATATGATCAGTGAACTGGCAGAGACTGGTCACATACTTAGCAATGAGCAGCAGATTTAAGCTATCATCTGTTCCCTACCACCAAGTTGGGAACAGATGAAGATGATATTGCCAGACACCTTGGGCTGGAGGAAGATCGCCTCCTAGCTATGAAATCCCACCCTGAAGCCCATTCAACTTATTAAACTGGGAGTGGTGGAAAAAAGAAGAAAGGTAAAGGGAAGGGTAAGAGTAAGGAAACTCCAAAGGCTGAAAACCTAGGAACCAAGTTAGATGGCTCCAAGGCTAAAAAGAAAAAGCGGTTTAACATTTCAAAAGTGAAATATTTCAACTGTCAACAGAAGGGACATTTTGCAAAAGATTGCAAGATGCCCAAGCAGGTACACCTAAACTCAAGTGTGAGTAAGTTGTACGTATCCTCTTGTACCCTTCTAACTGAATCACATTCTATGTGGGTAATTGATTCAGGAGCGACAGACCATGTAGCTAGAGACCATTGTTCGTTCGTTGAATACAGGCGGTTGCCGGCTTGAGCAAAAACTATTTTTGTCAGTAACAACTCGTGCGTAGATGTGAAACGCCTGGGCACTTACAAATTACACCTTCGTGGTGGTCGTGCCCTTCTTTTACATGACGTGTTATTTGCTCTAGACATTCGAAGGAACCTGATCTCAGTTTCGGCCTAAATGTCTTTAGGTTTCGGTTGTCGTTTGAGGACGACACTGTTAGATTGTATTTGGATGATGCCTATTTTGGCCTTGGATATATATCGGAAGGTTTTTTGATTCTGGATATTAATCCTTGTGAAAGTTTTTCCTTAGTCACTAGTTCAAACTCATCGGAAGATGATATTAAACTGTGGCATTCTAGACTAGGCCATATCGGTCAAGATCGTTTAAACTGTCTAGCTAAGGCAGGACTACTGAAAAATGTAGAGAAATCTATATTACCTAGATATGTATCCTGTCTAGAAGGGAAAAGCACAAGAAAACCTTTCGGTACTGGGGCTAGAGCCAAATTTCTACTACAATTAGTCCATTCCGACATATGTGGCCCAATGAACGCGAGGGCAAGGCTTGGAGCATATTACTTCATCACCTTCATTGACGACTATACTATATATGGTCTGATATACCTGATTTCTCACAAGTCTGTAGCCTTAAACTGCTTCATAGCGTACATGCGTTTTGTTGAGAATTAGAAGAATAGAAAGATAAAGGCCTTACGAACTGATCGTGGCCGTGAATATTTTTCAGATGAGTTCAAAGCTCTATGCATTGAAAAAGTGATTGAACATCAGTTGTCCATTCTCTATACACCCCAGCAAAACAGGATTGCTGAAAGAAGGAATAGAACCCTTCTTGACATGGTTAGATCGATGATGGCAGAGGCAAATTTGCCTATATCATTCTACGGAGATGCGCTCCTGATTGCCACATACGTTCTAAACCGTGTCTCCTCCAAGTCTGTTACATCCACTCCTTATGAAATGTGGACAGATCGGAAGCCCGATCTATCCTATTTTAAGCCATGGGGTGTACGTCCTATGTCCATTCTACCTCAACTGCTTTCGGTAATAGGACCGAGAGGTAAAAAAAATATTTTTTAAAGGTACCTTGAGGTATCTAAAGGGTACGTGTTCGTGGGTGAACTGGACGATGGACATGTAACAGAATTTGAATCACGCGATGCCACATTTTTGGAGAAGGAATTTCCAAAGTTGGGGGTGGTTAGTAATGACCTTTACTCTTTATGAGACAGATGAACCATAATCATCTGGATCACTTCTTCCGAATGGGAAAATTGAGGAGAAAGATAGAGATTTTTCAACTCAAAATGATCTGGAAGGTCGTGATCTGAGTCTTGAAAGGGAGGTAATTCTTTATTCCAGTGGGAGTACGGTATTTCTACCTAGTGGGAGTGCGATTCCTGGATATGATGAATATATGAGAGATGTTTATCAGAACCGAGAATACCGTAGGTCTAGCAGAACTAGCATACCACGCCGACGATTTGACATCGAAGGCAAGGCTAATGCGTTCTTGGTATCACTAAAAAAATTTGATGGTCCAAGTAAAATTCTTCTGGCCATCCTGCGGGATGAAGATGAGCCAAAGAATGTATCTGGAGCTTTATCATCTCCAAAACAAACTGAATGGATAAATGCAATGGAGGAAGAAATGTCTTCCATGATCGAAGTTCTGTTGCACAAAAGTTTAGATACTGCTACGAGTGCCTAAAGATGACATGTATCTCATCGTTGAGCATATCGAGGCTGTTCACCGGGAGATGCAAGACTGCATCTGGGTCCGAGTCTATAATTGTGGAGAGGACTGACCCTCTATGTTTCGAGACCTCCTGGTCACGCTGAAGATCCAAGAAGATATGTGCGTCTTCTCGGAACCCGAGATCAATACCCAGAGAGATGCCCTCTATGGTCTGATCCACTACCTCGAGGAGAGGGGTCTTCTCAGAGAGATAATACCTCCTCCCGTCCTGGAGCTGCGAAGCGGTTTGGTCCTGAACTGCTATCTCGCTAAGGAATACTATTACAATTTTCCTCCGCTCCTGGTCATCTGGATTATGGATACGATCTCAGTTCTGGTGGTGAACTTGGAACCTTCCTTCGGATCGTCGTTGTACCCAGTCCCCACAGGATCATCCTCGAACCCAGATTCAGATATGTATCTGGATTCTCCTACCGGATCGCCTGGACACTCGATCCCCATGTGATTACATGTTATGTTTAACTTTCCCCATATACATATGTTTTTTTTTGGGAAATTTTGCACAATAGGTTGAGACCTTGTCTGAGTTTTTTTATGTATGTGCGTGTAAACTCAGAATGTACAAATGCATATGTGATGCATGTAATTAAACAAAAATTTTTGTTTAGTTGCTACCACTTGAGTTTACTATCGATGAACTTTAAACGGTTGAAGTTTAAAATTAATACTTGAATGGTGAGGAGAAGCATGTCCGCAACCCACTTCGATTTTGAGATTAATCAAGGACTTCGTATCGTTAAAAATTATGAATGTTTAGTAAATTGAATAATATTGCTAAATCAAATTTCTAATATGTTCTCATATTAAAAATTAATTAATTGCCAACTGGATGCAATCGTTTCCAGTTTCACAAGTAACTAATTAAAGAGCGTTGCTAATCAATTAAGCCGCGAAGAAAGCAATACATTAAACACTACGCCTATATTTATGGATTTATTTTTATGAATTTAGTTGCACAGCTAATTATTAGCTCGTTAAAAGTTAGTTCATTTTCGTAGCTAGCAATAAATACTCGTATTTGGTTGAATTATGAAATTTATACAAAATTTATTTTTACTTGTTAACTACAACAAATTTCGTTAATATAGTTAACATTGTAAGATAATGTCTACCTCTTAAAATTATTTTTAATACGAAGATTATTAATCTTGTACTTACCGGAAAGACAACGAGAGGGTTGGTAATCCTTGCAGGGTCATCAGCTCCAACCTTCTTATTCGCCGGAGGAGGGCTAGCGAATTTAGGCTCTTCCACCGTTCCCAACTCCGGCTTCTGCCTGATAGACGACGATTCAGACCCTCTTCCGCCGTGGTCTTCTTCTCTAGGTAAACCAACAACCCGGCGGTTACCGGCGAGATTCAACGTCCATGGGAAGAATTTGTTAAGCTCAAAGCTTTGAACAAGCGACAATAACGAGCTCCAGGGAGGAGGAGCTGTTTGGTGTTCGTTTTGGGTAGGGTGGTTCCCGGCCATTTGATGGACCTCTTTTCTCTCTCTCTTTTGATTTTCCCTCAAAAGTTACCGGATCTGGATATCCTTTTTCTTGAACCGAACTGGATTTAGAAAACTGGGCACGCAAGCAATTGTTGCTTATCTGTTTCGTGTTAGTAAGGTCAAACTAAAGGTGGCGCGCTGGCTGACGGAATTACGACATGTGTACCTGGACCGCCCGGGAGACTTTTCCTTCGGCTATGCTTTTTTAACTTCTAGGGAGTCGAAACCATTGTTTTCAGAAACGACCTGGAGAGTGATCCGGATTTTTGTCCGTTCTCTGGATCGACCGGTCTGATTGATCAGATTAGTAGTCAGATCAGAAATTTATATATATTTTTAGTAAATAATAGGTTTAAAAATTAATATTTTCAATATATTGGTCAATTTATTTCATATTTACTATATTATCTTTGTTAATTTATTTTATTTTGTATTAATTTAAAAAAATCATGTATATAATCTTAATTTGGAAACATGTATGTTGCTAATTTTAATAGTAATTTTAGTTTGTAAATTTTGGATTTAATAATTTAAAAGAATCAAAATTTTTTATCTTGTGCGATTTGTTATCAATATTATAATGCTTCTTGATGAGTACCGCCGTACCGGGGTGTGATAAGGAAAGAAGTACGGGGTTCCGATTGGGTGTTGGCCAAAAGATGAACGAAGAAGATAATCGAAAGTTTTAGTCGGCGGGATTAGGGTATTTGTGATATTCTGTTAATGATCTTTTCTGAAAAGTTTTAAGTGATTTGATTGCTACTATATATACTAACAAGATGCACTTTTTTTTCTGGCACACATATTGAGAAAATTTCATGGTTAAATGCACTTTACCTAAGGTACTCTTAAGATGGGTGACCTCCTGAAAGATTTTTCGGATGTGTGTGTGAGGGCAAAATACGATGAAAAAGATCCGTATTGATTTGTAGAAATAGTCGGTCAAATCACAGGTGTTATATATGGTATCATAGAAAAATAATTATGGGATTGTTCTCTAATCTTTATTATGTATGGCGCGACAAAGACGTCGCATACTTAAGAATGAGTAAATGAGAACAAACTACACTAAAAAAATCCATTAAAAAGTAGTGAGTCGGTTGTGTTTTTTAGTTAGCAAGTGATTCTCCACGGTCCACTTGTCTCTTCGTCTGAGCTAACCGATTTGTCTTTTTTGATTTTTGTTTTTACATAATTCTTAGAAGTCGTAATCAGACTACCTACAATGATTGTCTAAGACTGACATTATTTGAGTTCAGATACATGTATACATATAAGAACGACTTGTTTTATGGTCTGATTTATTAATAAAATTTAAATTTAACAATTGTATTAGAAAGATTCAAGTTGCTATAAAAACAAAATTAGTGCCAATAAATATCGATAAAATTGGTTAATGATTTTAATTCTCTTCTTTGAAATTGACTATATAAATAGAGCAAACATTGCTAAATTAACCATTTTGTAAGGATCCTAATTGTTAGGAATTCAGCAACCAAGAGAACAAAACGTGCAAAGAACACAGACACAAGAGATAACGTGATTTGGCCTAATGCCTACGTCCACGGAGAGAAAGAAGAACTTTTATTGATGGATCCGAGTCACAAAGCCATACAAAATCCTTGGGTAACATGTCCTTATATAATAGATGAACCATTGGAGTACTAGAAACCTATCTAGGTCATCCTAGGAGTTCAAAACAAGAGTCCGAGCAAAACAGAAAATGGCTGTTAGCACCACCTAGCGGGCGCTGGCCTCCCAGCGGCCGTTGCGTCTTCAGAAATCCAACATTCTGTATCCCACCCCCGCGAGGGCTAGGAGGCTAATGACCGTTGGCCATGCCCAAATTTTCACCATTCGCTTTTCTCGACATATCCTAACAATCTCCACCTTGGCGAGAAAATATCTCTTGCGAAAAACCAAGAAGCTCAACCCGAACATCAACAAACTCCACCTTGATGAAACACCACCCCATGAAGAACCATGAGAACTTGAGAAACCAAACCGACTCTACTAGCTCCACATTGACCATAGATACACCGCCAACAATAAGACCATCTCAACTTTCTCACTACCTTTTGTTCAATCACTTGGAGCCAGCCCCCAAGTTCGAGCCTCCGAGCTTGCTTTGCCTATTTCTTCCAATCTCCATTGAACCCCAACCTGCAAGTTCACCTGTCGAAGCAACAATGCGACTAATAGACGTGCCCTCTATTTTTTGGTCAGCCCCATGCTCCGCAACCTCGAATTTCTTCTCTGTTGGACCTTTTTGCCTTATACCAATGCTACATGCCATAGCATACAAAGGACAACCTTTTGTTCCACCAAGTAGAACTCTCGACATGCCACGAACTCTATTGTTCAGCCTTGAGTGAGATCCACTCGTGGTGTCACCAATGGCTTCGCATGCTCAATGCCAAACCTACCCAACACTTTTGAAGTGCATGTCCCTTTAGACAACCATAGCAGGGCCCAGCTAACAATGCTTCTCTGAGACAACCTGGCTCATTGCCAATCATACCTCCACGAAATAACCATAGCTTGTTATCCATGTCTTTCCAAATCCTAACTGCACTCAAATCATCTATGTCAAGCCTTTTCTCCCTCATACGAACCAACCTCATATGACCTGAGCTTTTTTCCTCTCCATCGAAACCCAAAGATGTGATTCTACCTACAATAGTGCTCCCCACTAACCTGTAGGTATTCCTTGCATCTCTTTCACATTCATCACCACCATAGCATCCTTCTCCACCTCAATTAGCCTGCCTAGAACCTTATAGCCATACCCGCTACGATCCAAGGTTCCTAATGAGATCAAATTTCTCTCCAACTTCGGAACATGCCTAACCCCACACAACTTCCTCTCAACACCATCTCACATCTTGATCCGGATATCACCTATGCCAGTGACTATACAAGTAGAACCATCACCTATAGCCACCATACCTGAATCAACAAACTTGTAGGTGTCGAACTACTCTCTCTTGAGCATCATGTGGAAAGAACAGGCGCTATCCAAAATCTAGGAATCAGAGTACTTTGGATCTGACAAAATAGAAAGACAGTCACCATCCGATCCGTCCGAATAAGAGGCCACATTCATGGAACCCAATTATTTTTTCTCACGATTCCGAGTTCTTCTAGGACAATTCTTCTTTATGTGCCCTTTTTTCCGCAATTGAAGCAATTTTTTTTGAACCTCCTTGACCCCGACTTGGATCCTTTCCCATCTCTTGCTCTACTACGATCATCATGGATACCCCTCACAACCAGCCCTTCCTTTCTTTCATTGCCAATTTTCCTCCTTTGATGAAACCCTAACAGAGCACTTGTGATTTCCTCCAACACCAGAGACTTCTTCCCCCAAGTTAGAGTTGTAACCAAATTCTTGTAGGAACCCGGTAAAGAATTCAGGAGTAACAATGCTTTGTCTTCTTTCTCGAACTTCACATCAACCTTGCTCGATTCGCTCACAAGTTGATAAAACCATTAATGTGTTGGCTTAAATCCGAGCCCTCCTTCATCTTGAGCCCATACAATATTTGCTTAAGATAAAGCTTGTTCGATAAAGACTTAGACATATATCTTACCTCCAATTTCTTCCATACTTCAGATGGTGACTCCTCATCCATGACGTGATACATCACATCGTCTGCCAAGCACAAGCAAATTATCGCCACCGCCTTGGCCCCCATCTCCTTCCACTCTTGGTCCTCCATCTTCTTGGACTTCTTCTCTGAGAGCGCGATGACCATCCCTTGTTGTACGAGGAGATCCTTGACACACCTTTGCTATAATCTAAAATTTGATGAACCATCGAACTTCACAAGAGCAAACTTCGCACCGTCCGACATCTTTTAACCTTAGCTCTGATACCACTTGTTAGGAATTCAGCAACAAAGAGAACAAAATGCACAAAGAACACAAATACAAGATATTGCGTGGTTCGGCCTAATGTCTACGTCCATAGGGAGAAAGGAGAACTTTTATTGATGGATCCGAGTCATAACACCATAAAAATCTTTGAGTAACACGTCCTTATATAATAGACGAACCCTTGGAGTACAAAAAATATATCTAGGTCATCCTAGGAGTCCAAAATAAGAGTCCGAGCAAAACAGGAAACGACTGTCAGCACCACCTAACGGGCGGTGGCCTCCCAGCGGCCGCTGGGTCTTAAGAAATTCAACATTCTGTATCCCACCCCCAGTGAGGGCTAGGGGACTAGCGGCCACTGACCATGCCCAAATTTTCACAATTCGCTTTTCTCTACATATCCCAACAAAAATAACCATTTTAACTTATTTGAATTTGTCCTGTAAATATTGCAATCTCATTAGCCACTTGTCCGACAAATAGATGAATGGCACACTTTTTAGAGTCGAACGCATGTTGTGAATTATGAGGTGGCCGTAAAATATATATATTTTTAGGGAAAAGTACAATTATAGTACCTGTGATTTGAAAATTTTATCTTCATGATCCTGAACTTCGTAAAGTCAAATGATGATCATGTGGTTGGCACTTTTTTGTGACAGAGGCTCGGGAAGAGCCAGTGGCAAATTATCGCTCCAAGCCTAGTTGGCAATATGAGGTGGCTTGCCACATCAGATTTTTTTTGCCAGTTGACTACATGAGGTGGAACGACTTAAACATCATTTTCAATTCCCTTATCTTTTCATAATTTTTCAAATGCACCCTCTCTTCCTCTCCTTCCCCTCCTCTTCTTCTTCTTCTTCTTCTTCTTCTTCTTCTTCTTCTTCTTCTTCTTCTTCTCCTCTATGAGAGAATCATTTACAAAATAACCAAATTGAACTCCCATTAGACAAAAAAAAAATTGAACTCCCATAAAAATGACCACAAGCCGGAGGGCATCCTCAAAGCCGAAATGGGTCAAGGACATCGGATCGAGGATGGATTGAGTGGGGACTAATAAAAAGTTGTCCATAGGTGGGGATTAGATTTAGAGCCCTTAGATTCGATTTTAAAAAAAAATCTACATCCAATGGTCAATAACCAATCAGGGATATTTTTGACTTTTTAAACAAAAAACTAGGTTAAACCAACCATCTCTCTTCCTCTCCCACCCTCTCTTTCACTAATTAAAAAATATCTCCCTCTCTCTCTCCTCTCTCTCTCTCTCTCTCTCCTCTCTCTCTCTCTCCCCCCCCCCCCCCAACCAAAGAAACCACCCACCTCCGGAGAAATCCAGGAAATGGATCCCATGGTGTTGGTGACGGATCTGCTGACCGAGTTCCGTCCGCTGCTACCCGACGTCACCCCGTCGTCGAGGAGAGAGAGAGCTCGGTGGAAGAAGGAGCCGTCAAGGAGAGAGAGAGAGCTCGGGGAGAGAGCCCACGAACCCGCGCCGTGCCTAGAGGAGACGTGCTCGCCGTCGCTCGTCCGTCGCCTGGAGTACCGCCGTCGCTTGCTGTCTGTGAAGAAGAAGAAGAAACGACGGAAGGAGAATACAGTAGTGATATTCTCCTTCCGTAGAAAACCAATATCACTACTGTATTCTCCTTCCGTCGTTTCTTCTTCTTCTTCACAGACAGCAAGCGACGGCGGTACTCCAGGCGACGGACGAGCGACGGCGAGCACGTCTCCTCTAGGCACGGCGCGGGTTCGTGGGCTCTCTCTCCGAGCTCTCTCTCTCTCTCCTTGACGGCTCCTTCTTCTTCCACCGAGCTCTCTCTCTCCTCGACGGCGGGGTGACGTCCGGCAGCAGCGGACGGGACCCGGCCAGCAGATCCGTCACCAACACCATGGGATCCATTTCCTGGATTTCTCCGGAGGTGGGTGGTTTCTTTGGTTGGGGGGGGAGAGAGAGAGAGAGAGAGAGAGAGGAGAGAGAGAGAGAGGAGAGATTTTTTAATTAGTGAAAGAGAGGGTGGGAGAGGAAGAGAGATGGTTGGTTTAACCTAGTTTTTTGTTTAAAAAGTCAAAAATGTCCCTGATTGGTTATTAATCATTGGATGTAAATTTTTTTTAAAATCGAATCTAAGGGCTCTAAATCTAATCCCCACCTATGGACAACTTTTTATTAGTCCCCACTCAATCCGTCCTCTAGGAATGGACACTGCAATTTGCACACTGAGAATAAAAAATAGAAAAAATAAATAATTAACAGAGAACAAAGAGATGGGTGTTATTGCTTAGGAGCCAGAAGAAATTTGGTGTCCAGTGTGCGGGAGCAAGCAGATTTTTGATGCCAACCCTACCAAACAACCCAATCATCGCCGCCGAAGACCGGGTCATGGTGGCCGGGTCCGAGACCCAAGTGTTCTACTTGGTGGAGTTGGATCTCGCTGTCGATAGAGCTCAAGAGAGCTTGAAACTGAGAAAGAACGGGCGGTGCTGGGAGGCTGATGACGGGGGCACGGGTCATGGCATCGCGGAGGAGACGTTGTGGGTCCCACCGGAGAGGAGGATGGCCTTGTAGTCGAACCACTCCACCGGCAGACCCGAGACCACAGACTGAACGATGTCCTCGCCGGACCCCCACCGATCGACGGCAATCCCCAAGACCACAGACTGAACGACGTCCTCGTCGGAGTCGGCCTTGGGGGCAGGTTATGGTTGCGCGCATGAGAGGTCGATGTCGATATCGTCTTCTAAGGTGTAGAGGTGGTCGCCGGGGCGGAGGAAAAGGGAGTGGACAAAGTCTTAATTGTGTTTGGCCGTGAAGAGGAAGAGACCAGAGGAAGGAGGCGAGGAAGGTAAGGAGAGCGAGGAGGTTGGATTATTTGATTTCGTGTTAGTCTTAATTGTGTTTGGCTTTGAAGAGGAAGAGACCAAAGAGAGAGGGGAGGAGGGGAAGAAGAGGAAGATAGGGTGTATTTGAACAATTATAAAAATATATGGGATTGAAAATAATATTTAAGTCGTGCCAACTCATATAGACAACCGGTTAAAAATTTCCAACGTGGAGTGCCACATCAGCAGTAAAACGACATCTTAGGTTCGGAGAGATAATTTATCCCTGGCCCTTGCCGAGCCTCTGTCGCAAAAAAAATATCAACCACAGGATCACTATTTGACTTTACGAAATTTAAGATCATGAAACAAAATTTTCCAAACCACAAGTACTATAATTATACTATTCCCAATTTTTTATTCAATCAAAAGGAAACCTCACTTTCAGTGCTTACGTTTGTGGACGTCTTTCTATTTGGTAATCTATACTTCGAGACCCTCTCTTTATATTTGTTGGAGCACGAAATTAATGTCTCAGAGTGATGACGGTCTATCTCCGGATGTGCAAGAATCGGCTCGAGCTCGTCGGAACGAGAAGCCCGGGCGAGAGGGCGAGACCGAGCGCTCACGGGGAGCCCGGGCGAGAGGCCCCTCTCGCCCGCATAGACGAGGCCGAGCGCTCACGGGGAGCCCGGGCGAGAGGCCCCTCTCGCCCGCGTAAACGAGGCCGAGCGCTCACGGGGAGCCCGGGCGAGAGGCCCCTCTCGCCCGCGTAGACGAGGCCGAGCGCTCACGGGGAGCCCGGGCGAGAGGCCCCTCTCGTCCGCGTAGACGAGGCCGAGCGCTCACGGGGAGCCCGGGCGAGAGGCCCCTCTTGCCCGCGTAGACGAGGCCGAGCGCTCACGGGGAGCCCGGGCGAGAGGCCCCTCTCGCCCGCGTAGACGAGACCAAGCGAGGACTCTTCTCGCCCACATGGCCGAGTCCTATCGAGAAACTCGTCCGACTCAAAATAGGCGAGAGGCCGGTAGGAGGCACGAGCGGGAAGCCGAGTGAGACGCCTACGGCAAGAGGCCGAGTGGCGAAAGGCCGAGCGAGAGGCCGAGTGGCGAGAGGACGAGTGAGAGGCCTACGGCGAGAGGCCGAGTGAGAGGCCTACGGCAAGAGGTCGAGTGGCGAAAGGCCGAGCGAGAGGCCGAGTGGCGAGAGGCCGAGTGAGAGGCCTACGGCGAGAGGCCGAGGGAGAGGCCGAGTGGCAAAAGGCCGAGCGAGAGGCCGAGTGGCGAGAGGCCGAGTGAGAGGCCTACGGCGAGAAGCCTAAGGCGGGAAGCCGGGCGAGAAACTTAAGGTCGGAAGCCTAAGGCGAGAAGACGAGCGAGGAGCCTAAGGCGAGAAGCCGAAGGTGAGAAGCCAACTTGGACCCGAGCGGGAAGCTCATTTGACCTTCGTAGGCGGGAAGGCAATTCCGGGAATAGGTCCACTTTGATTGTGGAGGCCGTTAGCTTGAGCCCATTTTGAGATTCACTTTGGGCCTGACGAGATGTCCGTCTTGGGCGATGACGGACTTGAGTCAAAATTTTGCGTGGGAGATCGAGAAGGTCAAAACGATCTATAGTTTCCTAACTTGAGCCGAGATTCTCAATATTTGGCAAGGCTTGGTAAGTTCCTCTTTAGGCCGCGATCGCTTGGTCGTCACGTTTTGAAAGCTTCCTATCCGAGGATGGGATTTGCTCATTTAAGGAAAACGGCTTGTATTGAGCCCAGAGGATCCCGTCATGTTAGGAACAAATAATTTTAAGCGGATCTCTCGGGATTGAGACTTGGAGCCGAAGGTCTTGGAGGCGGTTTAGGATTTCCTATTGTGAATGCGTGGAGGTTAGGTCAAGACACTCTATATAAGGAGGGCTCGGGCGAGAGAACGATCATCCAACAACACAACACACAACTACTTTACTTTTACTTATCATTGTTGCTTTTCCTTTCCTTAGCCCGTAGTCTGTAGTTCATAGCTTAGCCTAGCCTAGTTTAGTTAGACCGACCTTGGGACGACCACTCCGGATCCGTCTCGGGTTACTTGTTCACTTATCCCCGCAACATATTTTTGGCACGCTTGGTGGGACTAAGGAGGACGTCTGAGAAGGCGGTCTAACTTTTACCGGCCAAGATGACCAATTACTTTGTTGCTCCGGTTCCTTACAAGGAGTCGATACCTTCCGTTTTGGAGTCGTATGCATGGAGGCGAGATTTATCTACCTCGGCTCTCTCAAAAGAGCTGGCTGAGACAAACGTTGCCCCGAAGGAGTTCTATACACCCGTCATCCCGATGGAGACATATGCTGCTTTTCGTGCTCGAAAGCTCTACGAGGAGTCTTGTAGTCACTACGAGGCATCCTCACGTATGGTCATCAATCAACACCAAGGGATGAACATATCCACTGGACCAGCTATACCCATCCAACCGGCCTTTGGACAACCATGGACCGGTCATATGCCTTGCACCATAACGCCGCCAACGCCATGCGTGTTTGGTTATTGTCCACAACCAGAAACCCCTACGAGTCCCCCACACCAAACAACTTCTTACTTGGAGATGGGGACACAAGGAGTGAACTACTCGGGACACTACGAGACTACAAGGACGAGGGCTAGCAATCTCCAAGAGGAATCGAGCTGGTACCAACCGGCCCTGACCCAAGATTGGTCATACCCATCTAGGGTCTCGGCCGACCAAAGCTCTTTCAAAAGGGGGGATGTCTGCACGAATCCTTTGTTCGACTCAAGAATTTTTAATCCTATCTCGACCCTCCAAGTCTTCCATCAAGTGCGGATGGACCTAGACGAGGAGAACAACCGCCATCCCATCAATCGACAAGAAGAGCTTGATGAGGATGACGAGCTCGATGACGATGATGTCAACCAATAAGAAGAGCTCGATGAGGATGACAAGCTCGATGACGACGACGTCAACCGACAAGAAGAGCTCGATGAGGATGATGAGCTCGATGACGTCAACCGAAAAGAAGAGCTTGATGAGGATGATGAGATCGATGAGGACGACGTCAGTCGACAAGAAGAGCTCGATGAGGATGATGAGCTCGATGAGGATGACGTCAACCGACAGATGAGGACGATGTCAATCGACAAGGAGAGCTCGATGAGGACAAAGTCAATCGATAAGAAGAGCTCGATGAGGATGATATTAATCGGGAAGAAGAGCTCGATGAGAACGATGTCAACTGTCAGCTGACATTGGGATCTACCCGACCACAAGGGATAGAAGGGCAACCCTTATCTTCCCAATCCGAGAATTTTATCCCGCATCAATTCTTGGAGGACCAGTCATCGATGGGTCCTCACCTTATTGCTTATGTCGCCACGGTTGGCTTTGACCGAAGTCAAAAGAGAAGCCCCAAGCAAGAGAAGGCCAATCCTAATACCCGAAGGGCAAGACTCGGGGGGCAAGGACGACCGCCCGATAATGGTTTCCCAAAAGCTCGAAAGTCCTTTCGTTCGAGGAGAGCTAATGACCCGAAGAAAATAAAGACCGACCCTCGGTGGACAAGACTCGGGGGACAAGAAAGGCCACCCGATAATGGCATCCCAAAAGCTTGGAAGTCATTTCGTCCAAGGGGAACTGATGGTCCTAAGCGAGGGAAGGCCGACCTTAAGACCCGGGAGGTAAAACTCGGGGGGCAGGGACGACCGGACCCTAAGGAAGCAAAATTTGATCCTAAGTCCCGAGAGGCAAGACTCGGGAGACACGGAAGGCCGCCTGATAATGAAATACCAAACGCTCACAAGTTATTTCGTTCAAAGGGAGCCGATCATCGCAAGCGAGGGAAGGCCGACCTTAAGACCCGAGGGGCAAGACTCGGGGGGCAAGGAAGATTGCCCAACAACAGCGTTCCAACGGCTTGGAACTCCTTTTGTTTGAGGGGAGCCGATAGTCCTAAGCAAGGAAAGGCCGACTTTAAGACCCAAAAGGCAAGACTCGGGGGGCAGGAATGGCCACTCGATATTGGCATCCCAAGAAATCAGAAGTTCTACTATCCGAGGGAAGCGAACAAGATGTGGAGGCTTCGCCATCCTCGTATCAAGGTGGACCTTCAAGACGGGTCCAACCCATGCCGGTACGCCTTCAACCAGCTTAGAGATAAGAGGGTCATCCCTGATCCACCAACACGAGATGTCCTGACCAAGACCCAGAAACGTCGCCTTGAAAGGAAGATCCAGAAAAGAAGGCAAGCCATCAAGGACCTCAAAAGGCAAATCGCGGAGCAAAGGTTTGAGCTGGAGAGATAAAAGGTGCTTCTAACTCGTCCGTGGGTGAAGTGTCATTCGACCTCGACTCAGAGTTGGGCGAAAGAGTTGGAAGCCTCTAAGGCAACAATGAGAATGTACCCCAAACACGTCAAGAAAGTTCGACCAAAGGCACCCACTGACCTACGCGGTAAGTTGATTTGTAAATGGGTACCCAAGGTCCATCCCAAGAAGGATGCACATCGAGAGGCCGCACCCAACCAAAAAGAGAAGGAAGTCTCAGTTGACCTTGAGATGAGGTACATCGAGTTTGGGGACTTCCCAAGCAAGCTGGAAATCAACGTGACGCCAGCTATCCTCGGATTGAAACCTGGCCAACCAAGCTACTTCAAAGGTGACGTGATTGAAGGAGACCTTATTTACCCTCGAGTAGGAGAGACGCACTCAACTATACTTATGGTGGGGGACTTCAATGGCAGCATCACGATCGCAAAGGCCACCCGAGGAAGATGCGAGCATTTAAAGCTCCTTTACATCAAGGCTCACATCAGCAGGGAGTCGGTCAAGAGAGTTCTCGTGGACAACGGGGTGGTGAACGTCCCTCCTCACTCACTTCCCAAAAGGTCGAGTGAGGAGAGGGAGATACTAACCTCGATCAGCACGGTCATGACCAACTTTGGTGAGAAAGGACAAAACTCGATCTGCTCTGGTCAGGTAGTCCCATCTTCCAACCACCAATGTCTAATTCAATGGAAATTAGATGGAAAGATGGAGATCGTGTTGGCCGATGCCTGTCCATTCATGTCGGCCGCATGCTACATTGAGGTGGTCTTCTATGACGGGTTCATAGTGTCGACAAGGGTGGCATTGAGCAACATGGATGATCAGTTTTCCTGGTATATGAGTTCGGTCAAATGGGAGGTCCTTATAGCCCGATGGCCGGTCAGTGCCACACCCAGGGGGCAAGCCGTCTGTCTTACTTGCAAGGAGTAAGGCGATATGAAAGGTGACAAGGTAATTTGAGGTCTACACTTTGTCACCATACAAGTCGATCGGGTACGTCTGTGAGGACGACGACCTAGACCTCCTAGATAAGAGTAATGACCATCACCTTTCTCCAAGCAACTTACTACCATCAAGGCGGAGGTGAGCAACCCTTTGGCACCGCAAGTTAGTTAAAACAAGGACGTTTAGAAAGGTCCACGTCAACGCTTCTCGCCTGGCCGTGCCGAAGCATTGACGTGCGGGGGGCATTGTTGGAGCATGAAATTAATGTCTCGGAGTGATGACGGTCTATCTCCGGATGTGCGGGAATCGGCTCGAGCTCGTCGGAACGAGAAGCCCGGGCGAGAGGGCGAGACCGAGCGCTCACGGGGAGCCCAGGCGAGAGGCCCCTCTCGCCCTCGTAGACGAGGCCGAGCGCTCACGGGGAGCCCGGGCGAGAGGCCCCTCTCACCCGCGTAGACGAGACCAAGCGAGGACTCTTCTCGCCCACATGGCCGAGTCCTATCGAGAAACTCGTCCGACTCAAAATAGGCGAGAGGCCGGTAGGAGGCACGAGCGGGAAGCCGAGTGAGAGGCCTACGGCAAGAGGTCGAGTGGCGAAAGGCCGAGCGAGAGGCCGAGTGGCGAAAGGCCGAGCGAGAGGCCGAGTGGCAAGAGGCCGAGTGAGAGGCCTACGGCGAGAGGCCGAGTGAGAGGCCTACGGCAAGAGGTCGAGTGGCGAAAGGCCGAGCGAGAGGCCGAGTGAGAGGCCTACGACGAGAGGCCGAGGGAGAGGCCGAGTGGCAAAAGGCCGAGCGAGAGGCCGAGTGGCGAGAGGCTGAGTGAGAGGCCTACGGCGAGAGGCCGGGCGAGAAGCCTAAGGCGGGAAGCCGGGCGAGAAACTTAAGATCGGAAGCCTAAGGCGAGAAGACGAGCGAGGAGCCTAAGGCGAGAAGCCGAAGGTGAGAAGCCAACTTGGACCCGAGCGGGAAGTTCATTTGACCTTCGTAGGCGGGAAGGCAATTCCGGAAATAGGTCCACTTTGATTGTGGAGGCCGTTAGCTTGAGCCCATTTTGAGATTCACTTTGGGCTTGACGAGATGTCCGTCTTGGGCGATGACGGACTTGAGTCAAGATTTTGCGTGGGAGATCGAGAAGGTCAAAACGATCTATAGTTTCCTAACTTGAGCCGAGATTCTCAATATTTGTCAAGACTTGGTAAGTTCCTCTTTAGGCCGCGATCGCTTGGTCGTCACGTTTTGAAAGCTTCCTATCCGAGGATGGGATTTGCTCATTTAAGGAAAACGGCTTGTATTGAGCCGAGAGGATCCCGTCATGTTAGGAACAAATAATTTTAAGCGGATCTCTCGGGATTGAGACTTGGAGCCGAAGGTCTTGGAGGCGGTTTAGGATTTCCTATTGTGAAGGCGTGGAGGTTAGGTCAAGACACTCTATATAAGGAGGGCTCGGGCGAGAGAACGATCATCCAACAACACAACACACAACTACTTTACTTTTACTTATCATTGTTGCTTTTCCTTTCCTTAGCCCGTAGTCCGTAGTTCATAGCTTAGCCTAGCCTAGTTTAGTTAGACCGACCTTGGGACGACCACTCCGGATCCGTCTCGGGTTACTTGTTCACTTATCCCCGCAACAATATTATATTGTGTGGAATACAACTAACTGATAACATACATTATTCCCTAAAAAAAGAAAGATAACATACATTAATTTGTGAGAATTTATGTTTAAATGTATGTTTTGTGTTCGAAACTTCGAATATTGAGTATTTAATAACGTTTTTAAAATTCAGTATAATGAGCACAAAATAATTAAATCAATTAGTATGAGTGATTCTTACTTAATAATATCTCGAGCTATAAAATATAACAATAGTCTTTGTTTGCATGCAAAAAAACTCGTTATAATATTATAACCAATTCAAACATTCCGAGTAAATATCTGAATATTTATTCCAATCAACACGATTCTTACTGGTGAACCCGCGAGTGTTGAATATTTGATTGAGAAATTTTTTATTGCATTTTAAAAATCTTGCCGAAATAATATAAAATAAAAAGAGAAAAAAACTCATAAGTCCTCATGTATTAATATAATGTACTGATAGGTCTGGTCCTTACTAAATTATTCCTAAATTTTAAGAAATTAAATTTATTAATCTTTCTGTCTAATTTATGTCTCAAATTACAACATGAAATTACTATAATATCTTTATAAAAAAATCATAAAAAGTTATCCACGGTAGAAACCACTAAAAAAAGATTTTAAGATGTTGCAGAGGTTGTAGACTTGTAGTTGTTCCCTCTACAACTACTTCCTCTGGTGTAATCTGGTGTAAGATGAGAGGAGGAGAAAGGGAATGGTTTTTTGAAATCTGATAAATAAATTAGGTAAGAGTATTTTAGTAATCTAATGTTATTATTTAAGACATAAAATAAATAGAGAGACTAATAAATTTAATTTTCTAAAATACATGGACTAACTAACTATCGGATGTATAAGTATATTATATTAAAACATAGGAATTTTGGAATTTTTCCCCCAACAAAAAAATCAACGTGTGATTCCTTGTTCGCCGACAGTCACCTACTCTCACAGTCTCACTCTCCCAACTAAAAAATATACCAACCAGCACCCATCATCTCTCTGGCTTTCTCTGTAAATGCACGCTTCCCACATTCTCTCTCCTCAATCATTTTCCTCTTCTTCTACAATACCTTCATTCTTTAATCCCAACCCCTCTCTTTAGAAGGAGGGAAAAAAAAGATCCAAGAGGAGAGAGAAAAAGAAAAGATGAACTCGCACCACTTGCTTCTGGAGGAGCCTATAAGGATGTCCTCCATTCTAGAACCGTCCAAACCAGTTAGTTTCTACTTGCACTCTCTAAGATCTCACCACCTCTCTCCGGTTTTTTTTTTTGTAGATTTGTCATAATCAATTAATCATAAAATAGCTGGAAACCGAGTAAATATATAATAATAATAATAATAATAATCAATTACATGACTAACACGTGCGTTGCGCGCGCGCGTGTAGACGTTCTTCCCGGCGTTGACGAAGATCATCGGGACGCTGGGGCTCCGATCGCGCTCCGTCGAGACCGTCTCCGCTTGCTTGATGGCTGGCATGTCCGGTAGTACCCCCGCCCGCACCTTATTTCCTCCTCCTCTTTTTCTATTTTTTGGAATGTGTAGTTATTTGTTTTAAATAACTTGTTTGCTTTTGTTAGTTGCGAGATTCGATTTCTCGTGGGGAGACGCGGAGTACCACCAGGAGACCTTGGAGAATCTCCACGTCGCTGTCAAGAGTACTAAGAAGCTCTGCGCGGTTAGCTACTACTCTCTCTACTTTTTCAATTGAACCTTCGTTATCTGTCGTTTCATTGATTAGTAGAACGGTTAAGCCAATGTCCGGAGAAGGAGTGGTGTTTTGAACGGTTTAATTGACTCGAGGGCGTGCAGTGTGTGTTAGGAAGGCGAGGTTTGGGGTTTCTGTTAAGCCAATGCTTCATTATTGCAGCGAGGGAGGAATGGTATTGATCTGTTTAGTTGACTTGACAATGTGTCGTGTGTGTTAGAATGACGATGTCGCGGGGTTAAGATCGTAATTTCCATGCAAACTAGGCGGTGCAAATTACTTGTTGGAAGCAAACGAAGTTTGGTACATTAACATTTTCCATGTGTTTGCAGTTACTTTTCACTCTGTTTAAGGTTTGCTTCTTGTTGGTGTAGATTATGCTTGACACGGCGGGCCCAGAGTTGCAAGTAGTGAACAAAGCGGATCATCCAATTTCCCTCCAGGCAGATAGCAGTCTCGTTCTCACGCCTGATCAGAGCAGAGTAGCCACTTCTAATCTTCTTCCAATAAGCTTCCCTGGACTTTCTAAGGTATTTGGTAGGTTGCTAACTTCTCTTCTTACTTGCACCTGGCTTGGGAAGTTTCTGCTTATGAAAGAAATCAGATTATGGTTGACGGCCCCAAAAAGCTTGTTTTCTCTCTTTACTCTTATCCTTGTTACTTTAAGAAGTCAGATCACTCTGTCTTGAGGATGACTTTTCCTTGACGTGTTTATTACGGTATCTCCAGGCAGTGAAGAAGGGGGACACCATCTTTATTGGGCAATACCTATTTACTGGAGCTGAAACAACATCTGTGTGGTTGGAGGTACATTGACAGCAACTGAATACCTTAAAAGTTGATTATGCATAATTGAGTCCATACCGGTTCCTAGCATACTGGAAACTGCTAATATCAAAGGCATATTCGGCAAACGTGGGTTCGAGTTAGTTCCATCTGTTTAGTTGTTTAGGTCAACAAATCATGCAAATTGACTTGCTACCCTTTCCACCCTTTAAAAAGGTGGATCTAGAAAAAGAAAGCTTGATGAGTTACTAGTTCTCCTATACTCTCCAATCAAAAATGTCTTCTTAAAAGTTCAATTTCTGCTTCTTTTCAATGTGTGTTGCTTTTATGCAGACTAGCCATCCCTAATGTCTTGCTCCTATGATTCAGGTGACTGAAGTAAGTGGCGAAGATGTGGTTTGCCTGATAAAGAATTCTGCAACTTTGAGTCGCCACCTGTATACTCTGCACGTCTCTCAGATACATATTGATCAGCCTACACTAACAGAAAAAGATAAGGAGGTTGGCCTTATTCCTTGATTAGATAGCCAGCCCGCTTAATTCTGTTTAGATAATGTGATGTGTTCACATGTCTTATTCCTTGAGCGTGTTTTCATTTCTATCAGATCATAAGTACATGGGGAGTTCAAAACAAAATAGATTTCCTGTCGCTTTCATACACCCGCCATGCTGAAGATATCCGCCAAGTAAGAAGACTAGGCAGTACTCCTTCTAACAATTCATATTTTAATAGAATGTTTCAACTTTTTTGTTGCTGTGTATTTGCAATTTTCCTTCTTTCGTTTTACATTATTTATTGATCACAACTTCGCAATGGTGGTTCTTCTTCCATGCAGGCTCGCGAGTTTCTTTCTACCCTGGACGGTATGGAACAAACTCAAATTTTTGCGAAAATAGAAAATGTGGAGGTGAGACCACTGATTTTTAGTGTAATTGAAGCTGCCGTAATTATACCCCTGCATTTTGTCTCATCTAGAGATGCCTTTTGTCTTGATTAATTTTGCAGGGATTGAGTCATTTTGATGAAATTCTACAAGAAGCAGACGGTATTATTTTTGCTCGTGGTAATTTGGGTGTAGATCTTCCTGCGGAGAAGGTTAGTTTCAGGAATCTCAAGTGGAAAAGTTATATCTTTTTATGAATTAAATCAAGTGCTTTGTGCTCAATGCATCAAGTTGTTAAACCAATTTGTGAATTAACATTTATATCTCTCTTATTTCACGACATAAACAGGTCTTCCTTCATCAAAAATCCGTTGTTTACAAATGCAATATGGCAGGCAAGCCTGCAGTAATTACCCGTGTTGTGGATAGCATGACTGATAATCTGAGACCCACTCGTGCCGAAGCAACAGATGTAGCTAATGCAGTATTGGATGGTAAATTGCTGTCATTTTTTTGCATTGTCGTGCATGATCCTGTTATATTTCCATATGTATTTACTTGTTGGTATCGGTAAATCCTTTTGGCTTTTCTGAACTACTTTCCTGTTGTCGAAAAAGGCCGTCATTGATTGCTCATTCGTGGTATCGACCCTTTACCAATGTCTTGATCCAGGTAGCGATGCAATTCTTCTTGGTGCTGAGACATTGCGGGGGCTATATCCTGTGCAGACAATTTCCACTGTTGGGAAAATCTGCGCCGAGGCAAGTTGTTTTTGCTGCAGTTGATTCTTTTAATCAGGTGGCTCTGGTGTACGCAGGAACTTGAAAACTCCTGCAAGTTTATGGGTGCCAGACGATTTGTCTTGGCTGCTTGTCAATATTCTTCACTGACATTAACATTGAGTTGATCAAATATCTATTGCAGGCAGAGAAAGTTTTCAATCAAGAGGCTTACTTCAAAAAGACAGTCAAATGCGTAGGAGAACCAATGTCCCACTTGGAATCTATCGTTTCTTCTGCGGTATCCTCGGATTTCCTTTTGTAGTTTTTGCAGTACCTAAAGAATTGCTCGTCTCACTCTCTCATTCCCGATTTGGCGTCCTAAAGTATTTGGTTTTGTTAGGTACGTGCTGGAATCAAAGTAAATGCTTCTGTGATTCTCTGCTTCACTTCCTCTGGAAGAGCTGCAAGGTGAAAATCCTGCTTTTCTACAAACCTTTCTGTTCCCGTCATGATTCCTTCCACATAAATGTGTAATGGCATCTTTTCATGATCTTGTGAATCGAAGCTTATTAGGAAGTGCTTATCCTAATCCTATTGCATCTATTAATGCAGGTTGCTCGCCAAGTACAGGCCAACAATGCCAGTGATATCTGTGGTCATCCCTCGGCTCAAGTCAAATCAACTGCGTTGGACTTTCACTGGTGCTTTTGAGGTACTACATTATTGACCACCATTGAGATCAATAAATTAATACTCAATAATTTAATAATCTCACTAAAATAATATTTTCTTCCAGTTCAACTTGAGCAGTGTAAAGATTCAGTAATCTTAATAGACATGTCACCAAAAGGATATGGCGAAGGATAATCAGTAACTTATCATGTTTCTTTTACAACGGAACCTAACATTGGCGTTACGTTACATTCACGATGATGAGATCTAATTCCTGTTTCTTGTTCTTGATGTGCGCAGGCGAGGCAGTCTCTCATCGTCAGGGGACTTTTTCCAATTCTTGCCGATCCTCGACATCCTGTACGTATTACCCTAAATCACTTGCAATTCTCTTTTCATCAGACCCTATCTTTATAATCTTCCAAGTTTGACGGTTAAGCCATTCACGGGACACTTCACATTCAAGCTTCTATTCTTAAAGACATTTAAAAGCGTTAGTTCACGTTTAACGAAGACACAGAAAGCATGGATTTAATGTCAACCTGCTAACACCCTACCACGGCGTAAATTCATGGTGCAAATAGGTTGGGGTCCAAGATCTGTTGTTAATATTGAATGGGTTTAGGGTAGTGTCTCCATCTTCAGAGATAAACATTAGAAGACCATAGTTGGTCCTTAATTAGACCCATCTAGCCTAGAGAGTAAAGACGATTTTAACATATTTGAATTAGGAATAAGTAAATAACTCTACTTGATTTTATTTGATTTAGTTGTGCTCCAAATTAGTTCGGTGAGTATTAAATGCAAAATTTGAGTTTTGCGTTATTTTTTGGTATAATATTTATAAAATATTTAAAGTTGATGCATAAAAAATGTTCAATAATTCAAAAGTCGATGGGTAGGGTCTAGATCATGGTCTAGAGCCTCTTGACTTTAAGGATCCCGGTCAGCATTCTATAGACTCATACCCTACCTTGTTGCCACCCCTAGATGCAAAACATGTAGGGTCATGTTACCTTTCTGATGTGTGCACGAGCTTCCAATGGCTGGTGCATCATTTGCTTACCTTGATTATATTCTAGTCGTTTAGATACTGACATAAGCTCATGTTTGCAGGCCGAGGCAACTAATGCAACCAACGAGTCGATTCTCAAGCTCGCCTTAGATCACGGCAGAGCTTTGGGTCTTATCAAGTCTCATGATCGCGTAGTAGTGTGCCAGAAGGTGGGCAATGCATCTGTCGTGAAGATCCTTGAGCTTGAAGATTGATATGAATCGGCTAGATATGGCCGACCCGTCTTTCCTCGAAGTTCGCTACATACATGCGTCCTTGCGCAATGCCAACATCCCAATAAGAGATTCTGGAATCCAACACAGGGAAAGGTTGGTTGTCTGCGACAAGGACCCATGTCAATGATCTCGATAGTCCATCTGCAAGTCTAAATTTGTAGAATGACGATTGGCCAGTATGATAATTTAGAAAAGTTGACATTACATGGTTTCTCCCATCTGCAGATTTTGCTGTAAGTTATTAAACTAACTAGACAACATTCTGTACCACGTGACAATTAAACGGACCGTTCTTTCATCATCCCTTTGATCTTCCAACTTTGATCAAATGGACCAAGGCGGTGTGCATGCGACTTCAAGTCACAGTCATTTGCTTCCTGATCCTTTGCAGTTCAAGTTGGGGCGGAGAGGCAATTAGCCGACCGCCTGTCAGAGAGCTTCCGAAAATCGTAGATCTGCTGGCCCAGGTCCTAATATACCCTTTTGTTCACTTATCTTGCCTAATCCAAGCGGTGGTGGTTCTGGGATCACGACAGGCTCCTCTTCTGTCCATCCAGTTCTTTGCCAGCCAACCTGCATAGTAAAGCAACCCCATTGAATGATGGTGACAAAGAACACAAGGATACCTCATCAGATTTGACCAAGAGCCCAACTCTAATTGGATATTTTGACAATTAAGTTCACAACCCTTGCCTCTTCATGTTCGTAATTGGTATCCTGCGATAATGGGGTTGTAAGTGGGGGAGTGATATCAGGATCATGCTTTTGAAATATAAATGTCGAATAGAGACCTGCAAAATGAGTAAATCAGAACAAGCAAAAAACTTGAAAGAGCTGGTTTCGAAATTGAATCGTAATTTTGCGGAGAACGTAGGCTGAGACCTAAAACATCGTATGAGCGAGGAAGGAGTCTCCCTCTCGGATCCACAAGATTAGGACCAGCACTGGTCAACAAGCCTGCAAATTGCACCCTTCATACAAAAGATGCAAGAAAAGAATATTAGAAAGGTTAGAAACATACTGCAGTGGTACTAGCAATGCGGTCTGCATCTCTCTATCATAATATCACCTGTTATCATCATAAAATTCTGTCAAGTTCTGAATTTCCACGTACTCTAGTCCAGCTTCCCTAGCCAACCTGAAAGATATACATTGCATTAAACATGCAAATTTTAGTATGAATAGGTGATTAATCAGTGTACTTGGTGAACAGAACGTGTAACTTGAGCAATGTCGACCAAGCAACACAACCGATAAAGATGATTAACTCACTTGCAGGCAACACGAAAACTCAAATATTTATAGTTCAAATGAGCTAAACATCAAGACAGATTAAGGACCCTCCAGGAACAGTGAACATTGGAAAGTGTACAGTCAGTTTAAGAGTTTGAGAAAAGCCTACCTGATCAAGCTAGGGAAATGAACCAGACAATGAGTTTCACTGGAGAAGTCATGGGCGAATTTCAACTGGAACTTCTTTCCAAACAAGGGAAACCTGTGATAGCAGGAGGTATAAGAACGTGAAGAGTACGTTGAGAAGGCACATAAAGAGCCAGAGATCTTCTGCTTGGAACATACTTCTCTTCCTCAACTTCGAAGGTTATGATGTAGCTCTCAGATCTAATGCAATTTGGAACAATGTTTGGCTTCATGCTGCCGCTTCTGTTATGATATGCTTCAACATTCTTCTGGTATTTTGCCCTGCATGAGTGTAATGTTTGTTAAATGACCAACAAGCATGAGAGATTAAATGGCAAGCTAAATTGATGAGTGAGCATGTGTGAGCAGGACTAGATATTGGAAGCTTCCAGTTAATTCTTATCCTTGAGAATCAAGATAGTAAATTTACTGGCCATTGTAGCATCGGCACAGTGAATACTTGAGCAAATATCACAGGATTCCAAACAGCCAACCCTCTTGTCCCACAAATTACCCATATACTGTCTGGCTGTAGACCAGTTACAGCTTGTTCTTGGGGTCCGCAAGAATTATTTGGCAAAATTTTGAAGGCAACCAGTGAAAATAAAGGAAGAACCAAACCGATTATCCTCAACCTGATCTTGAAACTAGACAGCACCATGGTTAAACAGGAAAATTGCAACTTAAGAAATGAAAGACAACGTAAAAATTGATGGAAACATGGAAACTAGTCGCAAAAGACCATGTATCTGAAAACTGCATCCATACCATATGGTGGAAGAGTCAGGAGTAATACCAAAAAAGTAACCTCCTGGCTTAAGCAGAGACGAAACATTCTGCAGGAGTTTCCTCGCACTCTCCTCTGTTTCAAAACACAACTACAAGAGGCACAGTCTATTTGAGAATCATTCCACAACATTCACAAATGAAACAATCCACAAAACTCGGTATAACACCTGCAGGTTCTGTAGACAGCAAACAAAGTTGACTTTATTAGCTTTCTCCTTCAACTGCGTCTGAAACTCTTCCTGTCACTCCCAAAAACCAGAATAACACAAGCACTTAGAACCACAATCCAACAATCACCTCCCGTTAAAAGCAACTCAAGCGCGACGAAAAGACCCTATAAACAGATATATTGCAACAATCTCTACCACACATTCTCACGAGTACTAGGCATCCGCAACCATCAGATGATCATCATCTCATGACAATCCAACAGTCCAGCTAGACATGTGCATGTGAAGACTCGGACCAGCAGAATCAAGAGGAACATGGGGGCAGATACCCAAGCAAAGGCAGGGGAGGAACTCACTGAGCATGGGTCAGCCTCGAAGAACTCAGCAGTGAAATGACTCTTCCTTTGACTCTCCCACGCTTCCATCGTTTCTCGGATCCCCGAAGTCGCCACGTCTAACATTCGATCCAATAAAATTCAATTAAGCACGTCTAGATTTCTCCCAAAACCAAAACCCTAACCCCAACAGGTAATTTTTCTTCCTTTTTATCCCAAGTGACACCATAAAAATCCAAATCTTCACCAATAAAAGGGAGAAGAGAGAGGGCGGGAGCGAGAAGGATTACCGATTCCGACATAATGACTAATCTGCGCGGCCTCCCATCTCTCAGCGTCGGCGCCTCCTCCACAGTACAAATCGCACACCTATCCACATTCCAACTCTTTTCAACTCCATCTCTCTATTGAAATTGATTTTTTTTAAAAAGGAAAATTATAACTAAAACGTGTAGCGAGAGAGAGAGAGAGAGAGGTACAGTAGCGTAGGGGTGGGAGAAGATCTTGACGAGGGCGGACTTGGCGAAATCGTAGAGGCGGTGATGAGTCAACTCGCTCCGGCTCGGCGCCGGCGGGAACCCCGCGCTCATCTCCTCTTTCTCGCTCTACGTCGCTTCCCGGCGAGCAGGAAGGAAGAAAGACTCGCGTGCTTCTAGTTTAAGCAAAGTGGATCGGAGTTTGATGAGACGATAAGCGGGAAACCAAATAAGCGCTACGGGTCTTGGATTTTTCCAAAATCAACTTTAATAAATAATCCGCGACGAGCTCTTCGGTCGGTTGTTGGATCAAAGGTCAGAATGGGAACTTCATGTTGTGTTTAAGTTCAAGAATTAGTTTTAATCTAGGGAAGAATTCAGTTTTATACTCCATAGTTTGAGCTCAAAAAGCGATTTTGAGATGTGATTATATATTTTAAAAATGACTTTTTGAAAGGATAATTATCTTAAAGTTTTTGGCGTTTGAGTAAATCTCTCTTTTAGTTTTTACTGTTTTTAAAAATTTTATCAATTTTTATAGTTTGACATAACAGCATTTTTTAATTCTTGGCGTTTGAACAAATCTCTTTTTTAGTCTTTATTGTTTTGAAAAACCTTTATTGATCTTCATAATTTGACATAATAGCACGTTTTAGTTTTTGACAGACCCACCGCTGATATCAGCTGTCAAACATAAATTTTTAATGACCATCTTACCCTTTCAATAAAACACAAAAAAGTTGTTCATCCCCTGCCTCTTCATCTTATCTGTGAAAGCCCAGATTAAAATAACAAACCACCATCATCATCCCTCCTCTTCCTTGAAATCAAAATTATTCAATCAAAATTGAAATCAACAATACCCTAACCATTGTTCTAAAAAAAAAACCCTAACCAAACAGTAACACCACCTGTTGAGATTTTCCCCCTTTACAGGGTCCATTTACTAATAATGATGGGAACAATAACGCCCTCTAGAAAATCGACGAGGAAGAGGACGAACTATAGATCCATGGACAACGGCGGCGAGATTTGGATGGCGGCGGATGTTGTTGGATTTGGAGCTCCCATGGACGACGGCGGCAAGTTTTTGCTGCTCCTCCTCCCACTAGGTAGAACACAAGTTTTGTTGGCGAACAATTAGGGCAGCCGATTAAGTTTATTTTTATGTACTTAATGTCTCATGGACGAGTCTTGGTATTGAGTTTAGTTTCCTGTCGGAATCCATTGAGTTTAGGGCGAACATGAATCTCAAAACCCATCGAACCACAAAGACAAAAGACGAAATAGAGAAGACCCATTTGATTGTTGTTTGTCTGGATCTGGACCGATAAGATTTTGGTTGATCTTAGAGGTGTATTATTTTTGGTGGTGTTGATTTTAATTGTTGTTGGGTTGCTGGAGATGATGAAGTGGCAGGGGTTGAACAATTTTTTTATTTTTTTATTGAAAGGGTAAGATGGTCATTAAAAATTTATGTTTGACTAAAAAGTGCTATTATGTCAAATTAGGAGGATCGAAAAAAGTTTTTGAAAACAGTGAAGACTAAAAAGAGAATTTGCACAACGACCAAAAACTTTAGGGCAATTATCTCCTTTTTGAAATATGTGGTTGCAACAATTTGGCATATAGAAATTTGGGGAGCTAACCGAGCCTCTCTCAACTCCGATTCTCAAAACGATGCGATTGTGGCTGACGTGGCACATAGAGGCGTCAATTAGCTTGGCCTTCTCGGAGGGGTCCGCCGTGTTTAGGACCCTCGGGGCCGCTTCAATCAGCGTCTCCGTTTCTTCTTCAGGTCCCTGTTGTTGTGTTGGGCCTCTCTCTCTCCGGGCTTCGCTACCAACAACTTTGGGCAAGTCTTCTCTTGTTTGTGTCCCCAGCCAGACAGGTCTATTCGAGTGACAAATGACAATTCGCCGGATAAATTTTTCGACAATACGGATCTTAGAACCAAACTAGAGAGACATTTTTTTTAAACAGTAAGATTACTAGAAATGATAAGCGTATTCACCAAAGATCCGAGGATAATTTGCTCGAAAACCAGTCCGTGCAGGGTAGCATTTCTGGAAATGATGCAGTTTATTCCTGTGGAGCTGCATTAACGCTTAACAATCTGTCCCACTGCTATACATTTATTCTCTGGCGTAGAACTATTTGGTCAAAATTCTCGTGAAATCTTATGATCACACGTATTAACTGGAAAAATCAATTTTAGCTCTGAACAAGAAAGAGGCAGTCACTGGAGAATCTATAGCTTTATACGGTACAGCATAATGAAGCAGCGAAAAATCCCTTCAGGAGGAAAATCTGGTCCCCCAAAAAACTCGTAACTAATCTCGGAACGACATCCTCGGTCATGACTGCTCTCTCGGAACCCAGGAGTTGGTCTGGAGGCTTCATAATTTATCACAAAAGAAGTCTTCGGATGCTGCTGAAGTTGGAGCGCAAGGCGGCAAGGAAAGCACCTGTTCAAGAAAAAAATGGAAAGTAAACACTTCAACGTCAGACACCCGAGGATCCGAGGCTTGCTTGGAAGAGGTTGAAAGATGTAATCAAAAAGGTTGGGACATGGTATAGATGATCTTCAACTCTACAAACTAGAGGGTAATACCAAGAAGGATGTGGATGCTCTGGCCTTTGATGTTTATAAGCGTACGTGGAAACAGTTGGACAAAGTTTACAGCAATACCAACCTGCAACTTCACCATCAAAAACTCGATGATCTGCCGATAAAGTCAAGTTCATTTTGTTCACCACTGCAGGCTTTTCAAGTCCTGGTTGAAAGAGAATCAATTGTGTTACGCGACTAAAGCAACACTCAAGAGGGAGAATTTACCGAAAGCGTGTACTTACCGTCGCTCCCAGTAACTGGTTCAACTACTTTGTTTCCCCTACCAACAGCAAGTATACCAGCCTGTAGATGAACACATGACAACAAAAAAATTGATTCTTAAAGAAGGATAATGGCAACCATTGATTATTTTATGCTAGCTATGCAGCTTAAATGAGTGGGGATAGAAGAGTCTGAGTATGAAAACCTGCGGCGGATTTATAATGGCACAAAAGTTGTCCACCGGATACATTCCAAGGTTTGAAATGCTGCAGATGTTGATAGATGTTTCAGAAATCCGACAAGTAGGATAAACATGACCTTTTTAAAAATGAAAAGGCGGTTCTTTATCACTATACCTGAAAGTTCCTCCTTGAAATTCGTTGGGTGCAAGCTTCCCTGCCCGTGCTTTTTCCGCCAGTTGCTTCACCTGAATCCCAAGCATGGATAGAGCTGAGTACTCCAAACGACAAAGGCTCACTAAGAGAATGCAGAAATCGACAATATGAAGCCATGGGAACCAAAAGACTAAGATAGTTAAGTGTCATTGACAAGTGTGTATTCGTAACCAACTGTAGTTAAGTTCTCGCTCCAGGAATCCAATTTTGTAAGTACCTCCGCGGAGATTGCTGATATGGACTTTTGATCAGCGTTTCTAACAATTGGAGTCATTAAACCCTGCGTAGCAAAGAGCAAGAGTAAGCTCCACGTTCAAACCATTAATAAAGCAAGTAGCAGCATACCTTCTCAGTGGCAACGGCAATTGAAATGTCAACAGAGTCGCAAAGAATAATTTCCCCTTTGTTGGTGTCCCAGTAAGCTGTCATCATGTTAGCAGTGGATTTTCAGGACTTGTAATGCATATGAAAAAAAATTAGTGAAAACTTATGCCAAATGAATATGTCTAACCATTAGCTTTAGATACATTCCTCAGCGCAACTGCAACAGCTTTGATGACAATGTCATTTACCGAGACTTTGACATCATGCTGCTCTGAAAATCAAGGAATCACCGAGCAGTGAAAAATTTATGAAACTACAAGCCTCCAGAAACAAAACTTTCTCAAATTGAACGTCCTTTGCTATACCTTTCAAATCCTTCCGAAAAGCAAGAAGAGGATCCAGTATCACATCTAAATACACACACAATCAATTAAAGCAAACACAAGAGAGGATGAATTATCGGAAAACCATATGGAATCATGCAACCTGTTGATAGATATAAATGTGGTGTATTCTGCTTTGATTCCAATAATCTTCTTGCTATGACCTGCAAAACAATATTCCCACTTCAAGCAAAATCTCAATGAGAAGTATAAGGCAAGAGTACGTGGAATTGATAACTTCCATCCACAAGATTTGTCTTTACCTTGCGAATTTGAGTATTTGGAAAATCTTCAAAAGAGTCTAGATGCTGCAATTGAGACTTGGATTCTGACTCTGCAGTCCTAGAAGGTTGCGCACTTTTTTGAGGCGTCGGTGTTGCTTTCTCTTTAGGTGAAGATTTTGATGCTTTACCGGACTTGATTGCTTCTAGAACATCACCTTTAAGCAAAGTGCCATGAGCGCCTGTTGCTTCCAACGACGAAGAATCGAGTCCATGCTCCAAAATAAGTATCTTAGCAGATGGGCTGATTCTGGAAAAACTTCTTGTCTTCCTTGTAGCTTCACCTTTTGGCTGATGATGGGCTGGCTGCTCTTCTTTAGCCTCCATGCTACCAAAAACAGAAGACTTGACAGCTTCAATATCACCTGAATCTTCAACCTTGAAAAAGAACAATAATCAACAGTCCCTCAGCCTCACGAGCTTACTTTTCCAAGACATTAATAAGAGAGACTCAAACCCCAAACAGGAGACAAAAACCCGTAAACTGAACAACAACATGACAAATAGGTAACCAGCGAATCTAATTCCCCAAATACGAAGGCCTTAGCACAGATTCTAAGCATAGGAACAAACTTACAGTTACAGCAATGGGCTGTCCCACAGCAACATCTTTTGAACCATCAGGTGCTAGTATCTTAGCTAAAAACCTGCACTTGTCAAATCCACATTTCACATAACAAAATTTGAATTGAGAGACTAACAAAGTTTCCAGGAAAAGCCCTCAATTGCAACAATAACATAGGTAGAAGACTAAGTAGATGTTACCCTTCCTCCTGACTTTCAAATTCAAGAGTAGCTTTGTCGGTCTCTATTTCGCATATCACATCCCCAACTTCAATCTGTTCAATAAATAGAAAAGAAGAACATAACAAACCGTAAGTTTCATGGTAACAACAATTTCCACAACATTAATTATTTGTGCCGTATCGAGGTATTCAGGAAGAACAGCTGTTCCAGCTCGTTGTTCAATAGAATCGAAGAGAAGCAAGTCAACATGCTAAGCCTAGTAAAATTCACCTTATCCCCTTCTTGCTTTCTCCACTTTGCTATGTTGCCTTGGTTCTGCGGGACATCAGACATAAGTATTTGATTTGGGGACAAAAGTGAAGATCAAGAGAACGAAAAGCATAATTACTGAAAGGTACGATCTTCCACACCCTTCTTACCATTGTTGGCGATAACGCCGGCATTCCAATAACCAAATGTGGGGGGAGATTGGAAGTGTCAATCTTTGTAGAACTTTTTACTTGTGCCTGTCCTTCAGTTTCAACATCTTTGGAGGATGATGCTTCCCCTTCAACTTCTAATCCACCAGAAATGGAAGAAGGAACTTTACCAATCTCACCTTCATCCTCAACCTTGTGAGAGGCATCAAAGATTTCAAAAGATGGCACTTGAAATTCAATGCTAGCGAGAAGTCTAAAACAGCAATTATTATAGGTGAAGTACATGCCGACAGTAGCCTTGCAGTCTCAACCATCACATGTTCTCCACGAATTCTACGTCATGAACCAATGGCAAACAGAACACAAGGTACCCAGAACGTAAGGGCGTTGTACACTGTTTCTATACATCAGCATCTACCAAGCCAAGGCAAGAAGGTGGTAACAAGCCTAGAAGTCTTTCAAGATCATGCATATTTACCGTTATGGCAATAGGTTGCCCTACAGACACATCCTTTGAACCTTCAGGCATCAATATCTTAGCCAGATACCTGCAGCACAGCAGTAAGTTGGCATAGCTCAAGAATCTTCATTGAGGGGCAATTCATGAATGTGGATCCTAATGAAGAAACTATGGAGCTCAAACAAAACTAAAATTTTCTGTTCAAGCAATAACATCAGTAGATAAAATACCAAAAATAACAAATATTCCTAGTTGTTTCTCACTGTACATGAAAACAACAAATGTTCAGGCAAAACCAAAATATGGTCAGGACTTCAGAGGGTCCACTTTTAAGACAACTCAGAAGTAGCTAAAAAGAGGGGAAAAGAAAAAGGGAACATTACCCCTCTTCTAGACTTTCAAACTCCAGTGTGGCTTTGTCGGTCTCTATTTCACAAAGTATGTCCCCGGGTTCTATCTGGGTAATTGATCAGTAGCAGAGAAGAAGTTATGAGCAAAAGCACACATGTCTCAACTCGTACATTTGGAAGTATGCCAGTATGTATGGCATGGATATGAAAATTTAAAATCAAGTATAATTCACAATCACATCTCACCTTGTCTCCTTCCTTCTTATGCCACTTTGCTATGTTACCTTGAGTCTGCCAAAGCCACGCATAACCATAAGGACTTCATCTAAAAGCAATAAGGTGGTCAAAGATTAACTTACCATGGTAGGAGACAATGCTGGCATCCCAATAACTGCGTGAGTTGAAGACTCTGAAATAACAGCAAGTTGAATTTTGGGTGAAATCTGATAAAATAGTGTTTTAGAAAAGAGGTATCCACTTCCCCAAAAAAAGGTCCTTATCTATAAGCTATGAATTAAAAGGTCAACCATCCATGTTGGCACACACAGCATTTTTCACAATAAATAGTTCCTCGAAAGTTGCAAGTTCTACATTACAAAATCTTGAGTTCTTTCCTTCAACATCGTCAGTTCAAATTTTCAAGAAAAGGTTTGGTCTCGTATCCTCATGGCACATAGGAAATGTCTTCATTGAAATAAGGCAAGGCAGCTGCTATGAAAACCAATGGAAAGCACAACTTTCCCACTGGATATTAGTGCTTATCGCACAAACATGCTCCTGAAGAATGTATTGGACGAAGAAAGAACACCCCTCACAGTGATAAAGATACTTATGACTAGACTAGTGCATTTGTTCTGATGTTGTGAAAGCTACATGATAATAATATCGTTGAGGTAAGCAAACATCAAGTTTATGCAGAAATCAACGAAATCTTCCCAATCACAAACTGCAGACCTGATGAGAAATGCCGGACACCAAGTTTCAGCTGCAATCAAATGACAGGAAAAGGATCAGAAAACAGAGAAAATCTCCTGAAGGTAACCTCATAGTTTACAACACTCACCTTGAGCCTCAACAAAGTATTATCCACTCCAGCGAGATTCGACAACGAAGTAGGCCTGGTGACTATGATTGTCAGAAATTTCTCAGAAGTACAAGGAAAGACATAATCATGATCAAAGAAATCTTAAAAATTTAGTGCTCCCTAAAAGACATAGAAATTTTTCCACACAAAGACGGAAATTACTCGTACAGAAGTATCCAAAACCAATAACAACAATTATCTAGTGATCCCAGCTTAAGTAAGAACAGTTCCGACAGGAAGCGAACCTTAACAAGGATCCACTCCATTCCTTAAAATAGCTCCGCTCACTCGAACTGCTGCAAAAATGAAATCAACAATATCAAAAACGCGGACGATAAGTGTGTGTATGGTTAGCCAATTGATCAGTCAATAGACAATAGCAGATTCAATTCAACAGATTTCAGATTATTAGTGCAATATAGCTCATAAAGTGAATAACATTTCAGCCGAGGTCCTGTTACTGATTCTCGCACGCAAGTACATCTCCTACTTCTCTTCTCCGTAACAATTTCCTCTACTTTAGAAACTTCAAAACATTTATTAAGCTCCCCGAAGCTTCGAGAGAATTTTTTTTTTATCTTAATAGACAAAAAGATCGAGAGAAATGACCAGAGATCGGGAAATGGAGAGGCGCCAAATCGTAAAATACATACCGGAGGAAGGATCGAGAGGCGGCGGCGGCGGAGGCGGAGGAGGAGAGGTAGCGAGCGCGGAGTAAGGAAGGGTACGCGCGCGAGGTCACCGGCCGTCTCAACCGCGAAAGCGCCATTTCTTCGGTCAAATGACGGGGAAGATGGAGACGAGAGTCGAAGAGGAGAAGAGTCCCTTTCTCCTTTTCTTTCTTTTTTTTAATTTTATTTTATATTCCTCAAAGAAAAGTCTGTTTTATTTTGGGTTCTTTCTTTTCGGGATTTTTCCTTTTTAGTAAGGTTGGGTAGTTAGTTACACGCGTCCGACCGGTTGCCTCGTCGGTTCGTCTCACTTGCAGATTGATCTACGCGGCTACCTAACCCAACCATGGGCCATATTCTCTCTTCTTTTCTATTGAATTTGGGTTAATTTCTCTTTTTTTGAAGATAATTACTCTTAGATGCATTGTTTTCAAAAACGACCCGGAGCTCAACCCGGATTTTCTTCCGAACTCCAGGTCAACCGGTCCGGCCGGTTGAACCGCCGGTCGGACTGGACCTTTTTTAAATAAAAAATATTTTTAAAAAATTATATATGTATAGTCGTATATGTAATTACACTCATACCTCCAAAATTAATGAAATACATGCACAATAGAATCAAATACTTGTTTCGGGGAAGTTTTTAAAATTTTAGGGTTAAAAATCAGAAAGAAAATGGCAAAATTCGGTAAGTTTAGGCTCGATTTTTCACTTTTTTCCCCAAAACCTAACGAACCGGAATTTTTCGGGTCACTTTTCCGGTCCAACCGTCCGGTCCGACCGAAAAATCTCCGGTTCGTAAGGTTGGCGTTCTGACCATGTTTTTTGACCCACTAACCCTTCCGATTCACGGTCCGATCGGTCTGACCGCCGGTCCGACCGCCGTATCGAAAACAATGCTTAGATGCCCAATTTTTTTTTTATTATTCACTTCGAATTTCTAGTTATAAAAATTATCTCAAAGAATTTGAGTTATACTATGTCAGTCAAGTCCATCTGTGCGTACGAAATTAACACGAATTTAACATTTTCTATTTTATACCTCCTGTTATTCGAAAACCTGCTCAAGTCAAACTTAATACTGCTGCTTTCCTGCTCTTTCTCTAACTACTTGTTGACAGATTTAACATTTTCTTCTGCACCATGAAATGGAGGGTATTGCAACATTATATGTGATAAAGCTCCATTGTTGCTGATACAACTTCTAAATGGGGAAATTTTTTAAAAATTACATCGAATGTTAAATACAATTGGAATCGAACCGACTCTACGATTCGATCAAATATGAGTATTTGTAGAAGCCCTCCTAACAAAAAACTTGTTGGCAAGCAAGGGGAAAGGGCTTAGTCGACAGCTCTGCAACTAGAAGAGGTTGAATATGCAGCTGTGACCTCCTCAACCTCGACGACGATCGTCTAGCGGGGAGACCAACTTGTTTAAACGGCCCCCCCGGAATTCCTATACACTGTCAGAACTTGAAAGGATGTTTTGGTTTCACGGATTCTGCAGACTCTCGATAGCTTTCTTCCACTGATATGCTCGCTGTTTCGCATCTTCGAATGACATTACCTTCTTTGGCTGAACCCGTAACATGACAACAAAAAAGGGAACACGTCGATTGAAGGATGTTAGGTTACTAAGTGGCAATAAGGATTGGAAAAGTTTGAAGACGGAATTTGAACTAGAATATGAGACGAGGGACAGAGGCTCACCGTGCAGATCTTAAACTGTGATGGACTAGTAACTTGAATGCTCAGGTCATTGGAATTGTCAGACCAAATTATGTTTCCCTTTACCATTAATTTTGAAGGGTTCACGTAGATCAATTTTGGTTTGTTAGTCAGAATAAGCTGCACCTTCTTGCTGGTCAGCTTCTGTAGTTTTTTCACCATGGAGATCATGATAACAGATTCTCCGGGATCCAAAAATTGTTGCCTGAAAGCCAATTACAATACAATATCAGAGACTTCCCAGGCGAGCAGAGTGATAAAAGCTTAGGCATTCTTTGATTTCCAGACTCGAGTTTTCCCCGAGAAACAAGCTAGAACAGGCAAAAATTTCGATGTGAATCCATCAGGTCAAGCTAAACATTTCTCTGAGTCTGACAATATCTATACCATAGAGCTTCAACAACTACAAGACTCTTTTTCCCTCACTATTTGAAGCGCAAACTTAACGATAACAACAATTTTATGATGCTCAAAAGAGCACAAGACAAGAACAGTAAACAGACTTACGATGAAAAACTAGAAACGGTTAAAATGATGGAGGCATAAGCTCGTCCCAATGTATGGAAAAAAGGACTTAAGACGAACTATAATGTCAACCCAAGTGCAGATGTCAAATAGGTTCAAGTACGAGGAAGGTCGCACCAAGAGGAGCAAAAGAATGCAAACACTTCAGGGCCACATAATGAAAGTCTTAAAGCAATACCATTTTGAATCAAAGGAGTCAATTGAGGCAAGCCTAGTAACATGACCAGTTTCAGGCGATGCTGCGTTGCCGTCACCTTGTTTTGCTGAACCATCCCCAAAATGTGATGGATTCCAAGGAGAATCATGGTCATGGTAGCCCTCTCCTGATTGAGCCTACGAAAAGAGCAAAGCTTGATCAACGATCACAAAACTGTCAAGGAATAAAAGAAACTGTCCGCATATTGAAAGTTGAGGCAGAATGAGAATAATACCCCCGTCTCGAGTGCAAGCTTTGGAGGGGTTTGTTTTCGTACGTTGTCCCAGTCAACACCCTTAAAGAACGGATGCATTTTAAGAACACCATATCCCTCAGGTCCAGCACCTGGCCTTCTACACGGTTCAGTGTCCTACATCATAATACATGACTCGTCAAAGGATGCAGCTCCTGCGTTATAATCATCATTCTTGTAATGCTATACAGGATAGCAGACACAGCGAACGCACATATTGGGCTATTCAGCCACGTGCTCTCGCACAGACACACCCACACCCACAACCACAACCACACAGAGAGAAGGAGCATACCAACAACCGATCGATGAGGTCTCTAGCTTCCTCTGAAAAGTAATTGGGAAATCTTATGTCCCTGGCAATAATCCTTTGAAATATGAGCCATTCACTTGCATCTTTAAAAGGGGTAGTTCCTGAAAGCATTTGGTACAAAGTGCACCCCAGGGCCCAGAGGTCATTGCTGCACCAATTTGGCCAAAAAGGGTAAATCGGTTATCCTACAAATGCAAGTAAAGTTCACAGTTTGACAATCAAAGATACTCACGTTCTACTAGAGAGAAGGAGAGTCGGTAAGCAGCAATAAGCATGAAAATTTTCCACCCAGTAATGGATAATTAAACCATGCACATGCCACATCTGTTTAGTTTCTTACCCAAAAGTTGCAGGAGAAGAGTTGAGGACTTCCGGAGGAACATAAGCCGCTGTTCCCACAAATGTGCAAGCCTTGTCATCTGGATGAGGGATTAAATGAAGAACAATTGAGCACAAGGTTTAAGAAATTTACAATCCCGCTACTAAAATCCGAAGTAGCTGTTGTGGTGAAAACCAAATTTTAGGTCAAACACTACCTGACGCTGCATTTGGAAGAACAGTAATACGACTATCCTGCATTGGCTTCACACTCCCAAAATCAGCAATTTTTATATGTCCTTCTGCACTAAGCAACAAGTTCTCTGGCTGCCAAGCAAAAGAAGTTACAAAATATCGTTAAGGAATGTTCAAGATGCCAATTATAAAAGCTTTGATGATGAGAAAGAAACCTTAATATCTCGATGGATCAATCCCATGCAATGAATGTATTCAAGAGCGTCAACAACTTCAGCAGTGTAGAAACGGGCTTCATTCTCTGACAAGCGACCTTTCTGTTTGGCAAACAAAGTTGAGTCACCAAAATCCAAATGACAGGCAGCAAAGTAAGACACCGAAAAATGGATGGAAGTCTGCAGGATCAACTTCTTTATGATCGTTCAGATCATCCCAATCCCATAGAATGCAATAGCTCCAATTAATAAAAACATGACATGCAAACCACAAAAAGAATTTAAGCACAGTTCCAGACACTCATAGCCAACGAATTGAAGGAGATTTTAGCCAAACAGAACCACTAGCAGAATTTTTTTTCTTCCTAGAAAGCAACTCCGGCAAGGCAAAAGCAGACTTACTCTAGTTATTTGATCAAAGAGTTCGCCACCTTCACAAGATTCCAGTGCCATATCTGCAAAACGCAACAGAGCATCTTGTGATGATAACTGCAATGAAGAAAACACAAATACCGAGCGCTGTTGATAATAAGCGCAACGGAAAAAACACGAGAGACATGAAAATTTCGCAGAAAGAGAGATACATACAGAGCGAAAATGAATCCTGAAAAGTGAAGTATAATCTCACAACTCCAGGGTGATCCAATTGGTCGAGCACAATTCGTTCTAACTTAACATAAGCTGTTTTATTTTCTTTAGTAATGAACTTCTTATCCATAATCTTCAAGGCATAAACCATCCCAGTATCCTTCTTCTTTGCCCTCACAACCTGAAATTGGTGGATAAAACGGTCAGGCTAATTCCGCGATGTGGTCAAGAACCAACTGCTCTTTCCACATTGTACCTTCCCCATTCATTAAAAATAAAGAAGACACTGAATCACCAATCATTCACAAATAAAAGGAAGGCCAAAAACGTAGCAAACCCATAATAATTTATCAAAAAGGTGCAACAACAAATCAGACAAGAAACCAACAAACAAAAGCTAAAGCTCAAACCTTTGAATAAGACCCAACACCATAGATCTTCCCCAACTCAAAGTCCTGGATTGTGAAATTCTCCTGAGGAGCCCTAAATGCAAAGCTCTTAGATCTCTGCACATTCCCATTGGTGTTAGAGGACACGGAAGAAGGGACAGGGGAAGCAGAAGATGAGGATCCTGAGGATGAAGAATTGTTGCTGCTCTCAATCCTTAGCTTTGAATCAAAATCCTTCTCCATTTCCAACATCAAATTCAAAACAAACAACACCAAAGGTTCCAACTTTGCCTCACCAACAAAGAACCCATTATTCTCCCCTTTGGAGGGAGCTGTTCTAAGTCAAAAGGGGAATGTGGAAGGAAGAAAAGTGGGGAAAAGATTCTCCCTTTAAGTCCTTTTAGCAATGGGTGGATAAATTATGTGTTTCTATATTGGTATTTGTGTATGAAGTCCTAGGAATGTGCTTAGCTTTAAAAGGTTTGGGGAATGCAATTCTTCTCCAAACCCTAGAAAGTGAATTGGGGAAAGGGAAAGGGATTGTGGAATTTCGTGAGAGGAGGGGAACAAGGAAGGAACAGAAGGAAGAAGGAGAGGGAGGTCACATCACATTGGATGATGATTGTCATTCCTTTTTTTATAGTTCTCCTTTTTTCCTAATTTGGGTTTTTCTCAAATTCTCTTTTTTTTACATCCATTTTTCTCTTCATTTTCCTTTTACCAATAAAATTTTACTGGTGTGGTGTCCATACAACAAAAATTATTAGATGTATCATATCTCTGATATCCAGCTAATCATATATTCGGCTTTTTTAGTACATATGAAAATTTTAAAATTAAGCGCATTTGACCTAGGTAATTTCAGAATAGATGATTGAGAAATTTTTCGGGATGCATTTTTTTTGGTGATAAGTATTAGTAAACACTACCTAATTAGGTGACACTAGGATTAATCATATATGTTCCTCCATCATTTTTGTACAAAGATGACCAATAAGTGGAAATAATTGTTGTTTCTGTCTTCTATTGCATTCGCAAATTTATAGTGATCATAAATGATAATGTTATTAGGGATAGCAATGGCTAGGCTATGGTAGGTTATTGGTAGGACCATATTCATATCCTAGTTTTTTTAGTTGGACATATACCCTACCATTAACCCTACAAATTTTTTATTGTTAGATTCATACCTACTCTCCTGCCTCCTGGAGACCTAAGGTCCACAGGGTCCGACCCTTTAACGTTATACTTTTTGATAATTTTTAATCAAAATTTAATTTTTATATAAAATTTAAATAAATTCAAGATATCTACTACGTTAGACATCAACATTCAATAGAAAATTGATGAAACATCAAATTTTGTAATTTAATTTCAATAGTCCAAAGTTTTTCTTTTATAGTTTGAAGTACATAAACAATTCAACAGAAAAATATAGCATGTCGACTTCTAGTGATCCATCATTCACGACATCTTCTGAGCTGGTTGTGGAATAACATAATAAATGTGTTAAAGTTAACCATAAAGTATATTATATATATTATCAATACGGTCTAATTAGGGTCTAACTAGAGTCTAATTATGGTAGAGTCTAAAATATGGTAAAAATATAAGGGTAAGGTCCGACCCACAGGGTCTAGCTATGGATTCATACATTACCCTAGACCCTACCTCTAAACATGAACCCATATCCATACCCTACCCTAGACCCAGTCAAAGTCAACATATACCCTAGACCCGTAAGGTAAGGGCAGGGTTCGACCCTCAGGGTACGGGTATTTCTATCATCCCTAAATATTATCAACGAAATATACAAGAGAGAAAATGAATCAGGAGACATCCTTAATTATAACAAGGCACCATTGTAAATAGCGAGATTATTTGTTATTAGTACTTTCCGAAGGCTAGATACGAAACAGTTCTTTTTCCACTAACCATTTTTTGCAGTACTTTAATTTTTTGTGAGGTCCTTGGCTACAATTTTGTGCAAGCACGAGGGTGAGTTATCTCTCGAATGGAAGTATAGGGAGCTCAAAGATAAGGGTCTGCTCGGGTAGGGGTGGGTTAGTTCTCGTAAGTTTGAGTAGTTTATTGTAGATATTGTAGATTTTTTCTCCTTTTTCTTTCATTTTGTTGTATTTTTATTTCTTTTATTCTCTTCTAATAAAGCATATTTACTTATTTAAAAACATTCTCTTTAAGTGTCAGTACGTGTCCCTCTGTAACTAGAATTTAGGGCAAAAATTGGTCGGGAATTTTATATTTATTTAAAGTTGACGTTGAGGAAAAAGAAAAGTAGAACACATGGTACAGGACCAGGATATAAAAAACATGCTAAAGTAAATTGGATAACCTAGAGAATATTCTAAAAAAGACAACTTAGTGAACTACTTTAAACAAATTATAATTTTTTTTTGAGGAAAAAACAAATTATAATTGAAGGAAAGAAGAAAAGGTAGCCAAGTGAAGAAGTTGTCAATTGTAATGTTTTGAGCCTTGTAAATATCAAATACTGAAAGCATTTTTTTTTGGGGTAAGTATTACAATTTACAGGGCACATGGTTGCACTTATTTTGTCTGTTTCTTGTGGTTAGCTACTAGTTCAAGTGGATTATCGACGTGTACTTCGATGGTTGATGTTTAACATTGTATGGTTGGATGTCAATCAATCATCTATCAATTCTCAATTCTTACCTCTTACCCAAAAAATGATATGTGGTTCTCACATTATTATATTTGAGTGCCAAAAATAAGAATAATAGGATATTATTAGATAAATAACAATGTTGATAATGAAAATCATAGCTCTCCTAGCTTCTTTTTCTAATTGGCAAATAACTAGATTTTGCAGAGATAACGTGACGTGCTCACACCCGCCCAGTTTGTCCACTCCAATAATATGCAAGAGATCACCGTTCACCCAGCTCCTTGAATGTCTTATCATATCTTTAGTACTGGAACTCCAGCAATCATCCGGTAGCGAGTAGGCATATCAGATTGATCGAAATTAACTAGAAGCTCTCATCTTAAATTCGATACTCTAGGTTGAAGAATCCGCGGAAAAACATAGATATCAACAAAAATGTCACATCACGAATTGGACAAAGGAAGTGACGACAATGGAATACTATTATTAGATCGCCCTGTACCATGCATGCACGCGGACGATATGGGTAGGATGGCAAATACCTTTTTCATGGTTGGTGTGAAAATGGAAAAAAACTTTGTTTTAGAAAAGAACAAAATCAATACCGTTTATAGTTCTGAGATTTAGAACAAACCGTCTAAAGTCGCAAGAATTATATTAATCTGCCTAAATTTTCTATTAAAAAAAACACAAGGTCCCGCACCTATGCTGCTAATACGAAAGCTGGCTCGTCCAACTCTAAAATCAAATTATTTCATCAAGGTAACTCCGGAATCCCATTAAACGACCCGATCTTTGAGAATGGAGTGGAGTAGCCATCGTCGACCGAGAAAATCGGCCATCTTTTGGAGCTCGGTGCATCCGAAGAGATGGTACTTCCAAAGCTAAAGAGAAAGGCTTCTGCCAATTTACATAGTATTTTTTCAACAACTTTAAATAAGGGAGAAGAAAAAATATGACGAAACCCATTTACAAAGACCAATTCTTTCGAAACGGGGGTAGAGAATTTCAAGGACATTATGATTTATAAAGCCAATGTACCCCTCCCCTTCACATGGACCCTAATCCTACAAGTTAAAAAAAAACAACCCAGAGCTAAATTCTTCACAAAGAGGGCGAGGAAATGTAGTCTATAAGGACTGGAAGGTAAGTAACCTGTTCGACAAAGTTGGTTCTGCTTGTTACAAGTCCCACCCGTCCTTCCGGCTGTCGAACTCCCATTTCCGGCTGGTTATGCTTCCATACATCTCGGAAAACTTGAGAAGGCAATTACTCCTTATCCTGTAATGTGTTTGTGTGTCTTTGCTGATGGCAGCACCGGAAAACTTCGACGTATCTATTGCCCACGCCGGCTTGACGTACTCGACGGTCCTAGAAGAGCTCGCGTTGGCGTACAGGTAGTTCAGCAGGACATCCTCGCAGTTGAAGTAATTGTCCACCAGGGCTCTGCCGGCTGCAGCTTTCTCGCCCCAGTACCTCTCGAAGGCCAATTTGCTGTCCATGAACGCTGCTCCGGTGAGGATCATGTTGTAACCTTTATGAGTGCGGGCATATTTCTCGGCTCTGTACTTCAAAGGAGTACCACTGATCAGTCGCGGATAGAACCCAACAATGCGATCAGGGTGCTGCCGCCACACACTGAACCCCCGCTCGATGTCATCACAGGTCATCATTATGTCATCGTCAAGTTCAAGAACGGCACGAGTACTTATCAAGCGATCCTTCTTGAACCGATTGTTGAGTGAGTTCCGTTCTTCTCTTCTAATCCTTACTGGCACCGCCGAGTCAAAATCACTGAGCTCAGGAGGTGTCCCTTTGTTCCAAACCACAACAATCTCTTTCACCGATGAGCATCTCGAGTAATGCTTCACATACATTTTCAAATTCCATATACGAGCGTCATAGGTCATTGTCAGTAGAGTGAATTGAGAATTGTATCCATTTAGCGGGTAAGCTTCTTCTGCACCACTGCCTCCATAGACGTTCTTCACACCTACGCACATTAGCGCGACTCCAACAACAAACAGCAAGGCCAAAAGGGATCTTCCAGCCCAACTGTAGGGCTTTATTTTACCACGTAGTGTCGAAGGCGCTTTGTTCAACCAGCTACAGAATCGTCGTACCTTCGATGAGAACAAATTCGGTCTGTCCCAAACGATAAGAGTGTCACTCCGCTTCCAGGGATAGTTTGCGCACCAACTAACTGGAATGATGCATTTGACTGCTCCCAGCAGTACTCCTAGTACCACAGCTACTGCAGTAACCGCAATAAGTGAAGCACATCCGAGGAACAACCGGTGTACCGAGTCTCCTGAAGGAACTCTGTCCCCATCCATAACAGCTATCCATTCACCAGAGCTAAGTTGTTGGGCATCAAGATGATGGTGGCGTGCTCCATTCCAGGCATTCCGACCTTTTTTGGACTCTTCAAAGCCTAGGGATACTTCAACTTCCTTGTAATCATCCTTGGTAAGAACTTCAATCTTGAAAACGCGTACTCTTCGCCCGTAAGTTTCACCGCAGTCTTGACCAACTCGATACAGGTTTCCGTCATGAACAAATGGCCTGCCTCCATTTCTGGCTCCCTTACTCTTGTCAACGTTGTGAATTGGATTCTTCTTGTGTGGTCTCCAAGGTCCCAAAGGCGAGTTGCTATGCCATATTTCCAGCTGTCCATTCTTCTTGGCACCAAAACCACTGTGATCCGAGCCAAAAATCCAATATATTCCGTCGCGACGAATCATGACCGAATCAACAAGGGGCTTCTTAATTATCACTTTTTCCAACCTCCATTGCAAGGGGAAATCAACGGCTCGATAAAGGCGAAGGTCCCCTTTCTGGCTGCCTTCTGGCATCATATATATCTGCATGAAACAACAAACAGTTGAAGGATGCAACTAACTATCGCATATGCCCCGATGTCGCGAGCAGAGTACCATAACTTCAAAAGAAGCAACATATACCTGACCAAGGTAGTTGAATACATAAGGATAAGACAAATGCCATTCCTCGTCCAAGGCAATGCCCAATTGTTGCCACGTCGCTCCCTTATCCGAGCTCTTTGCAACTCCTATATCTCCTTGCATGGTGATTGCATTTTTTGTTTCATAAAATAGGAAAAGAGTATCTCCCTGAATCACAAAAAAGAGAAGTTTCCATAAGAATTTTGCAAACAAAGGGTAAGCAATGATATACCACTTCGGAGCACCATCGTCCGAGAAAGAGGAGCACAAAATACCAAATAGCCGTACAAGCCGCATTGAGGTCTAGTAAGATACAATCTCACACTTAGATTTTCAAAAACCAGCTACGATGTTTCCGATTATGATTGGCTAGATTGGTTGTACAATAAGAAATAAGAGAACATAGAACTCAACCCTTCAATATAGTTGCCACCAGAGTTTGTTGACCATATCAATAACTGATTGAACCATATTGGCCAATAAAAATGGTTTCAAACACAAAGGAAGCTACCGGAAACATATTGCTAGCAGCTTAGCTGTAGCTGCTGAAATGGAAAAATTCTCATAAACCTGTATTCAAACTCCATGAAACGGACACTAACGATATAAAAAAATGCAGAGTATCTGATCTCCCTGCAAAAGACCCAAGTGTCCTGCAATTTTTCCCTTGAGACTTTTGTGAAGGTTATGTATTTTAACGAATCTTTAAGTCTGAAGTAAATCTCCAATTTTTACAGCAACCTACACATTAGAGTTGTTTCAGATGTCTGGTTACATAATCACAGATATAACACCTCACCTATTTTAAAGCAAGAGGTAGCTCCAACAGTACTAAACATTTATATTGCTACTTGGTCTTACCGACGATAGAAAATTTCCTTGTAGATATCCAAGATAATGGATACAGAAACTCCCATGAAGATTTACCCTAAAATCTCTGGAACAAGGCTCGTATGCAAAGATGCTTCCTTCTCTTTATTTTTAAATTTTTTTATCGAATCATTCAACTTCTAGTTTAAGCTCACTTTTCTATTTTATATTTAATCCTTTGATTGGATCATTCCCTTCTCCTTTATTCAAGCAAAACAAATCAGATATCAGAAGGTTGGTCAACTAAACTATGGCATGTATAGAGATCAGAATGAACAAAAATAAACAGCAACTTGGCCACCAACTACTAAGTTCATCTTTAAGAAAAACCCACTAGATAATGCCAATCACTAAAAGAACCATTCCCTCTCAAGGGTTATGAATAAACAATGTCCTTTTACTTCTACAAATTGTAGTCTTTGTCAATTGGCCCTTAAATATTGAAAACTGCAGGTCAACCAGTTCATAAGAATGATAGATTTATATTATAAAGCAGAACAAACAAACATATAACTATAACTACTCCACACATATACACGGAACAGACTAAGTAAACAGGCAAATCTGGTATAAAACCAGATTACAAGAACGATACAATTCTGGTATAAATAAATCATTACCTCAGCATAAAGAAATGGGTCTGCAACGAAGTTACTGGGGAAGCCGGCACCCGAAACCGAAGCACAGGTAACAACTGGATTAGCAACTGGCCAGGCAGCTACCTCATCACTCCACACATTGGTCTGAAATCAAATTTCTCATACATCACAACCAGATACACGAAAAATTTATCAAACTATTCCAGAAGATTATTTCTCAAGTACAGACACATGATATCGAGGTCAAGCACAGAAGTCAACCCAAAAAAGGAAGACTATACATTTGAACTTCATGTCCTAGCATGTACCATCTTTTCCCCAAAAATATTTATTAAAAAAAACGAAAGACAGAAAATTTAATCAGTAAATCTGCTATTTTTTCCCAATTAAAAATCTAAGAATATCATGAATTTGGTACTCCCTTTCTACCACAGCAAAACAATAGAAAGGAAAATTTAAAGCCCGCTGATGCAGAGTCTTACAGACAATCCAACAAAAAAAATCCACAAGGTCAAACTTTTTTTTTTCCAAAATGGACAGAGAAACCTCAAACAAACCCAGAACAAAGTCCTAAAACACACCAAAAAAATAGGGTCAGAACCTCAGAGGGGGACTCCATTCCAGAGACTTACAGCTTCAATTGGTTTAAGGGAGAATGGAGAATCACCGTAGAAAACACCAATAGACCATGAACCCTCATTGTCTTCCTGGCACCCAAGCGAACTCAAACCGCCGCCACCACCACCACCACCAACACCAGAAGAAGAGGCATAGAATGACTTACCAAAGGCCAACCAGAAATAGAACATCCCAATTGAGCCATAAACCACCAAGCACCCCAAGAAGAAGAGCAGCCCAGAGGAGAAGATTATGGACAAAAGGTTGTTCCTTTGGTGGTGGTTCTCCCATCTCCATCTCCATCTCCATCTCCACCTACACCAACACTTCATGTTCACATCACAACAAGCCCTCCTAGCTGTTGCCCCATTGGCAACACCACCCTCCACTCCTCCAACCCCTCCACCACCACCACTTGGGATGATCACTCCCATACTTCCTTCAGTCTCTCTACCCTCTAATTCCTTCTATGTTTTTTTCTGGGTTTTTTTTTTCCTTCTCAGTGATCACAAGAAAAGCTTGCTTCTTTGCAACTGTTGGCAGATTTCCACCATTGGGTTTTCGGCTCCGGGCTTAAATTCAAGGAAAGCTTGGTTCTTTACTGGGTTCCTTCACAAAATAAAAGGTCTTTGTTCTTTGTTTCAAGGGTTTTTCCTGGTTGTTGTGCCTCTCCTTAATGTGAGACTTCTTTTTGAATGTACAAAGTCTTGGTCTCTGGCCCTTTCTGTTTGGTAATTTCCCCCTCTTTTTCTCCTTTCTCGCTCAAGAATTGTAGAGAGAGAAAGGGTGGTGGAAGAAAAGGAGGGAGAGAGAGAGGAGGCTGTTTTTTAGTAGTAGGGAGGAGGCTTTTTTGTTTTGACCGTGTTGTGAGAAAACGGAGGAGGCGTTACTCGGGGAGATATATAGATAGATACACACTGGACGAGGCTTCCGTTTCTTTTGAATATATATCCGTTTGGTACATGAACCTTTTTGTATTTTACTATTTTGATACAGAACTTTAAAATATTTCCAGTTGGTCCAAGTAATGTTAGGCAGGCCATTTGTATATAGCACATGTAAACTTTGCAACTTGTTCCAATTCAAGTGACATAATTTAGATTTGGATACTCGTAACCATTCGATGAAGATTTTTAGCCATTTTTAGATGCATTGAATTTGAATTTTTAGATATTTAGCCATCTTAAGATATTTTTCTCTTCAATTTGCTTTTTTTCGTTCAGTACAATACACTACTATCTACCTAATATCTAAACTACCTTGCCGGTAACTGATTCTGGGTAGTTGGATTCCGACCATGACCCTCATCTCCCCTATGCCATCCAAGTCAGCCTTCGTTGGCTTTTGGCTTTGAAATTTATAGATTCAGAGCTTTTAACTGTAAATTTAATTATTTTATAATTAATTTAGTTAAACTTTTAGTTGCCCCAATTTAGAGAGGAGATTCAAAATTGAGAGAAAGTTATGATTAAAATTTGATTTTGAAAAGAGAACCTATTGTAATTTTGGTCAAAAGCTAATTAATTTCTTTCTCAACAACCCTTTTGCGTTTTTTAAATGAGTAAATAAATTTAGATTTAAAACATAGGACAATTTTTATCTTAAATTATACTTTTCTTATAAAAATACTTGCATCTCCTAAATATAAAGCTGGCCTGGCTAAGCAGCAAACGTAGGTCGAGATTCTAGATTTTGTTATAGGACCATTTAAAGGAGTAAAAACCAAGGTTATCAAATATACGGTCCGACCGACAGTTCGACCAGTCTGACCATGATTTAGTCCGAAGAGCGTACCGGGTTTGGCCAGAAAATCACCAACCTTACTAACCGCCCAAAAAATGGTCGGACCGGATAGTTTGACCAATTTTTTGACTCCATTTTTTCCGGTTCGTAAGGTTGAACAAAAAAATCAGGGTTGACCAGATATTTTGACCCCAAAAATTGACCAACCCGTAATAAAAAGAGAAAAATTATGTTTGGTCTGATTTTTTTAGGATTTCAAGGTTATGATGGGTCAAAAAAGAAAGAAAAAGTTGGGGTTGTGGGATAGGGGCAATTAAAATATTAATAAAAATATATTTTAATATATATATAAAGTACCGGTCGGACCAGTTGAAATGCGACCCGAAGGCAAGAGCGGGTCGCTCTTCGGGTCGTATTTGAAAACCTTCGTAAAAACATCAATTTATAATAATAAATAAATCTACTCAGAATTATCTTATTTCATTTTAAAAAATAGGTTATCAACATTAGATCAACATGTGAAAATGTTATTTTAGTTCAATCAGATATCGAGTTTAAATTATTGTAAAGACATCAAAAATGTTAAATAATTATTTTTAAAATTTTGTCACATTTTAAAGAACTCGAATCAATAAATTAGATACGAGACAATATCAATAAATCTGTTTAAATCTAGATTAATTGGCTATCCTCGACCAAAGCAGCAAGTGAAATTGGGCGTACCAAAGTTGAACTTTGCCGCCGTGGTACGTGGGTTAGAATTGGTTGACCGCGTACCCTCGGACCACGCGCCGGGGTGTCAACAAAGTGACAACCACACGCGCAGTTTAGAAGCCAAGTGTCGTCCGGGTACTGTCGTCTGACGCGTGGAACCCTCCGACGACCATCACTTTCTTTCTTTTTGACAGCCTGGAACTGGTTTCTGTATCGATTCGGTTCTTCTTCTTTTTTTCTTGTCTTGCCGCTCTTTAATAATAATTTAGCATTTACCACCAAATACGTAAATATTTTGCCAAAATTTTGTTATAGTTTGTTTTGCAAATAGAATCTGTTAAACTTTTGAATTTTAAATCTTACCCACTCCAAATCATATCTTAGAGCAAGTGTTTGTTAGTTTATTATAAATTATTTGATAATATATATTTTCTATGAACATGATGAGTCCTAGTAATAAAAGTCTTATTTAGAATATGATTCTTTTTTTATATACAGGGAATAGAATATGACTCTCTTAGTTGTGCTTTTCTTACAAATTGTCATTTCTATTAACTATAATTTGAATATAAATTAATTGTCTCAATCTAACTTTGAAAAAAAAACAATAACGCATTTTATGTTTTATACCGTCTGGCAATCGACATTCACACTCATTTAAGCTGTTAATCTATATTCGATTTATTAAAATTTTATTTCTATAATTTTTATTTAAGTTATAACAAATTTTTGTCCTCCGATGGTGGTTCAAACTTTTCAATTGATAAAGGGGTCAAGGAATCTAATTTTTGGACGAAGGGGTCAAGGAATTAATATGACTTATGTGAGAAACAAGGAAAGGAAACATGACTTGGCCTTTTCATTCGAGGAGGGTGAAGGAGAAAACTCTTCGTTCTTTCGTTCTTTCTGGAAATAAGGGTTCCGGTAATTTATGGGAGATTCGGAGCGATGAGTCAAGGAAACGGAAATGCAATTATGGGAAATAATTAAATGTAAATTTAAGAATGCGAAATCTCTTAATTCTTTTTTTTGGAAGGTGACAACATCAACTGGAGAGGTGTTTGGCTATAGGGGGTGAGGTTTTCTTTTATTTATGATGTCTGAATATTATTTATGAAACTAATTTAGATTAGAAATTGATTGGACGAGTACTTTCTTGATGCATGATTATGGCATTGTCCGGAAATCACATGTCCCACCACTGCCCTTTGATTCCTCTCCCTCGGTTGGTTGGTCACCCTATGATCAATTTTTCATGATTGCCTTTTCATCTTCGAGGCCGTGGATAAGAAATCGTTTTCGTTATTGTGGACCATTATAAGATTTATAGTAAATACTAAACAGTAGCAAATAAATAAAGGGTATATTATCTTCAAGTAGGGAGGAATATATAAATCATAATTCTGGAGAAAAAAAAACAAACGGAAAGAGAAGGGCAGCTACAAGAAAAGTGACTAGGGATGGCAATGAGTATGGTAGGGTAGGATATTGATAGGATTCTATTCATACCCTAATTTTTGTGGATGGACCCATATCTAGATCTGGCCACGAATTGAATCCGATTAGTAGGGATGGCAATTAGACCCTTACCTTAAGGGTCTACCCTGATCCAGACCCGAATGGTCCAAGACCCGTTGACTTTGATCGGGTCTAGACCCTGATCCTGCCCGGATCCTGATATTTTAAAAGGATAAGGGCATGGGTATGGATCTATAGGATCCTGCCCTGATCCTACCCGAATTTTTTTAATTAATATTAAAATAATATACATGTATATTAATTATTAGACATAATACAAATTCTCAATTTTGTTGGTAGGTAAATATTTTTTATTAAAACAAAAGTTCAAAACAGAGGAAGCGCAAAAAGAAAGACAAGATAAAGGGGTCCGATATTTACATCAGTTATAACCCCACTCCGACCAAAACGTTCCCTCAACCTCAAGAGGTAAAGAAGAGGGACCTATAAATTCTTGTAGGCAATCAAGAAAGTGAGCAGCGATTGATTGTGAATGATCAAGACATCCGTCCAAAAGATCCACTCTTGGACATGAAAGAGCACAAAATACAGGAGAAGCTCATTATCGTACCTCGCCTCGTTGAAGATAATACCATTACGAAGTAGTCACATGCCCCAAGTAATAGCAGCAAAAATTACAAATCAAATTCTCAATTTTAACTTACCCAACTTCAATTTTTTTTGATTTTTTTTTAGTTTCTTTGTATTGATATGTTTAATGAATGAAAATGTCCCATTGCTATTTGAAAACTATCAAAAGATAATATAATTTTTTAAAATTAAATATATTTAAAAAAAATACGGACCCGCGGGTCGCCCTAATCCTGCCCGATTTTTTAGGACCCAGATCCTGCCCGAATCCTTATTTTTTAAGAGGATAAGGGTAAGAATCTGGGTCCACCATTTAAAAAGAGGGTAAGGATCTGGGTCCTATAGATCCTACCCGGATCCTGCCCATTGCCATCCCTACCGATTCGTGATTCAATTCGATTCGATTCGTAAAAAATTCGATTCGATTCGACAATAATTCGATTCGTCAAAAAATTCGATTCGAATTCGTCATGATAAGAATTGAATACGGTTCAAGTTTTTTGTAATTCGTCAAACCGGCGAATTCAATTCAAATTCGATTCGAATTCGAATCGAATTCATAAAAATTAAAAAAAGGGGGGGGAGCGGCGGGAATTAAAAAAAAGGGAGGGGTGGGGCCGGGAATTTAAAAAAGGGGGGGTTATTTGGATTTTGCTGATGTCAGCGCTTGCGTCAGCATTAGGGGTAAATTACCCTTTTTTCTTATCATTTTTTTTGTTACCGTTTTAATCCCTAGGTTACCGTTTTTTTACTGTTGGTACTTTTTAAATTTTTTTTTATAAATTCAGAATTTCTTCCCAACTCTATAAATACCACCTCTTATTCTTCAAATTTTACACATTCCAATCTCAATTCTCTACTTCTCTTATTGAAAATTTGAGCTATATAAATTCTCCCTCAAGTTTACTAATTAGATATATTAGTCATACTTCTCATATAATTACTCATATTACTATATATTTAATCTTTGTACTCAAGATGGAATTAAAACTTTAGACTCTACATTAGGACCAATTAAATAAGCACTTAATTTATTATGGGCTCGCCCAAAATTGCTAAAAGATTGGAAAATTTTTTGCAAATTAAACAACATGAAACCAAAACGTTTTCCACAAAATGTTCAACATCGTTGGAATTCGACTTATGATCAAACTAATAATATTATGTTACAACCTTACCATTGGGACCTTGTAGAAAAACTAAATGAGCTTTTAGAATGTTTTAATCATGCTACACATCTTTTATCGGGTATTTATTATCCTACATCTCATTTACTATTATGCAACCATTTTTATGCCGAACATTAAAATTGATAGTTTACAAAAAGATATTATGGATTTAATGAGTGAATATAGTATTAGGAATAACGCTTCTACATCTAATGAACCAACTCCCTCTCCCTCACAAGGTGAAAAATTAAGTTTTACGGAAAGATTGCTAATGAAAAAACAAAAAAGACCCCGAGGAATAAGTTTAACCAATTCGGAATTTGATTTATATCTTAACACACAATTTGATATTTCATTTGTCAAATCTTCTAATTTTGCTTTATTAGAATGGTGGAACAACCATGTAGAACAATTTCCGGTTATGTCAATTGTTCCAAAAGAATTGCTTGCTTGTCCGATTTCGACGGTTGCCGTGGAAGTTGGAATAGGCATTTCGAAAATATGACAAAAATATTCAAAATATCAAAAAAATTAGAGGTTTTAGAATTTTTTAATTAAGTATTAAAATTATAGAATTAATTCGAATTCGAATTCGATTATAATTCAAAAATTCATAATTCGTATTCGATTCGTCTTGTGAAGAATTGAATATGGTTTAATGTTTTGATGAATTCGAATTCGAATAAATTCGATTCAAATTCGTCCAAATTCGAACCGTGGTCAGGTCTACCCATATCCTACCCTCAATTCTTCAATTTTTTATTGTTAGATTCATACTCTACCCTCCTGGAAATCCAGGATTTACAGGGTATGTAGGGTTCGACCCTTTAACGTTCTGCATTTTGATAATTTTTAATCAAAACTTAATTTTTATATAAAATTTAAATAAATTCAAGACATCTATTATGTTACACATCAACATTCAATAAAAAATTGACGAAACATCAAATTTTACAATTTAATTTCAATAGTCCAAGATTTTTTTTTAGAGTTTGAAGTACATAAACAATTCAACAAAAGAAAAATATAGCATGTCAGTTTCTAGTGATCCATCATTCACGACATCTTCTAAACTAGTTGCAGAATAACATAATAAATATGTTAAAGTTAACCGTAAAGTATATTATATATATTATCAACACAGTCTAACAAGGGTCTAACTAGAGTCTAATTAGGATAGAGTCTAAAATATGGTAAAATGTAAGGGTAGGGTCCGACCCACAGAGTCTAGCTATGTAGGAATGGCAAAAATACCCATACCTAAGGGTCGGACCTTACTTTTACCCTACGGGTCTAGGGTATGTTGACTTTGACTGGGTCTAGGGTAGGGTATGGGTATGGGTCCATGTTTAGAGGTAGGGTCTAGGGTAGGGTATGAATCCATAGCTAGGCCCTATGGGTCGGACCCTACCCTTACATTTTTATCATATTTTAGACTCTATCCTAATTAGACCATAGTTAGACCCTAATTAGACCGTATTGATAATATATATAATATACTTTATGGTTAACTTTAACATATTTATTATGTTATTACACAACCACCTTAGAAGATGTCGTGAATGATGAATCGCTAGAAGTCGACATTCTATATATTTTTTTTGTTGAATTGTTTATGTATTTTAAACTCGAAAAAAACCTTGTAATATTGAAATTAAAATTACAAAATTTAATATTTTATCAATTTTCTATTGAATGTTGATGTGTAACGTAGTAGATGTGTAGAATTTATTTAAAATTTAAATAAAAATTAACTTTTAATTAAAAATTATCAAAACGTTAAAGGGTCGGACCCTGCAGACCCTGGGTCTCTAGGAGGGTAGGGTATGAATCTAACAACAAAAAATTTGTAAGGTCGATGGTAGGGCATGAGTCCAGTTGAAAAAACTAGGGTATGACTAGGGTCCTACCAATACTCTACCCTACCCGTTGCCATCCATATAACAATGGATTCATACCCTACCTCTAAACATGGACTCATACCCATACCTTACCCTAGACCCAGTCAAAGTCAATATACCCTAGACTCGTAGGGTAAGGGTAGGGTCTGACCCTCAGGATATGGATATTTCTGCCATCCCTAAAAGTAACCTGGTCCAAAAAAAGTTAAATACAATTTTGATTTCTTATTGGCTATTATTTAAAAGAAAAATGGGGGTTCGATTAGTTAATGGGAGTATTAATTAAAAGCAGATAATTTGACTAGGGGTTAAGCCTAGAAAGCTGTAAGCGTATTTCCCGTCAAATATAGGGAGGGACCTTTTTGGGGGCGGCGTCAGCCAGGGTAAATATTATTTATTTATAATTTTGTATAAAAGTTTTCGAATCCAAGTATCCAACTCGACTTCCGTCTTAAAATAGTTCTTCTGGTCAAAATGACGCCATAATCTATCGAGTGCAAAGTTATCTTTAAATATTTTGTAAAATTTTTGTAAAGTGATTTTTTTTAAATGATAATTTTTTAAATTGATAAAAGTCTCGGTCTCGAGTCGAGACCAGTATTAAAAATTAATAATCCCTCTATCGTAATAACTAATATTTTTTCAGAAAATTTTAGTGTTACATATCGGTCTCAATTTTTGTATAAAGTGATATTTTTGAATAAAATACATATATTTTTACATACTTTACTAATCTAAAAAATATTTTAATATACAAGTTGATGCTTAATTTGCTTGTTTGGTAAATTTTACATCATTATTCATCTTCTCAATTATCTTTAAATGGTCATTGTGATCATCTCTTATTGTAAGAAAATATCTCAATCAAATTTAGTATTTTAATAACGCTATAAATCGAGATTTTAGGTGACTTGAATATACACTAAGTAATTTTTGTTATTTATATATATATTGCTCAAAAACTCAATTTGATATTTTCAGGAAAAAAAATGTAAACCTCTCTTATGTAATAACATCTCTAAAGTGATATTTTTCTCGGGTCCCAACAATATCACTTTAGAGGGTTTTACTGTAGCTCAAATTGGAAACATATTTATTAAATTAGAAAACAAACTATAATGTTCTAGGCGTCTATTTTACCAAACATCAAAATCTCAGAATAATTTCTCCAATTATTTATCGCTTGATTTAAGTGGTTGTTGATAAATTATTAAATAAATAAAAAGTGAAAAAAAAATCACAATCCAACTCGTCTTTTTCCTTCCAGGCCTGGGTGGGAGTTGTTGAATTTTCATTTTCGTGAAGTATAAATGATTCTATTTGTAGAGGAAAACCCTAAAAAAAATATAGAATGATTCCAAAAAGGGGTGTTCTTTTGCTTTCCTTCTAAAAAAAAAGGAAATGGGTTATTGATTTCCGTTGGGCGGCTTTAATTGCTATGGCCGCCTTGGCCCAGCACTAATTAAAGGGATCTGATTTTGACCATTCAACTTCACAATGGTTGATGTGCAGGAAATAATTTTTTGGTCACACTAGTAATCCAAAATAAACTAGAGTTCATATTAGTTCACTGTTGTAAATTTGATTATCGAATGATTAGTCTCACTGGCCTGTATAATATTTGTTCTTCCTACGTTAGCATCTGTACAAATTATTTTTAGTTTCCTCACTTCCTAAATAATTTGCCACTAAACATGGACGTGGTTTTCTGGCAAATAAATATATGATTCATTTTCCCCCGGAGAGATGACAGTTTTTAGAAAATAGTAAAAAAATATATATATGCAACTCGCCCTGCGCTCACTACATGGTCTCCAATTCGCTAAATATTTTAGTATAAATGTATAAAACAAAAAAGTTCGTATTTGGATAAGTGTCATATCAATGTTACAGTAATTTTCTGTCAATGCATATTATTATTTTTTAGGAAAAGTCCACTTTAGTACCCTGTAGTATCGCCCAAAATTACTTTAGTACTCTGTGGTAAAAAACTGATCAATCGAGTCATACTTATTTCAATTAACATCAAAAAGGTCCTCGGGCAGCTGCCCGGACCTGCCCGAACCTACCCGAATCCTGCCCGAACTACGTGGCCAGCCACGTCACCAAATTTTGATGACGTGGTGCCACGTGGAGAGGAGGAGGAGGAGGAGGAGGAGGCGGGGAGGAGGAGGAGGAGGAGGACGCGGAGAGGCGGAGGAGGAGGAGGAGGACGCGGAGGAGGAGGAGGAGGACGCGGAGAGGTGGAGGAGGAGGAGGACGCGGAGAGGAGGAGGAGGACGCGGAGAGGAGGAGGAGGACGCGGAGGAGGAGGAGGACGCGGAGGAGGAGGAGGAGGAGAACGCGGAGGAGGAGGAGGACGCGGAGAGGAGGAGGAGGAGGAGGAGGACGCGGAGAGGAGGAGGAGGACGCGAAGAGGAGGAGGAGGAGGACGCGGAGGAGGAGGAGGAGGAGGACGCGGAGAGGTGGAGGAGGAGGAGGAGGACGCGAAGGAGGAGGAGGAGGAGGAGGGAAGAAGATGGATGTCCATGTGGCGCCACGTCATCAAAATTTGGTGACGTGGTTGGCCACGTAGTTCGGGCAGAGTTCGGGTAGGTTCGGGCAGGTCCGGGTAGCTACCCGAGGACCTTTTTGATGTTAATTAGAATAAGTATGACTCGATTGATCGATTTTTTATCACAGGGTACTAAAGTGATTTTGGATGATACCACAGGGTACTAAAGTAGACTTTTTTCTTATTTTTTTCTTAGTCAAAGGTCACAAGATTTATATTTATTATTAATTTTTTAAATAGAAGGTTGTCTGCCCTCCTTGTTCAAAACGTGGGTATAAGAAACATCAAGGGTATAAGTAATTTTTTAAACGCTAAAAAAAGGTATAAGTAATTTTCTGCTCTCCATACTGGAGGCATTATCCACGACTCAGATAATTTTTAGGTTTGCAAGTTCGTCAAGGGTATTTAGAGGCGAACATCTGTGGCTGCAGAACTATGGGCGCTCATCTTCGGCCTGGAGTTGACTTGGGAACGGAGCTTCAGAGAGTTTAGGTGGAGGTAGATTTGGCCCTGGTCATCCTTTGCGTGGGCCGAGATGTTGCCAGAGACCACCCCTGGCGTCCCTGACCTTTAGAGCCCGGGAGTTGCTTGCGAGGATTTGAGAGGTCGATATTCAGCACACCTAGCGTGAAGACAACCGAGTGGCGGACGTGCTCTCGAAGCACACTTTGGGGATTTCTTTTGACCATTTTGTATTTGATGTATCATTAGCTTCTTGTATGGACGTATACTTAGATGACTTGCGGGGAGTTAGCCTCCTCGTTGTACTCGTAGGTCTAGTAATTCAGATTGTGCAAGATCTTGTATAGCAGTATCAACATCAAGGCGGGTTCCTACCTTGCCGAGTTGCTCTTTCAACATATTTAGGGAATATGTATAACTTTTTACCTATTTAAGAAAAATATGTATGTTTTTTGCCCATTTCAGAAAAAATTCCCATTGATTCTCCATGGAGCTGTAATCGCATACTTATTGTCAACCTTTGTCCAGAGATTTATATATATGTAGTATGAAAAATAGCATTGTATGAGTAAAAATAATTTTTGACCTTTTATTGGTATTAATCTTTTAGTATCTTTTATCTGCAATTTAGTTATTATTTAAAATTTTAAGTTGGATATAGAGATTTTAACATGATAGAAGATCTCGTTGATCATGTAGTTTGTTGTGGCACGATTTTTGTTTCAGCCCGATAAATTTCATTTGAAAAATATGTTGAGATTATTGCTTTGTTAATTACAAATTTGTGATGTACTTCATCTTAAAATTTTGATTTAGATACATAGATTTTTCATCTATACCGCACCACTAAAAAAATTTGTTTTCTGCTTGAAGGTACTTGGTGCCAAAATAAGTGCTGGACTAATTAGACGGGAGATTGGGTCAAGAAATTACGTTCAAAACTCTTTGGGGTTCTTCTGCGTTGTACATTTCTACGGAATACTGGACAAAGGTTGACGATTCACAAAATGAAATAATAATTTTTTTTGGTGACTTATTTTATTGCGGTATTTTAACTTTAATACAGATTTACATCGTTTAGCAGCTTCCACCTCGTCAAAAAAAAAAAATTTAATTGGTCAACGGTGGTCCTAGTTTTTCTCCTCCTAGAATGAAAAAAGGTGCGGAGATTTTCCACCAAAAGACAAAAAGACCTCGTCCCTTGTATTTTAGTTTAGGAATGTTAACTTATTGAATTACGAAATGGGATGTTAAAACTCAATCAATTTAGGATCGTTGTAAGATAGGGTATGTTTGCCTATGCTTGAGGTATGTTGGAGTCACCTCGATAGTTGCACTTACATAGTGTTAATCAGATTGATGTCTCTCATTAATATTTATCTGGTATCTTAGGTGCAGTACTGATAGTATTTTTGATGTAATTACTTTTGGCGGACTCGTTTCGAAGAGAATATATATTTTACTTATAAAAAACTCAATCAATTTTGATGCTAAACTTGGGGTGAAGTTTTTTTCCAATCCATAAAAAAAATTGCATAGATTTATATAAGAATGCATTTAAAATTGACAAAAGTCATAAATTCTGTTTAGCATGTACACTAGTTGGTCCGGTCCACTCGTTTGAACCAAAGATTATTTATAGTAGGGGGAATGGCGTAGTTGAAATTTCGGAATGGCCTTATGATCTTGTGTTTGGCATTAGAGAAGAGTGTTATCCCTCTCAAGCTAGGAATCATCCAAAGATGAACAAAGAAAGATAGCAAGACAGTTCACTAACTTAATTTGTTGCTTGTGCACTATTATTTCTGACTAGGGTTGGCCTGCCCATTGCTTAGGTAGGACGGTTTTTTAGAACATGACAAGCCCTGGGTATTTAGAACATGACTAGGGTTGGCCCTGACTAGAGTTTTTCAAGTTATAAATGCTTTGAATTTATTAAGAAATTGTTTAGTTCAAGTCATATAAATATAAAATATACAACAGGAAAAATCGTTTGAATAAGAACTTTCCAGAAAAATAATTTATCTCTATATTTCAAATGGATATATGACTTATTTAGCGGAGGTTTCTTTTACCAACTCCATAGGCTTTATCGCAACCGGAAATGTAAAGGAAATATTCCCAAAACTTTGATTTGAATTTTAGTGGGAGCAAGTAGAGAAAATGAATTGCGAGAGCTGCCCATGTTACGTAATTGATTGGCTCATCATATTTTTTTAAATAATTTTTGAGAATTTGATTTTGATTATGGTGTATTATTGTTGGGTTTGGTATAAAAAGAAATAAAATATTTTTTTTAAAGATTTATGATGGATAAAAAAAAGGGATACATTAGTGAGTGTCCCAACAAAACAGAGCCCAATAGAACCCCATTAACAGTGATGTAATCTGAGCTTTGTTTCAAAGTCCACTTGTCAAATTGTTAATAATGATTAATCCGGATACGAGTATTATCATGTTTTTTCTTAGTGTATCTGCTCCGTCCACATGGTCTAAACTTGGACATTAACATATATCCAATTTTTTTACTGCTCGGACAAACATTTGTTACTTCAAATTCCAATAGTAACAGGTCTATTTTTAGAAGCATCATGCCCAACCATTGATCTGAAAATTGATTCTGATCTGAAATTTGGAACATAGGAGATATAAGCTAATAGCCAAATGTTAGATACGCAGTTAACATGCTCACCAAAGGAACTGATATATTGTCATCAATGAGCTCGGTAGTTGGTAGGGACTCCACTATAGTTGCCACAAGAGCTACCAAGGCAACTCTTTCCATTGTTGGAATCCAATCCAGTTGGAAGTATCCCAAAGCTGAATAGTAGTAAAGCATCCTGCACACACACACACAAACCAAATAAGTCTCCGGTCTTTCATCTCGGGTATGAAATCCCGCACGTCCATGGTATGAACTCACCCGATGGAGATCATGAATCCGCAAACGAACATTGATATGCTACCGGCCCAACTCTTTTGTTGATTAAATGGAAGCTTTGACGTCCCGAATCGCCTCCCCAATATATCAGCCACGCCTGAGAACCGAAATAGTTTTGAAAGCAAGAAACTGAGATTTACTTTCTAGTTATGAATTCGATACACGGGAGAGGGAAAAAGGTTTTCTTACCATCCCCACCACACATCATTGCCAAGGAGACCATGCCAACCGGAGAGTCGCGCCAAAACATGACAGCACATAGAATCAGAATGAGGACATAGTACAGAGGACCTCTTAGCAACTCCCTGCAAAAACCAAATGTATGAAGCTCCAACTTCTCTACTATTTAGCAAGACCGAAGCTGATAAAATGGAACAGAGTAAGCATAATGAGATAGAGAACTTACTCGGGGGTCCCTTCCCGAGTAACCGATTTTATCAGCCCTTCATCCGTGGCCAATGAGAGGCCGTGTATGACAAGCCGTAAGCAATTCACCATGGGCACCAAAGAAGCAAAATAACGAGCCTCTGTTGAGGTGCTATTCTAGGATCAAAGCACATATGTCAGGCGAATGCCATACTACAAACCTTGGCCTATTTCAATGGCAAGTTCAATAGCTCTGTTTTACCTGAAAATCGGCCAGGAGATAGCGAAAAGCAAACCGGACAAGATATGGACCAGCTTCCTGCTCAACTTCTGATCTACCAAAGAATTGAGGCAGGCAAAAGAAATCTCAGATCAAAGCCTATGAACCTATAAACCCCACAACAAACTTTCACCTTTTTGATGACAGAAAATTTGCCTGAGACCAAGTCTTCTTGAGATACAAAAATTAAGATTATGTTTCTCAATCAACTACACTAGTTCTCGTTGGCAATCTGATACGTTAACAACCCATCAATTATAAAGATGTAATCTTATAATACTCCAACAATCTATCTCATTCTTAATCCACATGGTTTAGTCGTTAGAATCTCAATATCCAACCCAAAATATTAAGCATAATGAGCACAAGATCAACTCGCTCTGATAACATGTCAGAATATTTGACCCAAAAAATTAATGCAACAGATTGATAGATTTTAACCACTTTCTAAGCAAATCCACCGCACTCGGAAATAGCAATGTGATAATCTCAACACGAGAGCACTTCCCTTATAAGTCAAGCAGCAAGTCAAAGCAGAGGAGTAGATAAATATATACAAAAATGCGATATACGGCGTCGTTGTGGCAGGGCGTAGAAAAAAGTCAACAAAGATGGACTTGCATATTTATAACCACCTCGTCCTAGCCACTACTCTAACACGTTAGCTGACGGTTACGGAATATTCCTAAAGATTCTGCGCGAAAGCGATCAAGCGGAGGAGGAGATGCATATGGACGTTGAACCTGGTGGATGAGATCCCGCTCGATGAGGGAATCAAACGCGAGGACGAGGCCGTACGCGCCGGCGAGTACGGCCGCGGTGGCGCCGGCGTCGCGGAGGAGCGCGGACGCGGCCCCAGCGGCGGAGAGGCCGCGGACGGAAGGAGTTGTAGCAGCGGCGGCACCACATGCGAGAGGGTAAGGGTGGATGACGTGGAGGCGGAGGATGTCGGTGGGGTGGGGGGAGGGGGACACGTGGCGGCGGGGGAGAGAGGAGAGGGAAGCAGAGGAGGGATGAGACAGGTACAAGGAGGTGAGGGGCGAGACGGAGCTCATGGTGTGGAATATAGTTTGGAAGTGGAATCAACCGTAGGGGGAGATGAGGTGCCCAGGTAGAGGAGAGTGAGGTGTGGCCGCGTTGGTTTTATCTTTTTTTAATTAAATTGACCATGGAGTGCATGCATTTGTAGTTCAAATTTATCTTGAGTTTAAGTTGATGAGATAAAATGGTTTACTTATCTTGACCGACGATGATAACATGACTTATACTCATTTGGCTGTAATTTAGTTTTGTTCAAGTTTGAAATAATTTGTCAAAGGGTTTGTACTCAACGACACAAAAAAGAAGTTTATGATCTAGACCTTGATATGGTCTAAGAATTTACCTTTAAAAAATTGTATAATGACTTGTTGATTGATTTCAGACATAAAAAGTAAATTATTTGGGAAAGGATTGAGTGATAAAAAATTAAAGTGGCCAATGGTTGTTTTGGTCATGGAGTGCATACTTGTTAAAACTTAATTAGAAATTTTGAATTTGGTAAGGTGAGTTCTACCTTTTTTTTCTGAATTTGACTTGATTCGATTTTAATTGATCTGCTCGGTAAGCGATTTACTTTTAAAAACAATAATTTCCGGGTGATTGAAACTTTTAGGAGACTCTTTGGAATCCGAGTAATGGAATCTTCTTTTAAATAATTAGTTAAATTTTTTACCTTTCTTCCTAACAAATTTTACATGCATGTCCCGTGTGGTATCACGTGCACAGGATGGGTTACCCACCCAAATTGGCAAGATATAAATGAGCAATGGAAAAGTAGCTACAACACCCAATAATTGTTTTCGTTGCAGTACAAATACGGTAATACCGATTTTTTGGAGTTCTAGAATTCAGACACAGGTTTGTGTCCTGGTTGGGGTAATTTTAAGAAAGCCCAATAATTGGTATCCCTTTTTTACTGTGTTCCTGCCGTTTCGACTCTCCAGTGCAGACTGTCTTGGTGGAAAAAATTTACAGTGAAGCATTATACCATAGTAGTTTTATACCGCGTAAGTATCATTCCTACAAATGAATTATTATATTTACTAAAAATTTCGAATTCAAATTTTGAACAATAAATTAGTTCCAAATGTACTTGGTTAATAAAAACTATTAAATCCTTTCACCTGCATGGAAGGACGATTTCGGTGAGGAACACTCGTGATCTTGATAATGTAGATCTTAAGGTGGTCCCCTTGAATTATTTGGTCTCAGTCAAACATCGCCACGTTACAGAAAGTGTTTATCCATCATTTCTCAAATCGTCCAGCACCCTAACAAAAATGAGAGGGCAAGACTCCTTTCTTTAGTGTTTGGTCACTCTCTTCTGCGAATCTTTTGATTTCAAAAAAAGAATTGCCCGTCTTCTTAGTTTGATTTTAGTAACTCTTGGGTCGCTATGGCCAGAATATTGTCATTTTCTTACCGAAATATTTTATTTTCTCCGGCAAACTCTCTCTTGAAAAAATAAAAATATCCCTCCCACTTAAAAGACCAAACTAAGGGGACGGACGATTTTTTTTTGAAATCAAGGGACCCGCGAGAGAGGGTGACCAAACACCAGGGACAAAGAAGTAATTTACCCAAAATGAAATTGCCAATGAAGTGCTAGCATAATAGTTTCTCACGACCGAAGAAACTAATACACTAGTTTTTTTGCTGCCAAGCACTTGAATCAATTCACAATGTACCAGTAATTATGGCGTAGGAATGTGATGTCTTATTTGTAGATTATAAACAAAGACACATTTTTGGCTATAACTAGTCGGGTTCAAGTACATGGACATGAAAAACTGATCTGGTAGGAAATATATTTACCCTTGGTTTATACTTGCGTAACCACAAACATGAAAACTATCAAAAGTTGCAATAATGCAAGTGGCTCAGGTTGCCAAGCCTTCACCAGGTGACGTTCGAAGTCCCCGGGAAGAGGAGACATTAATGTTTTGAAACTCGACCCGGAAACGACCAGTAAGCTTTCCCTGGTCCAACCCGGAAAGGATCGGTAAGCTTTTCCAGGTCATGGTCCGGCAACTCAACTGTTGTCCTACCGGTAACGGGGTGGGAACTAGTGATGTTACAACATACGAAATTAACAAATATCAGGAATATGCTCATAAAGAAATATCAGTTTTCCAGGAAAAGGTTTCATGCTGCTGCTGCCGCCTCTTAACGGACGAATCTCTGTAATGCATAAGGGAGTTCAGTTTCTTCTTTCGTTTTCTGCTTCTTTGCTAGATTCTGTTCCTCTTTCCTATGCTTCTCCACGAAAGGCCTCTTCGCTTTCTGGATTATCTCTTTGTGCTTCTTGAGTAGCTTACTCGGCTTGTTCCGTCCCTTTGTCTTCTTCTTGAGTGTGACGTCCTTGGCTGCTTCGATTGCAGCTTCCATCTCGGCCTCGACATCCTTCTTTGTAGGTTTCTCTTTTTTTATTGTCGGTCGAACAGTACCAATCTTTGACGGGTCCAACATTATAGTCTCTGGGGGGAGCTTGTCAAGGAGATTGTGGATCTCCTTCTCTCTCCTCTGTTTAGATGTTTCAAATGGATTCGCCAGCCATGTGTCAAAGTTGGGCTCGCCAGACCCCGGAATAAGAATCGAAGACCATCCCGTGGAGTGACCGATGCCCAAAACGTCTTCATATGGCCGAAACATCACTTTTCCAATTTGGTAACCTTTGACCATTGAATGATTCATATATCTACTGTAATCCTGTGACTCGGAGGAACTTCTCAGAACCTGAACAAACGATCCAGTTGCAGCAGCCAGTAGACCCTTGTGACTGAAGTCCAAAGTCGTCGCATGGCCGTGCATAGTTTGTAGGACTTCGAACTTCCTCAAGTCCCAAATCTTGATTTTCCTTTCTTTGCCAGACGTGGCCATCAAATGGCCATTAGGGTGGAATGCCATTGCCGTAATTGACCCGGGGTGACACAACATCTTGACAAGTGGAACTGCACTGGTGGGCTTCCACATGCTCACCGTACCACCTGAATGACCAACAGCAGTCACTCCATTGTAAGGATTGACCTTCATCTCATCGCTACGGCCCAAACCAGTTCTGTAACTATTTATCATCTCGCCTGAAGTAACATCCTGATACCTGAGCTGCCCAAATTTGTTTAGAGTAGCCAAGAGGAAATGGTTTCTTAAGAACTGCAGCCGAAGTACAGCACCATGTTCCTGGAGGATGTACAGCTAGCATTAAAATCACGAACTCTAATACATAAGTTTACATAATTTAGCTTTGCAGAAAACCCCCAAGTTCCAGAATGAAGGCCCTCAACAAAATGTTTAGAAAAAAATTGCAAAAAACAGCATGTCCTATTAGCAGCAGTCAGCAGAACAGTATAACTATACTTCGAGTTGTAGACACCAACATGACAAAATTCAGATTTATGGATGAAAAACTTTTAAACATCACCAGCAATCTCAAATGGTAGCAACCGTGAACAATGGACTGCTAACCTTTAAACAATGAAGCTCAACCCCATCCCTATTATAAATGTATGGGTATCTGTCATAAACCAGAGAGGAACATATCAAAATGTCTTCACCAGCATTAAGTGCACAATAAAAAAGTATGCATAAATGATTCGCGTATCCCTAATCCATTAAGAGATACTCTGTGACTACTTGAGATTGTGCATAAACCAATAAACGAAATGGTTTGAACAAGCAGAAGAAAACTACATGAATCACAGAGAAGGTGATACCGGCTTAACGATATAAAAAAAACCCCTGTCAAAGAGCTCAGTTTCCACCAACTACAAAAATAAAATAATGAAGTACTTGTCTACTTCAACTTGGCAACAATAGTGGCGGCAGGTTCATCTTAGTTTCAAACCAAATCAAGGTAAATTCAGGCATCTTTCAAGATTCAGAAATACAATTTTTCTCAAACGTCGAATAATTGTAATGCATGTCTAGGGGGGGAAACTTATATCAATGATACTGTCTAACAAAAGTAAACTACGTACTTTTTCTGGGCAGCAGCAAAGAACAGTTCATTGTGCAAAAAGGCAATATCCCGCACTGTCTCTCGAACCTGGAAAAACCATATTTGTTAAGTATATCAGGCTTTGACTTTGTCATGAGCCTCAATGATCATCATAATACGAACCTGCATCTCCCTAATTAAGCTCATGTTCTTCATATCCATGATAGCTAGGTGGCCCTTCCGCCCAGCAGCAGCCATATATCTACCAGACGACGTGAAATCAAGAGTGTACGGACCAAGGTCTGCATATTTCGACCAACTAATCAATGACAACTTTCAACCCATCGAAAACATAGAAACAAGATATGCAGTAGCAGCCGGACATTACCAACCTGGCAAAACTATATCAAACTGATTCCTAGAACTTTGAATACCAACTTCACTGGCGAGATCCTCCTGCTTAATTCTCCATGTTTTCTCTAAACCCTCGGGCTCCAAATAGCCTCCTTCAGCTGGCATAAGCCACTACATTATCACACGGCATTCGATTAGCAAATAAACATTGGACCGATGAATGAGCAGTCACGAGTGTGAATTCACCTTCTCGACTTGGGCGGCAGCTTTGGCGGATTTCCCGTGAAGCGCTTCCCGGACGGAGAGCTGGCCCTTGAGCTTCTTGTCCTTCATGTCATCCAGTTTAGCACCTTTGCCTCTCAGGTACTTCTTCACCCTCTGCTCCTCATCCTCCTTGCTAGCCCGCGGGGGCTGCCCCGGGCCATCGTCTACCTCATCCGCGCCCATCTTTAGTCGGCCCTGCAGGTACTCAAACGCAAATAAGCTCAGGCAACACTGCGTTTCGCAAATTAAGGAATTATTCGGGGGCAATTTCGGTATTACCTTGACCTTTTTATGCTATTCCGCGGAGAAATTAGGTTTTTCCTGGAGGAAGAGTTGCAAAAGCGGAGATGATACGGTGCCGTTCCGAGGAGGAGGTAACCGCCGGCAGGGCGGCAGGGGTATTTTAGGGTTCCTGTGATTTGGTTAATGGAGGAATGAAACGGAGGAGGCGAGTAAAGGGTTTAGGGGAGAGGGGAAGGGTTTTTGTGGCTTGTTGGACTGGGCCTTATCGATGGGCCTAATTTCACACGCTACTTCATTCCGGTTTCGTCTTCCTCTTCTTCTTTTCTTTGGAAAGTGAGAACAAATAATTATCCAGATAAAAAAATGAAATTTTAAAATAAAGTCAGCTTTTGTTACATTGCCGTTGTAGAGCTTTTCTTTCACTGGTTCAATAGCCATCTCAATTACTTTTAGGAGTAGCAACGGGTAGAGTAGAGTAAGGTAAATATTTATAGAATTTAAATCCAAACCTTTGATTTAGAAATAAGATCTAAACCCTACTCACGACTCTATGTATATTCTGAACAAGGATCTGGATTCGAATTCTAGAATTCAAACAAAGATTTATGCCCTACTCATAGACCCACTGCTTTACAACATACTTTTATCAGTATAATCAAAATAAAAAAATTAACATGAATTATTAAAAATCTCCCTTTGAAAGTCTATGTGATAAAATGATATTATTAAATTAAAGTTGACCATATTATTAAAAAAAATTAAATAAGTACCGAGAAGTAATCATATTACTATCTAATTATGTCATCAGGTAGACAAAATGATGCGTAGACAACTTAATTTGGAACATTAAATACAAGCTCAATTTTTAATTTATTTCTTTTTTCCCAAAAATAGTAAACGTTAAACCATAATTTTGAAATATATTAAAAAATTTTGAATGTTTTTGAAATTTTTTCAAAAATTATTACAAAAATTTTGGTAGTTTTTAAATATTTTATTCAATATTAAAATTAATGAAATAATTCAAATTCAATTCGAATTTAAAAAATTATAATTCGTATTCGATGAATACGGTTTGAGATTTTAATGAATTCAAATTCGAACCAATTCGATTCGAATTCGACCCAATTCGAACCGTGGTTAGGTCTAACAACATATATAGGACAGAATATTACTTGACATACATGTTTGTTCTAGCTGTCCTCTCCTGTGTTTGGCAACTTAAATACATGATTGAATATTTAGTTTAGTTCTCTGTTTGTTACGTATAACAGTTCAGTATAAAATTTTGTTAACGACAAAATTACCTTTCATGACAACAAAAGAGAATATTCATTAATCCGAGTAAAATTGACCATCGTAGTTACATTAGAAATTATTGTACCAAAAAAATGAAATCCTTGCATAAAAAATTAATATCAAAACTAAATTCTTCAAAAAAATCCTTACAACTTTGGATCATCGCAGTTACATTACGCATATTTTTAATATATCATCATATAATTTGACAAATATGTATATTTTTGTAAATGTATAAGTATTATTAAGAATTATTGGTACATATACGATATGCAATAGAGTTGTGTCTTGAATTTCATTATACGAAGGCCTCATTAAAACACTACCATGGTAAATATGTGTGTATTAATCAAGTATATGAATTAACCAATTTATATAGATTTGTACCCGAAATATAAAATTTAGAAAATTTAAACGAGTATACAAATTGAAATATTTGGGTTAAACTTGATGAAGAAATGAAAAAGGAAAGAGTTTAGGGTAATATGATAAAAATATATCACAAGAAATTTCTGTCATTGGACATAATTTTCTATCTCATGTAAATAAATGAGACAAGAAATTTAGAATGGACTAGAACAAACTTACAATTTTATCCCGTCCATTTTATGCGCCAAACATAGGCTTGGACACAAATCTTTGTTCAGTTCTGTCCAAGCCATAAAACAAAATGCAGCCTAAGATCCACAGAGTAGGATAAAAATCTGATCTACCGGATATGAGAGCTGATGTGGTATGCCAGCAGGCATTCCGGCCTTCAAACATCTTATAAAAAGTTTGTCGCCTTTATTATTTCACGTAGTTAGAAATCAAATTAGTTAACCTAGAAAATGAATTAGTTAACCTAGAAAATATTTTGATTAATAATGTATGATTTTTGCTGCTTTGAAGTATCCGTTTAATAAAGGAAGGGCTTCAAAAGGATTGATAATAAAATGTAAAAGACGTCAAATTTCATGATTGTTAAATGATTTTATACTTGTCATTTAATTCGCTTAAATAGACGTAGCTAAATTTAATTTTATGCATTCATTTACTGATTTGGTTTTGGCCTCAAATTATTTTTGTAAACCACTAGAATCCCGCGATAATCTTTTTAATAATAACCCTTAAAAGTTCGGACCAAAAAGATAATCCATAAAAAGGTTGATTTTTCCAAACTCGTACCATAATATTTATTGCCCAAATTTGACAAAATTTTTGAATATCCGAAACATAGAAATGTTTGGTTGAACCGTTGAATGGGACTTAACGCCAAATACCGCGGCATCCCAGGAGAATATCCACAACGCCACCGCACCACCAGCAGGCGATCGGTTGCCGACCGCAACAATGCACATAGGCGTTGACGGTTGACTTTTCTCCCCCGATATTGTAAATTGCATCTTGTCCCCACCCCCACTCCCCAATAAAACCTCGAACCCAAATCCCCCCACCTCTTTGCAACTTCCATAAGGGCGTAATCCAGACAAGGACCAGAAAAACGAAGGAAAGGACACAAAAGGAAGGGTTTGTTTGTTTGTTAGGCTTAAGATGGAAGCGAGCACAGGGAGCGTGGCGTGCGGGTCGTGGATCCGGAGGCCAGAGAACGTGAGCCTGGTGGTGCTGGCAAAGTCCAGGACGGGGGGCCCACCTCAGCAAAACGGCGCCGTACTGGAGATATTCTCCTACGACCCCAAGGCCGTCTCCCTCTCCTCCTCCCCTCTGGTCCTTCTCACACACACTCATCTCTCTCGCGTTTATAATAGTGGAAAGTCCTAAAGTTGGTTTTTGTTGTTGTTGTTAGGCTATTTACGCTTTGGAAGAGGTTGACGGCGACCCCATCAACGTTACCGTCCACCCGAGCGGCGACGAGTTCGTTTGCTCCACCACCTCCGGCGGCTGCAAGTGGGTTCCTCCCCCTATCCTCCTTTTGTCTCTGTGGCACATTTTGTGTATTTTAGTGCTTGGATGTACACCAAAAGGGTAGAAAGACTCCACCTTTCCGGTTGACTTGTCTCCTTGTGGTTCCTATTGGGTTGGGGTTCGTTTTGTGATCAATCGGGTTTTCGTGTGGCGTACTGTTTTATAGATTTTGAACTTGGCTGCTGCTCTCGTACTTTGTTTCTGTTGGTGGCTTCGTGCCGTATGGTTTGTTCTTTATTTGGTTCTGGAGTGCTTTTTGTTTCTCTTGGTCGTTTGATTGGGTAGTCTTGGTTCGGATTGCGTGGTTAGCTTAGTTGGGTTTAGCGTGTTGGTGGTCAATGGAAATAAATCATCATTAAGTGAAGTCCCGCCTTTTCTTTGCTGGACCCACCCTGAATGGGGTTTCAGCAGAGTCGTGGAATGTGTAAGGGGGTCTGGGACAAGGTGCTCTCTTGTGTGTTGATTTCATCTGCAGATTATTGTATTTGGTCTTCTACTGCAGAGTATTTGAATTGTGCGGTTGGGAGTCGAATCTGAAGTTGTTGGCCAAAGAGCTGCCAGCCCTCCGTGATGTTGGCCAGCAGAAGTGCATCGCATTCAGTGTTGATGGATCTAAATTCGCCACTGGTGGAGTGGTAAGGCAATAGCCTATGACTTTGATGTACTACCATTGCTATTGTAATCTTGAACCATGTAGAAATTATTGTGGATTATATTTGGTTATGGGGGCTTCCTTCTTGTTGTCATGTATAGGACGGGCATCTCAGAATCTTTCAATGGCCGAGTATGAACACCATTTTAGACGAACCAAGGGCACACAAATCTTTCCGGGATATGGATTTCAGCTTAGATTCAGAGTTTTTAGCTTCGACATCTACTGATGGTTCAGCAAGAATATGGAAGTTAGAGGATGGTGTGCCTCAGACAACTTTGACTCGCAACTCGGTATGTTTTTTTGAGCTGACGATTTTGGCTGTCATTGCATAAATTTTTTTTCACAACTTTCTGAAGCTGGTCAGCCTTTTCTGTTTGCAGGATGAAAAGATTGAGTTATGTCAATTCTCCAAGGATGGAATGAAACCGTTTTTGTTTTGTGCTGTTCAGAAAGGTATAGTTTGCTTATGCTCTTTAAAGCAAAGTGAGGTATCATAAAATCTTTTTATAATGAAGAATTAGAGTTGAAGTTGTCTACTTTTTTTTTTGGTCAAGAGGGAGGGGCTATGGCGCCCCGATGTAGCACTTTATTTAATCAAAAACAAGGGATACAACCATTCTTGGAAAAGAGACGTCACTCAAGTCCCTTTCCAAAAGTTTGCCAACACCCGAGGGTGGATTACATAACACATGAGTACCTAAAGGAAGACTAAAACCAAAATTAGCTAACCAATCTGCGCAAGCGTTTCCTTCACGATAAACGTGATCCACTCTAACCAACCAATCCCTATTGAGGACCTCTCTAATGTCCATAAGGATGGAGGAGTGGCTGGAGTCGGCTGTGATGTTGTTTCGAAGCATGTTGGCCACAATCAGCGAGTCTACTTCTAAATGTATTTGCTTTAAGCCCATGTCCCACGCCAATTGCAGTCCATGGAGGGCAGCCCAAAGTTCTGCCGAAACACTAGAGCAGTCACCTTTATTTGATGCGAAACCCCTAATCCATCTTCCCGTATGATCACGAATCACTCCGCCAGCGGCTGCTGTGTTAGAGGAGGCTCTCCGGGCTCCATCAGTGTTTAGTTTATGCCACTCCTGATCTGGCGGTTCCCATCCGATAAGTCTTTCACGCCTAACATACCTGCTATCCATATGTCCTACCGCCTCCCATGCTTTAGTCACTTCCTCCGTCCTGCGGCAAATAAAGGCACATTGATTAAATGGTCTCCCCGTGCCATCTTTCCATACAACATTATTCCTCCATGTCCATATGCAATTTAAGGCCACAACGAAAGTTGTAACCCATTCCTTTGGCCCATTCAGGTTATTACTCAGCCAGGACAGGAGGTCACAAGAGAAAAAGTTTGCAATATTCAAGTGAAATCTTGATAAGAGTTGGGTCCAGCAGTGATTAATGCTACTGCAGTCCCGGAGTGCATGCATCACAGTTTCATCATGCTGGTTGCAGCTGGGGCAGCTAGCATTTGTGGTCATGTGTCGGCGTTGACGTATTGCGTTGGTTAGGAGTTTCCCATGTGCTGCAAGCCATGGTACTTTCTTCATCCGCTGCGGGCCTTGCCATTTCCAAATCGACTTCCATAGTCTGCTGCCATTCGAATCATGTTCTCCTTGGATGAGGGCATATGCAGAGGCCGTGGAAAATTTCCCGTCCTTTGAATTACCCCATATCAGTTGATCCTGGCCTCTGTCTGCACGTGGGCCAGGTGTACCTGCAATCAACAAAATCATAGAGTTCGGTAAGTATTGTTCGACAAGTGACCAGTTCCATCCCCCTGAACCATTGGATGCATCACACACACAAATAGATCTGAAGGGTTCTAGAACTGGTTGGGTTGCATACTCTAGTAAAGGTTTCTCAATGGGAAGCCAGCGGTCTTGCCAAAAGGATATGCCTTCCCCATTTCGAACAATCCATCTCGCCCCTTGGTACACCACTGGCCATAGTTCGGTCAGGGCTTTCCAAAGGGGGGAGTTAGATGCTTTGCTCGTGAACACAGGAAACCTATCCTCCGATTTAACATATTTTCCCCTGAGCACTTGGACCCATAGAGATGATCTGTCTGTGATTACCCCCCATGCCAGTTTCATAAGAAGTGCCATATTTTGCTCCCGAAGGCTCTTAAATCCCAAACCTCCTTTGGTTTTAGGTTGACAAACAGTATCCCATGAGACCAAGTGTGGTTTCCTGTTTTCAGCCGTGGACCCCCAAAGGAATTGTCTCTGAATTTTTTCAATGTCCTTACAAACCCCTACAGGGAGTTTGGCGGACTGCATTGCATACGTGGGTAAGGCGGAGATGACTGATTGTGCTAGAGTTGCCCGGCCTGCGAATGACAGCTTATCAACGCACCACCCGTGTAACCGATTATGCACTTTTTCCATAATAAAACTGTATGTGCTCCTAGTGACCCTTTCGTGGAGTAAGGGCATCCCAAGGTAGCGTCCCAAATTGTTCGTAAGGGTGAAACCCATAGAACGTTCCAGCTCTTTGGCTAGGGACCGAGAGGTGTTTTTGACACGAAAAGCTTCGTTTTTTCCTTGCTAATTTTCTGCCCTGAAACCAGACAAAATTGGTTAGTAATCGAATTGATAATGGCTGCTTGGTTAAGAGAGGCTTCCCCAAGGAGGAGAAGATCATCCGCAAAGAAAAGGTGAGATAGACTAGGACCATATCGAGAAATCTTAATTGGTTTCCATTGCTTTTGGTCCACACTCCTTTGTATAAGATGTCCAAGCCGTTCAAGGCATAAGACAAACACATACGGGGATAATGGATCTCCTTGTCTTACCCCTCGTGATGGTCGAAAGATCTTAGTTTTCTCACCATTCCAAGCAACTTGCATAGTACAAGTAGATATGCAAGCTAAAATCAAATTCGTAATTGACGAAGGAAGATTGAGCAAGGTTAGAGTCTCCCTGACAAAGGACCAGCGGATGCGATCGTACGCCTTTTCGAGGTCTACCTTGATCATCATTAGTCTCTTGCCCGTTCTCCGGGCCTTCATTGTGTGAATTACTTCTTGGGCAATGACAATGTTGCCAGTAATGTGTCTATCTGGTACGAAGCTGTTCTGGTGTACTCCAACCCAAGCACTCATGAATTTTTGCATACGCGATGCGAGGAGTTTCGTGATGAACTTCAAAGATACATTACACAGACTTATAGGTCTGAAGTGGGCCGGTAGACTTGGGTTTTCGATCTTTGGGATGAGAACAAGAGCGGTCTCATTAACCAGACTTGGAGAGTATTCCCCTTTGAAGATTTTTTGGATGAACTTGACAACTGTCTCACGCACAACCCTCCAATTCCGCTGATAGAAAGCACCGTGGAGCCCATCCGGGCCAGGGGCTTTTAAGGGAGCCACTGAGAAGACCACCTTTTGAATTTCCTCCGCTGTTGGTAGCCTCTGTAGTGACTCCTTTTCTGCTTCAGTGATCTGGTGGAACCCATTTGGGATCATATGTCTGTTTGGCTCATCGATTCCATCTTCCTTATATAGTTGTGAGAAAAACCTTGTTAGGAGATCCTGGATTTCCTCAGCGTCTTCCGTCCAAGTACCATCTTCCCTTTTCAGCCCATCGACTCTATTCCTTCTCCTTCTGACCACCGTTGAGGCATGGAAAAATTTGGTATTGCGGTCACCGTGTATGAGAAAATCCTTTCTTGCCTTTTGAGCCCATAGCACCTCCTCTTGTTCCAAAGTAGTCTCAAGCTGTGTGCATAGGTTCTTCTCCAAAGTACGTAAAAAGCGGTTGGGCCGGGCCTCCAAAGCTTTTTGTATACCCCCCAATCTATTCATCAGCTGCCTCTTCCTCCGAAAGATGTTACCAAAATTTTCTTTATTCCAAATTTTAGCTTTCTCTACAAACTGAGCACAGGCTTTTGGGAGATTTTCAGAGCCATTCCACGAAGTTTTCACGAACTCGTTAAAGTTTGGATCCGTGTGCCAGGCCACTTGGTAGCGAAAGAATCTCTTCTCCACATTCAGCCGCGGTCTTGGGCTGGTCTTGATTAGGAGGGGGCAGTGGTCGGACTTGAGTCTAGGTAGATGATGGACAACCGCTTCTGAAAACATAAGTCTCCAGTCCAGGTTAGCCAGTCCTCTATCAAGGCGTTCATGAGTCCTACCCCGCACCCAAGTAAATTTGCTCCCCACGAAACCCAAGTCTAGGAGGCGGCAGTCGTCCATCCATTGTTGGAATTGAGTATGGCGACATCCCCTGGTTGGCGCCCCTCCAATTTTCCCATCGGTGGGTAAGTAGATGTTGAAATCACCTGCAAGACACCAAGGCAAATTAGTGTTAGATGCTATGCGTGATAGTGATTGCCACAGCTCTTCACGAATAGCAGGTCTAGGGCTACCGTAGATTGCTGTGAACAACCACCGTTTATCCACTTCGTCCTCCATCGACAAGTGGATAAACTGCTTCTCAACCTCTAAGATTCTGATTTTAGTCAAATTTTGGTTCCAAAGGACCCAAATTCCCCCGGAGAAACCATTCATCGGAGCTTGGACAATGTCAGCGAAGCCCAAAGACCTAGCAAGTTTGTTAGCACGGTCACCTGAAATCCACGTTTCTAGTAGGACAACAATAGAAGGGCGGTGTTGGTTAACCAACTCCTTAATAACAGATTTAAAGAGAGAGCTTGCAGCTCCCTGGCAATTCCAAACCAGACAGTCCATAAGTAGGAATTAAGGGAAATAAGAAGCGGGGGTAAGGGCTTCGGGAAATAAATACGGAAAAGGAGGGGCGAGGAACAAACTTACTGCCCAGGATCGTGTCCTGGGGATGGAAGGTCCATGAAAACTGTATCATGAGTCGACGCCGTGATTTCGATACTCATGTCTTCGACCTGGTTAACGTTCTGTGGGATGTCCCCCATCTGACAATCACCCGGGTCCAGGTCTCCCGGGCCTCCCTGTTCCCAAAATCTTCCTATTGGTCCATTGTCTAGTGGGACCAAGTGAGTAGAGAACTCCATATCAACGCCCGATGTAGCAGTCTCGATATGGGGAACCAATGACTCTGCAGATGGGTTTTTGGGTGGTGGGTTGATCAGGTAGTCAGCGGCTGTTTTCCTAGCAGGTGATGTCTCCATCGTGATAGGGCGGAGGGGTCGAGATGGGGTTCGGTCCTTTCCTTGTACGAAGCCCTTGCTTTGGTTGGCATTAGGTTTTTGTGATTTAACCTGCGTGGGCTTTTGTTCCTGGTGGGCTTTTGCGCTTTTCTTCTGGGCCTGGGTGTTTGAGGAGCTTGGCCCCATATTGGGCTTCGTCGATGAGTTTGGTTTGGCAGTATGCATCTTGGTCTTCTTGGGTAATTCTAATTTGGAAGCTTCTGGGGTCCCTTTGTGACCGTTGCATAAGATATCTGGGTGATGGTCAGTTCCTTTTGCAGTCTCTCCAACAGACCCTTGCCTTAATTGTGATTGCTCTAGGGATACCTCATCTTCCTTTTCCGTTGCCAGTATACCAAATCTGGAAGTCGAAATCTGAGGGTCCGTAGAGTTACCTTTTGGATCACCCTCGTCGGTCCGGTCGGACTTGGCAACTCCTTTTCCACGCCCTTGGTGCGGAGCGGTGGCTTGCTTTGCTCTGTTCCGACGTTGTACCGTCATCCATTCGCCAAATTGGTTAGTCACCTCTGGCCGAAGAGGTTGCCGAACCTCCGTTGGGTTTGCCCATGTTGGGTTGTGGGGGTTTCGTTGCTCTCCCCAAGATTTATCCCCTTGATCTTCGCGCGTGAGAGGGCAATCCGGTGAGAGGTGGCCGTATCTTCCACATCGAAAGCATATGTGATGTAGGCCTTCATATTGGACTCTCCGAACCCTCCGGCGAGTCCGAAACTTGGAGAAAAGTGGCTTAGTCAGGTCTATTTCAACACAAATCCTTGCAAATTTCCCCCTTATGCACTGATTTGTGTGCGTGTCAATCCGTATCGGTTCTCCAATCCGTCGGGCAATGTTCTTAAGGAAGTTGAGCTCGTAGAACTCCATTCCAAGATTTGGTATCCGAACCCAGACCACTGTGCTTGTTATGGCTGTCGTTTCCGGATCGAAATCCGGCACCCATCTGCGGACCGTTACATAACTATCGGCAATCATCCATGGTCCCCCTGTTAAGATGTGATGATATTCCTCATCGGATTGAGGGCGAACCAGGAAGAACTCGCAGCCAAGGTCGGTAAGGATGAAGTCAGCGGGTAGTCCCCAAAGTTGGGCGAGGCGCCTCTTTAGATATGGGTATGAGATTCGACGGCCTAGTACCTTGATGATGAGCGTCTTCCACCAGGGTTTACGCATACGAATCTTGTCCTCCTTTGACATTCGGATGGTTGGGCATTCTGGGTCCTCGTCTTCTTCTCCCTCGGATTCACTCGAGACTTCCTCTTCGTGATCAAACGTATGATATTGGGGTGTCTCGGGGACGGGTGGGTTGCCTATCTCGCCCATAGTGGCGTCGCGAAAAGTGAGCTTGCGTCTTCTGTCTGTTCCTTGTTCGGGGACGGTTTCCCCATCCTTTCCAAAAGGTGCCTCAATCGATCCCTCTTCACCTCTGACCTTCTTCCCCCCACGAGGAGGAGTGGGATCAGGTTGTGGGGGGAGGTCTGGGCCCCCTCCGAGAGAGGAATCCATGGTGGATCTTCTCTTCAGAGGCGAGAATTAGTTTTGGCCTTTTGTGCTTTTCTAAACAATAATTATTTTACACTGAAGTTGTCTACTTTTGTGATTTTATCAGGTGATAAATCTATTACTGCAGTTTATGACATAAGCACATGGAAAAAAATCGGTTACAAGAGGCTCATGAAAAAACCCGCTTGTATAATGTCCATCAGCTTGGATGGGAAGTACATTGCTTTGTAAGTGCTTATGATTTGCCATTGGAATATTCAGTGCACCTTTTGCGATTTCTATTTGTGATTGATAATGCATCCTATTATACAAGCAAAGGATGGTTGGCTCGGTACTTAATGTTGGTGGCCAATTCAAGAACGTGGATATTCATTCCTTTTCTCCTTCTGTCCCAATCTTTCTCTTAACCACAAAGCCAGTGTCACTTAAAACAATGAATGAGCAGTTAATTTACCTAACCCGTTACATGAGGCGAGTTGGTCATTGAGTCAAATTTGTAATTTCTAGGGGAAGCAAAGATGGGGACATCTCTGTTGCAGAAGTAAAAAAAATGGAGATCAGCCACTACAGCAAGAGGCTGCATCTGGGTACATCCATTAACACGTTGGAATTCTGTCCCAATCAAAGGTGATGTTCGTCAGAGCAAATGCAGCTTGCAATGTACAAGTATCAAGTTTGTCAAGTTCTTACATAACCAAAATCGATTTTTCGTAACACCTATTGTTGATGAGTTTTGATCTTTGTGCTCTTCTTATGCAGGGTAGTGCTCACCACTTCAAGGGAGTGGGGAGCAACAATCACTAAGCTAACAGTTCCAGCAGACTGGAAAGGTAACCCCTTTCTTTATCCCGTCTCCATCTCGCTGATCACAGAGTTCTTATGCTCTTTTCCTCTTTCCTTTGTCCGCAGATTGGCAAATCTACTTGCTGCTTCTAGGACTATTTTTGGCGTCCGCGGTAGCATTCTACATATTCTTTGAGAAGTCTGATTCGTTTTGGAACTTCCCCCTCGGGAAAGACCAACCCGCTAAACCTAGATTTGAATCGGTTCTACGAGATCAGCAGTACTCCGATGATGTATTTGGCCCGGTAGACATGTGATCCCTGGGTTGGAATTGGATGCAGCGATTTGACGGCAGTAGTGAGCTATTGCAGAAGGGAGAAAGTTGGATTGTTTCAATTATGTTTATGCTTGGTGTTTGATTTGATGTACCATGTAACTTAATTTTTCTTTTCCAGGAGAATAATGTAGGCAATTGTTATTCCTAATCAACATTTCTAAATTCCACTTAGAAGTCTCTTTTAAGATTCGGACATTAGAAGAATTGGGTCGATTTTTTTCTCCTGCAGCAAATAGAAGGTCAAGGAACCAATTGAATTGTAGCTAATTATCATTTCAGTTCCTTATTAAAAGTCCATGTATTAGGCACTTATTGTCTGTTAATTGTCATTAACATAATTTGTCTGCTCTTGGAGTACAAAGAAGCAATGCGTGCCCATTCTTGGCAAATTGTTGTTAAGGAGCAAATGAAGTTGGTTTAAATGCCTGAAACCAATTGAATGACAATCTTAGCACCTAATGACTTGAACTAATAACCGCTTATTATAGTGCAGATTAAAAGTTGGATTGTTGAAAAAAACAAGGATTTTAGGATTTTTACGTTTTTGTACACTTTGTAGTATACTAGAGTTGAGTATTTGGTTGAGTTTCACAGATATAAAAAAATATTATTAAGAGAGTCGTTCTTTATAATAGAGTTCAACTATGGTGAACTTTAAATATGACAACTTTAACCAAAGAGTTGAGTACAGTTGGTAATTTTATAGGAATGTATTTAGGGAGTAATTCACAATGATATTTTAATACTCGAACTCATTTATCTCTTTAAAAAATTATAAATCAATCGTCACTTGAGTCAAACAATCATTTGTCGTGTTTCTAAAATCTTACCAACTTAAATCTGAATTAATCGGCCCAATAAAATAGATAAGAAACGCTATTAAAGAAACCATCATATTGTACGTTACCTTTAGTCATTCGTAAACGAGAAACCCGGATCCAATCTTTTATTTTACTAAGGGGGAAAAAAAAAAGAAACTGGGTCCATAATTTATAACCGCTCAATTCAAAAGAAGCACGTGCCGTTCTACCGCCTCTGTCCCCTCTCCTACCCTTACAAATAAAAGTATCCAAAACACCAATCGCGATGCCACTGAAAAAAAATATCTCCCTTAAATCTCACTGTACTAACATCTCTCTCTCTCTCTCTCTAAACATGAATTGCCTTCAATATCTCCCCAGGTCCAATCCAATCTCGCCTTTTCTTTTTCCTGGGAAAGTGTCTTCTACTAATTAAGCTTTTGTGTTCCTTTTTTTTAAAGCAGATCTTCCGCTTTGCCTTTGCAAAGCTTCAAGGCTACCACCCCACTCATGAAGCCTCCTCCCGCCTTCCTCAACTTACCGGTACACTTCTCCCTCTCACTAGCCGATAAAAAGTCTCGTGTTCGAGTTCTTAGAAAATAAATACGTTAACTTTTGTTGTCTTTATAGCCCTACTAACTCAAATACGGATTAACCGAGCAGTTTCAAAATATGATGACACGACGCCGTTTTCTTTCGAATCGCAGAATTTTGGAATCCACGGGACATTTTACCATTGGTTGAAACTTCTATGCGTTATTGAGAAAATTAACCTGAAAATTGGTCTTCTCCAGGGAACGAGGAACTCTGATGATCCCCGCCGACATGTCTCTGTTAAGGTTTTAATTCTCTCCTACGCTTCGTTATCTCTCCTTTTTTTTTGGTTGCGATTTTTGGAATTTTTTACGAGTGGGACCGGATACCTTAGCAAGAGCTCAAAAAGATGGAGATCCTTTTGGCTCTTTTTTGGTTTCAGAATATTTTGCTCCTTTTCTTTGTCCGTGACTTGAATGCGTGGCTTTGAAGGGGAAAAGGGGGTTTTTTTTTTAAATTTCTCTTTATTAATCTTGAAGTGAAATTAACAGGAAGACTACTTTTTTTTTAAAAAAAATTTATGTTATGCTTCTTCTACAGGCAATTTCGGGTCCCACTTCAAGTGCTGCAGAGAAGAGTGACCCAAATGTTGAGGAGGAAAAGGAAAAATCCGAAGAATACAGCACCAACATGACACAGGCTATGGGTGCCGGTGAGTTCTGCCGCTTGTTCTATCTCGAACATAGTTCGCAATCACATGTTGAACTTTGCTTATTCGGCCGTGTTAATTACGTGTTGAGTTCATTTGATGCAGCGACTTTTGGTGGCTCTCTAATGTGGTTTATTACAGTTTTGACATACAGGCATGAACTAGGAATGAACTACGACTTCATTCGCCCAGACTTGATTGTCGGGTCATGTCTACAGGTAACTTCTCATTCTTGAGCTGCTCGTAAGCTTTTCTTCTTCTTTTTTTCATGTTTGATTTCTCTGCTGATCTCCTTCTGTCTGAAAAATTGCTAGACTCCCAAAGACGTTGACAAGCTCAGAAAAGTCGGAATCAAAACAATATTCTGTTTGCAACAGGATTCAGACCTTGAGTATCCTATTCCTGGCTGATTGTATTGCCTCCATTTTGCTAAAACTGTGCTTAATTAGATTGCTTCTTGACTTGTCAGCTACCATGAATGCCACTATTTTACTTCTTCGAATAGAATCGGCATTTTCCTTCACTTGTATATTCAGATACTTTGGAGTGGATATTGGTGCCATCAGAGAATACGCAAACACGCATGATGACATTCAGCATTTGCGTGCTCGGATAAGGTTAGTCACTCTGGTCACTGTACTTGATCATTTTCCTGCCAATGCATACTTCCCTCTGAATATGTGTTAAGCAACAACAGCACAACTAGTCGGTCGTTGCCGAACTACTTGTGAACCAAATAGAAGATAGATAAAGAAGATTGTGGCTTGTATCTTACTGAGGTTAGATCAGTGTTCTGGTACTTTCAGCAACTTCTGAAACTTTGAGGGACTTCGGTTGTTTCCAGGGCAACACGCACTTTGAATTTACGTTCTGGGTAGGTTTTGTTTGTCTTTGGTGCAGAGCTTGAGTCAACGGGTCAACGGGTGATGAAAACCAAAGATGTGTGGGCATCTATCAGTTGTCTGGGCTTGCAGACTTTCTGGAAGTCTCTAATGCTATATATTTCAGGGACTTTGATGCATTTGATCTGCGGATGCGGCTTCCAGCTGTGCTGAGTAAATTATACAAGGCCGTAAATCGAAATGGAGGAGTAACATATATACATTGCACCGCAGGACTCGGACGAGCTCCAGCTGTAGCGGTATGCTTGTCACTTTGTGTCTGAATTGTCTCGTATATGTTTGCTATTAACAAACCCTAGTAGCTCTCCAGATATGATCATTTTCATCTATTACTTGCCACAAATTCTTAGGTGAAGCGTAGAACTTTGCAGTTTGGAAGCTATTTGTTTAATTAACCCATCTGATGATACTCTCATGACATGGTCATACTATACTTTCCTGTTTCTCGCAGATGGCCTACATGTTTTGGGTCCAGGGATACAAACTCAGTGACGCTCATGATTTAATTCTGGTAACTTCTGATTCTGTTTTACATTTCAATCTTTGCATATGAAGCTTGTTACTTATTGATACTGGGCTGTCTTAGTTTCTCCCCAAAGATTCACAAATTGCTCGATTTCCATATGACTCTAGTTTGATGGTTTCTTGAACTTACTTGTATTACTCATCTTTCTTACTACCTTTGGATTCCTATTAATCTTGCAGAGCAAGAGATCATGCTTTCCAAAGATGGAAGCTATTAAAAGTGCAACAGCAGATATTGTGAGTCATATAGCCCTATTTCTTTGTCCCTTTTAGGAGCATCATGTTCATTCTCTCAATGGTTTTGGCATGCATCACAAAGTTACTCGACTCGAGGGTAATATTAGTTGATACGAATTGGTGAGAGAAAATGGATGTAGAAAGTTTTGAAACCTAGTTTCTTCCCTGGAAATTTTTACGAGGGACGCCATTTCTGTCTTATGTAATAGGTGGTCGTACTTAACGCAGACTTATTGTGTTTGTTTTTCCTTATTGAAGCTTACAGGATTTAGGAAGCAGCTAGTCACTTTTTCATGGAAAGATGACAATTGTTCTTCCGTGGAAATCTCAGGACTTGATGTTGGTTGGGGCCAGGTAATAATTGAGGAGTCATATGTGTTGAGATTTTCATATCGCTAATTGCAAGTGTGGTGGACTGTTTATAAGTTTTGAAAATCCACCAACCAATCGCCTTAAGGTTTTGGGTTGGATATGAAGATTCTAATAATATGCTCCTTCGCTTGGTGTCTATGATTTTGAATAATGTTTGTCCCTTATGTCTTTTGAAACACTTTACTTGCTAAGGACCCCTGGAAAAACCATGTTGATGAGCTTGTGAGGCTGTCATATCAAATGGTGAGATCACGATGGTTCATTAAGGACAGTCGCATGATTCGGTCTTAGATCTCTATTGTTAGAAACTAACTAGAAAATGTACTACGGAGAGTAAAGAAGCTTCAAGTTCCTTTGCTATAGTCTTTTAGACAAAGATCCCTTAATTTGACAGGAAATCCTTCACCGTAATTGCCGATTCATCGGTTTAGTCTTCAAGCTAATAGACGGTTTTCCAAGAGACCCTATTTGCTCACCTCTTTTTATTTTTTGCCCCAGAGAGTGCCCTTGACACTTGATGCGAAAAAAGGTATCTGGACCCTCGACAAGGAATTGTTGGTAAGTTGTTATGTCTGCTGTTTTATTCTTTTCATTTTCCTTGTTTTGAAGCTTTTTCTGCTCAATGCACAATGAAGCCCATGAATATATGCTCTCTAAGGAGTGCTGAAGGTCCAAATCTTCAATCACATTCATGGCGAAACTGAATCCTTGGGTCTCCCAACTACCTAGAAGACAAAAAATCTGCAAAATGATGAATTATTACCTGCGTGCCGCAGACCGAGTAGACTGCATATAACTGCAGAATCTTGGGGCATAGAACAATAGTAAGAATTTAATGTTGGAGCAAGACTTGTGACATGCTTTCATCTCTACAGGAAGGGCGGTACGAGTACAAGTACATCGTCGATGGTGTATGGACAATCAACAAGAGCGAGCTGGTTACCTCTCCGAACAGAGACGGACATGTCAACAACTATGTCGGAGTAAGTTCGATTCTCCTGAGTCCTGACCTTTTAATCTTGCCTTGTTTATTTGCTTGACGATGTGATTGATCCGAAAGCGTCTCCTTTTGGTGCCATCGTGCTCATATATAGGTTCTGAACAATGCCGAAGACACCGTTCGTGCGGCTCTCCGGACGAAGTTGACCGGCAATGATCCAGATCTCACAAGAGATGAAAGGATAGCAGTAAGACAGTTTCTTGAAGCTCAACCCGCCGACCAAGACGAATGAAGCTCTTTGTGAGCTGAAAAGTTAATCAGAATCTATATGTAAAGATGGATAAAGTCTGTCACAAAAGTCATAATCGATATGTATAATTTCACCATGTGATACTTTATGTCAAAACAATAAATACCATAGGGCAAATGTTGAAATTCGGTTCAAACCTAAATTAATATTTTTTTTCCGACATGAGCCATCTTAATCTACGATATTAATAAAATGTATCATGGTTGTGTATGCTTTATTAAGTGCTCCACATTGTCTTTCAGCATTTATTTTCAAATTTTCATAATCTCAAATATTACAATCACCAGTCTATACCACTTGATATAATGACACCTATAAAAAAATCGTAGCTGAACAAAAAAACAAATATTTTTGTTTCTGCTTGCATTTTCCTACGGTGATTAAAATAAAATAATTGAGTTTGTGGATACCCATTGAACGTCGGAATCAAACTATTAATGACGAAAAAAAATATCTATGATGGTAACATAAGTCATCATTTATATACGTGAATCAATTAACAAGATAATTAAAACAGTTTAATTAACTGATTTTAAATTCAAAATTTTAAAACCGTAGCACTGTTATTATTTATTGAAAATTATTTATCACCACATAAAAATTATATTGAATTCGAACTAAAATTAGTTTATTTAAAGAAATGCCCGGATAACAAGATGGTTTAAAATCAACAGCAATCATGATTTGCTGCACAATATAATCCGGCCACAAGATTTGCCCGCGGATGGGCCCATTTTATCTGCCGAAGCTTATTGCAAGGACATAAATTAGAAGACCGAAATGGCCCGGGCCCAGTGGGCCCATCACCGACAATTGATTTGATTTGATGTGATAATATTTAAGACAAAATAATCCTAGGTACTTTGTTATTTAAAAAAATTGAGTAATAAGGATAAAATAGTATTATTAGTCTATGATATTTCAAAAATTAATTGGTTAGTTCCTGAATTCATATTTTGGTCATTTTTTCGGTGAGACCTTTTTTAAACAGCCAAAACTACCCTTAAGTTAATTTAAAAATAACAAAATTGGCACGTGATTCAAAAACCTTTCATCTCCCTCACGGACTCGTCATGCATCCTTCAGAAATATATATAGTCTAAAACCCTAAAAATGGAGGGTTTCACATAGGGGCAAGAGCTTCCTCCTGACAGTCCAAGCCCTAGGATTGTTCGCCGCCAACGTCAAGTACAAGGTGTGGCTCAAGCCGACCTTCGAGATGTCCGACGTGTACGGTAACCACTTTCTCAAGGGCCTTTTTGTGCGAATAGCCGAGGGATTAGCTCGAACGATGGGGCTGTTGGGTTGTCGATGTCGGATGTGCCTCTTGAGATTTTGTGAGAAGACAATCAAGCCTTCCGAAGACTACTAAAAGCATAACAAGCAGTAATTAATGACTTTAAGAATTTATTTACAATAATTCATGATACTTAACCATCAAGCGTTCATGTAAATACAATACAAGCAGTGCATATTCTTCGCTCCGAATTATCATGATATCCAAATCTTGCTAATAATTCCATATAATAAATAAGGTAATCAAATATTATCTAAACTAAACAGTTATTCGTCAATATAGGCAACTATTATTAAGGGAAATGTATACTGCAGCTCCCCAATGGCTGGCGCTGGAGTTTACATGCTCACCACTTGGCGCGTAAATCCCTAACGGAATCCAGAGAAACACGACAAAAATAAATCCAATTAAAATCCAAAAAAAAATAAATAAATAACAAAAGGAAAATTGAAGCCATAATTTGAAGCTTCAACTACTACTTCCTCACTCGCATCACATTCACACTAAAATAGAGAGAGAAAAACAAAAAACAAACACACACTCGAGAAGAAGATGAGGAATCAAACCTTCAAAAAAATGACAGCTCCTAATTAGGCCAAAATAAATTAGTTTTAACGAAGAAGAAGAGAGAGGGATCAATAATTAGAATCCCCGAAATGTTCCCGATCCCGCCTCCGGAGGTCGACGAATCTCTCCCCGCCACTTCCGGCGCGGCCGCCGTTAACGGTGGGGGTGAGACCGCCACCTCCACCAGGGGCGGTAGTTTCCGATCGATCCGGGACAGGTTCCGACTGAGGAGAAACCCTAGCCTCACGCTCCCGACGACTGCCGTCTCCCCCGGCGGGAACATAACCTCGCCGCAGAAGTCGCCGTCTCTGGATCGGCCGTACCTACGCAACCGGTGGCACCCGCCGGCCAATCCCCCGCCGGCTGCGGGCTCGGCGAAGGCGAGCGCCGGAGGGGTCGGGCATCCCCCGGGGCACTACCGGAGGAGCTTTCTGTTCCGGTTCCGTGGGGCCCGGCTGTTCTACATGGTGATTTTCTTCGCGCTGTTCGGGTTCGCGGTGGCGTCCGTTCTCCTGCAGAGCTCGATCTTGTTCAGTGGTGGGGGCTGGCCCGGCGTGGAGCAGCTCCACCGGGGAACGTTTGGGGCCCGGCTGAAGATGGGGAGCAGCCTGAGGTTTGTCCCCGGGTGGAGACCGCGGCGGGTGTCAGAAGGGAGTGGGCTTGAATTGGTTAGGACTGCCAAGGGTTCGACTAGAGTTGGACTTCGACCTCCTAGGCTCGCCCTCGTAAGATTTGAATTTGTTTCGGGTTTACGTGATTGAATTCTCGTGGAGACAATGCGGTTGAAATAATGCATGGTCAAGCTCAGGCCAAGACGATTGCTTGCAATTTACAGCAGTAGCTAGTGGCGTAGTTGAGGCGGAGTATAGTTCCGGTTGTGGCTTAGGATTGTTTGAGTGAGGAGATGGCTTTGTGATTATTGTGCTTGTTATGGATAAGATTCGGAAGTCCAGATATGGTTTCCATTGTTCTTTTCTTAATGATGCTGTCTCTGTATTGATTGTGCTTTTGTCATTTGATTGGCAGATTTTGGGAAGAATGAAGAAAGATCCAAGGTCTTTGTTGTTGCTGACTTTGATGCGAAGTCTTAAGAGAGTTGGTTATGCATTTAAGGTAGACACTTGTGCTGTACTGAATTAATTGGAATTGCCATCACAATTAGGCATTGGCTCCCATTACAAAAATGCTGACTGCTGCTGCTTATTTCTTGATGTATGTATTTGGCATAGATTTATGCAGTACAGAGTGGTAAAGCAGAACCACTGTGGGAACAGCTAGCAGATGGTATTTCAATCTTGGGACCACAGTCGCATAGCCACGTAGATTGGTCTGGGTATGGTATCTTGCTGGAGGACTATCATTTTCTATGTATATTTTCCCTTCCTTTTGGATAATTTTGTTGAATTGCTTAGTTTGTTGGCTTTCTTGTGAATCTCCAGATTCGAAGGCGTCATTGCTGATTCTCTGGAAGCTAGGGAAGCTATTTCAAGGTGGGTCGAATTATCTATCTCAGTAGGACTTATTTTATATGCTTCTCTATCTTATGATTGTCCGGGTTGACAACTCTTACCTGATTGTCGGATGACATATACCACCTTATTTTTGGGGTGCTGTTTTTGCTTTGTCAATTGCTCATTTTGTTGGCTGATTCGTAGGCTTACCTGTTAACTCTCTTAGACTAAACTGTTGGATCTTGATGCTCATTTCAAACTTAGGGGTTCTTGGGTAGCGCTGAAAGATACTATACTAAAAATCAAATAACATAAAAGGAAGCACTATTGTAGGAATTGATTTTGGTGTAGGCATTCATACGCAGTACTTTCTCACATGATAACAGAATTAAGAAACTTTCTTATAAGACTATAGTTGATGTCTGCTGTGTGCTACGACCTTTAGTTAGTACAGTTTATTCCAGAGTACCTGTCCAGCCTATTCTCTTCAGATCACAGTTCTATGAGATGCTGGCACCTAAAAGCTAGCTAAGGCCATAATGTTGTTGCATTGTATAGCTGTGTAATTTGAGATGCTGTGATTAGTGAATTTTATATGTATGCAGCCTTATGCAGGAGCCTTTTTGTTCTGTGCCTCTAATATGGATACTACAAGAAGATACTCTGGCAAATCGCCTTCCAGTCTATGAAGAAATGGGCCGGAAACAACTTATATCTCACTGGAGGAGCGCTTTCAAGAGAGCTGACGTAGTTGTATTTCCTGATTTCACACTCCCGGTACATACTAGTTTCTGTGTGTTTTTGGAACTTTGATATCTTCTCAGCCTTGTAATGACATATATTGAACTGTTTATCAATTTATATATTGACTTTCTGTATCAGATGTTATATAGTGTGCTTGACACTGGAAACTTCTTTGTGATTCCTGGAACACCAGCTGATGTGTGGGCAGCTGAAAGCTACAGTAAGACCCATTCCAAAGATGAATTAAGAGCCAAGAATCAGTTCGGTAAAAATCATATTTTGGTTCTTGTTGTTGGGAGTACTTTCTTCTATGATGAGCTGTCATGGGATTATGCTGTGGCGATGCGGGTTCTACGACCTCTTCTTGTCAAATATGCCAGGCACAGAGATGGTGAAGGGTCTTTTAAGTTCATGTTCATATTTGGTAATTCCACTGACGGTGATGCTTTACAGGTACTTCGGACACAAACATTTTTTTAGTTTTTTTGGTCATCTTGCCATGCTAACAAGTACATCCCACGAAGTGATGCCGTGGTCCTTTTTATCTTTCAGAAATGCTAATTCATGAAAAAACCAGCAGGAGTCTTTTGTCTGGACCTACCTGTGCACTTCATTTCCTTCTATTTTCTCATTTGCAAAAGAAATTCTGTCAGTAGTAGGAACCAGTGGTGGATACTGTTAGATGCATAAATTTACTATCATTTCTTGGTGGTCTCGTTGGGCCATATTGCTTGAATTCTGCGTTACAAATTGTTAAGCATGAAATGTCTTAGGGCCTCTTAAAGACAAACATGAAAAGCAGGCGGAGAATCTCGAGAAATATTGGCAGATCTTACATTTTGTTACTTAAATATCCTTTCCTTTCTCTCTGTAAAATCCAACTAACAGATCCAATGCCTTTCGCTTGCTTGTGTAGGAAGTTTCTTCTCGTCTTGGACTTGTTCCTGGTTCCCTTCTTCACTATGGGGCAAATGATGATGTAAACAGTGTGCTGTCTATGGCCGACATCGTCCTGTATGGTTCTTCACAAGATGAACAAGGTTTTCCTCCTTTGGTTGTCCGAGCCATGATCTTTGGTCTTCCAGTCATTGCGCCAGATTTTCCTATCATTAAAAAATATGTGAGTCTATCTTATTTTTATTTTTGCAAATGGTGGATGGCTTTTCACACTTATTTGTTTATCACTGTTCACCTTCGAAAGCTAATGAAGTATTATCTAAAGATGTTCCTTGACGTTACAGATTCTAGATGGGGTCCATGGGCTTTTGTTTCCAAAGGATGATTCTGAAGCTTTAATCAGATCTTTCTCTATTTTAGTATCTGAAGGGAAACTTTCTGAATTAGCAGAAGCTGTTGCTACCTCTGGAAGACTGCTGGCAGAGAACGTGCTGGCATCAGAGACTGCAATTGAGTATGCAAGAATGTTGGAAAATGTACTGATGCTTCCTTCAGATGCTATGTTGCCTGGTCCGGCATCTCAGCTCAAGCAGGATATCTGGGATTGGAACTTGATTCGGAAGGAAATGGAACAGGAAGCTGACGACTTCCTAGACCAGAGGGATTCTGTTATTAAAGAATCTGGTCTTCTTTATAACCTGGAAGAAGAGTTTACTGATCTTATCAAGTCAACCAATACCTCTGAGAATGAAACTGGAATCTTGGTGCCGGATTTTCCCACTGATTTAGATTGGAATGTTGTGCAAGAAATAGAAAGCTCTGAAGAATATGAGAGAGTGGAAACAGAAGAGGTGCAATTTTGCCTTATTCGTTCATTTACTTCTTCTGGCACTAGTTTTCTGCTTGCTGCTTGTCTTGTTGGCCCTCTGGTTTGCCTGTATTGATCTCTTAGAAAAGACTGCTGAAAGAAGATTTAACTTGTGATGTGTAGGCTGAACAAAGAATGGACAAAAGCCCTGGTGAATGGGATGAGATATACCGCAACGCTCGGAAATCAGAAAAGCTAAGGTTTGAAGTAAATGAGAGAGACGAGGGAGAGCTAGAGCGGACGGGCCAGCCTGTATGTATCTATGAGATCTATGATGGGCCTGGGGCTTGGCCTTTTCTGCATCATGGCTCTTTGTACCGTGGTTTAAGTCTTGTAAGTCAATTTTTTCTTTTGGTTGTTGTCCGAGGCTGTATGGATCAATATCTCTGCTTGTCATGTTAAACTCCCTACACGACCAATTTCTTTCCTGCCTTTGTTGACAATTTTTTATATAGGTGTCCATGCATGAGCTAGTTGGATTTGTTTCTGTTGTTTTCTCCTTTTTTTTCAGTTCATTTATATAGTATCATGTCTGTCTCTGCCAGTCTGTTGGAGCACGGAGATCAAGATCTGATGATGTGAATGCAGTTACTCGGCTTCCGCTCCTGAATGAAACTGAATATCAAAATAAACTCTGTGAGATTGGAGGAATGCTTTCTATTGCAAACAAGGTGGATAACATTCACAGCCGACCTTGGATAGGCTTCCAATCATGGCGTGCTGCTGGTAGGAAGGTAAATTTTCTGCATGGGGAAGGAATTATATTTTGGTTGATGCTCTGAATTTGTAGGAAGCCAAATTTGAAATCTTGAAGAGATGTTGATGTATGCGGTATTGTGTAGTTCGTCCCTTTGAGTTCCCTTCCCGTCGCATGTTTTGCATACTCTAAGATCTAATATAGGAATTTTTCAAAGTATGCAGGACCGATGCTCTGGAGGTGGATAACTAGATTCACTAAGTAGAGCATTTATTGGAGATGGTTTCCTAGTTTTCAGTGTCTTGAGCATGGTTTCTTGCCTTTTTTGTCAGGTTTCCTTATCCAGTATAGCTGAGAAAGTCCTGGAAGAACGTGTGCAAAAAGAAACCAAAGGTGATGTAATCTACTTTTGGGCACGACTAGACATGGATGGAGTAACGGGTAGCAATAGTGAGCTAACATTTTGGTCCATGTGTGACATCATGAATGGGGGAAATTGCAGGTACGTTGGAGAATATGCCTTTCTGGCAGAACATCATTTGCTCTCTGTTCCCTTGATGTGGGGTTTAATACAATCTAAACTGCTCCTGGCACCTGTTTCATTCAGAACATCATTTGAAGATGCCTTTCGACAGATGTATGCCTTGCCAACATTTTTAGAAGCTCTCCCTCCTATGCCTGAAGATGGAGATCGCTGGTCTGCTCTGCATAGCTGGGTTATGCCGACTCCTTCCTTCCTAGAGTTTATCATGTTTACAAGGCAAGTTACAACATAAAGAAACGTTGCCTTACTGCTAGCAGATGACTGTTATATGTATTGTCGCTTTTATGGCACAGACCACCGTCTGAAAGTTGGGATGTTTGTTGACGAACTTTGATTTGCCTGCAGGATGTTTGTTGATTCGCTTGATGCCTTGCAAAGCAATACTAGCAATAGGTGTTTGCTGAGTTCGTCAGAGATCGAGGTAATGATCTTGTCCTTAATTGCCTGCTTGCCTAGCTCAGGAATCATTTCATAACTTCTTGTGCAATTTGGCTGGCAGGAAAGGCACTGCTATTGTCGAATGTTGGAACTTCTTGTTAATGTTTGGGCGTATCATAGTGGAAGGAGGATGGCTTACATTGATCCACACACAGGCTCTTTAGAAGAGCAACATCCGTTTGAACATAGAAAAGGGATTATATGGGCGAAGTATTTTAATTCCACATTGTTGAAGAGCATGGATGAAGAACTTGCCGAGGCCGCGGATGATGGTGACCACCTGAGGGAGAGATGGTTATGGCCATTAACAGGAGAAGTGCACTGGCAAGGGATCTACGACAGGGAGAGGGAGGAAAGATACAGGCTGAAAATGGACAAGAAGAGGAAAACAAAAGAGAGGCTAAACGAAAGGATGAAGTCTGGATACAAGCAGAAACCGCTAGGAGGATAAGAACCTTAGAATCTGAACTGCAGATGGTTTCTTTTAACCTCGGAAAGCTCAACTCTAACACGAAATCCGAACCCGGGTCTTGATGACTCAGGCAACGGAAAAAGGTTTTGCAGTTATGGCAGCCTGCTCTTGCTAACAACACGCATTCTTCCCGTCTCTACAATTTGGCCCGGGACACAGGGGGGATGAGGAAGTAAGAACTTCCCCATCATTTGAGATTCTTTTCGCCGTTCCACGAAGAGACCAATAATTCATGTATTCTTTCATTGTACATTCTTTCATCTCTGTAGAGGCAATTTTGTTCGAGATCACATAGATTTAGTGGCTACATTATCTATTTAATGCCAATCCTGCTTCAACAGAAACTCATCAAAGAAAACGCCAAGGAGACATTTACCTTCATAGTTTAGTTACTTCAGGTCATAAGTTTAATGTTGCTGCAGCCCTCCACTTTGCAGCCCATGGACTTTTATTTGGAAAAGGAAATCAGATGAAGGCACGACTTGCTCTTGTGGATTTCTATTGGTTAGTGGTAATTTTTTCAAGTGATCTTCGGAGTGGAGAGATGTTTTCTATGGTTCGAATTTAAGATTTTCTTAAAACATCAATCTTTTAACACGTTGATCGACTCTATTTTCATTGATAATGAATAGTTACTTTGAGTAAGTGTTTTTTTAAAATATTGAAATCAAGATGTCTCGAGTTGAAATCTTAAAAAATATAATAATATTTACTTATCTTTGTGTCGTACAAAATGATGTCCGAATATCTGATGATCTAGAAAAAAAACTTAGTCAAAAGTTGGTATTGATTGGCTGGCTAATGGGCAAGTCCAATCCAAAGAAGACATCTCCCTTTTTTTGTTGAGGGAAATACTTTTTACCATTTCCCAATTCCTATCATCGTCTTACCTAGACCTGACCACGGTTCGAATTCGGACGAATTCGAATCGAATTTATTCGAATTCGAATTCATCAAAACATTAAATCATATTCAATTCTTCACAAGACGAATCGAATACGAATTATGAATTTTCGAATTAGAATCGAATTATAATCGAATTCGAATTTGAATTAATTCTATAATTTTAATACCTCCTGCACTAAATGTTTGTTCCAACTTCCACGGCAACTGTCGAAATCGGACAAGCAAGCAATTCTTTTGGAACAATTGACATAACCGGAAATTGTTCTACATGGTTGTTCCACCATTCTAATAAAGCAAAATTAGAAGATTTGACAAATGGAATATCAAATTGTGTGTTAAGATATAAATCAAATTCTGAATTGGTTAAACTTATTCCTCGGGGTCTTTTTTGTTTTTTCATTAGCAATCTTTCCGTAAAACTTAATTTTTCACCTTTGTGAGGGAGAGGGAGTTGGTTCATTAGATGTAGAAGCATTATTCCTAATACTATATCCACTCATTAAATCCATAATATCTTTTTGTAAACTATCGATTTTAATGTTCGGCATAAAAACGGTTGCATAATAGTAAATGAGATGTAGGATAATAAATACCCGATAAAAGATGTGTAGCATAATTAAAACATTCTAAAAGTTCATTTAGTTTTTCTACAAGGTCCCAATGGTAAGGTTGTAACATAATATTATTAGTTTGATCATAAGTCGAATTCCAACTATGTTGAACATCTTGTGGAAAACGTTTTGGTTTCATGTTGTTTAATTTGCAAATTTTTTTCCAATCTTTTAGCAATTTTGGGCGAGCCCATAATAAATTAAGTGCTTGTTTAATTGGTCATAATGTAGAGTCTAAAAGTTTAATTCCATCTTGAGTACAAAGATTAAATATATAGTAATATGAGTAATTATATGAGAAATATGACTAATATATCTAATTAGTAAACTTGAGAGATAATTTATATAGCTCAAATTTTCAATAAGAGAAGTAGAGAATTGAGATTGGAATGTGTAAAATTTGAAGAATAAGAGGTGGTATTTATAGAGTTGGGAAGAAATTCTGAATTTATAAAAAAAAAAATTTAAAAAGTACCAACAGTAAAAAAAATGGTAACCTAGGGATTAAAACGATAACAAAAAAAAATGATAAGAAAAAAGGGTAATTTACCCCTAATGCTGACGCAAGCGCTGACGTCATCGCTGACGTCATCGCTGACGTCAGCGCTGACGTCAGCGAAATCCAATTAACCCCCCCTTTTAAATTCCCGCCGCTCCCCCCCCCTCCATTTTTTTATTCCCGCCGCCCCCCCCCCCCCCTTTTTTTTTGAATTTTTATGAATTCGATTCGAATTCGAATCGAATTCGATACGAATCGAATTCTCAAAACGAATTCGAATTGAATTTGCCGGTTTGACGAATTACAAAAAACTTGAACCGTATTCAATTCTTATCATGACGAATTCGAATCGAATTTTTTGACGAATCGAATTATTGTCGAATCGAATCGAATTTTTTACGAATCGAATCGAATCGAATCACGAATCGGATTCAATTCGTGGCCAGGTCTAGTCTTACCTCGCACTTGTCCTTCTCACGAGTTTTCACCTGAAAACAACCTTTTTTTTTCCTCACAATTTACAGTACTCGATTCCGCCCAATTAGGGTTTTCGAGTAGCTCCAAAACCCACAAAACATTAAACCCCTTCCTTCCCGCTCACCATCTGGAAAACCCGGAAACGAAAATTTCACTCACTCGGTCACTCTCACTTTCTTCTTCTTATAAAGGTATTGGCTTTTGAACTCAAACGCTTCCCATTTCTTAAGCGCTTTAGTTATTTTGAATCTCCTTGTAGAAGTTGTAAATGGGTCAAATTTTGGTTTCATTTAGTCCAACTTTGATCGTCAAGATGACGTTTTTTTTATCCCTGTCTAAAATTTGGTTCCCGTAAAGATGCGTTTTTTAGGGTGATTCTCTTCGTGGGCTGGTTGCCATTTAGTGCTTCTTGTGGTTTTAAAGCTTTATATAAGAGGACTTGCATGAGTAGCAAAGAAATGGGTTGAGGTTAGTTTTTTCATGCTGGAATTGGGGGAATTGGGTTCTTGGTGCTTGCTTGTGGAGACCATTTTTTAGAAAATGGGAAGTGAGTTCTGAGTTTTACTAGTTGGTGGGGTTGAAGCGGATGCTTAGCTTGGTTTAGCCGATACATGGTGCGGATTACTTGAGTCAGGATTCAAGGAAATAAGAGAAGATGTTGTTGGTTACTCATTTGGTTTTCATCTTTTCATTACCGTAAAATTTGTGTTAGAGGTTGTTAACATGTTGCATCGTCAAGTTTAAATCTAGGTTTGTCCGTGGCATGGATGCTGCATTTTCTTTTAATGGCGGAGCCATCGGTGTTGTCCTTGCCCCTTGACATCTTTATCTTGTGATAAACTGGTACAAGGTTGGGTTTTGTTTGGTAGATCATATGCCTTTGTATGACCATTTGCATATGTTGGAAGAATGGAAGAACTTTACTTTGTGGCAATAAGGTCCTCATCTTGGTTCTGTAACAGGGTGGCGTCTATGCCAAAAGGTGTTTGTTATTTGTAACATAATGCATGCTATCAAGGGTAGCTGGGTTGGCCAAACTTTTGCACTGGCCACGAGCAACGACTATGGAGGGAAAAAGTCTCGCTTTCGGCGCTCGAAGGAGGAGTGGAAGGAAAGGATCGTGTCCTTCATCAAAAAGTAATCAACACGATGGTTCTTCCCGTTATTCCTATTCTTATTATTGGCATTATTATTAAATTGACTGTTTTCTTTCCCTTGCTTTCTTGCTTTGAAAAAAACTGCACTCTAATGGTGACTGATGTCATCTTCGACTCTAGATGATAACAATCGACGTCTTCTTGTATTGCACTATCTAAACGAAGTCATTTTGGTGAATATCCTTTCCTTTTCATGTGTTCATAGGAAGATCTTTCAGGAAAAAGGCTTACATGTCTCCTGAATATGCCATTGATCTGGTAGATTATTTTCAGGTATCAGAGTGGAAATGACGGGAATTTCCCTTCTTTGAGTCTTACTCGCAAGGAAGTTGGTGGATCTTTTTACACTGTGCGGGAGATTGTGCGTGAAGTAATCCAAGAAAATAGAGTACTTGGACCTGCAAAATTGTTGCACGATGAGGAGAACGGTGATCAGTCGTCGAGCCATTATGCGAGGGGTGAGATTTCAGTGGAACCTGAAAGTTCTATAGTCGAAGCTTCAAATGGGAGTCCTTTTGTCTCGGACCAGAATCAGAGCTCTGGCGGAGAATATTACTTGATGTCTAATGGGGTTATTGCAGAGACTGAATATCAGCCTATTGACAATGAGGACATCACCAAGGGGAATATTGCACCAGCAGCAGAAAATGGGCAGTTTGATGTACCAGAGGTCAATAGTATTCAAATAATCGAAATGTTGGAAACAGAAGAATGTTCTGTTGAAGCGGCCGCATCTGGGGATTTGACCAATCAAATAGTGGAGTTGGAGGCGGAGGCATCTCTGGTGCAACCTGTTACAGTTCAATCTGACTTGTCTAATGGAAGTTACATTAAAGAAATGTCTTCAAACGTAGAAGAAAATGTGGCCGTGGTACTTGGCAAAGAGCGGTCCGTTGAATTAAGTTCCCCAGAGAAATTAATGGTGGATGCAAAGGATGTGCACACCCCAATGGGTCAATTAATGGATGAAAACTCTGGAGTGGTGGCTGAGAAGACAGTAGAAAAGCCGTTGCATGATCCAGAAATGCAGAAAAGTGCAGAAGATGTATCGGCATCTCAATCTAAGATAATAGAGATGACTGATGTGGTAGTAGAGACCTCCCCTCTAAGACCAGTAATTAAGTCAACTGACCATATAAATGAAAATTCCGGTGAAGTAGGTGAACTAAGTGTGAAAGAAAAAGCAAGCCAGGTTCCATGCATCGAGGTTGGGAATGGTAGTTTGTCGCCGAAGGGTACTCCCAAGTCAGGTAGTTCCTTTTCAGGGGACAGTAAAAAAGTTGGGAATCCAGAACGATCGATGCCAGAGACGAACACCTTTGTAGTGGATAATAAAGTCGAGGACCTCACAGATTTATCTTTAGGAAGCGGAATTTCTCCTAGCATTAGGAAGACGGTGAATAGTAGTAGCCAACTTCAGAATAGGGCTGACATATCCTGCAATGACAAGGCAGGTGAAGTGGCAGAGGTTAGTCACTTCTTTCTACTAATCCAGTTAAACTCGTGTGACCAGATTTCTTTGCAGAACTCGTGATATGAGCACGAAACTTGATGTCAGTGTCTTCATATCAGCATATGGGCAGTATTTAGGGAAACATGCATTGAAGCTTGATTATTTACACGGTCTGCTCTTGAATTTACTTTGTGGCGCAACTGGGATCTCATTTGTGCTTCTTGCCCGACCAACTTTACTTTTTGGTGCAATTTATTTTCTTCTCCTCCCTCGTTGTGCTGAAGCTGAATTGAAAGTACGGATTGTGACGTCTGCTGTTGAATTTGAACACTAAAAATCTCGTTCTGCAGGTAGGCGCTCTAAGTAGCATCCCGGCGAAACCTATGAACAGCAGTCTTCACAGTGCTGGTGGCCACCAGTCAGCCACTAAAGAAGTCCAGCCGAAGGATGACATCCAACATAGTGACAGCTCCGAGGAAGAAGACAAGTCAACACTAGACAGAATTAAAATGTAAGCATGCTAATCAGTGATCATAGCCCGTGTTTATCAACTTGTCGAACATGGCCATTGATCTATAACTTCTGTTTGTTGGATGTGACAGCGAAACATGGGAAGGCGATTCAGCGAATCAAAAAGTTCATCCGCTTCTTGCCGTCTTCAAGTCCTTTATAGATTCCTTCATCAAATTTTGGTCAGAATAAGTTCGTCGTGAACATAGCTATGCTTCTGCAGCATGTACCGGAGTAGAATATGTTTTGCTGGATGATTAGCATAGGTTTCCATGAATCACCTTCCTTTGAATTTGTTTCCATTTTCACTGCATTTTTCTTTTCGATAAATAGAATCTTGTCACAACTAGGGTTTGAATCCCGGTCGATCCAAGCCAAATCACTGCATTGTGTGATGCTTTTCACTCTGATCAATGGCTTCTACTATTTTATGGGTCACTATAGAGTGGCAATTTTCTTTCTTCCTGCCTATGCTTGTTCAAATATAGAATAAATGAAGCTTCCCAATCAGAGTTTTTTGAAGTGATACGGAACTTGGATTGGTTAAGGTTTCAAGTTCTTGAAGAAATACACATCAATGAGAGTGTGTGACTTGTGGTTTTCGTGAAGCTGGTGTAAAATATCTCATTTCCAATTTCAAAAGTATTGATTTCCAATTTTATGAGGTCGGTAGTCGTAACGTCAGAGAGAGTATTTTACATTTCTTAGGTTATGAATATTTCAGTAAACTAACTTAATAAAAATTGATTTTTAACTTAGAGGCTTGGTGGTCCGATAAAAGCGAAAAATTGCTGGTTGTTATAAATATCAAAAAAGAGCAAGGCAATCTTTAAATAGTCCTACTCTTATCATGTCCGAACTTGGATTATAAATAAGGGAACAAAGATCATCAATCCTCACATGGACTCAATTGAAACATGTCCGACGAGAAATTTGCCTTCTTAAATTTGGAGTAGTCGAAGAACATGTCCACCTCCTCCTTGTTCACGATGTCAAAGAACTGTACCTTGCTCAGTTTCCTCTCACGAGATCGCGTTTTCCTTGTAATAAGCTTCCTTGGCGCCGGTGGGCATGTCGAAGACGCAGGAATCTTGTTCTTCGACGATTTGGGTGACACATTGATCATAGTCATCCTCTTTAATATGGTCTTCAGTATTAAAACTCAGGCAATGTTGCAATTTCTTGTGTAGAGTCCATCATGGTGTTTAGACAAGTTTGGTGATGGAGTAGATTCTGGACACCCACTGAACAACTAATTCAAGTTCGTGTCCCGACAGATTGGAGATAGGTGCCAATGGGCTAGCTAGAGGTAATAGAAACCAGGGGGAGAAAATGTGTGTATTTATATTGGAATTTGGAAGAGCAATTAAAATAATCCTTGTTTGGGAATTGACGGGTGCGTAATGTATTTAAGTCGTTGGGAGATGAAACGGCTTGTGATATTTCATACTTGTTTAAGCTGGTCGAGTCTTGAACACTTTACAAAATAGGAGGTAGGTAACAATGAACTAAATAGGTAGTTACAATACATGGGTCGGCCGCAGCTATCATATCAGGCACCCTGCTTACCGACTTCCTGCCACCACCACCGGCGTCTTCGGCGGGGTTTCTCGCGTCTCAAGTAGATCTTCTCAGTCTCGTTCAATGGCCGGTTGGACCCGTCAGGCTTGCTCACAAACTTCCAGCCACCACCATCTCCGCGTCTCCCTTGAAGTCCCAGCTTCTCAACTAGGAAATCCCAGCCTTCATCAGGGCGACGCCTACTATACTTGTGGCATTTCACTTGCCCCTCCATCTGAGCATCAAACAGACAAAATTAGTCAGGTTGTACAAGGAATCCACGAATCTAGAGACTCATTACATGGCAGCAGATCTTTCAACAGCCAAGCTAAAGGCCACTAAATAAATAGAGCACACACATCCTAAATACCAATCGGCTCTATAATGATAACGAACATACCTTCATTTTGTTGAAGGTGAACCTTTGGACAAACTCTTCGTAGAGCATGTCGTCTTCTTTCTTGGAAAGCTCATAGTGGACCTCATCTGGGTCCCTGGTTGTACCATCCCAACCCTCAGGCATCACCTTAAAATCGGGCTTATACGGGAGGGAAGCAACGTGGAATTCTCTGTCATGCGAATTAAAGAATCTGGCAGTAACAAAAACACAGTTATAGACAGCACAGGGTCTGCATATTCAGCTAAACATGAAGCCATACAAAACCCAACACGAAGAATTGATGGCAGCATTAACAACCAACTCCACTAGTCGTTAGCCAAAGAACAGAAAGTAAAGACGTTATCTTACTCAGGACAGGTATCCAGCAGCTGCTCAACGGAGTCGTCAAGAGGATGACCAAGCCTTTTCTCCATCTTTTCCTCGTCTTCTTTGAGCCAAAGAATCGCATGCACTCTCTGCCTCATTATCCTGAAGTCCTTGGCAAGCCTCTCAACAGTGTAAACCTCAGGATTTTCCTTGTGCAGGCGGTACATCTCGGCTTTCTCAGAATCCTTTAGGTATGCTCCTCGAACTCCAGGCTCCTCCACTTTCTTAAGCAGCATATACGTCTCCTCAAACCTCTTGTCCCAGTCGTTAACATAAGCCTTGGACTTGCTGTTCTCCGCCTCCAATTCCTTGATCGCATCCTCGATATCATCCACGGTGGAAGCCCCAGAAGCGGGGGACGAGCGTGCCCCATCACCATCATTCGTAGTCCTCTGACCAACTACGCCCCCGTCAAAATGGTCCTTGGTCAGCCCTGTTGACCACGACGAAACAGAATCCCAACCAAGACCATCAGAGCCAGTCGAACCACCACTCAAGCCGCCCCACCCGGCATTACCATCACTTCCACCATCACCACCATTCCCGGATTCATCCGAAAAGAAACGAGCCCGCGGAGCAACCCGAACCGTGGAGGAGATTCGACATATAGCACGGTGCATTCTCTTTCTCTCTCTACAAATGCACACTAATAACTACATTACAAGACCCAAAAGAGGAACAACAAATCAAACAACTTGTTCACCAATACTTAAAACCCACAAAGCCAAAGAACGTACCTTTGACTTACGTCCAGCTCGGATCTTCTTCTGGGTTTTCTTCGCTGACCCTTTCTCAGGCTAAAGCGCGTAGAAAGCCTCCTGCTTTCTTCTCCGGGTAGGGTTTAAGCTAGAGCAGAAGCGGAGTGAGATCCGGTCGGAAATAGACAAGGCAGGATCCGATCCATGGAGATGTGGATGACCTGTCGTCCCACGGCTTTGTTGCAAGGTGGTAAAACTTGGGCTTTGGTCCAGCTAAATTCATACTGTTGTGGGCTTTTCTTCTTCTTTTTTCGGATGGGTAGATTTATCTTTCTACAACAGGAATCGTCTCAAAGAAAATTCATTCTTATTTGGAGTAATTTTTTGACAAGAAATTCAAAAAAACAAATTTTAGAATTGTAGGGCCCATGTTTAAAAATAATATAATTTAATTTAATTGATGTATTTTTTAAAAATTTTGGATTGGCGCGGTCTGTTCAATACTGGTGGCACTGATTTACAATTTCGTTAGAAAAAATTGTGTTCAATAGTAGCATGACACACTCCGTAATTCTCCATGAGTAGGGGTGATCATGAATTGAATCTGATTCGATTCATCAAAAATTTGTTTCGAATTTAAACCGGTTCAATTGAATCCAATTCGGATTCGATTCATCATATTCGATTTACAATTCGAATTCGTCCTTGGACGAATCGAATCTGAATTTATATATCTCAAATTCGTCAATTCGTCGAATTATTTTCCTATTCGAGCCTATAAAACTATTCGCTTTGAAGCTCTTCAGAGGGAACCCTGCATTTGGGGATCGGTCGGGTAGAATGCTTTAGGAATCTAGTTAGGACTCGGGCGTTTTCAGTTGTAAGTTTTCACTCGCATTGTTTTTAAAAATTTTAGTATATAAATAAAATTTACTTATAAAAAAACTACCGGTTTTGGACATTAAATGGTCCCTTCATCGGAATCTATTCAGTAATATATTTTACAATGATGTATTTTTTATTTATAACTAAACCTCTTTAAAAAATCGAAATCTCATTCCACTTGAACTAACTAACGCAATAGTTGATCAACTTAATTAGTCAAAATCATTGAGAAATATTCGATCCAAAGCAAGTAACACAGTGACAGAAAAAATACTAATGGTCAGATTCTGCTACTTCAGACCAAACACAATTGGGCATCACATGCATAGATTGCCGTATAATTAGCAGCTGGTCAGAAGAATAAATTACTGCCTTTTAGTTGCGTGTCTTGGTTCTGAAGGCAGCTGCATTTTTATTACTCGGTGGACCGCCGTTTACCAATTAGTTGTTGTTTTTATATGGAATCCGATGGAATTTTGATGCCGGAGCTGATATTTCTTATCCAAATTTCGTGATCGCCGTAGGAATTCCGACGTCTCGCAAAACAAATAACAAGACTTTTACATGTAATTAATTACCGAGGACGTATATTACTTAATGAGAAGTTGTTTTAGTTACCAGACTTTTGTCATTTTTCATATTACGACCACCTTGAACATTTCTTAGTCCCTTTATAGAGTGTTAAGATGAAAAAACAATTACCCAAGTTTTCCTGTAAAAAGTAGCACGGGGACCACGGGTATTAATTAAAAACACAGAATTCTTGATTATTTTTTAATTATCCGACCGAAGCTTAAGGTGGACACTTCCGTGAACACAATAGAATAATTAAAGATATGACTATTAGTAGTCTTATTTAGTCTTATACATGGACAAAAAAGGGATGGAATAAAGTGGAGAGAATTAACCGCTGCTTGGAATGTCGTTAAACTAGCAGGCTTCTACGGAAACGATGCAATCATGTAAAATCATTGCACGGCCATCAAGATTAACTTCGTAGATCGAGCGATAAAAGTCAGATTATATACCTAAATTTCATCACAATAAGAATTTTTTTTTACCGTACCGACTAATTTAAATTCGAGTCGATAAATTTTTTGAAAGAATGTATATATAACTCTCTCAACAATTATTTAACACCGACGAATTTTTAAAATTAGAAACATGATGTACCACTAATCACAACATGACGATCTAATTATAGATTTATCATTCATGCGTAGATGTATTTGCTGTCCAAGATTGGTAAATGTAACGCTCCATGATTTGACCGACTGTCTCCACAGACCAACACGGATTTTTTCCAGCGTGTTTTGTCCTCACTCGCACGCATCCCGAAAAATTTTCCAGGAGGTCACCCATCCTGATCCTACTCCCGGCCAAACGTGTTTAACCTTGGAGTTCTCTCAAGATGTGTGCCGGAAAAGAAGGTACACCTTGTTGATATGGATAGTACCAATCAAATCACTTAAGGCGTTTCAGACAGTACATATCATTTACGAGGTATCACAGTAAACATCTAGTATGATTGGGAACAAAATATCAGATATGTTCTCTTAAGAAATAAATGAAACAGAACTACTATACCTCGAAAAAGAAATACAAATTGTAAATGGAACGCGAGAGAAATGAAGGATGGGAAATGATTTATCTTTTTTAATCTACATAAAGTTGACCACCGTTACATAAGTAATTTTCTTAATATCATTTTTTAAAATTGTAAAACTTAATTTATTTTCGGTAAAAACTCACTCAAATGATATTTTTTCGGACAAGTATCCGTCAAATGCTATAGTTTGATATGGCGGTGAATTGAAGGAAACGGGAAACCAAGCAACGTGGCTACGGAGACAGTTCACGTGGATAGATTCAATAAGAAGATGTATGTATGGGTTGTATTCGGTACTAAAACTAATCCGCATGTGAGAATTGATTCAAATAATAATTGTTTTGTTTCTAGTGGACGAACTTTGCCAAGGAAATCTTAGGTCTTAGGTTTTTGGGACAAGAGATTTAAACTTCGCGAATAATAAAAAATATTATTAAAAAATTGCTCACTAAAATGAGATTTGATAATATTCGATTATTAATATTGTAACCTACGCTGACAAAAACTAATCCAGCAGTTCTCTCCCTCTTTAAAAAAGTGGAAAACAGATCTGTTGGTATGGTTATGGTAGTAGATGGCTGCCTTCAAGACGCTACTGAAGTATCCTATGCTCCTACGCTACGCAAGCCATTGGACCTTTTCAACTATTTCCGCCTCACGCGCTTTCAATCGACTAGAAACGAGAATGAATATAAACGGCTAGGCGTTACACCAACTTTATATCAAAAGTGACCCTCTTCTAATTGAGATCTATATCTCAATAATGACTGGTTTAATTGAGAATTGTATTTGTTATATTTATTTTTAAAACTTAATAAGGACAAATTTTGGATTTATATGGACTACATCTAGACATAAACATCCTTTTCCCCTAAACGTGTGGAGTAGTGTGAAGATCTGATCTACTAAGTTTATGTTTTTTTGTTATCCCTAATTTTAGTCTATGACCAGAAAAAGATGGGAGGGACAAAAAATGTAATTTAATTTTAATATATGGACAAAACAGTCTCACTAACTTCAAAGAGAAAGAAGGGGGTGGGGTAGTCTCAAAAAAAAGAAGAAGAAGGGGGTGGGGTCACGCTCCCTCGTGCGCGTGGCGGTTGGGGAGAAGCAGTTTTTTGGGCCATATACGTTGCACCTTGGTGAATCATAGGAAGAAACTAGCTCAACACTACCGTATATATACATAAAAAATAATAAATCCTAAACGGCTAATGAAATAAAAAATGTAACAGTAGCCAAATATATAACATGTGGAGAGTCATCCCTAAAATACGATTGATAGTGCTTGAGGAACGCTCTAGCTAAAGCTTACTAATCATATCAATATTATTTTTTATCTTTAGAGACGAGTTTTCTCGAATCTCATTTAAAAAGTGACTCTTTTACTATTGTCATTCTCGTTCGTAAGACTTAACTCAAAATCTCTTTAAAAAAAATCAAACTTTATTACCACAACTTAATTGACATCTTATTTTCCAAGTGTGTATCATGTGAGAAGAAACACAAACTAAAGGTAAAAAGACATGAGCCAACGAAGCACAGAATTTCTCCAATTGGACATGAAAAGCTTTGGTGCACCAAAAAGGTAGCCACCAAAAAACCAAAAAAACCAAATACACAAAATATATTCCATTAATATTCCTTAGCTAGTGATTCGTCCATCGTCACCTGATCAGGTTTTTAATTAATTAACTTCCTCCCTTTGTCATTTTCCTTCAAAGTTATCAGGAAAATAACAACTATATAAAAGCATCCAACGACCCTCCTTTCCAATCTCTCCCTCGCGTCTCTCTCTCTCATTACCTTCCTAGTCACGCCTTCTTCTTATTTCCTCACCTCTTACATAAGCAGCCAGGAAAAATTTAGGGCACAACGCAAGAAAAATCAGACACTACTATTGTTACATATTTTTTGAACAAATTTCCCAATTTTAAAGGGTCATGTCTAGTATAGATCTCGAACTACTCGGGGACCTGCCCAAATTGCGAGTTCCATCCACCATCAATGTTGTCATAGAGCATGATAAAGGGTCCGGCGAGGACGACGTGGATGGCCCCGTGACACCGAAGTCCGAGGAGCACCGTATCCCGGTGGTCCTCGATTGCCCGCCGGCCCCGCGGAAGCCGAAGAGGAAGGCGTCGTGCAAGAGGAAGCTCGTGGAATTGGAGTTCTTCGAGGTCGTGAGCCGGGAGGAGGTGGATTCATTTTTCAGGTCGAGCTTTGAGGATGGAATTGCCAAGAGGAGGTGCCCGTGTAAATGAAGAGCAAATAAAAAAAGTACTACTAATTAAAGCCTGTTTTAATTATTATACTGGATCGTGGGGGGATATAGATCATGAGGTATATCGAGATTACATTATTATTTTTTTATTTCGTGTTTATTTCTTCATCTTGGCAAGGGCCAGATCTTAGAACCACAATTATTCAGATGGTAGAAAAAATTACGAGTGATGGGCGGCAATTCTTGACCAGCTGCGAGGATATACATGGTTAGTGGAATTGTCGTTTCATTTTATATGTGTACGTATTTATGTATGAATTAAATTGCGGTTAATTAACTCAAACTTTATGATACTGGATCGAGATGGATCTGAATTATGGTTCCATTGATCGAGTTTTTTTATGCATGTTTGTTAAATTATCTTGCTCTCCAGTTTGTCCAAGATTTCATTCAACTAATACCAAAATTTTGGGTCCAAGGTTAATTGAGGAACCAATTGAACTATACATGGTATCCGAATATGTATTGAGCTGGCCAATTCGATTCGAGCCAAACATGATTTTAAATGTTGACAAAACCCCGTACGAGTTAATATAGTGTTTGGTGGGATAATTTGCAAGGTGGGTCTTTGGTGGGGGATCAATATAGACAGCCGAGAGAGATAGTCTGATTAAATTTTTTTATAAGTAGATTTTTGTCTTTAATCACTTACTTACTACTCCATTTTTCCCTTATACCATTAGAACAAGTATTTTTTAGTAGATAATCATATTAGATTAGTGGGAAAAGTGTGGATTTGATGAACCGGAGAGGATGTGGTAGATGAGGTTGCTTGCTTGTCATGTTTTGTCCATGGAAGGAGCTCAAGCTGCTTGCGCGGTTTTATTGGTTATAATTTTCAGTTTCTAAATTAGTTATTGCTAAAGACTAAAGAGGGTATGGACTTCTATTATTCTTCCTGTTTGACAATGTTGGGATAGTGTAATTGACACGGCTTTGGGATTGGTAAACATTATACGTATTATTTATTTTCCAACACAAAAATAGACACAGAATTTTTTAAAATAGGGTGTCTCTTTCAATGGAGTGAAAGATGTTTCCTAATTTAAAGATAATTGCAATGTAATTTTGAACTTAGATATACGAGGTCCACGACGTTTAAACGAAATTAGCACGGGTGTCATTTTCACGTCCAACTATCTAGCATTTGTTGGTGATGGCTCACCTACTGATTAGTTATTATCTCTTACCTGGCCGAGGCCAGATTCAAAATGAAGATTAAATATTTTTTTGATAAGTGTATATGAATATTATTATTCCAAGACGTTGTATAAATCAGAACCAAGAATTTGTAACTTGATTTGTTTGGTGCCAAATAACCTAGAAAATTAGGTGAGCATAGAAAAATACTCAAAGGAAAGTAGGAAACAGCAACAAAAATGTGAACCAAAAAATATTTGGGTAAGATTTTATAAATGGTGAATAAATGATTCAATTATTTAGCTAGTTTAGGAATCTAACATTTGACCTAAACAATTATTTGTTTCACCGATTTTAGTTATGAATGCTACAAATTAATTCCTATTTCAATTGGGCCGGCCGACCACCAATATGGACAGCGTGATATGAATTGTATTGCACATAAACTTTATATTATGTGGGTTCTCTAAAAAAAAGGGTGTAGATTAATTGCATGAATATATAAATTAAATGCTTCAATCCCCTTGATGCACGATTCATAAAAGAATAAGATCTCAAGATTTTTCTTCACATGGTACATGTTAAATATATTCTGACTTATGGGCCACAACAGGTTTTGTTTAATTTCATGACGTCTCCATAAATCCAAGTCGATTCACACAATATCTTTTTTGGTTGAAATCACATGTTACGAAATTTACTGAAATCGAGTAATTTATGTTTAAATTTGATATAATTTTTAAATGGTGGTAAAAAATTTCAACAAATATTTAACATTGTTATATTTTTTAAGTATTCAAATTCGAGACATCTTAATTAAATAATAATAACTCTTTTTTTTATTCTACATATTTAATAGTGATCATATAGTAGGTTAATGGTCATAAATGAGAGCCACAAAATTAATTTCAAAAAAAAAATGAATTGAGTAGACCCCGTGCTGAGTAGGATGTATTTACTATTGACGATTCCTTTCTCTGTACATTTCATGATTTTGCCTAAAGGGCATTGAAACGTAAGCTTAAAGCATCTTTCGGAACCCAAATAATACAGCCAAACTTTAATTAGCTATCTACAACATCATATTGATATCTCAGTCAATAATTACTTATATGAAAAAATCACAGCCCATAATTGAAAAGTACAATAAAGCCTCCCTAAATAACCTAAGGTCACTATAATTTCATAGATATCTACATGTTGACTATCTAATTGGGCATGCAATTTAGTGGGCACTGGTTATAATTACATCCAATTTGAATTTTTTTTAAACTGTAATATATTTTTGTACACTCGACAATAATAAGGTGTAGAAGCTAGTGGACTGTTGTAATTTTTAGTCGACCCACCAAAACCCCAAAATATCTTGAATTTGTGCAAAGCATTATCTAAGTAATTATAATTTTCTAATGAGTTTCTTAAATACTTAACTTAAGATTTTCTGATATAATCGACTAATAAAATTCTTATATTTTGTAAGTTTATGGCTGGTTACAAGTTCGCTTTCTTTCTCTTATATTAATATATTAATTTTTATTAATTTAAATCATATGATATTGATACCTAACATAAAATTACTCGAAATATAGGGTTAGTTTTGGTACTTGGTGGCGTCAGACGCATTTCAGTAGTTTCCAAGAAAGTCTATGGAATGATTAAATACAAGAAGATTATTGGGGGAGAAGTGAAGGATAGGGAGTAGCGAGCAATGATTATTACTTGATAAAAAGATGCTTTTGGAGAAGCTTAAAGCATAAGTTTAATTTTTTTATCTAAGATTCGAACGATTTCGAATCATATTTTCATCCAAAAAAAATAATTTATAATCATTTTGATGATGATTCTTTGAATAATCATAAAATTTGACCCAAAATTAATCTCTTACTACTTGGATAATTCCATATTATACCATAAGACAGTATCGCAGGACGGTCGGGCTGCTTTTTTCACGTGTCCCAAGCGAGCATGAGATCGAAAGCAATCCTCATTCTCTGTCTAAAAGTGAGGGAGAACAAAATAACTAGTGATTACTACTGGTTATTGTAAGATCCAAAACATAGGATTCTATTTTGTGCATCACCATGCATTTTGGCTTCTAAGACACTATTAATAAATAAAAGTTGCTTAAACCGTCGTGTACAGTACTGGAGGATGAATTTCAGGCATGGGCACTCCAATGCAGATGGTATGTAACTTAAAGGGAAAAAATATCACATTGGAGACTACTACCCAAAGATTAGACTAGTTCTTTTAGTCAGATAGTATTAAAATTCAGCAAAGAGATTTTTTTTCGTTTTTAGAGCTTTGGCTTCTGTAGTACTCGGTTCGGACACTAATTAATTAGTCCGTGGGTCAAAAAATTTCACTAAAGGTGGACTTAATATACCAAAAATGCAATAAATTGCTTAGATGGCCTAGTCCCAGTTCCGAAAATATAGAACATGCATTTTTCTACAAAGTTTCGGGACTGCCCACACACATTTTTTTAAAACAAATAATTTTTTACTGTTTATCTTTTAAGGAGTCAAAATATGACTTATTTCCACACATTTGAAGATATGGAACTACCTGTTTCACAGTTCTCTAAAATTCGGAACCTTAAATGAAATTTTTTAGGAAGATTTCGGGCTGATTTCGTGAACCGTAGTAGGGGCATCAACCAATGCGGAGAAACAAAAAAGAGGACCAAAAATTGTCCGAGAAGACGTAACTCTAAAGCTGGTCGTAATGACTCTGTCTCTGTTTCTGAGGTTAGTTATCCATCATCATCGCCCTTTAATTTTGCTTGTTTAAGCAAAGATGGTATCTTATTCTTGCACCGTCTTGATCACGTATCCCCCACTTTATTACCGAAAGAATAAATTAATTAAGACGCCTGGGGTAAAAGATAGACGACAGACTGAGATTGGTAAACAAGACATATGGGAAAAGAAAATCTGGGAAAAGTGAAAAAGCGGAAAAGGGTTATGATACAATTTTTTTCTAGAATTTTCTGTACCGTTATTATTTTTATGATTACTTGGAAGTGGAAGGCATCCGCCTTTCTTGTCTTGTGAGGTAGGACCAGCACGTTATATGATGCTTTGTCCTTGCTGCTCTCTGATTTGTTTATAATTTTTTGGGATCCGGTTTCACTGAAATTGAGGCCAAAGATATTTTTTTTGGTGAGATTTAAATTGTTTCCACAATTTCGGATCTTAAACGGTCATGAGATTCGATTCTTCCACCTCATGTTTAAGGACTGACACCGTATCCATCATACCATACATGAGTTGGTTGGGGCCAAAGATATTGGATTTATAATGTGCGTGTATGGACGAGATTGGTAACTTCAATGGATTTCCTGGGTTTTAGCAATAGTAACGTCAGATTAATGAAAATTTAACAATGGTTTCGACCTGAATCATACATTATATAACTGGAAAATAAAAAAAATATTATTATTTACAATAGATTTTACTAAGTTCATTATTTGATACTTTAGTTATATTAATTTGTTTATCACATTGTTAGGGGTGATCACAAACCAAAATAAATCAAATTCGTATTATAATTCGTTGAATTTGAATAATCAAAACTATGATTCATATTCATTTTGTCCAACAATAAATTTGAATACAAATTATAAATTATCGAATTCGAATTAAATTCCTACGAATTCAAATTTTTTCGAATTTGTTATTTATGTTTTTTCTAAAATTTAGTTTGAATGTTTCAATTTTTTTTAATATTTGTAAACATTTTGGGGGAAAAAATAAGTGAAAAGCTTGCACTTAACATACCAAAATAAGTTGTTACGTATCTTTAGTTCTGAAGGAATAGAAGCTCACGTAGTTCTCTTACCTTTATGCAGTTACTCACTAGTCAGATATGTTTGTATTTTTACCGGTTGATGTATCATTGAGATCGTAAGGAGACTAGCAGAACGTTTGTTGGGATATGTGGTGAGAAGCCAAAGTGAGGGTGGTAGACGCCACTCCCCTAGCGAACACTAGGGGGTGGAAATATAAGTTTTGGCTGCTTAAGGGCCAGCGGCTGCTAGAGGTTTAGCGCCCGCTAGGGTGTACTACGAAGTATTTATTGTTTTGCTTGGGATCTTGTTTTGGTCTCTTAGGACGACCTAGATAGGTTTCTTGATGTGCAAGAGTTTGTTTCTATATAATGACATATTATTTTTTTTAAAACTAATTAGGAACCTTTATTAATAAAGAAAAGAAAATGTTACAGAAAAAGATGAGAAAAGAGAAAAAAAAAACAAAAAAAAAGCTTAAAAACTCTAAGGCATAACCGGGTAATTAAACTAGCTAACCCGTTGTCATAACTAGTAACCAACTCAAGCTAACCCACCCGGATAGATAGAGTTATATGCTATTGTATCTACTGACTAACACCTCTGATCATGGATGCTGCATTGAGATCTGGAGAAGGCCTATTGTTGGACAGAGCAGCCTCTAACGAAGCAAGCTGTCCATGTTGCTTAGATGCCACTGAACAATAGGCAACTGCATAATAGATGAGAGCATGAAGAACATGGCAGCCATGTTTCCAACTCGTGCATCCCCTATCTCCGTCATCAAAGCCAAGAAAAGGCACATACCTCCCATGAACGAGATGACAACCTCTGTGTCTCCATGGAACGACGCCTGAAAAGGGTGACCGAACCAGGAGGGTAGAGATCTGTAGACTCAACGAGGGAGGAGAAAAGGCCAGCCTGAAGAACTATTTGATCTGAGATATCGATCCCCATTGGAAGGGAAAATAACCTTAGCCTCGAGACTAGGTTGAAGGGATAACAGATTCAGAAACGGGTCAACCCCGATCTGAAATCTGACTCGTACATCACCAGTCTGCAACATTAAAGCCAAGACGACCAATACCTCCACCGGACGGAACCACGCCCTCCATGTCTCCAAAGTGCAGCGCCTAAAAAGGGTGACCGAACCCGGAGGGTAGATATCCGTAGATGCGACAGGGGAGAAAAAAGAGGCCAGCTTGAGGAGCACTTTGACCCGAGATAAAAAATCTCCATCGGAGGGGAGGAAGAGAACGGCTCTGACTGCATAGGAGCACCGTCGGACAACATTGCTAGAAACACCTTTGGGATCATATGAGTGATTGAGGGAAGGGCATTTGACAAAACCCTAGCCGAGGGGTTAGGTTGGAGGAGCAATGGAATCATAATCGGGCCATCCCCAATATGATTCAAGTGGAATGATTGCACAAAGAGGAGCGCCGTCCTCCCCGAAGCCCGTGGGTGCCCTACCATGGTTACCGGCGGCGGGGCGGGCTGGAAAAGGGTGGGGGATTCGGTTGCCTCAAAATTGCCGTTTGGGAGAGAGGTTTTTTTTTAGGTTTTTTCTCCGGGAGGTAAGGACATATTACTTTAGTTCATGTATGGCTTTGTAACTCAGATACTCATCAATAAAAGTTCTCATTTCTCTCCGTGGACGTAGACATTAGACCGAACCACGTAATCTCTCATGTCCATCTTTAGCAATCTTGTTCTCTTGATATCCTCAATTTCCTAACAAGGGGGACTGACACAACTAAAGTGAAGTTTTGATATTTCAGTTATCCCCTTTTTTCATCTTTTCAAATTTGATCATATTTTTTTTATTACATATTCGGTGAATAGAATCAAAAATCGATTTGCCAGACGAATTGACGAATTTGGGATGTATGGATTCAGATTTGATTCGTCCAAAAATGAATCTAAATTGAGATTCATTTGAACCGGTTCCAATCCGAATCACATTCCCCACAAAAATAATCGAGATGTCTTTTCTGACACACCTAAATACCTCTAGGGATGACAGAAATACCCATACCATGAGGGTCGGACCCTACCCTTACCCTACGGGTCTAGGGTATGTTGACTTTGACTGGGTCTAGGGTAGGGTATGGGTATGTGTCCATGTTTAGAAGTATGGTCTAGGGTAGGGTATGAATCCATAGTTAGACCCTGCGGGTCGGACCCTACCCTTACATTTTTACCCTATTTGAGACCCTACCCTAATTAGACCCTAATTAAACCCTAGTTAGACCCTAATTAGATCATAATGATAATATATATAATATACTTTATGGTTAACTTTAACATATTTATTATGTTATTACACAACCAGCTTAGAAGATGTCATGAATGATGGATTACTAGAAGTCGACATTCTATATTTTTCTTTTGTTAAATTGTTTATGTACTTCAAATTTGAAAAAAAAAATCTTGTACTATTGAAGGGTCGGACCCTGCAGACCCTGAAGACCCAGGGTCTTCAGGAGGGTAGGGTATGAATCTAACAATAAAAAATTTGTAGGGTCGAGAGTAGGGTATGGGTCCAACTAAAAAAACTAAGGTATGGGTAGGGTCCTACCAATACCCTACCCTACCCTACCTATTGCCATCCCTAAATACCTCACGAGCCATGCACTAAAAAAAAGAATTTTAACAAAGTAAATATTTACTCTATTCTATTGGGCCCACGAAGGACTTACATTGGGCTACGGAAGCCCAGTAACTGGGCCTTTGGGGCCCAATATGGGTTGCGGATTAGTAGTACATTAGTTGGGCTTTCCGTCTCTTTCGAAAAGCATAAGCAAAATATGTGTTTTTGAACCACTTGAAATCAAGTTGGTAAAAGAGATTCTATTTGACCACAATTTATGAAGCATTGCTCAAAAAACCAAAAGAAACATAATTTGTGAGCGCTAAATTAATTGTTTTGAACCACTTAAAATTCAATAAAATTTGGGATGTTCAAAGTGAAACCTGTAAAATCCATCATATATTTAACTCTAAATGATCCTATATAGGATCCTTATTATTTTCTGCCTAAAAACAGGCTAATCCATCATCGCTAATTCCTGCAGTGCTCCGTATAGAGCATATATGTACATTGTTGAGTCTCTGAAGAGGAAAGATTAAAGGTATTGAGCAGCTTCAGAGACTCCAAGTCATTTAGCTTCATTCCCAAGCAACTATGATGATAGAGTTTGCCAGCCCCGACTCCGCCATGGTCAACTTGGATTCATAGTCCAGACTCTTTGCTCCCGGGATAGCCTGTATCAAGCGGAAGGGCCTCGCGCCAGCTTCACCCAATTGCGCGAAGCAGAATGACCAAAGAAGCTGCAAATTTTGACAAATAATGAGCTAATCCCCGGACACAAATAAGGCGTTGCAATAGCTTAGGCAGCGTGGTTGTTACCTGTATCGGATCAGCCTTGAGGAAATTTCTCTGGATTCTTCGACCATCGGGGAGTCGAAGACCAACTCCGCATAGCAGGCTCTTATCACCTTGTGGTTCTTCTGGCAGGGGTGGATATGAGGGTAACTTGCTTGCACATGGTTCTTCCACCTTGTTAGAAGTAGCAGCTTCAATGTCGTTCGAAGCAAGTGGACTTGGATCTTCAACACCCTCCAAGGGAGCAGCAATTGCCTTTTGCACCTCATCTTCTTCATTTGGAACAGCTGCAAGGAACAAAAATAAAGCAGATGAACATCAAACAAGATCAATGCAGCTGACAAATTACTAGCAGCGGCTAGCTTTATATTCGAATCAATGCAGCTTGCCTTTGTTGTTATGTGAAACCGAATCACTTCCCTTGAGTCGTTTACGAGAGTGAGTCGCGTGATGATTCGTTGGGCTAACATCTATGAACTGAACCAGATCCTACCAAAGCAAATAAGTAATACACAATAAGGATTGCTTGCAGCAAAATAGAGAGCTTCAATCTCGACAAGGAAATCATCCGACCTACTGAACGGACAATATCAAAGCCAGTATGGGAATACCTCAAGCAGATTCACAGGTTCCAGCATTCCACACCATGACTTCATTTTTTCTCCGGTGATCGGATCGATCACGAGTACCACCGGAATAGAATCCAATTTGTAGAAGGTGCATACCTTCTTCCCTTCACTTTTATGGTCGTATACCTATATACATCGACAAATGAAACCAACAAGCAGATACAGCAACTTTCAAGATCACAAGAAGATAATGCAAATGTCTGGACTAAGGCACAATGAACTGCTTCAAAAACAAGTTGAAGCTAACCTGCCAAAAGATAAAATTGGTGTTGATCATTTGACAGACTGCTTCATTCGTCCATGTAGCCAGATTCAGCTTTAGAAATAAACAAAAGCAATATTTGAATTAAAACAACATCCTGAAAGATGGAAACAGGCAAATCAAAGGAAAAAAAAGAAGGAAGTTACCTTGAGTGAATCAAGTTGCTTTTTCGATTGCACGTTCACCAAGAGCCATTTATCTTGAACAGCAGCAGAAGATTTGGCCTGTCTTCCACGGAGGGATTCATTAGAGTTACACACGAAACGAGTCGAGCGGAAAGGGTGGCAAAGAATGCAGAGGCATAACAAGGCCATGTCAACTTCTCAAACTTAAATCCGAAAGGAACATTTACCTGTTCGAATGAACCTTGGAACATGAGATGAAAAGGACGACGATACTTGGGATCAAAATCTTGAGGTTTATTAGCAGCAGCACTAGTAGCACCTTCTGCCGATTCCGGAACTCCAGGATGTCTCATTTCCCCGCTAAAGAAGCGCAATCTGGGGTCACGTCGTCGATTTCTCATCCGTGATGCCCTAATAAGCCCAAATAATAATGTAATAAACAAAAAGATAAAAGCTATTATTGATGACAAAAGATTTGAGAAGACAATGTGCTTCATAAAAAATCAAGAAGCAAAATGGATCAAATGATCAAATAATACGACGGCCACAGCTGAAGCACATCCCAAGCTTGAAGCTCGAGTCAAACCATGACGTGTAACAGAGCTCACTAAAAAGATAGATGAATAGTGGCAAAATGATTTGCTTCAGATGTTATATGCCAGAAAGGCAGGAACCAATAAATCAAGGGGAAATTAACCTGAGAGTTGTTCTTAACAAATGAAAAGCAGAGCATATGACAGAACCACCCTTTAAAGGCAGCACCAAGAACATAGTTCAATACAGTAGAATCGAAGTATCTTAAACCACAGGATATGTAATGTAACATATATCCATCAAATTTAAAATTCAGATGGTAACTAGATGAGCACAAATAAGCAAACTAAACCTCAAAGGAACCATTATTTTCCTGCATCTTTTTGTTTCCCTTATCAACCCAACTACATTACAGAGCAATTTGAGTGGAAGTAACATACCCAGCAGATAGCATCGGATTGCCATATAGCGTCTCCCTCACAACAGGCAAAGGAGGGCGCACTTCATCTTCACCGCCTCCAACATCGTTCGGTCTAGTTGAAAACAACACACAGAAAGCAATCAATAAAACGATCAACCATCACAAATGGCTCGGATTGACCGCTATAAATTTTATACATACATAGCAATGTTGCCAGGCAAAGGGCTCGGATTCGCTACAACCGGAGCATGCAATGACGGAGCAGACACGCCACGACCATGGCCGACGAACAACAGCTGCAGAGCCTCCTCAAGATTCCAGTTTGCAGCCTGCTCTCAGACCAACACTCTATCAAGGTCAGTCCACTAGCTAAAACCCCACAAAAAAAAGCTAACTCCAACTTAGTCTAATTTAGACCAACTACGATTTCAATTCCAAAGATCAAAACTTTATCACCCAATAGCGTAAAGGTCGGTTTTTTCTCACTGGGTTTTACCTGCAAGAACTGGGTGGCAACTTCGGGAGTTTGGCCAGCGGCGATCTCCATAAAAGAAGCGATCATTTCCTGCTTCTTGCCCTCAGAAATTCGTCCTTCCATCTTCTTCAACTGGATCCCAAGAGGAAAAAAAAACAAAAACAAAATGAGCCCTCACTAACTAACAAATAAAAACCAAAACTTCACTTATTTATAACATAGACAATGAGCCCTCCTAGAGTTCTTGGTCCCCCAGAAGATCAAAAAACGTAAACCCGAGTTTTGGTTGGGGCTATATAGGTTTGGTTTCTTGTTTAAGAAGCCTAGCCAAGGAAAAGTATACTGTAAAGAGATTATTATTTAAACCAACTCTGGATAATCTATTGCACTCGTCCTCTCTTTTCTGCCAAAAGTACCTATTTGATAATATTGTAATGGTGTTTTTGAGAGGAATGTGAGAGAGATTATATAGTGGTTCTAGTAGGCAATATAAGGTTAATAATAATAAAAATTTAATAAGATCTAATCTGAAATAAGAAATCTCGTTAGAGCCTACCATATTACCAAATCTATAGATAGTAAACTGTTATCGCATTTACGCTGTGATTAATAAAATTGCATGAATGATCAAGTTTGGATTAATCGATATAATAGATATCCATATACAATAGATATCTAAATACATGTGATTTTTATTGAAAGAACCAAAACCACATACTAAATCTTCTAGATGATTAAGTTACTAAGTTAATATTCACCATGATTACGATTGTCAGGGTTTGATACATGGACTTCCTAGAATTAGTACGCTCCTTGTACCGTTAGGCTATTTGACACCAATACGGTATTATCAAATAGTGATTCTTGTAGGCAATCTAAGGTTAATAATAATAAGAATTTAATCAGATTTAATCAGAAATAAGGAATCTCGTTAGAGCCTACAATATTACCAAATCTATAGATAGTAAACCGTTATCGCATTTACGCTGTGATTAAAAAATTGCATGAATGATCAAGTTTGGATTAATCGATACAATAGATATCCATATACAAATAGATATCTAAATACATGTGATTTTCATTGAAAGAACCAAAACCACATACCAAATCTTCTAGATGATTAAGTTACTAAGTTAATATTCACCATGATTACGATTGCCAGGGTTTGATACATGGACTTCCTAGAATTAGTATGCTCCTTGTGCCGTTAGGCTATTTGACACCAATACAGTATTATCAAATATCGTAGGCAATCTAAGGTTAATAATAATAAGAATTTAATAAGATTTAATCAGAAATAAGGAATCTCATTAGAGCCTACCATATTACCAAATGTATAGATAGTAAACCGTTATCGCATTTATGCTGTGATTAATAAAATTGCATGAATGATCAAATTTAGATTAATCAATACAATAGATATTCAAATACGATAGATATCTAAATAGATGTGATTTTCATTGAAAGACACAAACCACATACTAAATCTTCTAGATGATTAAGCTACTAAGTTAATATTTCAAAAACTAAAATAAAAAATAGGCAATAACCAATTGGTAAATAATAAAAAAAGCCGGCTATACATATTACAATTGTTAGTATTTGATATGTGGACCTCCTAGAATTAGTGCACTCATTGTGTCGTTAGGCTAAATATCCTTTGATATTATCAAATAGTAATTCTAGTAGGCAATCTAAGGTTAATAATAAGAATTTAATAAGATGTAATCGGAAATAAGGAATCTCGTTGAGCCTACCTTATTTAAGAAACATATAAATAGTAAACTGTTAACACATTTACAATGTGATTAATAAAATTGCATGAATGATCCAATTTGGATTAATCGATACAATAGATATCTAAATACAAGTGATTTGAAACAACGTTTTTAAAACCGACCCGGAAGGTAACCCAAAATTGTTAAAATTTTCGATTCACCTGGTCTGACCAGTCAGACTGCCGGTCCGACCAGGACTTCTATTTTATATTAATATTATTAAATAAGGTTTAATAAATTTAATTTAACATTAAAAAATAATAAAATACTAAATAAGTCCAAATATTTAGCAACTTTGTTATACAATTTATCCAAAAAAGTCTTCAAACATGAATTAAACAAGTCTTCAAGTACAAGAAGATGATTATACAAGTTTTCTTGTTCGACATATTAGTCCAATTCATTTAATTTAGTTGACATATTATCTAGAATTGTTAAAAATATAAGTTTATTGTGATTCAAAAGTGATGTATACGCTCCGAGCGTGGAAGTTGAGGTTTTATTTCTAATTAAATTCGATAAAATAGAAAAATAAACACAAATTTTTTTTGATCCGGGTGAACCGGGTCACCCGGAAGAACCTGGCCGAGTAGTTTGACCAAATTTTGGCCGGTTGAACCGCTTGCTAGATTTTAGGCAAAAATTGACCCGGGTTTAATCCCGTGTAGTGGTCGGACCGGTTGGACCGTAGTTTTTAAAATATTGATTTGAAAGAACCAAAACGACATTCTAAATCTTCTAGATGTCAAATCTAAGGTTAATGATAATAAGAAATTAAGAAGATCTAATCGAAAATAAGGAATCTCGTTGAGCCTACCTTATTACGAAACACATAAATAGTAAATTGTTATTGCATTTACAATGTGATAAATAAAATTACATGAATGATCAAGTTTAGATTAATCGATACAATAAATATCTAAATATAAGTGATTTTTATTGAAAGAATCAAAACCACATACTAAATCTTCTAGATGATTGAGCTACTAAGTTAATATTCCAAAAACTAAAATAAAAAAATAGCCGATAACGAACTGGCAAAAAAAAATTAAAGCCCACTGGGTTTTCAAAGGAGGGTCCATTCCTTCGTCCGAAGTCCACATTAAAACCCTCTGTCTCCAACCCGTATCAATCTTAAACCCTAGAATCGACCAAAAAAAAAACCCTAGGGAAAAAAATATTAAACCGCTGCCGCACCCCGGCGGCGAGGCGGCCCCCCTTCTTCTAGTAATTTCTCTTCCGATTCCATTTTTTTGTAAATTCATTTGGAAATGATGACTGTAAAGTAAAAGGTTTGAGCAGGATTGCCCCAAACGACCGGTCGCCGACGTGTCGGGTGGAGCGGGGAAGGAGAAGGGGGAAGGATTAAGAGTTGGTTAAAGGAGAGGCGCCCCTGGTCGTTTGCCTCTGAGTTCGAGCCCCGGCCCTCGCAACCTCTCCGAAAGTTATTTTTTTTATCGGGTTGGATAAAAAGGCGTGGTTTCGTTCTAGTATTGGACGCTTTTAACCTAGATTTCTCCCGACATTTCCCCTCCCCTCCGATGCTTTCTCCTGCTCTCCCGGTCCGTCGCGGATACCGCCATTTGGCTTCCTGTGTTGATCATATACCTCTAAGCTGATCCAAATATGTTTCGTTCTTAATTTATTTGTTTGATACTGCTAGTTAGTTTCAGTCTGAATTGTTTATAGGGAATAATACCGTGTTGTGCTCGGGCGTGTCGGGATTGTAATGTGCTTGCCGATTAATGTGTTGATGGATTGGTGTCGTCTAGACTCTGCAGCTCACATGTTGTTGTTTGCAGTCGTAGTTTACATGCCGCCGATACTGTGAGTAGACCACGGTGATTGACTTTTAAGTCTGTTGGTTGGAAAGCGGAAATGCAACTGGGTGAATGCAGTTCGATGTTCAAAGCCACTTGGATGTCTCCGGTGTCATAATGCGATGTCGTTTTTGTTTCATTTTTCCTTTAGCATGAAGTTTGTTTGATGTTGCAGTTCCAAGATCCTTGGCAGGTAATGGTTTTGGAGCTTGATGTTCCTCTGCAGTCAAGTTCCCGCATGGAAATTGTCCTGAGCATTTTGGAGTGGTCCAAGTCCCTGTGTGAGCTTAAGCTTGTAAATCATAGCCCCTCCCGAGGTTTGATTTATACGAGTTCTTGGATTTCTATATATTAGAAGTGGATTACATTCTTGTGAGAATTTGTCAAGAATTGAGTTCTAGATGTATGATGTACTCAAATGTTTTGTCTATTTTCTAGACTGTCTTATAAGTTCCTGTGCTAATAAAACAATGAGAAAATGAACCCTCATCTGTGTTGATCAAAGCAAGCTTCAAATTTTGTTGCCCCCGGGCCACTAGGTGTTCGGTGGGTCTTTTTGTTGCTTGGCGGGCTTTCGGCCCTTTTTGGGGGCTGGATGTAAAAAGTTTTTTTTAGCAATTACCGGTTGGTCAATTGCTGGGCAAACCTCTCTTTAGCCTTAGTTTAGTCATGGATGACCTTTCCCGTCACTTTCTATGACGGGTTGTACTGACTTCAGTTTTGGGGTGTTCCTTCCGTCTTTTGTGTGAGAGTTTTTCACCCGCAGTTTTTTTGTACATAACACCATAATTAATGTAATTTTATCTTTTCAAAAAAGAAATTTACATCTTTCATATTATCTTATTCTGTTTGAAGTAACTAATTCCATGGTATAAAATCTGCAGCAATGGCTTAAAGAAGGAAAGCTCACTATATCAAGCTGGAACCTGAATTGTCGTCGAAAAAAAGTTGACTGATGTATCATCTTCAAGAAGCATATTGCAGCAATAAAATCCGCGATCTCTTAGTTGGGTTTCTGGCAACCAATTTTCTCCTAATGTTTATTGATCAGCTAATTCAATGTAATTGCAACTGATAAGATCAATAAAGGCTAATCTGTTATTTATTAATCCGTTCGTTGTTAGAGAACGACAAGTCACCCGGTGAACTCTTCTACAATATTATCCTACTTGCAAGGACTGGAGCTTAAACAACGTTTGACGACTTCTCTATCTCACCATTGTGGAAACAGCTTTCAATGAGCTTCAATCTTATCTTCCACCGATGACTTTTACATATTCAATGGTCTTAGAATTAGCCACTAAACCCTTTTCAGAAAGAAAAAAAAGAGAGAGCCACTTGGGCTCTCCATCAATGGGGCCACCACCAACTTTAGAAGGATTTGGACCTTGTTAAGAGAAAAGGGTTGGGAGAATCCTACACCACATAGTTGTAAGGGTAAATTACTCTCAAATTTCTCGTTTTTGCTTAAATATACTCAAAAAAATTTCGTGTTTGAAAAATGATATTGTTGTTCCTCTTGTTTAATTTTATTATACTTTCGGGTCCCTTATTGATATCATCAGCTCTTTTTTTTTTTAAATTTTTATCATGAAAATGATCAAAATACCCTTGTCCGGTCAACCGAATTCTCCGATCATCTTTTCCGGCAAACACATACCTCCGATGAACACAAATTTGCTGCACCAATTAAAATTTACCCATTCTTGAATCCATCTGATCCACCTTTCAATCAAAATTTCCCTAATCGAATCTAAAAATCTTTTCAGATCTGAAAACCCATTCCAGGATCCGAGCCCCGAACTTCTCCGATGATTTGTTCCTGATAACGCGATGCATTCAAAATCCCAAAGCCAATTGGTAAACCAACGAGCGACGGAGAGGATTCATTGAAGAGGGTGCTCATTGAAAAGGTTCCTTCTCTCTCTATCTCCTCCACAGAAATTAAAAAATCCCAGGAAAGCCCGGCGAAGTCGTATGCAATTTAGAGCTTTAGTTTAAAATCAATTAGCACCCACTTGAACATACACCTTCGAAAGTTTAATATACAACAAAAGCAAGAGGGCGAGAAATTTGTCGGTTAGGAAATGAGAAATTAGGGCAGAGAGTGGGTGCAACCAGGGACCAGCATCGGCGTCGGCATCGGAAAGGGTTTTTCTTTGGGAACGAGGATGGGGGAGAGGAGGGAGACGCCGGTGGAGCTCGAAGAGACCCAGATGGCGTCAGGGTCGAGCTTGGCGGCGGCGGAGCTTGAAGAGACCCAGATCGGCGATTGCTCCATTTTTTCGACCCAGATCCGTTGCTTGTAGGAAAAAGGGTTCTTGGTGAGTTCAAGCGAGGTGTCGATCTAGGTTTTTGGCGAGTTCTGGCGCCCGATCTGGGTTTCGATTCCGCCGAGGATTCGCCGGCGAGCTTCAGCGGTGGGGGGAGTGGAAATTTAGAGAGAGGGAGAATTTATTAGTGTATTGATGTACGCAAAATTGATAAGCAATTAAACGCACAATCAAATAGTATAATGGTAAGTAAGGTTCTTAGAACTGATGGTTGAACACAAAATCAAGGCAAATAATTATGTGAAGCAGGAAAATTAAAGTTTTATAACGTTGTGAAAGGTCGCAAGTAAATAAACGAAATCGAAAACGTAAATAAAAGACGAGTTATAAATCAATGGAGATAAACGAGCACGATACCCTTATGGACTACCCATCTATGTCAAGACTATGGTTTTTATGAAGTTCTAACTAGTACCCGGAGTGTTCTAATGTATCTCCCTAACGCTTCCGCTCATTAGGGTGACAAAACTAAGCTAGAGTAGTTCATGATTACTAATCAACGCTTCCGCTCATTAATTAGACCAAGAATTAAACTAAACTCAATTATGAAGTTAACTCCTATCGGGTTATCCCTTAGTATCAAGATTCCTCATTAATACTTTAAGACATGTCAATTGACTCTTCCGTTGATTCTAATGCCTTCCGGTCCATTATTATCAACTAAAATCATAATCTAAGTGATCAAGTTAGATTAAGCATTAAGATCATCAATTGACAACTACTACGAAAGATAATCAAACCATAGCTAACATAGACGAGTAATCACATAATTAGGGCATCGCACTCGCAAGAGAACTACTCGCTAATCATGTTAACAAAGCACACAAGATTAACGAAGAACATGATATCAATTAACATAAAAGATAGAGGAAGAAAAAGCTTAGTCGTGATGGTCAAGCCTTGCCAACCCTTCTCCCCGTAGTTAATTGGAATCGTGACTTTTTATTAAGCTCCAAGCTGTGCCCAGTTGCCGTCGTCCCAAAAAACTGTCCGAACCGTATAGGCTATGGCATATATATAGCCACAAGTCTTTCCCGAAATTGGGAAAACCTAGAGGAGGTTAAGCTAAATTGGAAGTCTTGTCAGTCAAGTAACAATATAAAATATTATAACTTAAGTCCTAAAGCCGAAACAGGAGGCTAAAAGTCGAATAATTCCTTAAGCGAATCCGAAATCACAATTAAATAGGAAGCCCGACTGAAGCTGCCTTGGGCGAACTAGCAACCGCTAGTTGACTTGCGGCCGCCAGTTCGCGTCTTCGCAAATCTCTGTAACTCCCGACTAGCGGTCGCCAGTTCACTAGCGACGGGGAGCTCGACTAGCGATCGCTAGTCAACTGGCGACGGGGAGCTCGACTAGCGATCGCTAGTCAACTGGCGACGGGGAGCTCGACTAGCTTCCGCCTGCGTCGTTCTGTCGTCCAACCCTTGATCCACGTGCCCACGAACCGCTCCAAATTCCTAACAAAATACATCACGAACGGTAAAAGCCCACTCCATCATACGAAAGCATTAAAACAACCAAAAACTTAATAGAGTGAGAATAAAACAAACGGAACAACGACTTAAATATACAAACTACTTAGCAAATAACTGAGCGTTTACACACTCATCACACCCCCACACTTATTTCCTTGCTTGTCCTCAAGTAAGGCGCATCAGACACACCCCAAACTTTCAAACTCTTATTAAAACACCACCCCATAACCAAGTAGTTCACTTACCTGAGCACAAGGAGTAAGGACGTGTAGACACCGCATCCTTAATGGTTTAACCCAGTTTTCGCACTTAGTATATTACACTAGAAGGTTGACCACTCAGAGGTTCAGAAATTTAAGCTCACATATATGAGTAGTCAACTACCTATCACTCGCGTACACGTCCGGGATCTCAAAGTTTCATACGTCTCACTCAGTGGTGCCTCGATAAATGTGGGGCTCATGATCAAGGGGACTTTTCATTGGGTTGTAATGGGGTTAAGGTCAGGTGAGGATAATATATGTGGGAGGTAGCTAAACCACCCGGCCGAGGAGCTCACAAAAATATTCTAGCTCTCGTCTACTCTAAATACCTCACACTATATCTAATATGCACTCATCCCAAGATTACACCCAAATCCTATTGACCACTTAGCTCGAGCCGTGCCATTTATTCACTTTCCAACCTCTTTCCAAACTTTCCACTTTCCCTCATTCAACGTTTGTTCCATTTCCAACTTTCACATTCCCTTTTCATCACTTTTTTTCACTTTTTCTTCTTCTTTTTCTTCACTTTTCTTTTTTCTTTTTTTCCTTTTTTTTTCTCTTTTCACCACCTTACTCAATCTCATGCATTCAGCACATTACACATCAAAGGCAACTGGTCTCGGCTTCTTTATCGGCCTCAATTCTACCCATTACCCCCATTGTTTATTCCCGAGCTATTCTATCAAATGAACCCTTACAATAATACCCCAAAGATTAAGACCTAATGCATCCTCGGACCAAAGTGATCAAAGGTGGGTAAGATTGTGGATATATGGCTTACATATTGGTTTACATATAATATTTCAAGGAAAAAGGCTTAAGCTCAACGTGTTTAAACAAGAGATATACAGGGTTTTCAGCTCTAAGGCTCTAGGCTCAAAATCAAAGATGGCCCCCGTCCTGTCACTTACACCCACACCACCAAAACGGTACCAAGTGATGGCATGAAACCCGATGACCGGAGCAATGTAGGCACCTCATGCTATGCAGAGACGGTTGTCTCCTCCTTCGGCTCTAAAATCTCACAAGGTCACTCATCAATGCTGCTAGTATAATCTACCAAGTGCAACCACTAACCTAAACAACCAAGGGTGTTGTTCCTACACGTCCCTACTCATCATACTCAGGCTTGATTCCTAACATGGTATGGGATTTAACTTCTAACAAAAGTTCAAAAATTCAAGGGGGAGATTCATCATTTGCTTTAAATACACCACTTCAATCACAAACACAATCCTAAATTCAAATCTAGACCCCATCACATATGCCAAACCACAATGAAACCGCACGTTGACCCCCCTACACTTATTGAACACATTGTCCTCAATGTAGGGCCAAGACAGCAACAACATCACACGTACGAACATGAACATCACGAGGCATAAAACAGACACATAACATAGAGGAACAGAGGAAAGGACTGGTACTGCCCTGTCAATTGATAGGAGGTGGTGGGGAAGGTTGGTGGTGTTTTGCTCTAATTGTCTTTGTGCACAACAAAGTTTGTGTATGGACTGGCGAATTCTGCTGCAGCTCAATTTTCTCTTTTTGAAACCTCCTGCGAAGGCCATTAAAACACTAAATCAAAATAACAATACTGAAGTAAATACAAACATAAAAGAAAAATTAAATACTAAACATGCTAATTTAGAGTCGTTAGCTTGACTTTGTTACTCCCTGTGGCACTATGGTGGATGGAGGCGCTTATCGGTTACTTGGAACTCTATTTCATCTGGGCCTATACGGAGAAGTAACTTGCCATTGTGCACATCTACCATTGCATGACAAGTGTTGAGGAATGGACGTCCTAGAATTAATGGACAACTTGCATCTACAACGTAATCCAGCACTACAAAGTCTACGGGTATAAGAGACTTGTCGACTTTGATATGCACATCTTCCACAATTCCATGCGGTTTCTTCTTAGTGTGATCTGCAAGCTCTATCATCATAGATGTAGGTTTGATATCTCCTAAATTGAGTTTCCTGAAAGTAGCCAAAGGCATAAGATTAATATTGGCACCCAAATCACATAAACAATGTGGAAACTGAACACCGTCAATAGTACAAGGAATAGTGAAACTCCCTGGATCTTCTAGTTTTGGCGGTATGTCATTTTCTACCAAAGGGGTCGTCTTGCCATCATTCTGCCTCTTCTTCCTCGCGATGATCTCCTTCAAAAACTCAGCATATTGTGGCCTTTTATCTAACATCTCCAAGAAAGAGACATGGCTTTGAATTTCTTCCATTGTCGCTATGAATTCAAGGGCCTTCTCATCGATCACTGCTACTTTCTTGACTTGTTGAGGTGATGGTGGAGGAATATAAGAATCCTCTTGTTCACTGATATAGACTGGTGGCTCCTTCTTTTCAGTAACTACCTCCTCCTCGATGGCTGGCTTGATTGGTTTGGCACATTCTTTTGAAGAGGATTTGTTCTCAAGTGGTGGCTTTCTCCGGAGTCTTTGCGGGAATGGAGGTGGAGGGACATAAGGTGGTGGAGGAATATATGGTTCATCATCCTCGTCCACACTCCTCACTGTGATGGCCATCACCTGTCCTCGCGGGTTCGACTCTGTGTTGCTGGGTAGAGCACCTATTTCCCTTTGAGTATTTGCTGCAGCCAAATTTCCGAGTTCGATCTCCATCTTCTGGAGTTGTGTGGCTTGCCCCTTTAAGTATGTCTCAAACTCTTGTTGACGTGCTTCACAACGATCCAGCCGCTGCACAGTTATACTTTGTTGTTGGATGGACTGCTGGACTACCCCCACTAACTTATCGATCTTGTCACCCATTTCTTTGACTTGCTCGCCCAAATATGGTTTCTTGGAGTCTTGCTGGGCACTAGTGTTATATGCTTGCTGACCAAATCGAGAGAAATTTGGCTGAGCATTAGCTTGTTGTGAGTAGCCCATTCCTGGTGGTGTTCTATCAGCAATGGCCTGGATCTCTTCCAACATTGGACAGTCGGTTGTGGGATGTGATTCTTTGCAAATTTCACACATATCTTGTACTGCAGCTGCCTTCTCCTTGCCCTTGGTCAATTCTTCAAGTCTTTTGGTAAGTGCCTCAACTTTAGCTTCAAGCTTCATATTGGCATCCATTTCAAGTACCCCTCGAGTCGCTTCCCTACGGGGATGCCTGGTACGTTCCTTTGGCCACATACCATTAACTTCAGCCATCTCTTCCATTAAGCGAGCAGCTTCATCAGCAGTCTTTCTCAGGAATACCCCTTGAGAGGAGGCATCAATATGATCACGGGATGGGCCATCTAACCCATTGTAAAAGATCTTCATGAGGTTCTCCTGAGTTATGCCATGTTGAGGGAAGGAACTTTGAAGATCAGTGAACCGCTCCCAAGCCTCATAGATGCTTTCCCCATCAGCTTGTATGAAAGTATTTATATCCCGCAAGAGCTTGGCTGACTTGGCCATTGAAAAGAACTTCCGAAGAAAAGCGTGGGCCAAATCATTCCAACTCTGAATCGTCTCTCCTTTTAACTTATTGTACCAAGCACGAGCTCGATCTCTCAAAGAAAAGTGAAAGAGACGCAGCTTCAAGACATCATCATTGATATTTTGGAACTTCATGATGTTGCAGATATCTTCAAATCGAGATAGATGGTCTTGAGGATCTTCGCTTGGCAAGCCGCCAAATTGGATCGAGTTTTGCAGTAGTCCGACAATCGCTGCTGGAATCTGGAAGGAGTGGGGACCTACAGGTGGTTGTTGTAGACCATTAGGGTTCCCATTCCATGTAGGAACAGATGATTCCAACAGCGTCCTTCTTCGTGGAGCGTCCCCGACAGCTTGGAGCGCTCCGTCTTCCTGATTTTGTGCCATTGCTCTCGCTTGGTCCCTCTTTTCACGCCTAATTACCCTTTCGAGTACTCCGATGTCAACCTCAAGCACAGTGTTTGTGTCAAGGTCTAGTCCTTCACTCCGGGTTCTTGGCATGCACTAGAGAATCCTGAAAAAGAAATCACACGAAATCAGCAAGTTTGCCACACAAAACTAATTGCTATTAAGTTTATGTCCTAAAATCTCAGTTCCGTGTCGACGGCGCCAATTTGATGTACGCAAAATTGATAAGCAATTAAACGCACAATCAAATAGTATAATGGTAAGTAAGGTTCTTAGAACTGAGGGTTGAACACAAAATCAAGGCAAATAATTATGTGAAGCAGGAAAATTAAAGTTTTATAACGTTGTGAAAGGTCGCAAGTAAATAAACGAAATCGAAAACGTAAATAAAAGACGAGTTATAAATCAATGGAGATAAACGAGCACGATACCCTTATGGACTACCCATCTATGTCAAGACTATGGTTTTTATGAAGTTCTAACTAGTACCCGGAGTGTTCTAATGCATCTCCCTAACGCTTCCGCTCATTAGGGTGACAAAACTAAGCTAGAGTAGTTCATGATTACTAATCAACGCTTCCGCTCATTAATTAGACCAAGAATTAAACTAAACTCAATTATGAAGTTAACTCCTATCGGGTTATCCCTTAGTATCAAGATTCCTCATTAATACTTTAAGACATGTCAATTGACTCTTCCGTTGATTCTAATGCCTTCCGGTCCATTATTATCAACTAAAATCATAATCTAAGTGATCAAGTTAGATTAAGCATTAAGATCATCAATTGACAACTACTACGAAAGATAATCAAACCATAGCTAACATAGACGAGTAATCACATAATTAGGGCATCGCACTCGCAAGAGAACTACTCGCTAATCATGTTAACAAAGCACACAAGATTAACGAAGAACATGATATCAATTAACATAAAAGATAGAGGAAGAAAAAGCTTAGTCGTGATGGTCAAGCCTTGCCAACCCTTCTCCCCGTAGTTAATTGGAATCGTGACTTTTTATTAAGCTCCAAGCTGTGCCCAGTTGCCGTCGTCCCAAAAAACTGTCCGAACCGTATAGGCTATGGCATATATATAGCCACAAGTCTTTCCCGAAATTGGAAAAACCTAGAGGAGGTTAAGCTAAATTGGAAGTCTTGTCGGTCAAGTAACAATATAAAATATTATAACTTAAGTCCTAAAGCCGAAACAGGAGGCTAAAAGTCGAATAATTCCTTAAGCGAATCCGAAATCACAATTAAATAGGAAGCCCGACTGAAGCTGCCTTGGGCGAACTAGCGACCGCTAGTTGACTTGCGGCCGCCAGTTCACGTCTTCGCAAATCTCTGTAACTCCCGACTAGCGGTCGCCAGTTCACTAGCGACGGGGAGCTCGACTAGCGATCGCTAGTCAACTGGCGACGGGGAGCTCGACTAGCGATCGCTAGTCAACTGGCGACGGGGAGCTCGACTAGCTTCCGCCTGCGTCGTTCTGTCGTCCAACCCTTGATCCACGTGCCCACGAACCGCTCCAAATTCCTAACAAAATACATCACGAACGGTAAAAGCCCACTCCATCATACGAAAGCATTAAAACAACCAAAAACTTAATAGAGTGAGAATAAAACAAACGGAACAACGACTTAAATATACAAACTACTTAGCAAATAACTGAGCGTTTACACACTCATCATGTATTAACTAGTGTTCGACGGAGTATTTTTGGTTTGAACGTCGGGATATTTTGATGTTGGCAGTGGAGATCCGGCGAGCGAGTCGAAGGAAGAGGAAGGAGGTTAATTTTTGTTTTATGTTTTAAGGGTATTTTTGTCGTTACAATAACAAAAATAATTTTTTTTTGCTAACATGATCTAAGGACTCGAAAGTATAATAAAATTGAAAAAAAGAGGTAACAAGATTATTTTTCAAATACAATAGACTTTTGAGTATATTTAATCAAATACGAGGGACTCATTTACTCTAATTAGACTTGAGAGTCATTTACTCTGATTATAATATGCTCATGATATTAAAGCTTTACACGACCGATGAAAGAACAACTTCTCGAGGTCACCTGATAATTTATAAAACTACTGATCTAAATTGTTTCAAGTTGGATATAACTTCTTATAAAGTTTTTCTACCAAATTTAATGAACTATATTCTCATACGGTCATACCCGAAACAACTTTTGGTTAAACAATAAATTTTTTTTAGGGAAGTTAAACTATAACTTCAGATCACCTCATATATTTTTTTGGTTTATACAATTTGTTATCTGTTATATTAAACTGACTAATCCAAATTCGAGTCTGGTGGAATTTTTGAAAGGTGGCAAAATTTATTTAACAGTGTTGTGTTACGAAAGACTCAAACTCGATACATAGTTAAACTAGAACAACTCTCCTGCCACTTGATATAAGTAAAACACCTAATATATTTGGTTTTTCAAGTTGTCTCTTCCACATTATGGTTTCCTCTAAAGTTCCTTCCCCAATTGCACGTCCTTGGCTTGCTCCAACCCAATCAAATTTGGGCTCTTCAAAAAAGATAAAAAAATTTGTAAAAATTGGCACCCGTGCACGCCTGTGGCACGTGTCGGCTCTACCCATGGTAAAACAGTAGAGTAGCTGGAAAGTGAGAAGCCAATTTCCATTAGAGGACAATGGATCTGCCTGTGCCACTAATATGGTCTCTTTAAAGCCCTTATAAAAGTTGGCTTTTTAGGCGATGATGTTCATATAATTCACCTAACTTCGAAAGCTACTTTGGGGATTAACAATCATCGGTTTCTTTTAAATATTGTTGGGAGTTCTTTTGTTTTGGGCCAATCCATCTTTGGGATCAGGATATTCTGTTGTCTCCATACCGTTGGTTAATTTGGAGCCAGAAACCTGCAAATCATGAGCAACTTGCCGACTTACTCGCACAGTGTTTCGATAGTCGATGCTTATTACTATTGGGTCAAATAATTCATTCTTCGAGTCATGTCAAAAAGCCAGTGAAATTCTATCAATCGAATATCAACACATTTATATTCTCACCTCTTGTCTGATTAAAGTAAGGTTATCTTTTCCACAAAAGAATGATCTCACGTTAGTATCCGTTTCCAAGTTTTCCTCTTCCCAAAGAGTCTCCTGAAAATCATCTTCGGTTTTATCTTTAAAGGCATAGAGGCATAGAGGCATCCCATAGTTGGAGTGCTGGGAACTTGAAGAACATATCCTTAAAAAAAAGAACTTGAAGAACTTAGTAGGTGGGACAAAAAAATATTTACTCGTTCGACTTATAAGTTATAAAACAAAAATTGAGCGGGTCACGAATTAGTTTCCCGTGAGGATCTTGTAAAATTTCATGTGATGACAAATTATCCGTCGGCCGTAGCATTTAGTTTCGCCCATCCGAAAAACTGTCGACTGTCGTGTATTATATTTTTTTACAAGTAAAATTATGTTACTCCTTAAAATATTCTTTAAAATATTTCGAAGGTGATTACATCCAGATAATTACACCCCGAAAAAAATTAGATAAATACCTATTAAAATAGTAGATAAACCAGATACTTGTATCAGTTATAAGTCCTCACCATTCAAAATGTAGCCCAGATGAAGTCTTTCTTCAATTTACCTAACTTTGCATCGACCTTTCAGTTGGAGATGATGGGGTGTAATTTTATCTTCGTGTTTTTGTTGGATTATTTTTTAGAACTTACGTATCTAACCAAAAAATGTACATAATTAGTTGTTGAGTTTTTCTTTTACATTTATAAACAAAATTTAGCAACTCTTCAAAACTAATGTGATAATCTGAACATGATAATTGATCGGATTAATTTTGTGACCTACTGCATGAACCCCGTTTTACGATATAAAAGAAGTCAATTCCATACAAACTTCATCCCAATGTAAAGTGGAAGTCTCTTAGAACTTGAGCTCAATATGTAAATGAAAGGAACTCCACTTATCAACCGTCTTACATTTTTTATTGGATATGAATACTCTAGTACGTTTTAAAGTGAGTTGATCCTTTTTTATATCATTGTCACACGATCCCTCGTTTTATGGCATGATGCAAAATCAAGCTTGTCCAACCTTCGGACAAATGAAATTAGTTAGAAGAGACGTGTTAAAACTAGTAAATTGTTGAATATTATTTATAAATATGAAAAATTTATCTAACCATATTATTAAGATTTTGAGTTGAATATAAAATTTCAAATATTTTTCTATCAAATTCATGCGGCGGATAACCTATAGTTGTTACATCTCTTAAATTCATTTGCTCTGATTTGTCAAAATAGACGTAGAGACCCATGCACCAAACCAAATTAATATCTCTAAAAGAAAAAAAAGTTGAGGATATAATCAAACTTTTCGGTTAATTGTATCACTGAACGGACTGAAGCAACTAACTAGCAAAATTAGTAAGATCCGGTTCTGTCGGTGGAGGGGAAGAAACTTGGATAGACAAGCTTAATCATAATTAAACTAGGCAAAGAGAAGAGCTTTGTGGCCAAAACAGATTGGTCCCAATTACATCTTTTTTAACGTTGACCACTCATTTCATTTGTTTTCAGTGGAAGCAAAGGTGGAAACCCTTTTGCAATCAATAACCAAGAAGAAGAGATGATACATATAATGGGAAGAAGAAGAAGAGTCTCAAGAGGCACTAATGATGATACAAGAAACCCTAACTTCACCAACAGCCATATACATATTTTAAGCCCTCGATATAATTATTGCCCACGAACCTTAGTGGACGAAGCTCACGTTGCATATTTTATTGTCTCCCCTTTCCATATTGATGTGTACGTGACCACCCAAAGAGCTTGTTATCTTCTCTTTAAATTCCAGCCCAATAACCAGCTTAAGCGAAAAGATTTTAAGTGGGAATTTTAAAAAAAATCTTTGTGGGTAATCTCCAATAGCAAGAGCGTATTTCGTCATTATAGATATAGAAATAATGGCCCAAAAATGCACTGATCAATATCAGAGCTTTGTTACCCCCTCTTCCTACACACCACCAAGCTGGTTGGAGCCAATAATCCCATATAATTGCCACTACCCAAGCTCGAATATTATGTCCTCTTGTGATGATCATCAAGGTGAAGGTTTCTTCAATATTTCTACTAATTGTTTCACCGACTCTTCAAATCACTTTGGGAAAATCGGAGAGGATTCGTCTCGACGAAACATTGATGGACATGATCATCACCCTCGCCGTCAACCTCGAGAAATCGGATTGATGGATGAACATGTCTCGGATGGCCAACTTTGGACGCATATTCTATTGTAAGTAAATAATTTCTCTCTTTCTCATGTGGTAGCTAGCTTGAAATATGAATTTTCTTTGCCATATAACTTTTTTTAACAAGGATCATTAGAGATAAGTTCATAAATAGTATGTTATATCCAAATATTGCAATCTTGCTATTAGTGTTAATACCTTGTTGGGCCAGTTCACTTCCAGCCAGACATCACATACTTATCGTCCTAAATTTTTTGATTAGATACGAAGAATCTAGATTCTTAACTTCCGTATATTGGTCTGAACCTTACAGAGGCGGGCGAAGCAATATTGGAGAATTTGGCAACCACCAAGAAGTTGGAGACAACATGGTGGATGCTAATTTATCAAGTAATAACAACAGCACTAGTTCTCCTCTATCACACGGGGTCATGTTCGAGCCGGTTTATGACTACCTCAAGAAAATGGACAACGACTGGGAATTCTCATCCTCCACCAACAAGAACAGTACTTTCAGGATGCAAGTCAACGGGTCAACGTCCCCTCCTCCTCACCATGACCCCGGAGTTCTCCCATGCAACGACCTAAACCAGTTTGACCCATTTAGCTCCTATGGTATTGGAGGAAAAAGGAATAATAATAGTAATATTATTATTCCAAGCTTCTTGCCACCTCTTTATAACCATGGTCAACCACTTGACCATGTGAAGATGGAGAACGAAATTGAAGGCTCCGAGTCTATATTTAGGAGGTCGTTTAGTTTTAATAATCTTAAGTACGATGTTGGGATTAATATTAATGATAATCCCGTGCCCGGAGATAATTGTAGCAAGTATTATTCCGGTGTTCCTACATCATGCTCTGGTGCAAGAAACATCACTGACTCGGTCGTCTTGAATGGGCGACCGAGCGAGGCTCCGGGGAACATTATTAAGGCGGGTGCCCAGTCGTCCGCTTCGATGGATTCCAGAAAGCAAGGGCTCCAATCACATAGGAAGAAAAGAATATCCGAAGAAGCTTCGCGGTCAGCCCTTAAAAAGGCTAAGCAAGATAGCTCTATAGCTACGAAGGTACTTCGTTCTGATCGAAGCTCTCTTTGGAAAATATTTTTTCCTGATGAAAAAAAAAGTGTAACTAGGATAGAAAACAAATCTTTTCTGTAAAAAAGACGTGAAATTTAGAAAAATATTTTCCGTCGATACAAAAAGAGCCTAATACCATAAGTGATTTTATTATCTTTTTTTTAATATTTTTTACAGATACAGGTTCCAAAACAAAAATTTGCGGAGAAAGTCACTACCTTGCAACAAATTGTGGCCCCTTTTGGAAAGGTTTAGAGATAACATACATTTTTTCCACCAAATGTATACATTAATTAAATTTTCTTTTCTGTTTTTTAACATCACCGGATTTTTTTCAGACTGATACAGCTTCGGTGTTGTTAGAGGCAATTCAATATATAAAGTGTCTGCAAGAGCAAGTTCAGGTACATAACTCAGACATCATTTTATTGCATGATCATGTCTTTTTTTCTTAGCTAACGTGGAAAATGATTGAACATTAATTTTTTATCACAGCTTTTGAGTAATCCATACATGAAGAATTTGCACAAGGTACTTGTCAAACCTAAACTAGCTAGCTCCATTATTCTAATCATTACACAATGAAAAATTAAAAAAAATTTAAGAAATACTTACAAAAACTGAGATTGTATTCTTAAAATTTTCCGCAATATATAACAATTAATGAAAATTGAATACAACTCTGGAAATATTGCATAATTTCAATAATTTCTTAAATTTTCCAGGAGTACTGGCATGGGAGCTTAGAGATAAAAGAAAGAGATCATTATGCAAAAGCTGATCTAAGAAGTAAGGGGCTAGGTTTGTTCCCAATTTCTTGTATACCGCAGGTTTATCAAGAGAGCGCCGGATCAGATTACTGGACTCCTCCTTACAGAAGTTGCTTGTACAGATAAAAAAGGACAACACTTTGTGTGTGTGTTTTTTTTAATATACTTATGTACCTCTGTATAAACCGACCAAAAACCTCCGGTGTCACAAATGCAAAAAAAGACCAAATAAAGTCTGTTAGATGAGAAAGTATAATATCTTGAAGCGATATGACCCATCTACCATGTTTGTTAAGTGCCACAAAATTTTTTTTTTGATAAGTATTAAGTGCCACTGATATCTCACTAAAATCATTGATGGATGAAGATATATAATTTTTTCTCTTCCAAATCACCAGGTATATATCTTGACTTTTTTAGGCCAACTAATTCAATTTAAACTAGATAAAATTCTGAATAAAATAAATTAAGTTCAGAATATTGTGAAAATATTTGAGATGAGTTGAGAGTGGTCGAGAGAAATATAATCTATAGCAGGCCCTTACTAGCGGGTCGAATAACCAAGGGCCCTGGCCCATAAGCAGGCCTAGAATCTGTCGCGAGCCATCGAAACGGCACCGTTACCATCAAGCGGGAAGAAGAATATTCGGCTTCGGGCCCGCGCGAATCTCAGTAAACCGTCCTTTTCCTCGGCTCCCTAAATAGGAAATTCCGAATGTTCATGAAAAAAGCAAACTTGATATTGTCCTAACACTTGAAATCATTTTCCCCCATCCCTTTATGTTTCAGCAATCACAGGAGTGTGTCTGCATGGTCAGAGTGGGGTAAGAGAGAAAACTGGAGGAAGGTGAAGTAGAAGGAGATTAATGGGGAAAAAGAGGCTTCTTTGACCTAGAGTTAGGCATATGTAGGCTCTTAACAAAATATGCATTGACAAGTAAGTGAGTCTTAGGAGAAGGCAGGGTGTTATTGGTTAAGAGGTATATTTGTGTGTAGCTTTTAGTGAAGAAATTTTATTGGCCAGAACCCACTTGTAAACCCCATATGTCAGTAATGGGAAGTATAATGTCTATAGGATTGTTGGAGCACTCTGCATGATGTGATTTTTGTGGGTTTTTCAGTTTATTTGGCAAGATAGAGTATAGACTAACGGGAATCCAACTCCATGGATCTCAGAGGTTTCTTTGATGAAATTTCTGTTATTAAGAATCGAGTATTGTCGAACACTATTTAGAGAACGACTCTCTTTCTTCTCTGAAGTCTGGCATATTCATAAGTTTTTAATAGGTGCATTATATTCATAATCTATCCCTTGTCCTATTGCCGCTTTTACTTCATTATGGCATCAACGACACTAAAGGGATTATTTCGGATGATCGTTTACACTTTCTGATAATCATGTATTCTTCTTTTTGCAGACTCTAGCTGAACTTCTTCCTTCTTTGAAGAGAGCCGGACATCTCCTTGTAAGAAATTTAACCCTTTTGTTTCGCAAGATCAACATAAATTTTGGTTATTGTTTTATCGTTTTTAATTTATAGGCTGATCTATTTTTTCTGCAGAGAGCCGTTGTAAAACGGTAAAAACCAAACATTTCATAGCGTCGATTTTACCTTTAGAGAGGCATAGAGAAAAGGATTATATAATTACATATTTCCCAACATAAAGGATGGGGCAACCAACCAACAAATAATTTCTAAAATTTAATTAGTCAGTCCAATAGACCGAATACGGTTGATATAATCCAAAACAGAAAGCAAAGGGGCAGGGCAGAGGTCTTATAAAAAAGAGGCTTGTCCCTTTCGCTGTCCATATTTTGGTGCCGGCAAGGAGTCTTCACGGTTGGGCGTTTTGGGACCCACACCCTCTTCTTCCTTCTTCTTCCCAATAAGAAAGAAAGAAAGGCGGACAAATTATCTTCTAGTTCTTAGTCTATAATAAAATTATCTCTCGGGTCCCATCTATTTAAAAAATTATTTAGCCGTCCCTATTTTTTGAAAAAATGTTGGTCTAGGGTCCCTGGTTGACGTCAACATTTATTTTTTCGGTTTTTTTCAAGAAAATGACAAAAATATCCTTTAACAAAAAAATAAAAAAACTTACCTTCTTTAACCTTGGAACACTAAGAACATTCAAGAACAACCCAGGAACACCAAATTGACCAACAACAATATTATCCAAAAATTCAAACTGCAACCCCGCAGCTATTGGTCGGCGCTAGTCATCAATTATGTCCTGGGTAATTTGGTGACCACTATTTTCTTCTCTGAAATAAATTGAAGGAACAGAGGCAGAAGATGATTTCATGAGTTTTTTCATTGAGATCAACCTATCCGCTCGCTATGAGATAATTTGTTCCAAGAAGACGGCGACAGTAAAGGGTTCTCACCACTCGCCGTCGCTAGGGAAGAATTCTTCAAGGCCGTTTGGTCCTTGCCCTATGTTTGGGCTTAGCTTTGGGATATTGGGTTGGGTGGGAGTTGATCTTGCTGGTGGTGAGCAGCTCTAGGGTGCACATCTTCTGCATGTTCTTCTAGTGTACACGCCGAAGGTGAGGTTCTTTTGGTCAGAGAACGTCCTCTGAATTTTGGGAATTCTTCCCAATTTCACTAATCAGGATTTTGGAGCAATTAGAAACAATTCGGCTATTTCTCCAAGTCCATCAAAAACAAGGCGTTCCAAGGTTTCTGGCGAGAACCCTCCCTCCCCGGCTCCGCCGCTGACGCTTCCAGCCAGAGCCTCTCCTCCATCCTCAACAACCCGCTTCACGGCGCAAAATCCTCCCCCGTCGACTGGTGGTCCTCGTCATCGTCTGTCGTTGTATCTCTCCTGCCAACCAGCTTTCTTCTCGGCTCTCTGGCCAGCGTTCGTCGAGCGGGGAGGTTGATGTTCTCTGCCACTGCTCGTGGGCCTCGCGTAACCAGGTGGATGGGCGGGGTTTGTTCGAGACGGTGATTCTGGGTGGAAAATTGATTTTGGGATCTTGTAGGTTCAAGAATTAACAATTTAGTGTTGCTGCTTTGATTTGATTTGGGGACCATGATGTTTATTGTTTAATTGATCAGAAGTGTTGTTGATATTCTTAATTTATAGGTTTGGTGTTCATAGTCTTCAAAGGTTGAAGATAATTTTTTTAAAGAGTATTTTGATCATTTTCTTGACAAAATCCGAAAAAAATGAATGCTGACGTCAGCCAGAAACCCTAGACCAACATTTTTTTTCGAAAAGCAGGGACGGCTAAATAATTTTTTAAATGGCAGGGACCTGAGAGGTAATTTTACTATAGACCTGAGACTAGAAGATAATTTTCCCAAAACAGAAAGAGGTCTTTTTCACCGGTGGGCAGTGGGCTCTTCCCTCCCTCCCTGCCCGTGTGTGTCATTTCACCGTGGGACACAGGGAATCGTTACAAACCGCAAAATGTCTCGAATTCGAGATAAGGTGGTGTGACCCACCCACTCCCACATTATTCTCTTCCTCCCTCTTTTTATTTTTTATATTCGTATATTCTGTATATATTAGAAGATCTAATATATCAAATTAAAATTCGAAAAATCTTCTCTTCAAGTATGAATTGATTTTTTTGTGATGAATGTCAAATTTTTGATATCAAGAATTTTCATAAAATATTAAGCAAGAGGGAACCATGAGTGACCGGAGTAGAGCCTGATGGAATATTAGGTAGCATTTATTTATGAGTTTTGGGTTCACAAAAGAATTGACACATTCTTACACAATAATTTAAGCAAGGGAATTGACCTGAAAACCAGGCGTTAATTTTTTGACCAAAGAGGGAAACGGTAGAAGACAAGTAATAAGCGACAATCACTTTTTAGCTCTAAAACATGGATATATGAATCTGTTTTGACAATTTCTTTTGATCGAGTGTTAGGACTAGATATTTGTTAAATTAAAATAATTTTTCATTTTCTCAGTATTGAATTGATCCTGTCTTTGAATATTTGTTCTAAAATGGCTTTAGATTAATTTAGATGCAAGTCTCAAGTGAAAACAGAGGCAAAAAGAGATGCCATTAATACGTCCTTTTCTTGAAGTATGTGTTTTTGGACTTGCTTGACTTCCGCTTAATGACGTCCGTTAAGATGTCAATTCTACAAATTCTGCTGTTGGTGAATGTTAGGTGGATCTATCAACCGCTTAGAATCATATATACACACCGGATAGCTACAAATTCATTAATTATTAATATCGAATGAGATTCATTACAAGTGATAAAATATTTGAATTTGCTTAATTTTTGGTACAAGTTTTACTGATGTATTCTCTAAAAAAATCTGACAATTATCGGTGATTAAAATAACTATCTCTATATTTTTTATAAGTAACTGTCTCTATATACAATTAAAAATATACATATATCATGGAATACAAAAATTATGTACTGGAGAATCACGGATGACTATTTTGCCTACTGTCCTTATTTCTTTCTCCAGCTTAGGCAATCTAAAAAATTGGACGTACGGACCCCACATGAGTACCAGAACATGTATGTGCAAGTTTAGTGTATAAAATATAATAAAATTTTGTAGAAAGAGAATTCCTTTGTCAATTAGGCCAACGAAGATGACAAAGGAAGAAGACCAGAGAGAATTTCAAAGTACATAATAAAATTAAGCTCTCTTCGTCCTCGTGGAGAAAAATCTCCGTATGTTTTTGTTAACAAAAGGGCCAAATCAGTTTACGTTTAATTTCTCGGAATATTATCTCAACCCACATAAAATTCTAAATATTAAACTTTTATTTTATGTCGTCTCGTTGTTTCTATCCATCAAACAGTAACTTTCTTTCACGTTAAGTTTAAATCAGATTCAATCGCTGGTGCTTGAGAATACCGTTGAACTTTATTTCTGAGGTGGTTCTTCTAATAATTTATTTTTTATTCGTAAGAGTATAATTTAAAATGTCCTTAAAAATTTCATATATCTTACTATAGTGTCCTTCTAAATGACTTAATTTAAAAAAAAAACTCAAATCGACTAAGTTTAAATGTATCTGTTGAGAATTTTACATCAGTTAAAATACGAATGGGGGGCAAGTTTATAAATAATAAAAAATGGGGTCTCTTTTCTCCACCAAAAATATCTTTGTGCTTGTTTCCAATTTCTCTTTCCTTTCCGCCATTAGTGAAAGCTTCAAAGCTCCAAACCTTCAACTCTTGACATGGTATCAGAGTACCACTACAATTTTGTGGCTTAGATCCACTTTTCTCATCTCACAATGGAAACAGAGAAAACCTCTAGCGGGTCACGAGTGGGAGCAAGTTTATAAGTGTAAAAAATTCATCAACTCATTGCCTTGAGATTTTGGGTTAGATATGGAAATTTTAATAATATAAAAAATTCAGATGATTGACCATTACAGGTTACGTATCGTCAAAATAGCCATTGAAAAGCTGTCGGCTTTTATTTGTACGATGATTCGACCGACTGATGTTAGATTACAAAAGAGAACGAAATAGGATCTAATTTATACCAAGGATATATATATATATATATATATATATATATATATATATATATATATATATATATATATATATATATATTCCACTGCTCATAATTTTTCTTTTTGCTAATGAACATCATTAATTATTAGCACTAATTCTAACTTTCTTTATTGAGAAATATCATGTAAGTTCTCTGTTCTCGCAAAAAAGGTAATATTGAATAAGTGGTATTGAGAATCCGTATTGTAATAAACCCTTTAGTACCTAGGATGGCAATGGGTAGGGTCCGGTAGAGTATTGGTAGGACTCAATTTATACTCTAGTTTTTGGAGTTAGACTCATACCCTACCCTCGATCTTACAAATTTTGTATTGTTAGACCCATACCCTATTCTCCAGGAGACCCAGAATCTATAGGGTCTGAAGGGTCCGACCCTTTAACATTCTATCTTTTTTATAATTACTTTACAAGATACTTTTATTATTTCAATATAATCTAAATTAAAAAAAAATCAAAGTCTATGTAATATAATAATAATCTCAAATTAAAGTTGAGAGTAAACTATAAACTAACTGGTTCAACATAAAATGAAACACATACGACTACCTCGTCAATAAGAAACTAAAACTTGTAAGTGTTCTTGTATAATATAAAGTTCCAACTTCAAAATAATTTCTTTCTAAATTTGCAAGCGACTTTTGAACTCGTTTTCTAGATCATCTTCTTGCTTTTGTAATCTAACTCTTCTCAGTAGCTTCTGTGTGTAACCAAAAAGTTTAATTACTTAATTAGTCATATAATATTTGAAATTTTAAATTAAAAAAATAGTATTATATTAGATTTTTTTTGGGTGTGCGCTTATTCTTTTTGCGGCTATATTATAATTATCTTAGCAATATAATAAATATGGATCTAATTAGGACCTAACTAGGATAGAGTCTAATTAGTAGGTCTAAGGGTAGGGTCTGGGTCTGGGTTTATATAGACCCTATCCAGACCCGGACCCTATCTAAATCTATTGTTGGGATGGCGAGGAATAGGAAATAAGCCTTTCCTATTTCTATTCCTATTCTGACTAGATTTTGGACTCCTAATTAGACCTAGATAGGTTACTTGTACACCAAGGGTTTGTCTCTATATAAAGACATGTTACCATAAGGTTTTGTATAGCTTTGAGTGACTTGAGAAAGGTTGATGTGAAGTTCGAGGAAGAAGATAAGGCATTGTTGCTGCTGAATTCTTTACCTGGCTCCTACGAAAATTTGGTTACAACTCTAACTTGGGAGAAGGAGTCCCTGGTGTTGGAAGATATCACAAGTGCTCTGCTAGGGTTTCATCAAAGAAGAAAAAATGGCGATGAACAAGCGAAAGGGCTGGTTGTGAGGGGTAGCCATGGTAATCATAGTGGAGCAAAAGACGGGAAGGAATCCAAGTCGTGGTCAAAGAGGTTCAAGGGAAATTGCTTCGAGTGCGGAGAAAAAGGGCACGTGAAGAAGGATTGTCCAAGAAGAACTCGGGATCGATAGGAAAAAGGATCAGGTTCCGTGAATGTGGCCTCACATTCGGACGGGTCGGATGGTGATCTCCTTTTCTGTTTTGTCAAGTCCAAAGCATTCTGTTTTCTGGATTTTGGATAGCGCTTGCTCTTTCCACATGACGCCCAAGAGAGGGTGGTTCGACACCTACAAGTTCGTTGATTCAGGTATGGTGACTATGGGTGATGGTTCTACTTATAGAATTGCTGGCATAGGTGATATCCGAATTAAGATGTGGGATGGTGTTGAGAGAAAATTGTGTGGGGTTAGGCATGTTCCAAAGTTGGAGAGGAATTTGATCTCGTTAGGAGCCTTGGATTATAGTGGGTACAACTATAATATTGTAGGCGTGCTAATGGAGGTGGAGAAGGATGTTGTGGTGGTGATGAAGGGTGAAAGGAATGCTAGAAATACCTACAGGTTAGTGGGAAACACGGTTGTAGGTGGAGTCACCTCGTTGGGTTCTGATAGAGGGGAGAAAAGCTCTTGTGTGATGGAGCAAAAGCTTGACATGAATGATTTGAGTAGAGTTGAGATTCGCAAAGACAAAGTTAGCAAGTTCTCGCTATGGTTGTCTAAAAGGACGTGCACGTCAAAGGTGTTGGGTAGGTTTTGCATGAGGAATACGAAGCCATTGGTAGCACCACCGGCGAATCAGGTATCTCACTCAAGGCCGAACGGTGGAGTTCGTGGTATGTCGAGGGTTCTACTTGGTGGAACAAAAGGTTGCCCTTTGTATGCTATGGCATGTAGCATTGGTATGAGGCAAGAAGGTCCAGCGGAGAAGCAGTTCGAGGTTGCGGAGCATGGGGTTGACCGAAAAATAGAGAGCGCATCTATTGGTCACAAGTTTGCTTCAGCAGGTGGACTTGCTAGTTGGAGTTCGATGGAAGTTGGAGAGAATAGGCCAAGCAAGCTCAGAAGCTCGAGCTTGGGGGCTGGCTCCAAGTGATTGAACAAAAGGTGAAGAGAAAGTTGAGATGGTCTTATTGATGCAGTTATCTATGGTCCGAGATGGAGTCGGTGGAGTTGGATTGGTTTTGCAAGATCTCATGGTTCTTCATGGGGCGGTGTTTTGTCAAGGTGGAGTTTGTTGAAGTTCGGGTGGAGCTTCATGGTTCTTCCACGAGATGATTTCTAGCCAAGGTGGAGATTGTTGGGATGGCGAGAAATAGGAAAGACTTATTTCCTATTCCTATTCCTATTCTGACTAGATTTTGGACTCCTAATTAGACCTAGATAGGTTACTTGTACACCAAGGGTTTGTCTCTATATAAAGACATGTTACCCTAAGGTTTTGTATAGCTTTGTGACTCGGATCCATCAATAAAAGTTCTCCTTTCTCACCGTGGATGTAGGCATTAGGCCGAACCACGTAATTCTCTTGTTCCATGTTCTTTGCGCGATCTTGTTCTCTAGTTCCTGAATTCCTAACATCTATAGACCCAAACCCAAACCCTACCCAAGACCTATAGACCCTAAGATCCACGGGGTAGGGTAAGAGTGTGATCCACTGTGTTTGGGTCTTTTTGCCATCCCTAGTCGCACCAAGAAGTTTAATCAAAGGGAATTTTTTTTAATGGTAAATTTTATACCATGATTAACTTTAAAAAATATATTTTTTTATCATGATTATATTATATTTGTTAGGGTTTACAATCCTAGACCCCTGACCTTGGGAATACCTTGCGCCATTAGACTATATGTTCTTTGGTAAATAGTTATTCTGGTATAATCAATATATAGTTCAAATTCTTATGAATGCATTAGTGTTAAACACGGTTTAAAATAATCCGTTCTCACTGGCGTTCAACGGACTGCGACCTAGGACCAAATCCATGTCTTTTTTTTCACCTAAGATCGGATGGCGTTTAACAGTGTTGATCACCGCTTCAACTGGTCGAATCTACTGATCACTCTATTGAACTAGCCTATCCAAACAAAAAAGTCAAAAACTTATTTTTTTATGTTATTAGATTAAAAGTGATTAAATTATAAATTTAATAACTATAAATTGTAATGTTTGTAATATAATTGGAGTATATTTATATTTTTGATATTTTAATACTAAATATAATTAATAATATTTTTTATTTTAAAAAATTTGGTATGACCCATCAGATCGGGTGAGCCGGGAAATGGAAAGAATTTTGGGTTGCGCTGCTGCATACGACACCCTAGTCTCTGTTGGAGCACGTACAGGCAGAGAGCCTGGTCTAAGCGAATCCATAGCCGTGATCAGGTACCGAGTGGTGATGGTGTTTGTAGTTTCGGGATGAGAATCTTTTTTCGATATTTTTTTAATCGGTAAATTGTAATAATAATATTTACATATTAGGTATGGAACGACCGTAGAAACAATGAAAAGTAATCGATTAATAGCTTCCAAAAAAAAGTAATCGATTAATACTGCTATAACACAATTCCACACTCCACCCATAGTATTCGAAACAGTTAATTGTTGATAACAGTTTTTTAGGCGCTGTTGTTACTTTGCAACAAAATGTTAAATTAAAATTAGGTTCCTCTAATATTAGACGTATACTAATGCCAATTAATATTAAAGCAGCCAAAAAAGGCGCTACCTGCCCATTGACTGGTTGAGTCTTAATTTAAGAGCGTGTCTCCAAAGTGACCTAACTCCGCTTATTATATGGCGTTTTAAAACTTAAAAAGATGAATATGTTATTTATGCAATAACAAAACAAATAAATTACTAATCAAATTATTAGGAAATAACTCAATTGAGGGAGCTTGTTGCACGATATAAAGTGACATTAAAATCTCAGTTTATGCAGTACATATACAATATATATATATATATATATATATATATATATATATATATATATATATATATATATATATATATATATATATATATATATATATCGGTTAAAATATATTTTAGTGTTTAGAGATACATCCATACAAAATGGTTACGGAGTATATACAAATACAGCATGTTTCTTACATTTTTTAGCTAGCGAACAGCATATATCTGAAGCTCATTTTATATTTTTATATACCCAATAAAGAGTTACTAAATAATCGATCATATCGCACGTATGCAAATTATGATTTTTTTGTAGGTAAATTTTTTTAATCCTAGTTACACATATTGTCAAGAATTAAATCAGGAATTTTCGTCAATTCATGCTACATAAATGATGATTATATACATCGAGGTATTTTGTCTACTTGCACGTATTTTAGTGAGACTACGACTACAACTTGATATTACGAGAAAGTTTAACATTCATTTTATTTTTACTTTGTACGTACGAGAGTCAAATTGAACATGTGTAACTAATTCATTAATTGACTGGTTAAATACATTTACTTGTATTTATAATAAAATTTCTACGTTTTTGTAAAAAGATATTCCATGTATACCACACAGAGAGGATTGAAACAAAAATAAAACTAGGCCTAGAGATGTCTTGTTTTCTTCTCTTCATCTCCGCTGTCTCCTTCCATCCTTACCTATTAGGTTTCTTGTCGCCTTTTTATAGCAGTAGATAGAACATTTTCTCTTCTCTCTCCCTCTCCTCTCCCTCTCTCTCTCCCAAGTTCTTCCTGCTAAAAAGGCATCACCATATAAACCCAATACCAAGATTTTCTTCCTCTTGTTCTTTTGCTTCTTTGTCAAAGCTCAAATTATATAGATAGTGCCCTTCAAGTGGATACATCGATCCAATCCAAGCTAAGTTTTGTTCCAAGAAAAGGGCAAAAAAAGACAACCTTAGAGTTAAAGATGGCTGCTTCCTCGTCATCCTCTGGTCCTTTCTTCCATGGTAGAGGAGACCAAAATCATCCTAACCAGCAGATGATTCATCAGCAACTTTCCTCAGCAACAACAACAGCTACTAATTCCTCGGGTTCGGCTCCGGCTGCTGCTGCTGCTCCTCCTCCAAAGAAGAAGAGGAATCAAGCTGGAGCTCAAAGCAAGTAGCTCTTCACTTTGTTATAACTTAATTTACACGCAAAATAGTATTATTATGAATTTATATGCATATATTTATAGGTCATGGCTATTTTCTTTCAACATTTTGCAACCTTCTTCTTCCCAAATAATGATAAGATTTATGTGCCTATACTCCAAGCTAGTTCAATGGCTCAATAGTGAAACCCTACTTCTTATCTCCACAAAACCAATTCTTTGGGCCACACGTTTCTCCTACCTTGTCTGCTTAATTATCATGTAAATCCAAATCCTTCAACTACCCTTTTCTTTTTCAATCATTAACATTTTTTTTCCTTATCCTTGTTCATGTCTAATATCAATTATGTAACCTTTCGGCTATGGTTTCGTACTTTCACACAGATCCAGACGCGGAGGTTATAGCCTTATCTCCCAAGACCCTAATGACAGCGAACCGGTTCATATGCGAAGTCTGCAACAAAGGGTTCCAAAGGGAGCAAAACCTGCAGCTCCATAGGAGAGGACACAACCTCCCATGGAAGCTGAAGCAGAAGCCCAAGACAGAAGTCAAGAGGAAAGTCTACCTCTGTCCCGAGCCGACATGTGTCCACCATGACCCATCTAGGGCTCTAGGTGACCTAACAGGGATCAAGAAGCACTTCTTTAGGAAACATGGAGAGAAGAAGTTCAAGTGTGAGAAGTGCTCCAAGAGATACGCGGTTCAATCCGATTGGAAGGCTCATTCTAAGACTTGTGGGACGAGGGAATATAGATGTGACTGCGGTACTCTCTTCTCAAGGTAACCAACCAACCAAACTATATATTTTACTAGATTATGAGTTTAAACCATGCATTTGTACATATGCATGGCATGGAATCCTTGGGTTTTGCATACAATTCTATCCTCTTGTTTTTATTTACTTTGTTTGTTCTTGTGTTGGGATAATTTAACGGTAATTGATCCTAGTTAAATGTGATTTTGATTCCCTAATTGTTTTATTTTTTCTCTCTTAATTCAAATAGCCCTTTCATTTCAAGTTATCAAGTGTAATTTTTTTTGAACAAGTAGATTTTATTTATTCAAAAAAATCACAAATCTAGTAAGTGATTAAACTTACTAGTTGTTACACTTAGTACTTATGAGCAAATGTCACCTAAATAATTAAAAGATAAAAACATATCTAGTTATTACACAAGTTATCAAATGTACATATTAATGATTTTTACTCTTTCAAAATTTGAACTTTGGACCACAGCTAATAGAGATTAGTGGGTTGGCCGAGAATTATGAAATGTGAAAAATTATACATTGTACTTTTCTGTCCTTTCGGAACAAGAAAATTAAATTAGTGGAAATCAAGAAATCTTGGTTTCTTGGTAACACCGCCACTTGCAAGCTATTTCACTCTCTATATTCACGTGTTGCTGTTATAAGAGGTGTCAGGACAGGTATTGTTACTAGCTTTGTTTGTTCTCGCATGAGTTGGATATTCTTCTCTATTTGTTCTCTTATGGCTTGGCTCTCATCACCTCCCCCCCTTTTAAAATCGCCAAAACTTTTGTGGGGTTGCCGTTTTATTTAAACTCTCCGAGAAATTTTTTTTTGTTGAAAGGTAACTCTCGGAGTAATTCTCTTTTTTACATTTGTGAGGTTTAGACCAAGGCTTACTTAAATAAAACTAAGTTTGATCAACTCCCATCGGTGGCGTTGCCGTTTGTTTTTCCCATTTCCTTGTCTCTATCTCTGCAAAAAATGACGATCTTAGTACTGAATTGGATATCTATTTTTACAAATGTGTCTATCTCTGCAAAAAATGACGATCTTAGTGCTGAATTGGATATCTATTTTCACAGAAGTGTCTCTCTCTGCAAAAAAATGACTATCTTTGTAGTGAATTGGATATCTATTTTCACAAAAGTGACCATTGTTGAAATAAGATATTTTCGTGGATGTGTGTTTTTTACAGTGGTCAGGGACAGGGCATATGACCTATTATTGAGACCTTTCACGTTGGTGGAAATATTCCTCTCAACGGAAAATATGCACTTCTGTATTTGTTTCGCGTTTATGAAGTTTCGTTAGTTTCACGAAATTGGCAACTTATTCCACCCTTCATTTATTGAACTTCCAGTGCTTTAAATGGTTCCATTAATACACTGCACAATAGCTTTTCTCAATTTTCATAACTCAACATTTTTCCCTCAATTGGGTCTAATGTATTTTTTAAAAATCTCTTATATTAAAGTTGGGCATTATCAACCCTTATTAAGACTTAGCTTTTTCAAAGTTATTTTTTTCATTCAAAAAACTTAACCCGATATCTCCCAAATGAATCATTTCTATTCTATTGCAACTAGATTATAGATTATATAATATCCGCAAATGTTCTACTGATTACTCATTGACCCACAAATAAATATCCAAAACTTACTCTTAAATTATTGAAACAGAAACATTTCTATTCTATTGCAACCATATTATAGCTTACATTTTACTCACATTCTTTTCTTAATTTTATTTCATTATAGTATAAATTTTATTTAATTTCGCCACCGTCTCACACTTGATAGACACCCACACTTTGATGTTCATATTAATTTTTAATTGATTAATTGCAGGCGTGACAGCTTCATCACTCATAGAGCATTCTGCGATGCACTGGCTCAAGAGACTGCAAGGCATCCCATAAGCATAAACAACATCGGTATGCATTTATATGGAAACAACCAAATCAATTTAGGCCAAACCCCAATAGGTTCCCAAAGCAACAACATCTCATCCATCTTCAATGACCACCAAAACCCTAATAATCCTCACAACATGTTGCAACTTGGAGACCATCACTCCAAGTTCAAGAACCATATCCCTAGCCCATCCAACAACCCTTACTTCGCCGCGGCCGATTCGAGCCATCTTCAAGGGACATATTCAAGCAAGTCCCATCTCCATGGGCTAATGCAACTCCCTGATCTCCAAACCAATAGCACAAGCCACTCCTCTTCGGCTACCAACCTCATCAACCTCGGCTTCTATCCGGGCAACAACACCGGCTTGGCCAACAATACCCCAACAAGCAACATGGCTGGCTCGGGATTTATGGACCCTCATGATCACCTCTTCAATGGTTCCGAGGATCACGGAAGCCATCATGGGATGGGGATGTTCTCGAACAACATGGCGGATCAGGTCGGGTCGGGTTCCGGGTTGTCCTCCCTTTTGGGAGGTTCATTGCAGCAACCACCAGACAGCATTAGCCCTCACATGTCAGCCACCGCATTGCTACAGAAGGCAGCCCAAATGGGTTCAACTACTAGCAACAACAACAACAACAATAGCTCGACTTTGTTTCGGACATTGGGAAGCTCTTCTTCTGGTGGTAATAAATCTGACAACCAAATGCTGTCTCCTAATAATGTAGGGATGCGCATGGGAGACGAGAGCCAACTCCAAGGGTTGATGAACTCTTTCGCTCAAGGTGGATCTTCAATTTTCGGGAGTGGACATGGACATGGTACCAATAGTACTAACATTGGTACCTCAAGAGTTGGAAGTGAGGAGAACAAGTTAACTTTGGATTTCCTTGGAGTTGGTGGCATGGTGAAGAATTTTGGTGGAGGGTTCACACAACAAAGATCAGAACAACAACAACAACACGGGGGGAATAACATCAGAAGCTCCAATTTTGACCCCGATTTGAAGTCAACGCAAGCAAGTCAGCAGTTTAGAAGCTCCGATGTTTAGAGAATGACGAGAAAGAGTCCGAGGAACGTAAACAAATGCGAGGGAAGGAAGCGGTGGCGCGAGGTGGTGGCCGGGAGAAGCGAGAGAGAACGCTGGCTACTCCACCGGAAGGCGAGCCCCCATCTAGAGAGAAGAAACTAGATCTCGGGTGAAAGGTCATATAGGGATCCGATCTCTCAAAGAAAATGTACATGTCCATGAACTTTGGATACTTAACTAGCTTGGACAAGTAAGCTTTATTATAACTTAAACCTTCCTATGCTTCTAGTGTTCTTTGTTGTAATAAATTTCTGTCAAACTGATGGCTATTAATTCAAAATCAGTGTTCTATTGTTTTAGAACTTTTGAATCAGCTTTTCTGACTTTTAAAATTTGATTCAGCGTTCTATTATTATTTTGAAGATACATGGTCCTTGTCACAACGGTGTAGGTACTAATTTGGTTGTGCTACCGTAATAAGATTATGGTTCAAAATGGTTTTTTGAGTAGATTACTTATTACTATAATATTACAACATATTTTCATATCCTTAAAGGTCACCATTATGTGTAACTTAAAATTTTAAAACATATATTAATTGTTTGATTAAATTGTTAAGATTAATTCGCGTTCAACTACATCGGGAAGCAAAATTTATAAAGAAAACAAAGAAAAGCGAACCTTTTGTAAGTATCACTTTGGAGCCATATCAATACAAATCAAAAATCAGAACTAACCAAAAACCATTAATTGGGAAAAGGGTATTTCTAGGACTGTCACCCGTGACAAAATCGGCGGTAGCCTTATGTACTGCCGTCCCTTATCATATGCAATGGACAAGACCCGAGGTAATAAAAATTGACAACAAGAATCTCTGTTAGTTTTCTTTTAGTTATTGTTGAAATCACATGTTATTCCGATATTCGTTGTATCGACTAATTCAATTTATTAAATAATAATAAAATTTTCTCAATAATTATTTAAAATTTCCACTAATAATTAAGTACTTGTATGCGGAAATTTTCGAACAACAAGGGGAAAGGTAATAACGGTAAAGGGTAATCATATCATAGGGTTTTGTGAGGCTGGCTATTACATAAATAAGTACGTGAAGGTGACGAAAGATGAAGGGTCTTGTCTCGAAGCAAACAACAAGAGAAGATACGAAACACGAGAGAGAGAGAGGGAGAGAGAGGCAATGTAATGAAATGGAAGAGATATATTTTGAGGGTCAGAGTGACACGGGCTGGAGTGGGCCCCATTGAGGGGGGACGTCGCCGCATACGACAGAGGACACCGCGTGAGGGAGAGCGATCCCTATGACAGTGCCGCCAGCCACCACCACCCAAGCAGTTTGTAAGTTTCCGGATCTACTGAGCAAGCTTACGATTGTTACAATCCCACCGCAAATGATGGTATCATATCACACATAGGATTTGCGTAAATGAATTGACGGATATTTAACGAGCCACATTCGAGTTCCACTCTTGATTTGTAGGTCTAATTTATTGTAAGCCAATAAAATTAGTGTTGTGTCTATCACGTGGATAAAATTAATGACGTATAATTATATACGAGATAGTTTTAATAATTTGAGTTAGCCCATATTATTTTTTTAAAATATTTGCATTTATATAAATTAGAACTATGATGTAGTGGTTGTAAAGCACAAAATTATGATAAAGATGGTTGAACGAAGTGTATATTAATTAGTGGTATCTAAACCAACAAATAATGACAGAATTGATCCTAGCTAATTGGCTGAAACCCAAAGGTGAGAACAACATACTAAATATTTTTTTGTTCTCTTGTAAAGACAATTAACGTCCCCACCTCAACTGCCGTCAACTTTTTTCCTATTCCAGTAAATTTTCCGTAACTCTCATGAGGATTAAGAACTACACATAAATATCAGTGCACTCAAAAGTTTAAAAAAAAAATACTCAGAGAGAAAAGGAAACAGAAAGTGAGAGAGAGAGAGAGGGAGGGAGAGACAAGAACATAGGATAGACATGTACATATGTGTTGTCAAATACATGCAAGGATTTAGAAGAATCCAAAAAAAATTCGACAATGCTCGACTTGGATAACAGACATTAAAAAACCAACACAGATAGAGGGCCAAGTGAATAATAAAAATAAACTCATTAATTAAATAAGTTTAGACTGCCTTAGAAAGAGGAGAAAGAAAAAATAAAATAAATAGCTAGGTGAAGTCCATGAACAAAAGAAACTTTTCTTGTTAGCTTGTTTTCTTCTTCCCCTTTTTTCTTCATATCTCCGGATTGTAGCTGTCTCCCTTTTTTTATATATACAAACCTTCTCTCTTTGGTTTCTGTGTGGATTTTAGCTCAGATCTTTCTCTTCTCCTGTGAAGTCTAGTCCTTTTGATAGAGGGCTAACACACATATACACCCAAGACCAAGATTTCCTCCTCTTTGTTCTTTTGCTTGCTTTGACACAAATTCTCTCCAAGTTTGAAAAAAGGGGTAATTATTAAATCTGTTGCTAGTAGAGAAAAAAAAAGGACAATAACCCTGAAAAAGATATGGCCGCCGCCTCATCCTCAGGTCCTTTCTTCCACGGTAGGGAAGAGAAGCAAACCCAGATGATGCATCCCCAACCGCCTCCAGCCTCAGCTCCACAGAAGAGGAAGAGGAATCAGCCTGGAACTCCATGCAAGTAGCTTCTATTAATTGATTTATTAAATTTTTTTTCTCTTTTATACACAAGTGAAACCCTATCTTGCCTTTTGTGTGAAACTCTTAATTATTAATATTATTATTATTGTTAGCAGATCCAGATGCAGAGGTTATAGCCTTATCTCCAAAGACCCTAATGGCAGCAAACAGGTTCATTTGTGAAGTTTGCAACAAAGGGTTCCAAAGGGAGCAAAACCTACAGCTCCATAGGAGAGGACACAACCTCCCATGGAAGCTGAAGCAGAAGCCCAAGACAGAAGTCAAGAGGAAAGTCTACCTCTGTCCCGAGCCGACATGTGTCCACCATGACCCATCTAGGGCTCTAGGTGACCTAACAGGGATCAAGAAGCACTTCTTTAGGAAACATGGAGAGAAGAAGTTCAAGTGCGAGAAGTGCTCGAAGCGATACGCGGTTCAATCTGATTGGAAGGCCCATTCTAAGACTTGTGGGACTAGGGAGTATAGATGTGACTGTGGTACTCTCTTCTCAAGGTAACAGGTTCTAATTAGTTAATTAATTAATTAAATCTTGAGAGAAAAAAGTCAATTTGTTTATTAATTACTTTCTGTTTTGCATTAATTTTGGTGTCTTAATGGCTTTGCATTTATTATGGTCATAGACAAAGGTTTAATGTGGGAAAAGGGTTGTAAGAAAATTGAGAGTTTGGGTATGGGAGATGACAAGGAGAAAGGCCCTCCAGGCTTTCTGCTTTGCCTTTTTTGGACAATTACATCTTAGATTCTTCTAGCTGGCTTCATCTTTCCTCCTCTCTATCTCTCTCTAACTGAGCCATTTGAGTGAAAATGGCATCTCCTTCTTTATTTTATTTTTTCTTGTATTTAATTTAATTTTTAGTTTATTTCCTTCCAGGTACAACATCGTGTGCTCCTTTTTTTACCGTCTCCTCTATTCACGTGATGTTGTAGTAGAGTGTCAGGGAAATATTGTTCTTGGCTTTGTTCTCTTCTGGGTTGGATCTTCTTTTGGCTTAATTTGTTCTCTTCTAACACAATACGAGTAGGGCTCACCTCCGTTGTGGTGTATTCTACTTCCTCCCCACGGTAAAATATTAAGACAGTAGGACACTACACACACTCTCTCTCTCTCTCTCTCTATATATATATATATATTTCTATCTCTCTCTACGTAGTTTCTCATTTATAGCATCAGAAGTTGCAGAGAGAATGTGGTTTCCATATTGTTGAAAACTTTCACCGTAATGGGAAATATTCCACTGGAAGAAGGCAGACCCTTTTCATGGGTATTTGCATTTACTGAAGCTAGCTATAACTTTCTCTTATAGGGTCCTGAATTTCTAGTTCTTTTCCATGCAGCTAGCAACAGACTTCGATTATCAATCTATTATAGTACCCGAACCTGGATTGGTCTGCTCAATGGTGTCTGAATATCATGTGTTATAAACCAAAATTATGTATCACACACCCGTGCTCAAAATAGTATCTTGGACTCTCATTTAATTACTTGATTAATTTGACTAATATAATGTATGATGCAGGAGGGATAGTTTCATCACTCATAGGGCATTTTGTGATGCACTGGCTCAGGAGAGCGCGAGGCATCCAATAAACTTGAACACATTGGGAGTCCACAATCTGTACGGAGGCAACCAAGTAAGCAACCTAGGCCTCTCCCAAGTGGGTTCCCAAGTTTCTCAATTGCATGACCAAAACAGTAATATGCCATCGAGTTCAAGCATGTTGAGGCTAGGGAGCGGTGGAGTGGCAAAATCCGAGCATAGGATCTCCCATGTGGCTAATCCTTCGTCTCTGAGTAGCATCTCCTCGTCGGCTTACTTCTTGGGGGACACCAACCAGGATCAGTTCCCGAACAAGCCCTTACATGGGCTAATGCAGTTGCCTGACCTCCAAGGCAACCTTGACTTCTTCTCAAGCAACAACAACAACGGGATTGGACCGAACTCTGGCACGGGGGCCGCGGGTTTGAGCTTCATGAACCCGCATGATCATCACTTGTTTGGTGGTGTTCATGAGGAACAGCATGGGATAAACCTATTCTCATCCAACAACATTGGCGATCATCATCATCGTCATCAAGTTGGCTCCGCGGCCGGAGTCTCCTCTCTCTTGGGGAGCCCATTGCACCAAGGTGGGATTAGCCCTCACATGTCTGCCACCGCATTGCTCCAAAAGGCGGCTCAGATGGGCTCAACCACTAGCAACAACAACAGTTCTACATTGCTAAGGAGCTTGGGAAGCTCTTCTTCAAGTGGAGGTGGAGCTAATAAATCAGAAAACCACATGCTCTCTTCCAATTATGGAACCAATATGGGAAGCCACCAGGACACCCAACTCCAAGGGCTGATGATGAATTCCCCTCTCGATCCTCCCAATATGAGCTTTGGAGGGTTCAACACCAGTGGATTCTCACTAGATGGAAGCCCGAAGTTCGGAAACATCGATGAGGCCAAGTTGTATCAAGGCCTCTCAGGTGGTGCCATTGGAGCTAATGATAAGCTGACTTTGGACTTCTTGGGAGTTGGTGGGATGGTGAGGAATTTTGGGGCTGGAGGGTTCACACAGGGAGGAGTTCAAGGCCAAGAAGCTGCCAACAGAAGCTCCTTTGACCCTGAGGTCAACTCTGGGCAAGAGAATCAATCCCTTAGGAGGTCAGAAATGTAGCTTATCACCAGGGTTTTGATGAAGTAGAGAAAGAGGAACATATAAATGTACCTAAAGTTGGGTGTGTGTATGTTCTTATGTTTGATGCTAGGAAACTTAGTTTTTGGTTGTTTACTTGCAAGAACCTTTAAATTGTTTTCTTTAGTTGAACAATTTGCTTGTCTCAGGGCTGGAGTTTTAGTTATAAGTTTTCATTATGAGATATTTCATTTGATTGTTGATTATTACCTTGCAATTAAATGGCTGTGTGTACCTAGCTAGCTCATGGTCACATGCATATATATACACAATCCACCTTATTGGTTTGGGAACACATATTCTTTTATTTAATAAAATATATTTACCTCTAAAAAAAAATTATACACAATGCGTAGATATATTCCAGTTCCTCGTCGCAAGTGTATCATTTAGTGTAAAAATTCACTTATCAAAAAATATACACACACCTCTAGCCATATATATAATACAGTAAAGATTCTCTTAAATAATATTGTTGGTAACATAGAAAAATATCACTTTGCAGAGTTTATTATATAAAAGATGTTTATGTTCTTTTACTCAAAACTATTAAAATTGAGTTTTGAATAATAAATACATAAATACCAAAAAATTATTTTGTCTATAATCAAGTCACATAAAATCTCATTTATAACGTTACTCAATTTAGATATTTTTTTTATAACAAGACGGCGACCACAAGAATCATTTGATGACAATTCACAAGATGAATGATGATGCAATATTTATCAAACAAACAAGTTTAGTACAAATTAATATCATAAAATATTTTTAAATTTGTAAAATATGTAAATATATGTATTTATTAAAAATATCAGTTTATGTGAAAATTATGACCGAAATTTAAACCTAAAACTTTATGAAAAAATATTATTTATTACGATTGAGGGATTATTAAACTTTAACACTAATCCCGACTCGGGACCATGACTTTTTTATTAGTTTAGATAGTTTATCACTTTACATAAGATTATTTTATAGTATTTTCATTGTATATGCATGTGATTTGAGTTGTTGCTAATAGCCATTTATAGTTACTTGTTTGTGTTTTTCTTCTTTTCTTTTCGAGTATCATCAATAAAATTCATCCTATGCTATATGGATGTTAGCTACTAAAGCTAATAAATGAAGTGTATCTCTTTGTTCCTCACTTTTTTATGTACGTATGTTCCTCTCAATTATTAGGGCAAATAAGCGTGCATCTCGTGGATGTACCACGTATAAACATAAATATAAATATACATGGGCACGCAGACAATTCTTCCTCCCAATTATTTGTATAATTTTCGACTTTTTATTGGCTATTTTTATTTTGATATATAATTATTCTTATCTATAGTAGTAAAATAATTATATCAGCCCATGATATATATTTTTTGCGAGAATGGAAAAATATATCAGCCCATGATATAGATACGCCAATAAGTTGGAGAAACAGAACAGTTCATCAGCATTTATGACAGGCTTCATTTCGCAGGCTTAAAACTTAAAGAAATAAAGAACAAAATTGAACCATTAATTACTATTTTTTATTTTTTAAAATAGAACATTTATCACCTTGGACCAAAATTTTGGTCACTATGACATAATCATTATCAAAATAGTATCTATATCAACACATGTTCAGATGTTATCAAGAAAAAAGGCTCAAGAAGTAGTCAAAATGGCACTAGGCGTAATTATATTAGGTGATCAATACTAATTAAAATGTGATATAATAGACCAACTAACCGATTACGGCCAGCATTTACTGCAAGCAGTGGAAGTGAGAAGGAAATGAAGAGGAGCTATCAAAATGGCAGGGGTGTAGAATTCCCGTATTACCGTGCAGGAATTCTACGAGTGTAGACTGTAAATAATACTTACTTTTTTTATACTTACTATTAATAAAGAAAGCTTGCCTATAAAAAAATGGCAATGTTTTATTTTATTAGTGATTTTAGAATATTTCAATTTGATTTTTTTTAGATATTTAAAAAAAATAGAGAATGATTATATATCAATTTCGAATGACATAGATGTCAATGATGACGAAACATTTTTTGTTATTGGAAATTTGGACGTGAGGTACAATATTTTAATTAAATGACCAAACTTTAAAATAATATGCTAATATACGATGTTCTCTACTTAATTTTTCCAAACTTAAATAGTAGTTAGTTATTAATCTATGGAGAAAATTTCGTGAAAAGGACCCCTCGAATATTATCCAATACATTTGATCGAGTCTTCGCGGATTTGGTGTTGACGATATAAATAATGGCCACGGACATTCCGTTGCGTTGAAAATATTCCCAATACCATCAAAGGAAATTCGCAATTACGTTACCGTGGAAAGACTTTCTGTTTGGTATTATAAAAACTACGAGTCCATCACCTTCCTTTTCCAATAAAAACACCACGGGAAGACACAAACGAGAGAAAAACAAACAACAACAAGACAACCATAACCATGTTCTCGGTAGGGCAAAATCCACAGATCCAATTCAAAATCTTAAAAATATATCTGTATTCACGGATTGATCAGTTCTTTAGAGAATCTTTTCAATGAACTGTATGCTATCAGACTCGAGCAGTGCAATATTCTTAACACTTATAATATGTCGAGTTGGTATATTTGTTAATTGCTAGTTTAATTCGACGGACAAGAGAAAGAGAATGTTTACGCTATTATTTTATATAGCTCTCTAATTAGAAATAATACACGGCTCACCTAATACCTAACCTGCCGCTACCGGACTAACTAAAGGGTAAATTAATTGCTGAAATTCTGGTTGACATTTTCCACATATATGCACGTACTTTTCCGTCTTTTTGTCGTATCGCGTCAACATTACTGTTCAAGTCTAATTTTTCGAAATTACATTGTATTTAAATACTTGATTATCTAATTAATCAAAATTTGAGTCGTATAAGATCTCAAATTAACGATGAAAATATGCTTTCCGTCAATGTTGACACCTTTGCATTCTCTAAAATTGAAATCTCTTATTAAGATAGGATAATTGAATGCAAGTTGATCCAAGTAACTTTTAGGACGATATGCAATATCTTAATTGGTACAAAACTCCTAGAATCTCTAACTATTCCATTCTAGCCTAGTTTTCGGTTACTTTGACTTTTGGTGTTTTTTTGTTACTTTTTCTTAGAAGTGCAATTCCTCCTTTTGTAATTAGTCTTCTGTTTAATTATCATCTTTTTATAATATAACAATAGGACATAGGAGTGCTAATCCATAAAAAGACGCATAAAGATATCAATTGTAGTTATTGCAAGGTCAATCTTACATATCTAGGGTGTGTAGAAACTACTTGTATACAACGTTTGACGTGAAAAGCAAACTTGTCTCCAACTCCAATTAATTTCTACACTGAACAATGGCTTCTTTCTTTCTTTTTTGGTATAAACGAGGGGGCTAAGGACCATTTAACTTTTATTTATCATCCAATAGAACAGCGACATCGAGATAGTCTCTCCTTTAAGATAATCTAAATACACATCAGCACAAGAGTGTAAAGGTATATTAGACAAAGCATGGTCGTGTGCGATCGTGAGGGCATAATTAAATAGGACATCTGTGACACAATTAACTTCTCTCCAAATATGTTATATACAGACCTCCTAGTCACGAGCAAAAATCTCACTAGCACGGTGGATAAGGGAAAAGAAAGCAGATGGTCGCGTGACACATCACAACCGACACAAAGGATGACAATTGATGAATCAACCTCAACCTACACCCTGCAAAAATCCTTCTCTCATGTCATCTCGAGGCTCAAAATCAGCACCCACAACTCAATAGCGAGGGCAGTGCAGTGGCCAATCTCTCGGACGAAGCCGTAAATTCATATGTCCTCAGCGTCACGAAAAACTCCTCCAGCACTAGCCGGTCCCAATAGTGCAATGACTTATTTTCTTATAAAAGGGCTAATCTATTTTTTCTCTTATCGAAATTGGATACTTTTTTTTTCTCGAATGCTTTTAGAACGTGTTTGTCGCGTATCCTGGCAAGTTGGCGAGTAGATAATAGAAATATACATATTTATGTGCACTATACAGAAGCAGATTAATCATAGAAGTTGAATTGTCCCTCAATTATGGAAAAACGAAGAGGCAGCATCAGGGGGGAGAAATTGGAGGCAGTGTTTGTTCCTTATCTGCAATGTAATAATATTGTGGGGATCAAATTCATGTGACTGATTTGTCGTAGTACTTGTCCTTTTCTCTTTCCAAAGGAATCATTGGCCCGTGATTGTTATGGTCTACTGCCAACTTGGCTCTCTCTCTCTCGGTCAGTTGGTCCAGCCATGCAGTATTACCATTTGTCACGTCAGTTTTACTCAAATAGGTAGCTCGACCGATGAAATTGAAAATCAATCTCAATGCAACATTTTTTTTAAATTCAAATCAAAATTAAGGATATGTTGGATTTGGAGCCTCGTAGATTTTACATTGGTCCACTAGAATTGGATAACCAAATTAGGATTTGTGTTATAAATATCTCAAATATCATTGTAATCATGTAGCAGAAAATAATAGAGATATCATGGCTTCCCAGTTCTCCAGGACATTACCAGTTTGACTATCTAAGTTTACAATTCATTTGTCTTTTGTTTTCCTTCTTTCTCTCTTCTCTATAATTGCAGAATAAAAGTTCCGTGTGTTTCTAATAAACATTTTAAAATATATATATCGCATTCTTCTGTAGAAAGTCGTAATCCATCCCGGTTGACAGTTTTTGACAAGTATATTGTGGTTCCATTTTTTTTACTTTTTGGATAAATTTTTTTTAATTGGTACTTGTAGTGATAAATTTTTAAATACAGTTATTTTTTTCAATTATATTTAGGTTAATGATCATATTTGCGACACATTATTATTTTTTCTCTCTCGCGTTTGAGTTTACATAGCAAGTAAGACACACCCATTGTTTTAACGAAATACCTTATAGTTTCGTTTATTTTTTGTTTACATAACCCTCGCGTTGTTTATTATATATACTAGTCCATGTTTTTTCTATAAGTAAATATATACATTGATTAGAACAGAAATTTTTTTAGGGTTATTATAATAGAATTCAGGCCACAGCATGTATGCTGGTCGTCCTAGTCAAAATGACTGTGACCTTGGATAATTAATAATATGAATTTGGTACGTGGGTTGTTTAAAAATTAGTGGTTAATTGAATTCTTGTTATGTCCCAGACAATCTTAGTGGGATTGATTTAGATATTTTCCCAATATCAGTCACCGTCACAATTAATGATTCCATTAACGTGTTGGGGCAGGCCCACTCCACTGATGTTAAGAAATATAAGTATTGATGTGAGATGAACGTAGTAGATTGGCCCACGCCTCTCTCATCCCGTCTCCATCCATCTTATTCTTCTATCCCGCCATACATGGAGAAAGTTTTGTGTTTGCATTTTTGTATATGTAATAATGTTAAATTTTTGATTGGAGATAATAATTCGAATTCGAATTAATCTACACGTTCGAAGGATAATTTTACTATTGAGTAACAATAGCCAAATGGTTATTTTTTAGGGATAGTAATGGGTAGGGTAAGGTAGGGTATTGATAGGACCCTACTCATATCCTAGTTTTTTTGGATAGATTCATACCCTACACTCGATCCTACAAATTTTTTATTGTTAGATTCATATCCTACCCTCCTGGAGACCCAGGGTCTACAGGGTCTGCAGAGTCCGACCCTTTGACATTCTACATTTTGATAATTTTTAATCAAAACTTAATTTTTATATAAAATTTAAATAAATTCAAGAATCTACTACGTTACACATCAACATTCAATAAAAAATTGATGAAACATCAAATGTTACAATTTAATTTCAATAGTCCATGATTTTTTTTAGAGTTTAAAGTACATAAACAATTCAACAAAAGAAAAATATAGCATGTCAGCTTCTAGTAATCCATCATTCACGACATTTTCTAAGTTAGTTGCAGAATAACATAATAAATATGTTAAAGTTAATCGTAAAGTATATTATATATATTATCAATACGGTCTAACAAAGGTTTAACTAGAGTCTAATTAGGGTAAAGTCTAAAATAGGATAAAAATGTAAGGGTAGGGTCCGACCCACATGGTCTAGCTATGGATTTATACCCTACTTTAGACCCTACCTCTAAACATGGACCCATACACATTCCCTACCCTAGACCCAGTCAAAGTCAACATACCCTAAACTTGTATAGTAAAGGTAGGGTCCGACCCTCAGGGTATTGGTATTTCTGCCATCCCTATTATTTTTGGAGCTAGATGAGTCCATTTTTTCTACTTGGCCTCCGATTTGATATGCATAAAAATTATTTTAAAATCCAGTTGAATTTTGGAGCTAGGCCTCAATCGAACAATATAATAAAAATAAAGGAACGAAATCGAACATTACAAAAGATAAGAGACCAAATCGAACTTATCCATCCCTAAATATAACCAGAGATATCCAATATCCAAATTAAAATCTCTAAGTTGAACTTCCGGAACCCTAAGCACTGCCTCCGCGCCGTTTACCAACGGAGGCGGAGCAGAGGGCGAGGCGAGCCCTAATGGCGACGGATTGGCGGCAGTGATCGGGATAGGGAGCAGGAAGGACGCCGTTATTGAATACTAACTCCGTTTCAGGTAATTTTCCCCTTCATGGAACTTGTGAACCGACGACTTAGTCCCCGAACTTAGAATCGGAAGGAAACGAACTCTCTTTTTTTTCTTTCTATTAATTCAAAAAAAAAAGAGTTAATTTGGAGGAATTTTTTGGACAATCGGCAGTGGCATTAGTCGATTTGATAGTGCGGAAGAGGTAGTTAGTTAGCTTCGGATAGTTGAATGCTTTAGAGGTAAACAACAACGATGACGAATATGAACTGCGCGAGCTCGGTGGAAGCTAAGGGCAACAGATAGGTGCTTTGATGATGTGGTCTTTATCAACACCATAATGTGGAACTTCAACCTTGTTGTAGTGAGGTTGGCTCATTGTGTTCGGGTTATCCTCTTACAGTATACAGTATAAGAATGTTGTTATGGATATTTATTGTGAAATGCGGAATAGTGAAGATGAATCGTGGATTCTTTTTTAGATTCTTTATGCATTTTTGTTACTGTATCAGGTTCTATGTCAAGGATAGTGGTTAGTGCACAGCAAGGAGTTCCTGCAGCCCGCAATTTTATGATCAGCTGGCTGAAGGTATCACCAAGCGTTTCCAAGATATGCATCTGAAAGTTTTCTTGCCTTATATTTCATTTGTAGAACCTCCTGCTCTACAAAGAGAATCTCATTCGATAATTGGAACTTGGGCCCTGGATACCAAATTGCACAAGAGTAGGACAAAAGTAATCTCTGCCTCCGTTCCCGTTGGTGTGAAGTCTTGCGAGTTGAAAGATGATGACTTGCTCATCTCTCCCGCTGGGAAACTTGCAAAAACAAAGAGTGTACAAAATGTTAAGAAGCAAAGGGCAGCTGATGCAAATAGCTCTTCTTGGGATACATTGACAGATGGAGGTTTTGAAGCTGTGAAGAACCTTTACACCAGTGCATCATCACTTATAAAAGGAGAAGAACGTAAGAAGCAGGGTGTACTCTCTGTTCGTGCCGCATCCATGTTGATAAGTAGCATTTGTCGAGAGTTCTTTTTCTTGCGAAGTGTTGGATTCATGGAATTTTACCTTTTGAAAGTGCCTAGAAGCAAGGTGTACTGTCTGTCCATGGATTTGATTCTTTCTCTCTGATTTCTTGCACCTATACAGGAAGCTGAGCGAGATTCGCCATCAAAGTGGAGTCCTTTAATGGAGATGCAATACAGGGGAGGATTATACAAGGGAAGATGTCAAGGAGGTCTGCCTGAAGGCAAGGGGGTGTTTTCTATCACACTTAAAAACTCACCATAGCTTGTCCCAGGACTCAAGAAGTTCATTGCCAAGGAAGTCATTTTATTTGACATATGCTGGGTAGTCTAACCCTTGTGGACGGAGGCATATATGATGGAATGTGGCGGGTATGGAAAACGATCTGGCCCTGGTGCAATTTACTGCTGCAATGGATGTGTTTCAAGTGTTCTGGAGGGAGGACGTGATGCATGGTAAGGGATGGTTTTATTTCCACAATGGAGATCGTTGATTTGCAAGCTTTGGGAAGGGGAAGGCCAATGGTGATAGTGACAATCTCAAGATGGATGGCATCATGGCGATTTCCTCTCCATCACGGTCGACGGAGCAAGGTGCATGGAGTCGTGGGACGAAGGAGTTCTTATAAGCTGTAAGCAATTGGACTCTAATAACGATTTGGAAAGCGTGAATGCATCTCTTTACCTAGATCTTTCTATCCTTTTGTTTTGTATATCATATACTGGCCCCTAAGTAAATTTTGCATACTCATGGTGATGCGGGTTATTTTTCTCTTGACGATGAAGCTTTTTCCCCATCGTCCCGCTGGCCCACCTTGAACTCCATGTATTGTTCAAGATTTGCCTCTATTTGGTGATGTTCTTGCTGCCCGCTCCGTAATAGTACTTTATCCTTAGATGTCCGGTCACCTTTTGCGCCTCAGGATGAATCACCGGGAGAATCAGCTAGGTTTGAGCTTTGAGTGACATATCACCCACTCATAAGGTGCATCTTACAAAGTGACAATGTTCAACAACATGAAAAGTCAGGAGTGCCCGTGTTTACAGTCAACCTTTTCCGTTCTTGATGAATCTTATCTGAAGTGCCGTGGTTCGGTTTTCGACTCATTCCACGATGGAGTCGATCTTCGTGGCATCACGGTGAAAACGCCGCACTTGACCCTGTTTAAACTTCAGGTTGCATCTTTTCTAGCTTCCTTATTCACCTTCCATATCCAAATATAACTCGAGGGAAACAACTAAGAGTAGCCAAACCTATGCAACTGGCATATACCACCGACGATCAGGTTAATGCTAAACCTAATAGAAGGAAAGGCCTCAAGTATATACACGATTCTATCGTTTCTATGCAATAGCCCTCGGTAAAAGGCAGGCATGAAATTATTTACAAAGGAGATTGGCAATCAATGTATAGTTTTCTTCCATCTGAATCCTCCAAATGAAGCCGAGAAAAATTTCTACCCAACACGTACAGGCTATGCGAGTCAATCTTTCAATTGACTGCCCAGATCAATCTGCTGCTTCGCGAAAGGCGTGGACCATCAGGAATCTGTTACACAGAAGAGCAGGTCAATTTTAGCTCTCGTTTAACAGTCAACGCTCAGCGGGAGAAAATTGACTGTCATCCAGCTTTTTACTCACCCCGATTTCAGTACAGAACCTTTTTTTCTGTACATATAAAATTGGCACAAGAAATAGCAGAACGACCGTGCCTGCTTTATAGGCACCGGTGTCGATACTCTAGACACCACTACTCGTTCTGTATATATACATTTAAAAAAAAGTCCCATACCTGAACTTTGGACCTTTTTCTTCCTAGAGTTAGGTTTTGCATGTAATATTCAGGTATACGAATTTCTATTTTTTCGCAAATCGGTTTCTGAAGTGTATCAAGACTGCATTGATATCTCACCTTCACAAGTTGTAACGGAGGGGAAGGAATGGCTTGAAAGCACGCACTAACGGAACTCATTCTTGATGTTGAATGCTCTCCTCTAAATTGTAATGATGACGGAGAAAAGTAAGCCTGAAATTAAGTTCACAGGAAACAAAATAAAATCAGATGAAGGATCACCATTAGCAGAAGACCAAAATGCAGGTTCAGCATTGGTGTTATTTTGCTGGAGAAGGAAAATAAGCTTTTTTATTGTAGAGAACTATTTGTATAGTTCTCGTTTGTATACATTAGCAACTACGCAGACTATCTTTTACAATTCCCAAGTAGGTCCTTAATTCGAAGATGAGTATTTCAATTCCCATGCATGAACTTCCTAGATGACTATCTCAACTCCCAACATGCATGAACTTAAACTTTTAACAATTCAAGTTTATCTCTTGATATTATTCACCTACAGTACCGCGGGACACTCCAAGAAGGTGCTGAAGTTCTTTTCGACTCTGGTGGCAAGGAGGAAAAGTTCTTCCAATCCTGAAGCATCACGCTCAGGTCCTGAAGCTTACTATCCATCCCATAACAGCAATTTGCATGCATTGTACACACCAAGTTCATATCTCTGCTAGGTTCACAAAATCCACCAAAGTAAGCAGTGTTCAAGAATCTCATCTTTAGTCCAAGAGCCACAATGAAACTGTCGAATTTGATGTTGTTAAGGACGTCCTGGTCGTGGAACCCCGGATATGTCTCCCTCGACGAGTACCAATACTTGTAGAACTCTATTGACCGGTTGTTAGACCTAACAAAGTTGAATCCACCGTTCAGAATGTTCCTTGTATCTACAGAGTTGCCCAAGTAATGATCACAAGCTATCTGGAAATCAGCATCTGGATAGAACCGCGGAAATGGGTCCCTGAACCACATGACATCAGCATCCTGGAAGAGGAATGCATCCATATAAACACAGAATAAGAAGGAAAAATTAAGAATGTATCAGCTTAGATAAATGTTCATGGAAGAGCACAGAAAAACAAAAGGCACACACTCGCGAAGAACAGCAATGAATACAAATTGCAAGTCCAGAGCCTATAACTCTTGCCAAATTGTCAGGCCTAGGACCTTATGAAAGAGCTTATTTCAAGTAAAATTCTGAACATGTTCTGGAAGTCAGAAATTCAAAATAATGAAGCAAAAAGCCTATCATCATCCATCCGGGATATCTATAGTATGTATTTGCTCGCAACTGGCACTGCTCGCTAACAACCTAAAAGCTCGGTCAAAATTCAGAAATCATATTTCAAGGACTGGTCATCAAGCACAATCAGATGTCTAAACAATTCCAGAGGAGGGATAGATTACCGTGAAAACAAAATTGTATCCCAACTCGAGGATCGAGCGCAAGAAGTCAATCCTCCTCCACATCATCTCCAAATAGTCAGGAGTCATGAAGTAGGCCTCCCGGCTCAAATCACGCCCCTTGAAGAGAAGTGCAAAGCAATGTTTATGCAACTGCAGGCACCGCAGATAAGCTTTCTCATCCAACGCCAAGATCACCAGGTGCTTCAAAAGCCTAGGTGTGCCATCCCCGATCTTGAAACTCTCCAAGAACAGATCAAAAACAGAGTCCGGCACCGCCCATCCCTCATTCAAAGTGGTTAAAATGACAGTCTTATCCTCCGTCGCCGCAGCTCCCAAAGTCTTCTCAAGCCTAACCTGGCTACTCTCCTACAAATCACAAAAACACGCTCGCCATTATACACTTACAACACTGATCGAACTCACAGCATCGAAGCCAATAACTAACTAATTAAAAAAATTAACTAATTACATCTTCCCCTTCCACTTTCCTGAAAAGGAAAGTATATCCGTACGCCGTTAAAGCATCTTAAGAAAGTTCACTAGCAACTAATCACTTTCCTAAAGAGGAAAACTGATCCAACCAGGCTAATTAAAACCTCTGTTAACTAAACCTAAACGGCGACGTTAAACCTCCTCCTAAACATTCCTACCGGTTTTCAACTGCTTCCTAAAGGAAAGACATAAACGAGAACAAGAAAGCAAGAAACAGCAAGCAAGCGACTAGAAGAGAAGAGGAAAGCTCACGGGGTCATAGAGATCGTCGTAGCGGAGGAAGCCTTCTCGAGGCGAGGAATCGGAGAGAGAGGAGGAGAGGGACCAAGCGTAGAGGATGAGCAAGAACGAGCCGGAGAGCGCCGTGATCAGGACGATCCAGCGGGGGACGCCCGCCGCCGGCGCCAGCAAGTAAGGGAGAATCGAAGCCATCGTCAGTCTCCGGCCGATGGAGGTCCTGGAGAAGCGGGGGATGTAGTAGTCGAGCGAAAACGGTCGATTCATTTTTTTGGCGGTTATCCTTTTTGTTCTTTTTGGTTTATTTTTTCGGGAGAGACGATCGATTTCCGGGGGCAGATGGGGATCGTAATACTAATATATATAGGTGGGGCTTCTTGTTCTTGGATTGTGGGCGAGGCGGGAAAAGGGCAAACGAAGAGAGTGGTGGGGCCCGGGTGTTAAGATATTAATTTAACCGCCTTCGTCGTCCACGAGTAATCACTTGTTTAGTTTGAATAGGAATTTATTAAATTACCCCTAAAAAAATCTATTAATAGAGATGGCCATGGGTAAGGTAGGATAAGATATTGGTAGGACCCTACCCATACTTTAGTTTTTTAAGTTGGATTCATGTACTATTCTCGACCTTACAAATATTTTATTGTTAGATCCATACACTACCCTCTTGTAGATCCAGGGTCTACATAGTCTGCAAGGTCCGACTCTTTAACATTTTTTTATAATTTTTAATCAAAAATTAATTTCTATATAATATTTAAATAAATTCAAGACATCTACTACATTACACATAACATTCAATAGAAAATTAAAGAAATATCAAAATTTGTAATTTAATTTCAATAGTACAAGGTTTTTTCTTTCGAGTTTGAAGTATATAAACAATTCAACATAAAAAAATATAGAATGTCGGCTTTTAGTGATCCATCATTCACTTCGAAAGACGAAATCGACGTTACCACGGGTAGTTAAGTACACTTTCCCCAAATATTTACACTTAGATCTTTTATTGGAGATTTTTTCTTAAATGGATAAAATTTTGCATAGATTCTTGAAATATCTAACAATGTACATATATCCTTGCAATGGATATACCAGTGACCAAACTAATTGAGACAAAAAAGGATTACATAATCTTATAAATAGTCGCTGGTAAGCTATGTGTGATAAAATGAAAATCTTCTAGTGGTACCCAGGAGTTTCTTTGACGAAAAACATCAATTTTCCCTTTGCTTTCGGGCAAGAACATTATTTAATTGCCGAGTTTGTCTCAAATTCTAGACAAATTAGTACTCTATTCCTATTTAGAGTAGGGTTATAATCTCCTATATATATTGGCATATGCCTAGGTCTTTTGTGTGTAGTTGAGAGTTGTGAGGTAGAGAACCCTCACGGAGACCTTGTAATCTGTTTGACTCATATAGTGGACGACTCTCCTTTGCCCGTGGTTTTCTCCCCGTCTTGGAGTTTCCACGAAATTCTCGTGTGTCTCGTATTTCTCATTTCGATCTTATTTCTTAACAAGTTGTATCAGATCCAGATCTGAGATACGAGTATTTGAAAGGAAAAAAAAAATTTAACAGTACCCGATTTCGATTTGGGGAAAAATCGAGATTTAGGGTTTTCGAGCCATCAGCCGCGACCAGCCGACCGTCACCCCGTCCAGCCCTCTGCTCGTCGTCCTCGACGTCGCCTAGAGGAGGCGACCACCCCGCGCACCATCGCCGCGCCGGGGAGGAGCTCCGTTCGTTCGCCGTTTGTCGCAGAGAGAGGAGGAAGAGACAGATTCGGGGAGAGAGAAAATCCCTCTCGAACCCGAGCCGCCGCCGTTCAAGTAACAGCCGCCCATCATCGCCGAGCCTCGCCGTCGCCTGGAGGTCGTCGTCGCTCGGTGCTCCGCTACCACCACGAAGCAAGGAGAGGAGAGCCGCCCGCCGTTCGTGGAAGGAGGTGCCATCGGGGAGAAAGAAGGGTTTTCGGGGAGAGAGAAAGCAACCCCGAGATCGGACACCGCCTTCGCCCCTTCGCTCGTGCCGAACGAGGCCGAGTCCACTGCCTCCTAGCCGAGCCGCAGCCGCCTGTGAAGATTTTAGGTTGAAAATCCCTAATTTCGAGTTGACTTGGTCAACGGTTTGACTGGTTGACTGAAAGTCAACTGTTTTGGCTGATTTTGGTTCTCTAACCAGTTTTGGGCTGATTTTTTGGTCCAAGGTATTTCAGAATGACATCGATGAAGTACGAGATTCCTCAATTGACGAGGAAAACTAATTTTTTCTTGTGGCAGGTGAAGATGGGCGCTATTCTGACACATTTAGAGCTGGATGAGACTCTACTTGATGCGAAGTCGATGCCTTCGAGTTGAGATGCTGCGATGAAGGCATCAAAGAATCGTAAGGCTGTGAGTCAGATTCAGTTGCACTTGTCAGACGATATTCTGCGGGACATGTTGAAGGAAACGACAGCTTCCTCATTGTGGGCAAAGCTTAAAAAATTGTGCATGCCTAAGAGTTTGACCAACAAATTGTGCTTGAAGCAACGACTGTTTTCTATCTGCATGCAAGAAGATAAGTCTGTTCATGACTACCTTAATGAATTTAAGGATATAGTGGCTGATCTTAGAACTCTGGATGTGAAGTATAATGATGAAGATCTTGCTTTATTATTGTTGTGCTCGTTGTCTGCCTCTTATCAGTAATTTAGGGATACTCTGTTGTTCGGCCATGATACTCTGAGTTGGGATAATATTCATGATTCGCTCTTGGAGAAAGAGAGAATTGATAAGCACACTTTGATTTTCTCTGAAAATAGCCAAGGGACTGGTTTGGTTATGAGAGGGAGGTCTGAGGAGAGGAATGCTCAGTCTGATTCGAGGAAGAAGAGCAGAAACAAATCAAGGTTAAGGCACAAGGATAAGACTTGTTTCAATTGTCATAAGGTTGGGCATATTAAATAGTTCTGTCCGGAGTTGAAGAACAAGAAGAAGGGCGAAAAGTCCAGTGCTCTGAAAGGAGAAAGTTCTGATAGTGACAGTGCTAGTGTTGCCACCACCACTCAGAAAGAAGAATCTGATGGAGACCTTTTGTCTGTGATTGATGGGAAGTCTAAAGTTGACACTGCTTGGGTCCTTGATTCTGCTTGTACATTTCATATGTGTCCTATCCGGGACTGGTTTTTAATATATGAACGTGCAGAGGGTAATGTTCTCATGGAAAATAATTTTGTCTGCAAGGTTGTTGGTATTGGCATAGTGAAGATCAAGATGCATGATGGTGTCATTCGAACCTTGACGAATGTGAGCCATATCCCTGATTTGAAGCAGAACTTGATTTTCCTGAGTACTCTTGATACATTGGGGTACAAGTATACCGGAGAAGGTTGAGTTCTTCGTGTGAGTAAGAACTCATTAGTGCATATGAAGGCCAAAAAGGAGGTTGGAAATCTGTATGTTCTACAGGGTTCTACTGTTACAGGGACTGCTGCTGCTGCATCTGGCTCGTTGACAGATTCTGAGAATACCTCATTGTGGCATATGCGACTTGGTCACATGAGCGAGAAAGGCATGACCGAGCTAAATATGAGAGGATTATTATGTGGACATGGTATTGAGAAGCTGAAATTTTGTGAGCACTGTGTGTTTGGCAAGCAGAAGAAAGTCAGTTTTCAGAAAGGTGTGCACACTACAAAGGGAAAACTTGACTATGTTCATTCTGATCTTTGGGGACCGTCTCAAATTGTAACAAAGAATGGTTCCAAGTATATGATGACTATTATTGATGATTATTCAAGGAAGGTGTGGGCGTTCTTCTTGAAGAGCAAGGATCATGTCTTTGTCACTTTCAAGCAAACTGGGAGAGATATCAAACATCTCCGCACAGACAATGAATTAGAGTTTTGCTCTAGTTGGTTTGATGAGTTCTGCAAGAATGAGGGTATTGTCAGGCATAAGACAATCCCGAGTACACCTCAACAGAATGAAGTCGCTGAAAGAATGAACACAACTTTGTTGGAGAAAGTTTGTTGTATGCTGTCAAATGCTGGTTTGCCTAAGTCATTTTGGGCTGAAGCTGCTTCCGCTGCCTGTCACCTTGTAAATCGTTCACCTCATGCATCACTTGATGGCAAGGTACCTGAAGAATTATGGTCTGAAAATTCTCCTAATTATGCTGATTTGAAGATATTTGGGTGTCCTGTCTATGCTCATGTGAACAATGGCAAATTAGAGTCAAGATCTGTAAAGTGTATCTTCATTGGCTATGCTTCTGGAGTGAATGGATACAAGTTGTGGTGTCCCGAGCTGTCTAAGGTCTTGTTGAATAGGAATATTATTTTCAAAGAGACAGACATGCTGAGTAAGAGGGAGGACATTTCTTCACCTAGTATTCCGAGTGCTCCAAGTGTGGACTTGCAAAAGTCAAAAATACAGGTAGAGTTTGATGCTGATCCAGAAGCGAGTACCTTCCGTGATGTTGATTGCCATGATCCTACTCATGGTGGGTTGTCTGATGAAGCTGAGAATGTTGGCACAGTTGAGAGGGAGCCAGCGTATTCTATTGCTAGAGACAGTCCCAGAAAAATTATCAGGCCTCTACAGAAGTTGGGTGAGGCTGATATTATTGCTTTTGCCTTGAATAAGGCAGAAGAAGTTGATAGCTGTGAAGAACCGTCTAGTTACTCAGATGTTGTGAAGTCGAAAGACTCTGCTAGATGGTTGGATGCTATGGAGGAAGAGATGGAATCTCTTCATAAGAATAAGACTTGGGAGATTACTAAGCTGCCTAAGGATAAGAAAGTTGTCAGTCGCTAGTGGGTATTCAAGAAGAAGGATGGTATACCTGGAGTTGAAGAGCCTAGATACAAGGCTAGGCTAGTGGCTAGAGGATATAGTCAGATTTCTGGTGTGGACTTTAATGAAGTATTTTCACCAGTTGTGAAGCATACCTCGATTCGTTCTCTTCTTGGTGTCGTCGATTTGTAGGATTTGGAGTTTGAACAGCTTGATGTGAAGACAGCTTTCTTGAATGGAGAGCTTGAGGAGCGGATTTATATGACACAATCTGAGAGTTTTTATGTTGAAGGCAAAGAAGACCATGTGTGCTTGTTAAAGAAGTCCATGTATGGCCTTAAGCAGTCTCCGAGGTAGTGGTATAAAAGGTTTGACTCCTTTATAATTTCTCATGGTTATGAGAGGAGCAAGCATGATAGTTGTATTTACCTGAAAAAGCTACGCGACGGTTCCCAAGTGTATTTGCTCCTGTATGCGGATGACATGTTAATTGCTGCCAGTGACAAATGAGAGGTGAGGAAGCTCAAAGCTCTGTTGAATAGCGAGTTTGAGATGAAAGATTTGGGTCCTGCTAAGAAGACTCTTGGTATGGAGATTTCCAGAGATAGAGGAGCAAGCAAGGAAATTATTTCTGGGTCAGGACTGGTAATCCGGTGAGTACTCCTCTTGGTACATATTTTTGGCTTTCGTCTATTTTATCTCCACAGTCAGCTGTTGAGGTCGATTACATGTCTGGTGTTCCATACTCCAGTGTTGTTGGTTCTCTGATGTATGATGTGGTTTGCACACGCCCGAATTTGGTATATGCTGTGAGTGTTGTTAGCAGGTTTATGACAAATCCTGGAGAAAGTCATTGGAGAGTAGTGGAGTAGATTATGAGGTACTTGAAGGGTACCAAGGACGTGTGTCTACAGTTTGGAAGCACCAATGATGGGGTTATTGGTTTCGTTAATTCAGATTATGCTGGAGAACTTGATAAGTTCAGGTTCTTATCTGGATATGTCTTCACTCTTGGAGGATGTGCTATCAGTTGGAGAGCTTGTCTACAAGCCACAGTGGCGTTGTCTACCACTGAGATAGAGTACATGGCTATAACTGAAGGTGTGAAGGAGGCTATCTAGTTGAAAGGTTTCTTTAGTAAAATTTGTGAGAAGTTGCAGGTCAGTACAGTATACTGTGATAGTCAAAGTGATATCCATCTCGCGAGGGATGCTATGTATCATGAGAGGACGAAGCACATTGATGTGAGGTACCACTTCATTCGGGAGCATGTTGCTCAAGGTGGCATTGTTGTGAGCAAGGTGGGTACCAAGGACAACCCTGCAGATATGTTGACGAAGTCGCTTTCTGGTACTAAGTTCGAGCATTGCTTGGACTTGGTAAGTGTTCGTGCTCGATGTTGATTGCCCTTAGGGGCTGGTGGTGAAGGTGGAGCAGCGTTGATGTTGGAGTCATAGAATTTGGTCCAAGGTGGAGATTTGTTAGGGTTTGTCTCAAATTCTAGACAAATTAGTACTCTATTCCTATTTAGAGTAGGGTTATAATCTGCTATATATATTGGCATATGCCTAGGTCTTTTGTGTGTAGTTGAGAGTTGTGAGGTAGAGAGAACCCTCACGGAGACCTTGTAATCTGTTTGACTCGTATAGTGGACGACTCTCCTTTGCCCGTAGTTTTCTCCCCGTCTTGGAGTTTCCACGTAATTCTCGTGTGTCTCGTATTTCTCGTTTCGATCTTATTTCTCAACACTTACAAATAAATCGGTTCAATAGAAGTTCTTCAATACTCAGCAGTTTGCTTCCTGAAAATATGAACACGAAATTAAAGAACCATTTCAAGAAAAAATGTTTGTTTCAACCCGAAAAATATCACCATGAAACAAAATGGAGCCTTACTTGACGAGTCTACTTAGTTAACAAATTTTAGTTGATAAATATTACAATGTAAATTATATCTCTAGATAATAGAATCCTTATCAAAGTCCTTTTGCAAACACTTGTAAATTATGCATGCATCTCTTACGTAGATCTTTCTATCCGTTTGTTTTGTATATCCAGTACTACCCGCCCAAGTAAATTTTGCGTACTCATGGTGATCTGGGTTATTTCTCTCTTGACAATGAAGATTTCTCCAATCGTCCAGCTGACCCTATTATTTTGAGGTCTCGTGAAGTATTTAAGGTTTGCCTTGATTTGGTGATGCTCTGTTGCTCACTCCATAATAGTGCTTTATCTCTAGACGTCCAATCATCTCTTGCACCTCAGGAGTCATTATGTGGGGATAACCAGCTAGCTTTAATTCTGAGTGACATTTTCACCCCAACCACATCCATAAGGTGCATCTTACCAAATGACAATATTCAACAACATGAAAAGCCAGGAGTGCTCGTGTTTACGGCCACCGTTTTCTCCGTTCTTCATGAATCTGATCTGAAGTGTTGTGGTTCAGCTTTCGACTCATTCCAGGATGGTGATCTTCGTGGGCAACACAGTAAAAATTCTCCTCTTGTGATGCCGCCCTGTTTAAACTGGGAGCGAATTTGGTCTTGGAAGGCCAAATCTAACTAGGACTGTCCTGGATGATTCAATGGTTGATTTAGTTATGATTCAATAATTCACTTAATTATGATTCAATGGTCTACCTAGTATGATTCAATGGTTCACTTAATTATGATTCAATGGTCTACCTAGTATGATTCAATGGTCCGTTTTTTCCCGTCCCGGATAAATCGGGGTCTGTCCCAGTTACCCAGTTACGATTCAATAGTTTACTCAGTTACGATTCAATGATTTATTCAATTATGATTCAATAGTTTACCCAGTTATGATTAAATGGTTATGGACTTTTTTTATTTTGCACCCCCGTATTTCTTCATTTTTGCAAAATAGTCCTTGCGTGTCCTTCAATAAAAATTCTCCAGCACCGTGCTGGATTTGGCCTCCAGGACCAAATCCAGTCCCGTTTAAACTTCAGGTTGCATCTTTTCTAGCATCTTACTCGCCTGATATATCCAAGTATAACTCGAGGGAAACAATTAAGAGTAGCCAAACCTGTGCAACTAGCATACTACCGGCAGTCAGGTTAATGCTAAACCTAATAGAAGGAAAGGCCTCAAGTATATGGACATTCTATCACTTCTATGCAAAAACTCACCGGAAAAGGCAGGCACGGAAATTATTTACAAACGGAGATTGGCAATCAATGTATAGTTTTCGTATATCTGAATCCTTCAAGTGAAGCCGAAAAAATTCCCACAAAACACGTAGAGTCACCACGAGCCAATTGTTTCACCAGGACCTCGGTAGCTAATAGACTCTGCTGCTTCGTGAAAGGCATGGCCAATTAAGAATCTGTTACACAAGCAAGATCAGGTGAATTTTAGATCTCGTTTAACAGTTGCGCAATTGACTGTCGTACAGCTTTTCATTCAAGTCGATTTCAATACGGAGCCCTTTTTTTCTGGACATATAAAACAGGCACAAGTTATAGCAAAATGGCCGCACCTGCTCCTTCTGTATGTACATAAAAAGGTTCTATACCTGAACTTTGGACCTTTTTCTTCCTAGAATTAGGTTTTTGCATGTAAATTCTTCGCTAATATTCAGGTATACCAATTTCTATCTTTTCGCAAATCGGCTTCTGAAGTGTATCAAGACTGCATTGATATCTCACCTTCACAAGTTGTTACGGAGGGGAAGGAATAGCTTGAAAGCACACACAAACGGAACTCATTCTTGCTGTTGAATGCTCTTCTCTGAAGTGTCATGATGATGACGGAGAAAAGTAAGCCTGAAGGATGAAGGATCACCATTAGCAGAAGACCAAAATGCAGGTTCGGCATTGGTGTTATTTGCTGGAGAAGGAAAATAAGCTTTTTTATTGTAGAGAACTATTTGTCTAGTTCTCGTTTGTGATTTACATTAGCAACTAAGCGGACTACCTTTTACAATTCCCAAGTAGGTCCTTAATTCGAAGATGAGTATTTCAATTCCCATGCATAAACTTCCTAGATGACTATCTCAATTCCCAACATGCATGAACTTAAACTTTTAACAATTCAAGTTTATCTCTTGATACTGTTCACCTGCAGTACCGCGGGACACTCCAAGAAGGTGCTGAAGTTCTTTTCGACTCTGGTGGCAAGGAGGAAAAGTTCTTCCAATCCTGAAGCATAACTCTCAGGTCCTGAAGCTTACTATCCATCCCATAACAGCAATTTGCATGCATCGTACACACCAAGTTCATATCTCTGCTAGGTTCACAAAATCCACCAAAGTAAGCAGTGTTCAAGAATCTCATCTTTAGTCCAAGAGCCACAATGAAACTGTCGAATTTGATGTTGTTAAGGACGTCCTGGTCGTGGAACCCCGGATATGTCTCCCTCGACGAGTACCAATACTTGTAGAACTCTATTGACCGGTTGTTAGACCTAACAAAGTTGAATCCACCGTTCAGAATGTTCCTTGTATCTACAGAGTTGCCCAAGTAATGATCACAAGCTATCTGGAAATCAGCATCTGGATAGAACCGTGGAAATGGGTCCCTGAACCACATGACATCAGCATCCTGGAAGAGGAATGCATCCATATAAACACAGAATAAGAAGGAAAAATTAATAATGTATCAGCTTAGATAAATGTTCATGGAAGAGCACAGAAAAACAAATGGCACACACTCGCGAAGAACAGCAATGAATACAAATTGCAAGTCCAGAGCCTATAACTCCTGCCAAATTGTCATGCCTAGGACCTTATGAAAGAGCTTATTTCAAGTAAAATTCTGAACATGTTCTGGAAGTCAGAAATTCAAAATAATGAAGCAAAAAGCCTATCATCATCCATCCGGGATATCTATAGTATGTATTTGCTCGCAACTGGCACTGCTCGCTAACAACCTAAAAGCTCGGTCAAAATTCAGAAATCATATTTCAAGGACTGGTCATCAAGCACAATCAGATGTCTAAACAATTCCAGAGGGAGGGATAGATTACCGTGAAAACAAAATTGTATCCCAACTCGAGGATCGAGCGCAAGAAGTCAATCCTCCTCCACATCATCTCCAAATAGACAGGAGTCATGAAGTAGGCCTCCCGGCTCATATCATGCCCCTTGAAGAGAAGTGCAAAGCAATGTTTATGCAACTGCAGGCACCGCCGATAAGCTTTCTCATCCAACGCCAATATCACCAGGTGCTTCAAAAGCCTAGGTGTGCCATCCCCGATATTGAAACTCTCCAAGAACAGATCAAAAACAGAGTCCGACACCGCCCATGCCTCATTCAAAGTGGTTAAAATGACAGTTTTATCCTCCGTCGCGGCGGCTCCCAAGGTCTTCTCAAGCCTAACCTGGCTACTAACCTACAAATCACAAAAACACGCTCTCCATTATACACTTATAACCTGGCATCGAAGCCAATAACTAACTAATTAAAAAATTAACTAACTACATTTTCACCGACAAAGCATCTTAAGGAAGTTCACTAGCAACTAATCACTTTCCTAAAAAGGAAAACTGATCCAACCAGGCTAATTAAAACCTCTGTTAACTAAACCTAAACGGCGACGTTAAACCTCCTCCTAAACATTCCTACCGGTTTTCAGATGCTTCCTGAAGGAAAAACATAAACGATGACAAGAAAGCAAGAAACAGCAGACAAGCGACTAGAGGAGAAGAGGAAAGCTCACGGGGTCATAGAGATCGTCGTAGCGGAGAAAGCCTTCGCGTGGCGAGGAATCGGAGAGCGAGACGTAGAGGGACTGAGCGTAGAGGATGAGCAAGTACGAGCCGAAGAGCGCCGCTAACAGGACGATCCAGCAGGGGATGGCCTCCGCCGCCGCCAGCAAGTCAGGGAACATCGAAGCCGTAGAGCGCCGCCAGCGAGTCAGTCTCCGGCAGATGGAGGTCCTGGAGAAGCGGGGGATGTAGTTGTAGAGCGAAAACGGTCGATTCATTTATTTGGCGATTATCCTCTTTTTTTTTCTTTTTGGTTTTTTTTTTGGGGGGAGAGGATCGATTTCTGTGGCCAATTGGGGATCGTAATACTAATAATATATATAGAAAAGGTGGGGCTTCTTGTTCTTGGATTGTGGGCGAGGCGGGAAAAGGAAAAACGAAGAGAGTGGTGGGCCCGGGTATTAAGATATTAATTTAACCGCCGTCGTCGTCCGCGGTTAATCACTTGTTTAGTTTGGATCATGGTTTTAAAAAACGCGGTCCGACCGGTGGTCCGACCGGTTGGATCGCGAAACGGGCACAAGATCGGGTCATTTTTAAGCTTTTGACCGGGGTCTGTACTAACCGGACCAAATCTGATCAGACCGGCCGATTTTGAGGTCCATCCTGACCGGTCGAACCTGGTTAGTAAAAAAATTTGATCCGACCAGTAATTCACTCGGTCTGACCGGCCGACCCGGAGGACGGGAGAAATCCCGGGTCGGCCTCCGGGTCATTTTTTAAAACCATGGTTTGGATGGAATTTGTTAAATTACCCTAAAAAGATTTTTTTAAGGGTAAATTGCACTCAGTTCCCTAGTCTATAGTAAGATTACCTCTAAGGTCCCTATTTTTTAAAAAATTATTTTGCCGTTCCTGCTTTATCTGAAAATATTTGTCTCGGGTCCCTGGATGACGTCAGCACTCTTTTTTTATTTTTTGTCGTGTGAAATAACTTTTATACCCCTTAGACAAAAAAAAATAAAAATTCCTCTCTTTCTACCGAATAACACGAAGAACATCAAGTATCTAACCCAGAATTCAACCTCTGAAATTGCTTCTTCATCTCCATTAACATCCCCCAAACTCAAACAAAAAATTCAAAATCCAAATCGAAACCCTAATTCCCCCGATTAGAAAGCATCCCTCTCTTATTACAAAGTCAAAAATCGACGCCGCCGCTACCGACGATATCCTCTGCTTCCCCATCAACACCGCCGCTACCGACGATATCCTCTGCTTCTCCATCAACGTCGTGGCTACCGACAGCAAGCTCGTGACCAGTCTTCCTCCTCGCCGTACCCTAGACCGTCGTCATCGACGATGAAACCTTGGGCCTCCTGGCATCGCTTCTTCACGAGCTCCTCGTATCTCCTCCTGTTGGGTGCTTCACCGTTGTTGGGCAAAAAAAGTAACGAGGAGTTATTCCCGGAGGAGGCGAGGGATTGGGGAATTAGGGTTTAGATGGATACGAGAGGCAAGTTCGATTCGGGTCTCTGCCGACAGCAAGCTTCTTCCGATTCCCTTCTTTTTTTTTGCTACAGTTGTATCTACCAAGTGCGGGTCGGGTTCTTCCGGTTCCCTATTTTCGTGAGCTACGGTTGTATCCTCGTTGACTACATCTTGCTGCTGGGTTCTTTATCACCTGGGTTTAGTTTTGTATTATTTTCTGGATTTGGGTTTAATTGAAATGTTCTTAGTTTCGTGGGTTTCTGGGTTGGTGTTTGATATACGAGAAATTGAAAAGCAATAAAACGCACAATCAAATAGTATAGTGAATAAGTAGGGTTTCGAATTGAGGGTTGAACACGAAATTAAGGCAAGTAATTATGCGAAGTGAGAAAATTAAAGATTTATAAGGTTGTAAAAGTTTGTAAGTAAATAAACAAGATCGAAAATGCAAATAAAAGAGTTGTAAATTCGATGGGGACAAATGAACACGATACCCTATAGATAGCTACATATGGCAAGATTGTAGTTTTTATGAAGCTCTAACTAGTACCCAGAGTTTTCTAATGCATCTTCCTAACGCTTTCATTCACCAGAAAGATAAAACTAAGATAAAGAAGGCCTAAGTTACCAATTAACGCTTTCACTCATTAATTGGACTTAGAACTAACCTAATCCGAATTATGAAGATTTCCTAACGGGTTATTCTTGTGATATTAAGACTTCTCGTTAATACATAAGAACATGTTAATTAGTTTTTCCATCAATTCGAGTGCCTCTCGGTCCACTCCCATCAATTCTAATCATAACCTAAGTGATCAAGTTAGGTTAAGTATTAAGTTCATCAATCAACAACTAATACGCAAGATGTTTGAACCACAAATCAACGTAGGCAATCAATCACATATTAGGGCATCGCACTCTAGAGAAATCTACTCGCTAGGCATATTCATGAAGCACAATAGGTTAATGAAGATCATAACGACAATTAACATAAGAGAGAGATAGTAGAAGCTTAGTCATTATGATAAAGCCTTGCCAATCTTCCCGTAGTTAACTGGAATTGTGTCCTTCAATTAATCTCCAGAGTAGGTCTCCAAAGGTCGCAGTAAAAAGTACCTCTAAAACCTAAAAGACTATGGCTTTATATAGCCAAGCCAACTAACTAGAAAGTAGGAAAGCCTAGGAGAGTTTACCTAAACTAGAAGTTCTTGGGCCAATAACAAGTGGCCACATATAAGAAAATAACGTGAACATCACATTCTAAGGCAAAAACAAAGGGCCCAAAGTCATAGAATCTGAAAGAGGGTGAAAACCCAACTAAAAAGGAAGTCCCGAGTTGGCAGCTTCGCAGGGCCTAGCGACCGCTATGTACCTAGCGGCCGCTAGTGGTCAAAATTTTGCACCTACTGCCAGACCCCCTAGCATTCGCTAAGGGCCTAGCGTCCGCTAGGGCGGGTGAAATCCTTCTCCTTTCTTCTCGTCCTTGCTTCGAGTATCTACATAAACATATAACAAACAGTAGAAGTCCATCCCAAGATGCAAACACATAAAACCGACAAAAGACTCAATTAGACACAACAAAACCAAACAAAAACACGATTAAATACTTACAAAATACATAACAAAATACGAGCACTTACACGCTCATCAATGTTGAGTTATTGGGTTGGTTTGACTGGAGTTCTTGGGTTAGTTTAATTTGGTTGATGTTCTTGGTTGTATTCTTGGATTCTTGTTAGTTTGATCTTGTTTCTAGGTTAGTTTGAATGAGTTTTTGTTTTTGCTAGAGGTTGCAAATGAATTTTTTTTTGTTTAAGGATAATTTGGTCATTTCTTGGCAAAAAAAGAAAAAAAGGCCACTGACGTCAGCCAGGGACCCGAGACCAATATTTTTTTCGAAAAACAGGGATGGCTAAATAATTTTTAAAAAAGCAGGGACTCTAGAGTTAATTTTACTATAGATCAGGGACCTAATGGTAATTTACCCTTTATTAAATTACCCCTAAAAGGATCTATTAAATTCATTTACATTCCATTTTTGGAAAAATTTTATATGGATTTTAGATTTATAAGTTAACCAAAAAATTTCGAATTCAACAACTTACAATAGAACACTTATGAAGAAAATTTTATCATTATTCAAAAAATTATACTCAAATATTTATTAAAATCACATAGCAATACTGGTATGTGTCATTTCACATGCCGCATGCTAGATGTATTTTGTAGAGGATATAGTGGCCGCTAAGAGGCTACCACTCGCTAGGGAGAGTAACAGAATGTACATGAGCTGATTATCTAGCAGTCACCAGCCCCGTTTGACACAGCCTTAAAATTTTTCTATTTTGATTGTTTAGGACTCTCTAGCGAGATTAGGATTGATCCTACTATATAAACCCATGTGTGGCAAAAGAAAAAAAAATCTAGTGAAAAATCATGGCTTAGTAGCACCCCGAGACGTAGTCATTTTGACGAACTGTATCACCAAATATCGTTGTCTTTCTGTTCTTTCGTTTCATTTGATTTCTCGCATTACTGCATTTCAAATCCCTACAAAGATGGAGGTTTATGGAGTTAAGGTCTCATTATAATCTGATAGTTAAGAGAATTTTAAGAGAGAACTTGGAAAGTTAAGAGTGTTTTAGGAGAGAACTTGGAATGTTTAAGATGATGTAAGAGGTAGAGAAAGTTGGGGTTTTTTGAAAATTATAAAAAAAATTGCGATGATTTTGATTATTTTTGTCTTACCATGTCATCATCATAGTCTTGTAACATGGCATGATGCTACTTGGACATGGAAAGCTGACGTGTCAAATGCACATGGTCCGGACAGTTTAAGAAGTTGCCGAGAAACATATACGGATAATTTTTTGAAACCACGGGGCCAAATTTTGAATTTTAAACATAAGTCCTAAAGGCGAATCGACATTAGCATGGGGTATTTTTTTTTTTTAAGGACAAAGCTAGAACTTCATTAATTAGATATGGTAATCATACAAAAAGAGCTCCTTGAGCACACTGGGAGGACTGTGTATAATGTCCTCCAAAAGGATAGGTAAAAGCATAGCCTTGGCAAGCCAATCCGCTACCTGATTGGCTTCCCAAGGGATGTACAAAAGGTTACATAGAGATAAACTCAAACGTGTTAGTTGGATGCCTAAAGATTGGAGTTCAATTTGCCACTCGATGGATGATGATTTGTTGGTGAGGAAGTCCACTACCACCTTGCAGTCTAATTCAATGATGTACTTATTGAGGTGATGGTGCTGCTTGATGAACAAAACAGCCTCACAAATCACCATAAGTTCAGCCTCCACTGCTGATGAAGACGTAATGATCTGGTTTCTGGTGAATGTGATCTTGGTTACGTACCACCAGAGCAATACCTGCTACAGAATCGGAAGTCTGCCAAGCAGCATCAACGTTCATCTGATTTCTCGCGACTGTGGTGCTTTGTACAGGATCATATCCCCTCAAGCTTGTGAACTCCTACCACTTCTGGGATCAGGATTGGTACCTTGGAAGAGATGTTCATTCCGTGTTAACCATAATTGTCAGCAACCAAAAGCAAATTGCTGGATCAGCTCATGTATATCTGCTTCCTCGAGAGATTTAATCAATGATTGCAGCCACATTCTGAGGTTAGCAGAGCCCGCGGTACAAGGCACATGTGCTAATGAAGATGCAAACCATGTTCCACATCTTCATCAGCCGCCTGGCAAATTTTGCAGGTTTGGTCAGTTAGGATCTGTCTGCTCTGCAGATTGCAAGCTGTTGGTAGAGCATTTTGTGCTGCTCTCCAAAGAAAAGACCTTATCTTAGGGCAAATATTAACTACCACGGAGTAGTTAACTACACTTTCCCCAAATATTTTACATTTAGATCTTTTTATTCGAGAATTTTTCTTAAATGGATAAAAATTTGCATATTCTTGAAATATATAAAAATGTACATATATCCTCGCAATGGATCATATACCAGTGACCAAACTGATTGAGACAAAAAAAAAGGATTACATAATCTTATAAATAGTCGCTGATAGGCTATGTGTGATAAAATGAAAATCTTCTAGTGGTATACCCTGGAGTTTCTTTGACGAAAAACATCAATTTTCCCTTTGCTTTCGGGCTAGAACATTAATTAATTGCCGACCTTAGTTTAGCTTACAAATAAATCGGTTCAATAGAAATTCTTCAATACTCGGCGGTGTTTGCTTCCTGAAAATATGAACACGAAATTAAGAAACCATTTCAAGAAAAAAAATTTTTGTTTCAACCCGAAAAATATCAAATTCCTTTTGTAAACACTTGTAATAATATGGCCTCAAGACATCAATAATATTCAAGCTGCATATTTTACATCCTAGAGTAGAACCAAGAAATGCACCTAGCAGAAACCAACCACGGCCTTCACTCGTTACTGCTTTCCCCGGAGGAATCCTCATCAGCTTGGACAGATGCAACACTGGAATTGCATTTCACAGAAAACAAACACCATATCAGACAGAAACTATTTCGATACGAACGTACCTGACTCGAAATTAGTCGCTACTTAACGAAAATTTCATCTTACGTGCAATTCTGTGGGACTCTCCAACCCACATCAGAGGATTTCCTCAAACTCGGCTCCAACGCCATGAAGTCCTTCCAATCTTGGAGCAAGATCCTAAGATCATGAAGCTTGGTGTCCAAACCTAAGCAGCAATTGGCATGCATGGTGCAGACCAAATTGAGGTCCTTGCTTGGCTCACAAAACCCACCAAAATAAGCAGTGTCCAGAAACCTCATGTCCAGCCCAAGCCCGCCTACGAAATCATCCGTCTTGATTATATTGAAGACGTCCTGCTCTTTGTACCCAGGGAATTGCTCCCTCTGAGAGTACCAGTACGTGTACAGCTCTATCGTCCGGTTATTCGACATTACGAATTGGAACCCGGTGTTGGGTAAGTTGAGCCAGACATCGTCCGATTCGCCCCCGTATTGGTCGCAGGAGACTTGGATGTCTGCATTTGGGTAGAACCTTGGGAAAGGGTCTCTCAACCACATGACATCTGCATCCTGCACAAAGTTCAGCAACCCGGGTTAAACCTGAATTATTCGACTCGATTTGCCTTCAGACAGCGCGTAGATTACCGTGAAAACAAAGTTGTATCCCATCTCGAGAACAGACCGCAGGAAATCGATCCTCTTCCAGGCGATCTTAAGGAAGGTAGGGCTCATGTAATAGGCCTCGCCCCGGGTTTCGTCGATTCCCTCGGTGTAAAGGGCGAAGCAGTAGGAATGCACTTGCAAGCACCGGTTATATGCCTTCTCGTCCAAGGCAACGACCACCAAGTGCTTCAGGAGCTTGGCAGTGCCGTCACCTACACGGAGGCTCTCCAGGAACAGATCGACTACCGAATCCGGCGCGGCCCACGCCTCGTTCGAGATCGTCAGTATGACTGTCCTGTCAGTCGTCGCCGCGGCATTCAGTATCTTCTCCAGCTTCTGCTCGTCCCCGATTGACTGCAATAACACAAAATGTTGACTCTGTTACCGTTTCGTTAAAACTCTGGTATTCATAATTGAACATGAAAATTCGATGAGGAAATTCGGAGAGGGAGAGACCGTATGATGATCAAGGCGCGACGAGGAGAGGAAGCCGACGGCGAAGTAGAGCAGCAACAACAGGGCGGTGACGGTGGCGAACAGGACTAGGCCGCGAGTTACGTTCCCGTAAGACTCGGGGAAGAAGTCTAGGTTGATCCTCTTCCTGTTCTTGAATCTCCGGAAACATGGCACCGAGACAGATGCTAGTGACTCTGGAAATAATGTCGGAGACATTGGATCTCAATGTTGCACTTCTTTTGTGACATTAAGGATGCACCAGTCTTTTTGACTTGCTTCTTGTCTTCTACATTAATTAAACGGTAATAGGTTAGAATTAATTTCAGGTTTTAAGTTCCGAAACCTTGCATTAAATATCTCTAGGTTACATTTTGAGCGGTTACAGTTTAACTAAACTTTATGAGATCATATTCGAGAATAAATTGTGTTAAAATTTTGATAAGAATATGTTGTGTTATCTTTTATTAATCTGAGGCAACTTAAGTGTAGATTTTTTGGCCAGAAATCGGTCGAACTGCGAATCGGATATCTAGTCGTATCAAGTTTGGGGGTTGGTACACCCACTTTGTGAACCTCCGAAAATTTGGTCGAACTCAAATTTTTTGACTCAAACTGTTTGGTATGACCGAATTTTGTCTGAAATCAACACAAAATTATATAAAAAATTGCAACTTGATTTCCCAAAATAAACCAAATTAAGTGGACCGGAGATCAAATAAATTGATCGGGATATGAATTTTGATACCCATGTTTAAATTATTTAGTCATTATTTTAATATATATATATATATATATATATATATGATCTGACCGATGATTCGATCGGTTGAACTAGTGGACGGAATTTTTCCCGGATCACCCTCGGAACGTTTTTTAAAACTCGATTTCCTAGAAATTGGTCGAGGCCCGACAAAAATCCGAGCCCAAAACGCACCACCAAAGCAAGAAATCGACAAAAACCCCACTACGCCGGGGGCAGGTTCCTTCTCCAGAAAGCCCCAGGAAAATGGCCTCCTCCGGCGCCGGCTCGCCGACGAAACAAGAACAGCTCGGAGAAGGGGAGGAGAAATTGGATGTGGAAAAGGAGGAGAGAGTAGTAGAGGAAGGGAAAGAGATGAAGGCGTGGGAGCAACACGCGGGGGTGATTAAGATGCCGCGGTTCGACTACAACGCCCCTTCCTCCCTCCTCCTCCGATCCCACTCCGCCTTCCTCGTCACTTGCTCTATTAGTGCGTGCGTTTCACCCTCCCCCCAACCCGACGCCGTTTTAGTCTTTCCTTTCCACAAACGCAACTTATCATTTAATCGACTGTTTTGTTTCAGAGCGCGAGAAGAGTGCTACCAAAGAGGCCATCACAATCCTTGACAAGGTACTGAGATTCTCGCATTTCGCACATGATTCGTTTAGGGGTTTCGGTGACTGATTCAATGCCGTGTCTGTCTGGGATGTTCTGCAGTGCATCGGGTCCTACAGGGACAGCACTGTCTCCCAAGTTGAAGATTCCGGTGAGAATGAAAGCTGTAAGAGGAGAAAAGTTTCGGGATGCGATGAGGTGAAAGGTACATTCTTTTGTCGGGGTTAGGTTTTCTTATAATTGGGGCGTCGGCTTAAGTGCACGGTTCTTTTTGTTTTCGTTGGAGTTGCAGATGGAGCTGGAGATGGATGTTTGGATCTTTCGCTGGTCAAGTTGACGAGAAGTGGATTGGTCCTTCTCGCGTTTCTCAAAGAGAGTTCCTTGGATACAGTAGATGTCGTCACCAATGTGTTCCGGAACCTGGAAACCAGAAGTCTCAGCGTGCCTGCGTAAGTTCTCGTCTCTATATTCTAGAATGTCTTTTGGCTTGTTCATCCTATCATTTCACAACAGGGACTGCTCCTGATTGACAAGCAGAGCTTAGATGTTTGTAGATCTGCACAATTTTAATAGCTTTGAGTTAGATCAGGCATGCTTTGTTTTTAAACAAAGGCTCTGCATAAAACTGTCACGTATAATCCATTAATCTGTTCTGCTTAAATTTCACTTACTAGAACAACGACGCACCATCTAATTCAATCAGTTGCATGTTTGATAGCATTTCTGTTCAGTTCTTATACTTTTTGTTGTATTTGTTTGTTAACTTTTATTTCATTTCCTTGGTGCTTTAATTTTTCTGGATCTCAAGTGAATTGGTCATTTCGATGGTACAGTTGGTGTCATCGCATTTTCCCCGTCCAAGCTACTTGCTGCCTAAACGAGGAGGATCTGAGAGCAACTGTATCAAAACTTGTAGATCACTTCATGACAAAATATCATAGCAACAATAAAAAGCCAGTGAAGGTACGTTCAATGGTGTGGTCCTTTGCACAGCATATGTATTTCAGGGTCTGTATTCTCTTAAAGACACAGCAAACCAAAGACTCCAGTAAAAATCATGTATTTCCATTTACATTTAGAAGGAAAAGTTTGCATCAAGCTATAGCTGGTTTAGAAAAGTTTGCACCAAAGTCAGTGAACAGTTTCCATTTACATGTGAGGCACTCTTAGTTAAGCTGTCACTAACGAGCTTGGTTTGCAGTTTGCCATTAGCTACAGCCGGAGGGGATTAGAAGAGTCCCAGACTAAGATGATTCCCAGTGATGGCAAGAAGGACGCGGAGCTTTGTCCTTTATTGGACCGGACCAAATGCTTCAACACCGTGGCTGCTGCAGTTAAAGATGCTGTACCAGATTCATCAGTCGATCTCAAATCTCCCGAGGCAAGAGAAATCACCTGGTGCCTTTGTCATTCATGATTTACTTGATACCTTGTGTTTTCCCTTGTTTCTCATTATGATGACTTGTTACTGCAGCTCTCTATCTTTGTTGAGCTGCTGCCGCTATCCGGTATACCGGTTGGCTCATTTGTCGCAGCTGTGTCCATCCTTCCTCAGAACCTTGTTAACGTCAAACCCCGACTGTGTGTTAAGCCTCTGGCATTTGAGGCCAATGTTAAAAGAGGAAAGAACTAAATTGTGGGTTTTTAAGCCCCATCAACAATAGGTATTCGAGATCAACCTGAGTTCTACTCCGGCTTCTCTTTTAAATTCGTACTAGAACTGTTAAATTTGTTATTTATATTTTGAACTTTTTCAAGCAATGATCAAATTTTACGTGTCCAGCGAGAAATCTCTATCGTCATTTGTCTTGAATCATATGAATTAACTTAATGCGGATAAACAAAAAAGAGATAAACAAAGAAAAACACTACAGGTGGTCATCAAGAGACAAATTAACATCAAAACTAGGCTAAACATTGAAACAAAAAGTAGTAGAGGTCCTTAATTCCTATTGATCAAGTAACTTCAGGAACCACAAAGAGCAATGGACAAGTCCAAGTTAAGATTAATGGAAGAAGAAGGCCGAGAAGCAGAAGAGGGGGAATAGCGTTTGGTAATAAAGTTGGGCCTAGTCGAAGAATATGATGACGAGAATGCTTCGGTGCTGATCTCACTAGCCGATGAAGCAGCAGCGGCAGCAGCAGCATTACTTCTCTGTGAAGAATATTGATGTGGCAGGGAGAGTGACAGGGACAACTCACAGCCACCACCTCCACCATTTTCTTCTTCTTCCTGCAACAACAAGAATTATACCGTCATTTATCTTCGTATTCAACTCAAAATCGTTACATGATAAAGACTGTTTGGAAATTCGGGGACCTGAAAATTAAATAGGAGACAAGAAGGACTTGCCATTTGCGTGAAACTCGGTTAAAAATCAAACAAGAATTGACATCTTAGAGAATTAAGTTTTGAATTGTCAATTGTGTAGGGAAATAATAAATGGGGCTCTAAAATCAATCAACTTGGACAGTGCTAGCTCAATAAGTGTTACATAGGACATGGTAGATTTCCACACAATAAAGGAGCTTTAAATTTACCAAAACAATAGGGGTCCCAATCTAGGACAATATATCACATTGGACCACAGAATGTTAAAAGGGTTTGATTTATTTTCCAAGGGGAGACCAATTCCATCATTTTCAAGATCAGGAAAAAGCGACCAACGATGCAGAAATTATTCAATTAAATTATTTTAAAAAATGGTATGGGTTATGGAAATTGAAAATGAAATTACATGTAAAGGTCGGGGAATGTTTTTTCTTTGGGCCGTGTCCGTGAGAGAGAATTGCGAGATTTTCTTTTTTATCTTTTCCCGAACTGAAAATGACTAGAGATGGATTCAAGTATTAGCTTTAACAATTCTAGAACGAAAAAACAACCGGCTTTACACGACGTTTTTTTTGGAAAATGCAGGCGACAACTCAAATAAATAAACCAAAAGGCAGAAAAAAGATAGATAAATGCTTGTTTCACGTGCACTGACTTGAAAAGGTGAAACATTCAGCTAGCTAGAAATTCGTTTAACCATTCTTCAAAAAAAAATTCTTTTAACCTATGTACTTATGTCGAGAAGTGTCGAAACATATTAGAAAGAAAGACAAAAGCATACAGTAACAATAGGTAACTGGTCCATCCATATTGTAATAAATGTGGGATTCAACATTTTCTACTTAATTTGTGGGTGGAAACAAAATTTACGGTCGAGAGAATACAAAGAAAATGGATTTCAGGTCCACACTTCAAAATTCAAGAGATGCATATACGCCCACGATTTCAAATATTTGACCGTATCTACAGATAAATGTATTGTAGATAAAAACGGAGGTAAAATTGAGATCACTGCCGGTAAAAGCAATGTCCGAAGCAATTTTAACAGAAGGGCAGTGAATGACAATACCAAAGATAAATATTAAAAAAATGCTTAAAAATTGTAGATAAACTAGTAATGACGTAAGTTGACCTATGAACAAGATACATCGATACTCCAAGCAACCAAATCCCAATGGCGTTAAGATTTAATCAGCTCTTGTCTCTAGAACCCACAGGAAGAGTTGAGTAAAAGTTAAAACAATGCAGGTAATTTAATACAAACACCAAAATCACACTCAAGTGCAGGGCTAGGATTTACAAATTACTTTTAACTTTTTACGGTAACAGAAAAGTTCCCATCTAACAGAAAATGAGCAACAGGATTGGACATTTGAACTCATTATTAACCTGCCTGGTTAGGGAAAATTTACACTATAACTCATTATTAACCTGCCTGGTTAGGGAAAATTTACACTATAATTATGATTCAAGCATTTCTTAGATTTACGATAGATCGTACGAATTTTATGGTGCAACATAATTTCAATGTGAGGAAGGCTTTTATTAATGTGTACCTTAACCAAATCCGGGTTCATGGCAGAATCAAGCCGGCAAAGATCCAACGGCGGAGAACAACTCGGAAGGGGTAGATCATGCGGCTTAAAATGAGTTTCACGATCCCAAATGTTGTTATACTTGTAGCCATCCTTTATTCCCTTATAATCATCAAAAGCGTACGGCTTTGAAACTGTCTCGTATGCCAAGCTTTGCAGATTCTGAGCGTCATCAGAGATAGAAGTACTCCTCGGTTCGATTCTCGCTCTGGGTTCGACAAGATTTGTCAAAACAAAAAGCCAACCAAAAATAACACAAATCAATACATAGTATAACCAAGTTCGAACTCACGAGATACATCAACGTTTACTTAACCGACTAGTCCAGATTGAAGTCAGATATTTTCTTTTTTTGCTCCTTTTTGTCTCACTAGGGTACTGGCTACAAAGCTCGTTGCTACATAGCTTTTAGACAGAGACCATCCATCTATCCCCATTTTTTATTTTGGACTTTGGGTATTTGGGAAAGGTATATTAATAAGCTGACCTTTTTGAAGATAGTAGAGGCACACGGTACATGAAGCGAGAAGAATCTGATTCTTTCATTGGATTCATCAGTTTTACTTCTTCCATTGGGCCATCATCATTCTCTTCAAAAGATTGTCTCCTTTCCTGGTTGGAGCTCCTGTCTACAAAACCCGAAAAAAAATTATCCCATAATTAGCTTTAGTAAATAAAAGGATAAATTCAAGACACTTTTTCTTGAAAATGTTTAAGCTTTTTGTTAGTATCTTATATCGACTAATCTAGCTTCGAACAGATATAATCATTGAATTCTCTAATTGCTTAACCTTCTTCAGTTTACTTCTCCTCTATCCAGTTTGTACATGCAAAAGTGTGAAATTCTGACAAAGAGACAATACCAATGGGTCAATGATGCATTTATTGTTATATCATGGAATTTAGAGGGAACCAGAAGATCAAATATGGGGGATATGCTAATATTGGAATGTTTGAAAGGGTCCAGGGTCTCATTCTGTTACCAATTTTTTTGGTAATAAACCTGTACAGAATGAAAGAATTTTAATGGAGGAGGAGCTAGTACTTCATAATAAATGAGATGAGGCAACCAAAAAAAATCCATCTTTTCCCCAATTACATGTTTACATGTTAAGAGGATAAAAAATGACAACGGATGAAAAGAATAATGCAGGCTGTTGATCTAACTTCCATAAATATACTCTTAAATTCAATAGAAAAAATTAATATCTAAAAAATTATATAGGGTTTTTTTTTGGGGTGGGAAAAAATGATATAGAGTATAAATCTTTAGATAATTACCTGGTCGACCCAAGTCACTTCTCATGCTTCTATACATCTGTCTCAAAGAAGAGCCATCCAAGTTAGGATTATGAGCATATAATTAACTAAAATAAGAAATATGTGCATGGAGATGAGTTTAAAAAGAGGAAAAATTTTAAACCTGGAGGTGGCTCTTGACATGGGAGATGGTTAGTCCTTTCACATCCATGAACTGAAGAACCAACTTCGGTGTTGCCTCTACAGAAGTATTTAGTTAATTACAATTAGTACAACCAAAGACACAAAGAAGAGAATATAGAGTCCGACAATTTTTGACTTTAAATACGAGAGGAGGTTTGACAGGATCTTACTATCTTGGCCACCAAGTCTTTCAATGGCATGAACAAAGCAGTGGTGGAGCTCAGGCGTCCATCTCAGACGAGGCACCTTCGATCTCACATATTGCCTCACCGACCCACTCCTTCCACAACTACTCATTATTTCCCTAATGAAACCCTCCCTTAAAGGGAAACCCTTTTGGTGATTTAAGGGAATGAAGGGTTTTAATAAATTGATACTTGTGTTTAGTTACTTATTTAATGAGAGAGAGAGAGAGAGAGAGAGAGGGAGATCACGAGAAAGGGAAAAGACGAAGCTGTAAATTCCTCAAGGAAGACAGATAAACACCTGCTTGCTTCTGCTTCTCCTCTGCTATTCCTTTGAGAGAGAATGAAGAGAGAGAGCTAAAGGGTGGAAATAAATAATATTTATAATATGGTGATAAAATAATAATAATAATAATAAAGTGAGGAAAGAGAAGGGAATTAAGAGAAGTTTCTTTCTCTCTATAGTATCTCTCTCCTTAGGGAATGATTACCCCTATTGCCAAATCCACGCTTACGCTTTTATTAATAGTACTACTCTTATTATAAAATATTATATTTGAAAATTACCAGCCACCTGCCTTCCTTTGACCTCGGCTTTTTTATTTGTTTATTATTATTATTATTATCATCATCTTCTTCTTTTTGTTTCAATCTCACTTTGTCCCCATGAAATTATTAATTATTAATTTCTATCCCATGAAATGCCAACGTCGTCATGATCACAAAAACCCTCCCATGAAAGGATTTTTGTTTTCTTCTGATATTTTTTTTATAATTTTGATTTCCCTTGTTTGACTGTCCCATTTCAGTAGTGAGTCACATGCTAAATTAAGTTGGCGAATGGTGAAAGATTGTTGCGGGTCCGTAGAGAATTTGGACCGAATTTATTTTATAAGGCTTGAGATTAGGAATAAAAAGAGATTTATCCGTTGTAGCTAACCAAATTACCTAATTTAAATTAGTATTTGTACCAATTTTATGTGCAATATGTTTACATAGTTAAAAATGAATTCGTTTTACTACATTCTATTTCGTAATCACATTTACGATATTTTGTGAAAATTTTCATACTACGCGATGGTTGAGTTGGAAAAAAAGTGTATGAGGACATAGGTATTTCTATTTCAATAATTATTAGAAATTTTTGTGTGCGGAATCATCTGTCCTAAAGGGTTTCTGATTCAGTAGAGACTACATAAAAGATGTCCAAACGGAGGGAACTAAATTTTGGCCGTCAAATTTGATTGTTTTTAAATCTGATGGTCAATAACCTATCAGGTGATATTGATTTGCATATGAAGTGATATTGATTTGCATGAGACTGGTTTGCATATAAAATAATATTGATTTGCATATGAAGTGATATTGGTTTGTATATGTAATGATATTGGTTTGTGTCAGTCCTTATCGGTGGGGACAAGGCTTATCCCCACTGAATCCGACCCCGTCTTAAAGCGTGGAAACACTCTTGGTACAACCACACGCATGTTAATATTTAGGATAAATTACTCTCAAGTCCCTGAAAGTTTGACGAATTCACTAGCAGTGTCCTTACTTTTTCGAAACCCATTTTTTTGTCCTCCAAGTTTTGTAAAATAGAACTCGTAGGTCCCAAACTCCGATACCGAAAAATAGTTCCGGTGAAATTTCACCTGCAAGGACCAAATTACCCCCAATTAAAAAAAAATTCTTCAACCTTAGAACACCAAGAACACCAAGATTAGGCTGAAGAACACCCAATTAAAATTTAAAAGAATCAAATTAAACAACAAAAAATATAACACTAAGAATATCAAATTAAACAACTAAGAACATAACATTAAGAACCCTGATTTCAATTGGTGCATCTTCGTCCCTCGTCTCCATCATCTGTCTTCTCGTCGGAGCTCAAGGCCATGAAACTGAGCACAGTGGTTGTGGGCGGTGATGTGGCTACGGGCAATGAGGTTGTAGACCTCGTCGGGGAGGATAGTGTCGAGCCAGTGGCGGAGGGAGGAGGCAGCGTTAAGAGCAATCGAAGTAGTCCAATTTTTGAGCTACGCGAAGTATGCCTTTAGAAGCAGCAACGGCAAGGAGAACAGCCAGTCGGCGACAACGCTGGGGAAGGAGGCCTTGGAGCTGTCCTTGGAAATGGCGAACTCGAACTTGGCGCGCGTCCCTTACCAAAAAATTACTCAATTTGGGATGAACCCAACTGAAATTGCTCCTCATCGTTGACTGATAACGGCGGCCACCGCTCCTCGTCGTCGGTCTCTCTTCTTGGGGTTCATTTCTGGGCTAAAGAGGGGAATAATTCAACTGTTTTTTGAGACTAAGATGACCTAGAGCGGCTGGAGCACTTGGGCTTCGATTTTTTTTTTTGGGTGTATGTATAATTAATTGAATGTGGTTTGGTGTTTAGTTAAATGGATTTTTTTATATTTTAAATTGGGGTGTTCTTGAGTGTGTTAATTGATTGGAAAAATTAAACTCCAGGAAGAGTTCTATTTTACAAAACTTGGAGGATGAAAGAAGGATTTTAAAAAAGTAAGAACCCTACTGATAATTTTGTCAAACTCCAGGAACATGAGAACAATTTACCCTAATATTTATCCTTGGAAAAATTACTCTAAAGTCCCTCGACTTTGCTTAAATATACTAAAAAATTTTCCCTCTTTGAAAAATAATCTTGTTGTCCTTCTAATTTATTTTTATTATACTTTCGGGTCCCTGGAGCACGTTTGTAACTCTTTTTTTATTTTTGTTGATAAAATAACCTAAATACTCTTAGAATAAAAAATAAAAAATAGCTAATATCATCTCTTCTTCTTCCTCCTCCTCCTCCTAAAAACCCTTAAAAAGAATCTGCAAGCAACTCTCCAACTATTTTTGCCTGCGAATCTGCAAGCAACTCTTCTCAGATCTTCAAGAAACTCTTAATTAATTAATCATCTATCTTCAACCCAGAATTAACAAGCAACAAGCACCGAATTGGAATAAATTTTTTAAGCCCCTACGAAGGCACACCAAAAAAAGAAATCAAGTTCATCCCCGACCCTAATCCGTCAAGCACTTGAGGCGGCTATTTCAATTGGATTTTGAAGTCCAATTGAAGCTCCCGGCGAACTCTTCTTGGGGATGAGAGCGGAGAAATTGGGTCTGGCCGGGGCGTCGCCGAGGGGAGGGGTGAACTGAAGGTCGAGCGGCAGCAAGGGAGAGGTCAGATCTGGCCGGGGTGTCGCTTAGGGGAGGGGTGAACCGAAGGTCGAGCGGCGGGAAGGGAGAGGTCGGGTTTGGCTGGGGCGTCGCCGAGTCAACTCTCAGGGTTGTCATTTTCCATCAGTCGGCGACAGAAAGGGATAGGGTCAACCTCAATCTGTCCGCCTCACCTTCCGGAGCTCTACCGACCAGTCCTTGGCTTTGTGTCGAACACAGTGGCCGGTGGGAAAGCAAGAGGATAAAATTGGAGACGAAAAATCGGACACCTTCAACTCTTCTTCCCCCTCCGCCCAGTGGAGTGCTTGGAATTGTGATCTGATTTTCGGATCTGGATTCGGGGATGTGTGTAGTTTAGTGTTAAACTGGCGTTGGTGATTTTGTCCTGGGTTAGGTTAATCGAAGAGATGAAGTTTGTTGATGATGACGCCAGATATGTTTGGTCAACGAAGAAGAAAAAGTGATGTCAGAATTTTTTTTTATTTTTTGTTTTAAGAATATTTTTATCATTTCAATGACAAAACATAGAAAAAATTAATTTAAAGATTTGAAAGTATAATAAAATCAAACAAGAAAAATTTTAACGTGTATTTTATAAATAGGAAAGACTTTTAAGTATATTTAAATAAACACAATTTTCCCTTTGCATGGCCCTTGAAACTGGTCAAAGCGAAAAACCCTTTTTTGGGCCTAATAATAATGTTAATAGTGGTCAAAGTCAAAGTTTTTAGAGAATGTCAACTACGCAAGGTAAGAATATGATCACACACCGTCCATGGGTGGCCACCAGAAAAATCAACGGCGGTACACATTAGTACATTTGGTTGTGACAAGAATATAGTAATCGGGATCGTGATATGATATGATCGGATCAGCTTTCGTACGTAGGAATATATAGAGGATTATTTTTCAAAATAAATAAGAAATAACCAAGAATCATAGATTCACCCAGATATTCTAGATTAATTAAAAAATATCGAATTTATATTAATTAGCAAATACAATATTATTAATTATATTTTAAATAATTGTTGAAATAACTTAATTACATTTTAAATGACTCATCAAATTTTGAAAATAAATTAGTTGGCACATTTGGATATCCCAAGATCATACCGGGTAAAAGAAAAGTTAAGAAACTAATTTGCTAGGATCAAATTCACATTATCAAATCAATCACGTCTAGTAATTCTTGATAAGGTAAACCCTTTTTTATTCTTCTTGTACGAGGCTAGGGCTACGTATTTGTATTGAGTAGTATAGCTGAGCTTTGAGGTAGCTGTTGTAGAGGCGGTGCCAACTGTTGAAATATTCATGCTTGCACCATATGTTCTTAATTTCCAGTCGATATCGTTGAACGTAAACAAGAAAACTGCGATTTATCTTTACGACAAAGAGAAACAAAACAATCTTTTCTTTAGTTTAAATCTATAAAAATATAATAGTATTAAATATCTATTTTGATATTCTGTCATCGTTCAAATGTCATGTCTAACCCGTTAAATATCTAGATACAAAGTTATTTAAAATTATATAAGTTAACAATAAGCCATGCATTTATCTAGAAAATTTAATGATAAACCAAGTTAAACACTATCGCATTGGTAAAGTATTTTGAATTTAAATTTTGTGAATATGGTATTGTTAAACTTTGTTGAGAGTTTTGCAAGCATTTTTATAGATAATTGAAATTAGATTAGTCGATTTAATAATTTTTATAAAAAATATATATTTTGTTGTAGATTACTAGATAATTAGAAACTAATTTAAAATTAGGCTATCTCATCAAACGAAAGTAGGGTTTAGGACTGACCCAAAAAGATCAGAGAAATCCCCTCACTTAATACAGACTTCTTTTAAAAATCGTGACGAAACAAGACAAAACAAATCAAAGAACGGACTAATTGGCACAGGGTTTCGGGTCAAACTGATTAATTACTGATCCTGGAGGAGGTAAAAAAAACAAAAAACCATAATGTAAGATGTAAGGAGGATCGGCTTGAGAAGGGGGTAAAGGGTAATAATTAAAAGGCCCACAATCTAAAATTTCTCCAATGTGAGGCCAAAAAGACAAATTGCATTTACTAATATTAGGAGCTACCTTGGCTGCTACAAATCTCGTCTCTGGAGAATATCCCATTTTTTCTTCCTTCTTCCCTATCAGCACCTAAACCCAAAAGCCAAAGAGAATTATCATTTCCTTCCCCTGCCATGGAAGAGCCTTTTCTTTACTCCTCGGGATACGCGCACACTTAAGCACGAACACGTACGCGCGCCTGTTTCCCCTTATCTTAACATTTTTTTAGGGTAAGTTTTCACACAAGAATTATATACCCTATTAGATTTGAACATAAACATCTGTTAAATCTTTCTATACTTTATGACCTTTGATATCTTAATATATATAATATTAAGGGATAAGTTTATTTAAGTACCATATTTTACGAATTTTTAGTTAATTAACATATGGTTTCACATTTTTTATATTGGTGACGGATAAATTTGACATCCTTTCTAATAAATATTTTTTTTAGAATAAAAAAATCTTAGTCAACGTTGATTGTTTCTCATTTGACATTTCTTGGATATCCACGTCAGCGCTATATTATTTTTCTCTATTTTAATAGACACTTGGACACTGATGTAGAAAAGTTAAAAAATCTCAACTTAAATCACTAATCTTCCAAATCAACCAAAACCCATCTATTCTCCCAATTTCTTCAAATCTCTCAAATCTATAGGGGTAGGAGAGTCGGGATGGCAAAAGGGCCCAGGAACGGGATGTCGGGGTCGGGGTAGGAGTTGAGGAGTTGGGGTCAGACCAGAGTTTTTTATATTTAAAAAGATAGAAGAATTGGTAGATTTGAGAAATTAAATATTTAAGTGAAAAAAAATTAACCTTTTCAACGCCATAAACTCGAAATTTCAAATTCAGTTGAAATTTTAAAGAATCATCTTTATGCACTCTCGTGAAACACCGAATCAATAGTACATTATAGCCATCCTTAAAAAAAGTACATTATAGCCAATTTACAAGCAAGTTACCACTTACCAACACAAGCATTTCTCCCGGTTACAATTATTTTAGATCACAAAGATTATATTTGTTTTTTTTAATAAATAGAGTTGTTTGAGGGGCAAAATATATAGAGCTAGGTGTCGTTAGGCTTGGATTACAAGGAGCTTTTTTTTTGTTGTTTTTTTAGAAGGACTACAAGGAGCTACCAAGGGGGTAGAGCTGCAATGTGTTGTTCCAGGGGGGATATCAGCTGGGGGAATAGAATAGGCCTGTTAAGGTGCTGGCGTGTGATGTGATGGGGCCTCCTAGGGTGGCTTTAGCCACAGCCTCCCTCCCTAATTCTCTTTCTCCCATCAGCTACTTGATCCTCTTAAGGGGATGATCAGCTAGCTACGTTTGCAATCTAGCCATCAATCTGCCCGCGGTATTAAACTTGACTTGCCCGTTAATTCCCTAGCTTCCGTTACCGCTTGAACACAGCAGTATTAAAATATAGTTTGAGAAATTAAAAAAAAGGTTGATAATTTTGTTGCATCATTTCTCAGATAGAAGAGCGCCTATGATCGCGACTGATTGCAAAAGGAAAATAATCTGGATGCAAATGACCAAATTACTCTCAATCTAAAAAACACACATCGTACATATCGCACGAGGTTGCAGCCGCTAGCATTATCATAAAAATAATTTTGAGTTAATTATAATTTAGTTCTTTGTGTTATTGGTAGTCTATACAAAAGAACATGTAATTTGAAAATTCATTGAAAAAAACTACATTTAATTTTGGGCAAATTACTATCACATCCCTGACCTTTGGTCATCCTCCCCCTAGGGTCCCTGACTTTTAAAAAATGATTGTCCCGTCCCTAAGTTTTGATGATAATAGACTCTCGGGTCCCTGGTTGACGTCATCGACTTTTTTTAAATTTTTGGTTATAGAAATGACCAAAATATCCTTAAAAAAATAATAAAATCCATTCTTCAACCTTTGACCAAGAAACACCAATAACTAAAAAATAACCAAAAAATAAGATCAAACTAACAAACATAAATAACACAACCAAGAACATCAAGAACATAACTAAGATCAAACGACAAAATCAATACCATCGACCCCGACTAATTAAAACCCAGAAATTGTTAATCTAATTCCAAAAAACTCTTTAAAAAGAAATTCCAAAAAACTCAATACCAAAACCAAAATCAACCCCGACAACAAGAAACTGCTAAGTTGTTCTTCCCCTCCTCCTCGTCTTCCATTTCCAGCACCAAAAGGTATAGAATTAAAAAAATAATGGCATCGTTGCATCACCACCAACACAGAGCCCCCGACTTCTACACGTGTTTCATCTCCCCTGCTTAGAGAAGTTACAACCTCGTCTCCTGCCGGTGGGGCCATTCGGCATCATCTCGTAGCACCGTTAGTGGCCTGAAGCTCGAACAGAGGGGCTTCGGTTCCCGAGGAGCATCGAGCGAGACTCGATCAAGAGGTCTACTTTGTGAAGCAAAGGAGGCGGATGAGGAAGGAGAAGATGAGAGGCCACCTTCCGATATTAATCTCGTCGTTGTTCTTGCCGATTTTGCCTTCGAGGCTTATCCCGACTGCAAATTGAATTTAGGGTTTTTGATTTCTCGGTTCATTGGCCTCGCCGTGTCGTCGCAGAAATTGACCAAAGGGTTTCAATTTCTAGGTTCATCGACCTCATCTCACTTCGTTTTGGGCCTTGGATTCAATCGAAGTTAGGAATTTTGATTTCTGGGTTAATCGACCTCGTCGTGCCGTTGCAAATTGCCTTCGTTCTGGCAGTGAACCCGGGGTTAATCGAAGTTAGAGTTTTTAATTTGTCGGGGTCGATGTTATTGATTTTGTCATTTGATCTTAGTTGTGTTCGTGATGTTCTTGGTTGTATTCTTTATGTTGGTTAGTTTGATCTTATTTTTTGGTTGATTTTTAATTATTGGTATTTTTTGGTCAAAGGTTGAAGAATGTAAATTTTTTTATTTTTTGTTTAAGGATATTTTGGTCATTTTCATGACCAAAAATAAAAAAAGAGCCAATGACATCAGCCAGAGACCCGAGAGTCTATTATCATCAAAACTTAGGGACGGGACAATCATTTTCCAAAAGTCAAAGACCCTCGACAGAAAGTGACCAAAGATCAGGGACGTGGGAGTAATTTGCCCTTTAATCTCTGCAAGGTATCTTTTTGTAAACCTGAATGGGTTGACATTTTTTTCTTTTGCCCTGTGATTGTGATCCAACGACCGGTTGTCTGTTGATGTGTTCGAGTAACAATGCATAGTCACGTCCGTAAAATCAAGAATCCTAAAAAAGAGCCGATAAAGCAAACAAGGGGACGTCATATTTCACGTTCTCTCTGTACAAATCTCCAATCTTGCATGCGGAGTCAGATTCTTTTTACTAATTATAATTAAATTAATATAACAAAAAAGTATAATTAAAATTAAATAAATTACAAAAATAACTGTCTTGATATTTACAGGAGATGTAAATTATTAAATTTATTCTGTATAAATTATAATTATGTTTAGCTATTTAGGTTGTTTATTCACAATATATTTGGGGAAAGGAGTAACACTGGAACAGTGGGAAGGGAGACATTAAACAGCTCTTCTAAAAAAAAAAGAGACATTAAACAGCTTACGTGCCAGTTATATGCTTAGTCACTAGGTTGGCTGATTTTACAGCCTAGCCCTGTTAGTGCCACTTTGTCCAGAGACTTTTTTTAATGCTTCTTCCTCTTCATTTTTTTTTCACTTTGTTTTATTTTTAATTTCTTACCATCTTTAACTAGTTTTTAACTAGTTGCTAACTAGTTGTTTTATTAACTCAGAAAAAGAAAAAGTAAGAAGCTACTTTTTTCCTTTTTCCAGGTGCACCTTTCAAAAAAAAATTGAACAACGTTGGAATATAAACTGTTAAACATGTAAAATTGATATTTTAAAATAAATAATTGTGCAATTGAAACAAATAGAATGCGTGTGAATTTGCTAGGAGTTGGTGACCGGACCGACATAATTTTTGTTGTGAATTTGTCTTATTCAGAGTTATTACTTTCGAGTTTTTATTTACAAGGCAATTTGTCCATTTTGGTTCTTTACATTTATGAGTGTTGAACTTAAATGAATTCAAATCTGTCAATGGTACAGTATAATTTAATCCTTCGCATTTCGAAAGTGGCTTCCTTCTAAGTCTTGGACGTGAGGTACGGCATGGGAAATGAAATTAAATGAAAATAAACGAAGACAGAAGAGACGAAATCATGAGGTGCTATTCATTGAAAATGATGTTTCAAACGAGAATATTTGCAATGTCTTCAAAAAGGGGGCCAATGGATAAAACAATTTTCAATTTCAGGGACCAATCAGTATAATTATGGACATTGCAAAGCATTGAGGATATCAACCATGTACTTGTTTTCCTCACGGGTCGATACGTCCATGTCTCTCTAACCCATCTTAGCTGCCTACAAGCTTTAGGGGCGGCAACATAAGTTTCTGATTGAGGATACTCTTTCTCTGGTGTAATTTTGTCTTATTGATTTTACAATTTTTTGAAAGACGACGATTATGAGATTGTGAATTCCTATTCTTCCAAAGTATATTAATAAAACTAACTCATGTATGGTATGATGGATACGATGTCAGTCCTTAAGCATGAGATGGGAGGATCGAATCTCATGACCGTCTAAGATCCAAAATTGTGGAACCAATTTAAAACTCACCAAAAAAAAGTATATTAATAAAATTTTATTTCTAAAAAAATTAATTCCGGTTCAATTCTTGCACTTACATATGATTAAGTCCCTAGATTCATTTGTCAAGGTAGGAAACATAGTTAATAATAATCGTTATAAATTTGATCGTTAACCGAATCTTGATATGAATCACGATATTTTGATCGATAATCAAATCTTGATATAGATATCAAAATAAACGAGTATTTGAATTTGTATTTTTAGCATTTAGATCTCGATTCGAATTCAAATCCGAGTCTAAAATCATATGCGAACTTGATTAATTTTGGAACTAATCTCAGCGCAGAACATTTATTTCTTGATTAATAAATATATCGTTTTATTAATTGAACATTTAGAAGAAAGACAATATTTTGTTTGATGAGTAAAAAATTATTATTCAAAAAATATTTATACAAAAAGTACAATGAATCAATAATCTCCTACCCCAAATGTGCACTGAAATATTCGTGAATAACACCAAATATGTAATTAAGCATTAATCTCCTGTCCTACGAGATAGACAATATATATCTTAGAATGGTTATAACTAGGGAAGATTTTAATTACGAGGGGACAAAAATGGCCAGGAACCTGCAAAGGTGGTGAGATTGTACGAATTAGAAGAAGTAGGACCTCAGGTAAAAGATAAAAACATTTTTAATTTCCCCCCTGTGACAATATGATGATTACGGGTAAGAAAATGGCAGAGTGGAAGAAGGGAGAATGATGAAAATTCCTGCACATGTGGAATGATTTTATTTACTCTTGCAGAGAGACACAGCCATGGTGGAAGAAAACAAAAGCCAGAAAATAATAATATGGTATTTTTCTTCTTAAATTTTGGACAGAAACATCAAACATGGCTTTTTTATTTTTTTCACGTAAATAGCATTGTTTTCGAGACGGCAGTTCGACCGGTCGGACTGTGAAACGGAACCAAGAGCAGGTCAAAAAAACTAGGTACGTACGTTTACCTAACGAACCAGATGATTTTTGATCAAACTGGGCAGTTGGCTCAAATTTTTGACCCGAAAAATTTGGTTCGTTAAGTTTGACCAAAAATTAAACCTAACCAACTAACCTACCCATTCGGCCATTCCAATTTCGGGATTTCCAGCGCTCACCTTCCCCTTCTTCTGCCTTTTCCTCTTCACTTCGTCGAAAAGGAAATCCGAATCCCCGACAGTGCTCCAGCGACGAAGCCAATCCCCGACGTTCCAGAGTTCAGACGACCTCCTGTAATCTCTCTCCTCTCTCTCTCTCTCTCTCTCTTTAGATTCTGAGCTCTCTCTCTCCTATTCTCGTTTCAGGCAGCCTCCGAGCTCCGCTCCGGCCTCCCATTCAACGTCTGACCTCTCTCTCGCCTATTCTCATTTCAGGCAGCCACCGAACTCCGCTCCGACCTCCCATTCTGCGTCTGACCTCTCTCTCGCCTATTCTAGTTTCAGGCAGCCTCCGAGCTCCGCTCCGGCCTCCCATTCGGCGTCTGACCTCTCTCTTGCCATTCCGATCTCAGGTAAGTTCGCTCCGTACACCTTCTAGCTACTGCCATATTTTTTAGATTCGGAGCATCGAGTACACATTAATTCTGGGTGTGTTTGACTGTGATTGTCAGAGCGTCGAGTACATGTTTTATAGATTCTATATCGTGTTTGGTTGTGTCGTGTAGTATTTGCTTTTGACAGTGATCGTTGGAAGCATCGAGTACACGTTCTAGCTACTTCCAAGTTTTTTGTTCTTAGTTGTTGGAACTTTGACTGTGATTGTTGGAGTAACTTTAGGTTGGAATTATAATGAGTTTGTTTTTGATTGTTTTATTGATTGTTGATAGGTGATGGATATGTCTAATCCAGGAGCTACTTGTCCTGAATCTCAAGCCGAAACTCTGATACAATTAAGCGCCGCTCCAAATGTGAGAGTTAAGAAGGATGCGGCATGGGAATATGCAATTCTACAAGAAAGTTTGGGTAGGAAATCAATTCAATGCACCTTTTGTCAGAAAACTATTGCTGGTGGAGGAATCTATATGTTCAAGCAACATTTGATGGGAATTCGAGAAGATGTTGGGATATGCTAGAAGGTTCCAAATGATGTACGTGAAAAACTTATAAGTATAAATTCTGAGAATTCCAATAAGTTAAAAGAGAAGTCGGGAAGCTTTGAGACTCTCGATAGTGAGGAAGTTACAATGCCAACTCCTTCAAAGAAAGAGGTATTGATGCGAGTTTTCAACGGCTTTAAGCACGGTGTGAGTGATCATGCTCAACCAAGCATCAAAGTTGCATTGCAAAGTAAAGAAATGGTGCATGATTCTGATTTGTCTTGGGCAATGTGGTTTTATGATGCTGGAATTCCAATGAATGCTTTGAAATCACCTTATTTTCAAATAGCTATTAATAAGAGTATTGCAATGGGCCATGGATATAGACATCCGACATATCATGCTTTGCATGTTGGGTTGCTGAAAGATGCCAAAAAATTAGTGGAGTTGATTGTTGAGGATTATAGAAAAAACTGGAAGGATACAGGATGCACTATTATGACAGATGGTTGGACGGATACAAGGCAAAGGCTGTTGATCAACTTTTTGGTCTCTTGTCCGAAAGGAATTACATTTGTGAAGTCTGTTGATGCATCAGGTTTCGTTTCAGTTGCTACAACATTGTGCAACTTGTTTTCTGAAATAGTTGAGTGGGCGGGTGTTGACAATGTTGTTCAAATTGTGACTGATAATAGAGCTAACTATAAGGCAGCTGGTAGATTAGTATATGACCATTTTTTGGTCTCCGTGTGATGTACATTGCATCAACTTAATTTTGAAGGATATTTGTGAAATGCCGTTGATGAAAGTAACAGCTAATACAGCTTCTAAGATCACTGTCTTTGTGTACAATCACAAGATAACTTTGAATTGGTTGAGACAACATCCAGGTTGGAATGAGATTGTTAGACCCGGGGTTACACGATTTGCTACGATCTTTATTGCACTTCAAAGTTTGCATGACCACAAGTTTGACTTGGAAATTTTGGTTGTATCTCAAGATTATGTGAAATGTTTGAAGATGGCGAAGGGTGTAGAAGTGAAGCAAATTGTATTTGATTACAGGTTTTGGAACAATGCCTTAGTTGCTATGAAGTTGATGGCTTCATTGATGCGTCTATTGCGTATATGTGATAGTGATGATAAGCCTGTAATGGGATATGTGTATGAGGGTATGCGTAGGGAACGTAAAGCCATGAAGGATATCTTTTTGAACAGAAATAGTCTTTACAAGCCTTATACTGGTATCATCAAGGCTAGGTGGAGAGGCCTATTTTGTCACCCTATTCACATGATAGTATACCAATTGTATCCCGCTTTTCAATATGATCAAGCCACTTATTGCAAGAAGCAGATTGTTATCAAGGCTATGCTTGATTATGCATCACTGCAAAAGAAGATAGGTAAGATAGATGAAAAAAAGCTGTATCATTAAGTGGAGTACTTCAAAAATCGAAGACTACCATCTTTTGCACATGAAATGGCATTGGATATGGCGAAGTGTCTTAGTCCAGGTAATTACAACTTTGTTTTTGTAAATTTGGCAAATATAAAAATTGTTTCTACGTGCATCAATTATGAATATTATTTTGAATAGATGCATGGTGGAAGTCATTTGGAGGGAGTATACCAACTTTGCAAAGATTGGCAATCAGATTCCTCAGTCAAACAGCTTCTTCATCAGGTTGTGAGTGTAATTAGAGCACATTTGATTGGATTCATTCAAAAAAGAGAAACCAACTAGAGCATGAAAGACTTAATGCCTTAGTTTATATTCATTATAACTTACGCTTACATGACAGGTATGAATGCATTGACAAAGACTTAATAATGACTTGATGAGTACCTTATGTTATGACTAAGTAATATTTTAATATTTTAGGAAAAAATATTCACTACAGTCATATGATCCAGTTGATTATGAATCCATTGATAAGACAAAGTTTTGGATCACTGAGGAAGATCCGAAAGGAGATATTGGTCGAGAAGAATTAAAAAATATGCTAGAGGAAGCACCAATTTGTGTACAAGAGGAAAATACTGATATGGAAGTAGAATCGCTTCTAGCTACAGGTTTGTAACATCTTTCATATTGTGAGATTGAGACATTTGGTATGAATATCATCTTTGATCTTCCTAATTATGTCCAATATTTTGTGTAAAGATGATATTTTGGTGCCTCCTGTTCTTGGAACCGATTGGGAGAATGAAGATTGGCTAGCATCAGCATTACCATGAGAAGAACCACAGAATTTGAATATTTGACTATTGTGCATGTTAGCTTTCATATTTGGATTTAACTTTTAAGTACACTTTAAAGTTGAATTGAGACATTTGGTGTGATTGTTGCTTTGGATGTATGGATATTTGGTTTGATTTGATGTTATTTTTGATGAATAGATATTTGGTTTGATTTGATGATGTTTTGGATGAATATATGTTTGGTTTAATGTTGGTTATACTATTTGTGATATATGTGATAATTTTTGGAGGTGTCTGTAATTAATTACATATACAATTATGAATTATAATTTATACATATATATATAATTTTTATAAATATTTTATAAATAAAATTTGGTCCGACTGGTGGTTCAACTGGTCGAACTGGTTGATTCAGAAGTCTATCCAAAACTGGGTCGGTCTCCGGGTCGTTTTTGAAAACAATGGTAAATAGAGACAAAAAGGCAACGAGAGTACACATTTATTACGCATATCGAAATCTCGATTCCTTTGATAGCCAAGGATGAGGGGAGCCACAAAGAGGGAAGGTTCCCCTTTTCCGCTTTGGTCAAATGGGTGCTCTAGAAAAAGTTAAACAATCTCAAAATCTCTCAACGTATAGATGAATCTGAGCCTTTTCTAGCATATTTTATCCTCACTCACACGCATACCGAAAAACTTCCCAAATGGTCACCAATCATGAAATTGCTTCAAGTCAAACGTGCTTAAGTTCTCTCAAGATGTGTGTAAGAAAAATATGTGAATTTTGTTTATATAGATAGTAAAATTAAATCACTTAAGTATTTCAAAATATATCATTAACGGAGTATCACATTGAGCGTCAAACATTCTCGGTTTCTATTTAAAATAGACTATTTTAATGATATTTTTTTATTTATTAGAATCGAATATGTTTATCATTTTATCAATTCTTATTGGTATTTTATGAGCAGATTATTAACAACTAGAATCAAAATAATATTCCGTCAGAATTGTCTAACCGGTAACAAATATTCATTTAAAAACTGTCGAACAAAAATTTAAAGTTCATAATTGCTCAAATTTGAATTTGTCGACGTAGTTAGATACTAGTTGAGTATCCTGGTATCGGGTGGTACACACATAAATTTTTTATGAATATCAAGAGAGATCCACGTTATAAACAAAAGAAGTAAACATTTAGGTTAGAGGTGGTATTACTAATTAATTTCTTTTCTTATCCCGGAAAAGATGTAACTTTTTTAGTGATAATGCTAGTGTGAACTTTGACATTAACAAGCAAAACGTCTTCTTTTTTAACTTTTGTCAAAATGGTCGTCTAAAGAACCTCCACATTTTCCACATCTTTACCTCGACTCAAGGTAGCCAAAAAGTGATCCAATTATTAATTTATAGTCACAACCGGGAGAAAGGACATTAGGATTTAGACACATTCAGTGCGCATATTTCCTAATACCTTTTTAGCCCACAAATCTTTGCATCTACTTTTAAACCTAAAAGTGATCCGGTGGGTGGGGATCTCCCCCTTTGTGTAATTGCAGTCACCTCAGTGTTTTTGTACTCGTACCATATGTTTTGACGAAACAAAAAAGCCTTCCAAACTTGATGTCATTCACTACAACATTATAATTCCTTGTTCACCCAAAAATGGATAACGAGATAATATAATGTTAAAATACTAGTCTTTAATTTCTTTTTTTTAAATAAAAGTTAATCAACTCTTTACATTTATTAACAACATATAATAACGCATAATTAGAAGTAAATTAACAAGAATTAAGTAGGTTGAGACATCTCCTCCGGCACTATCGAGTCCACGTTTGACGGGTAACAAAAGGGGTTGAAATTAACTTGTGTCATACACATGGGAAAAACTCGAACGACCTTCGATTAAAGAATATATGTACCGAACGAGGGCGTTTTCTATTGAAGTGCTCTTTCTTTGATACAATTTTTTTCCTACAAATATTATCGCTGTAGAGTTTTACTGATGTCCTCGTTTGTAACCCCACAAAGAGGAATTCAGTACTAAATATGTTATAAATATTATATTAACAAATAAATTTACTTTCCAAAAAAAGTTATCTATCTTGTCACGTTTTTACTTATAGTATGTAAGAAATGAAGGCAAAGGTCGATCGGGAATGGTCCCGGAACGAGAACTTTGTCGACGGTCGGGTGAGCTCATATGTTGAAATCATGGTTTTATTCTCGGGGAGCTGCTAGAGAATTATGGAAAAATGATGGACCAAAAGAGATCCACGTACCCACCACTTGACTTTTCCATCTTCAAAGGTATGCAATTAGGTGGGAAAAGTTTGAATAATTGCTTATGGCTTTTTCCATTGATTGAAGAAATTTTCGCGTCATGCAAAATGTTGATGCGCTAGCTGGAATGGAGCTGTGAATCACTAACCTTAATTTTTGATTATCCAGGTGTCAATCGAAACAGATCTCCGTATAAGTTTGTACGAACTTTAACTTTGCCAACATATTATGATACATGAGTTGTGCGATCAACAACAAATGTAATGTAATAGTATTTCAGAATCTGACTAACGCAGTTCCCATGGTCAATGGAATAGGTATAGTTAACAGTAGTGTAACATGCATATAGAGACACATATTCTGTAGGTACAGTTGGCAAATTGACCACGTATAAATTATTGGATAGGTCAAAAGGAACGAGAGAGAAAAATAAATTCGAACCGCTAGATTCTGTTTTTTTCTTCTTCTTTAATTAGATTATTCTGCTGTAGTGTACTCGGATCGGAAGCCCGAACCACTCTTGTCTGGGTTGTGATTGAAGTGTAATCTGTTTTTGATTGTATGGTCATAATAGAAGATTCGAACACGTTGATAGTTCTGTTAGAATTTTTGTATTTAATATCGCACCTAAATACCTTTTCATTAAAAGTATTGGACCGAAGTTTGCAAGTGTTTGATCTAACCTCACGATCTAAGAAAATAGAAGATGCATGTAATGATAAGAAACTGCTGAATTAACTCAATCAATTTTTTCAAGTGTAGCCTTTGAAAGTCTGATATGCGCAGTTATTGCACATGTAGAGGTTGTACAAGAAATAGTTGGTGGTAGTTTCATGTTGACCGTTAACCGGTTGCTTGTTCTCCTACAAAATAAATGCCACTACCTTCCCTCCCTAGCATAATTTAGACTTTATTGATAGATTCCATGTCACGTTAAAAAATCTTACGATGCACAAAAATGTAGTTTTCCTAGGAATGTTAATGCATTGAATATAAAAAGCATGTATGTAAATTCATATGATGTTTAGCTTAACAAAAAATTTCGAGTTAAAGTTCTTGAAAATATATTAGTGTTAAATATTAGTTGAAAGAGTTTTGCTACTTTTCAAAGTTACAACTCGATTGAAATTTAGATTAGTCGTTTCATTGAGTATATGAATATTTTTTTGTGAAGTTAATTTTTTTTACACTAAAAATTACAAATTTTACTGCTAGATCAGATGGCTCTCGGTGAGTGAGTGAATACAAAGTTTTTTTTTGGAAAATTTATAATTTATTTATGAAAACAGCACCACGATACAGCAGATTACTATCAGAAGTTGCCACGACTGTGTGTGAATATAAAGTTGTATACAAAAATGTAAACCCATTAAATGTGTACATACCAAGCTTACCATTTCATCACGTAATTAACATTTCGAAAGGTGGAATTGATCAAGCTTTATGACTATGAAATTTAGAATTAAGCATTTGCACGAAAGGTGGTAGATTATTTAAATATTTGCATTCTCGCTTGGCTCTAGGGATTATATGATCGTCGAAGAAGTTTCGATAAAAAAAAGATTTGATAATTGAACAAGTAAGACCTATAATATGGGCTTGACTTTTAAATCCTTGGATATTGTATTTTCGTGGATAAATTTACAGACATATGGTCTAATTGCGGCTCTTTTCCCTGCTGATCTTGACGTCTTTACTTTTTTTCCCAAGGGATAACGTTTTTGGGATACTTTTATCGAAAATAACAATATATATAATATTGTACGATCAAACGTCAGTGGTCTATTGGCTGGCATGACAAAAAAGTCAAGCGTAACATTCGCTAATTGACATGTGCTGAATCAATTATTACGCAAAGAATTTTTTTTATAAGTGTTATAAATATAATAATTCACCTTTTAAATTTTGAGTTTGGTACATGATATTCGAATCGGTTGATCTTATTATTCTTTGTTGTTTGTTTGATCTTCATGTCATAACATGTTGGACAACATTAAAATTTATTTAAATTTCCGTCCAGTTAGTTTCATTTTTTTGAAAATATATTGAGATTAATACATTTAGTTGTTAGCGTTAAAAATTTAGTAGCTTATTATTTTGAGATCTTAAAATGAATAGGAAGATCTTAATTTATTTGTTATTTTTAAAAGGAAAAATTACTCTGTAGCCTCACGAGTTTGCTTAAATATACTCAAAAGTCCCCATATTTACAAAATATATTTCAAAGTCCCTCTAGTTTACTTTTATTATACTTTCGGGTCCCAAGCACACGTTAGCATCTCTTTTTTTTTATTTTTGTCAATAAAATAACAAAAATACCCTTAGAACAAAAAAATGATGATGTCATCTCTTCTTATATCTCAAAACACAGGCCGTGATAACCAAAAAATCGTCGTCATCGCCGTGATACCCAAAAAATCATCGTCGTCGATACCTTTAGGAAGGATCGATTGCTTTGAGCGGGGCCACGAGGAAGGATCGAGGCCAAAGCGGCGAGGCGGTGATCGAGTCCCTTGTCCTCCAAGTCCTTCGCAGGAGCTCCATCAACCCGTTAAGGAAGTCGTTCGATTGGGAGGCCAACCTGTTCTTAAACGACTCCATCTAGAGCAGCTCAAAGTGATTGCCCGATTGGAACAGGTTCATCGACGTCGGATGAATGTTTGGTTTCTCCAACCCTTCCTTCATCAACGTCAGCACCCAGAAGGTTCTCAACCCCGGCGCCGGCGTCGGCGGACTGGTCAACGACGGGTTCAGCAAAGGGATCTATTTCGGATCCGTCGAATATGCTCGACTTCAATTTTAGATCTTTCCAGATTTAAGGACAGGGTTTAATCGATGCAAAACCATAGGAGATGGTGGCGAGGTGGACTGAGCTGATGTCAGAAGCTACCTATTGTTCGCTAAGTTTGAGGCTCAGAAGGAGGACACCATCAAGGCCCTCGACGCACAGATCCCGTCGTCGGTGGTTGTCGCTCCAGGAGGCCCTCGATTTGTTGGAATTTTTTTCAAAATAGGTAAAATTTTAATTAAAATTTTAAAAAAGTAATGGAGGCGACCCAAGAAAAGGTCGCCTTCCTGATTATTAGTATTAAATTAATATAATATAGGAGACAACCATATTATATTAATATTTATCACCCACTATACTTCAAGGTATAAGTTTCTAAAAAAAACTTCGAAGTACATATTGGGTATGTTGTTCATTTGGTATAAGTTGTTTCGATATTATCTAAATTAATTAATTTTATTTTAATTTGCATTATTAGAAAACTTACAAGTTTATTTTTCTAGAAAATATAAGAACAGACTTGAAATTTCTATATTCAAAGATTCGCTCTATTTTGGATAAATAATTATCAAGTTACAAAATCTTAAAAGTGTTAAAAAATTTAAAAAAATTAGAATGCACGACCAATTTTCAGAATTAATTTTATCTTGAACCCCACATTCACAATAAATATTGACTATAGCACCATACAGACAAAAAATACCAAATTTGCAGGATGTCATAGTATTATCAGCATTATTTCATACTAGAAATGGTAATATTTATAATAAAAAACATGACGAACAAGCAAAAAAATTATTAAAAAGGTCACCTTCACTTTTTAAATTTTAATTTTTTTGTAAGTTTCCTAATAATACAAATTAAAATAAAATTAATTAATTTAGATAATATCGGAACAACTTATACCAAACGAATAGTATACCCAATGTATACTTTGATTTTTTTTGGAGAAACTTATACCTCGAAGTATAGTGGTCAATAAATATTAATATAATATGGGAGACAACCTACACTCAGGTTGTCTCCTATATTATATTAATTTAACACTAAAAATGTCAGGGAGGCGACCTTCTCTTTCTCTTTGGTTGCCTCCATTATTATATTTTTTTTAATAAATTGATGTGTGAAGTATAGAAACAGAGTTGACCTACTCTTGGGTCGTCTCCTTTATTTTTTTTAAAATTTTAATTAAATTTTTGCCTATTTTAGGAATATATTAAAATTTTACCTATTTAAAAAATATACCTATATTTTCTGCGTATTTGGAAAAAAAATCCCCTATTTGTTCGGCCAATCTTCGGTTTATTAGATGATGTCATCAATTTTTTTTCTAAGGATATTTTTGTCATTTCAATGACAAAAAAACTCATTTAGAGACCCGAAAGTATAATAAAAATAAACTAGAGGGACTTTGAAATGTATTTTATAAACAGGGGGACTTTTGAGTATATTTAAGCAAATCTCAGGTACTACAGAATAATTTTTCCTTTTTAAAATGAGAACTTGCTTGGTTCCGATCTCATGCACAATGACTCGAGAACTTTTTTTAAGAAGGAATGACCCGAGAACTTGGTGCTTCTAGAGAATCACAAGACAACAAAACTTCAATGGGTTAGGTAGCTAGTCTTGGATTCAATTGTTTCTAAACTGACGTCTCTTAGTCTATGGTTAACCTTTTAGAATTTATCACTTCCAAGTTTCTAGTAAGTGATTTGTTTTTATTGAACGAGTTTGGTCTATGTCACTATTGCGGCATATTTTTTTTCAAAGTGCTCAAAGAATGTCTATAAATAGGGTTATTTGGCCTTCTATTTTACACACGAGATTTTTTTACATATTTCTTAATAAAATCTATAAATTCCTCGAGAGTATTTGGTCATGCGAACTGCTGATTCTGATTAGCCGCAGTTCTTATCTAGATCACGACTTAATTGGGAAATGAAGAAATAAAGTTATAGTCGTTGAGCTTTACAATATTGGCATCCTTTTCCTTCCTTAGTGTCAACATCTTGTTCATTCTACGCAACCGACATATAGGAAATTAGAAATGGCGGTGAGAGTTATTTCTAAGCCGTAACTGATTAGTTAAGTATTACAAATTAAAAATATGATCGAAAAAAATTATTTTAAAATAAGATCCGTTAATATTCAGTCATTAATAAGAGAGAAAAAAATAGAATAGTTCAACAAGTCAGGTCACATTCTTATCCAGTAACGTGAAAGACAAATTTCCTGTAAATGGAACGATACAATGTCCACATACAATTTATGTTTGGAGGGGAATAGTCAGCAGCTGAAACATTTGAAAAACATTCCGAATTGGACAACTTGTTTTATACTTCTCAGGAGCACAAAAGTCAGTAAATTATTTTATAGCTTTGGCTCTCATTTTTTCGGGTCTTCCTCCTCGTACATTAAGCCAAACATTTCATTTCATAATTCAATTTTGAAGTAGTTGGATTTTACCGGAGTTTTTCAACTCATAAGAGACTTTGGTTCATTTAGTAAATTTTGAATTCGATCATTACAAATATAAAAATACAACTGAGCCTTTAAATAGGATCCGAAAGTGCTTGATAATTTTAGAAATTGACAATTTATTATTATTAAAAAATAAGACATTATTATTTGAACGGATTGGTCCAACTAATAAAAAATTATATAAACTCGTGCATCATTAACTACTGAGATTGGAGAACCAGTACTAAGTTCATTTGCACGCATCCCAGAACTTCTCAGGAGGTTACCCATACTAAGACTATCCCAGGGTCAAGCGCATTTAACCTTATAATTTTCTCAAGATGTGTGCCAAAAAAGAGGTGCACCTTGTTGGTATGGATAGTACCAATAAAATCACCTTAAGGTCATTTAGACATAATATATCATTTACAAGGTATCACATTCACCCCCTCCTTAAATACGCGACGTCTTCGTCAGGAGGTCACCCATACTAAGACTACCCTAGGGTCAAGCACATTTAACTTTGTAGTTTTCTTAAGATGTGTGCCAAAAAAAAGGTGTACCTTGTTGGTATGGATAGTACTAATAAAATCACCTTAAGGCCATTTAGACAGAATATATCATTTACAAGGTATCACATTCACCCCCTCCTTAAATACGCGACGTCCTCGTCGCGACAGAATCAGACAATCCTAGAACCCCTCATTTTCGGGTGCGCTCGATCCTCGAACCACACCGTACTAGCTAAGATATTGCTCTGGTACCATATGTAACGCCATGTGATCCGACCGACTGTCTCCACAGACCAACACAGGTCTTTTCCAGCATGCTTTGTCCTCACTCGCACGCATCCCGAAAACTTTCTCAGAGGTCACCCATCCTAAGACTACCTCAGGTCAAGCACATTTAACCTTTGAGTTTTCTCAAGATGTGTGCAAAAAAAAAAAGATGCACCATGTTGGTTTTGATAATATCAATCAAATCATTTAAGGCATTTCAGACAGAACATATCATTTACAAGGTACCACAATAACTTTCATACTCACCATTTTCTTTCTAGGCAAATTTTCCTATAAATAAAAAATATGTATCGATACTAAATATCAAACAAAAATAAACTAAATAATAATAATCAGAATAGTCAAATAAAAAGAGTAAATAAAAATTTTAAAATTTTACGTGCAATGACTTCCCCGTTACTTTGTTTATCCAAGCCTTTACTACTGGAGACAGTCAGTGAATTACCGTGATTCACAAAAAAATGGTTGGATTTTTTAGAGCTAAAAATGGAATTGTGGTTAAATGACCATCATATCTTCGGTCCAATTTCGCTATTATATATTTTTAATACTCAGATATAAACTGATTCATATTTTTTTATAGTTTAAAACATGAAAATGACAAATAAATGGTGTTTCCATTGGCTCTACGGATAAAAAGTAATTCGAGAAAAGCTTATTAGAGGAGCAAAGGATTGTGTTTGGAGAGCCCAATTGGGGGAGCATTTTCGTTTGTTATCTTCGGCCCTCCTTTAAATGGGCTTAGAAATCCTGACTGTCAAATGGATTTGGCCCGAAGTCGCCTTTTGATTCCAATTTACTTCAATTCACAAAAAAATTGAACTAAAAAATTAGTTCAAAAAAATCAAACCTCTTACTCATGGATCCGATAATCCATATAATACTGATTGTTCTTGTTACTCATTTAAAATTTAATTTTGCAAGGTAAAAGAAAAGAAATAAAAAAGATTGGTACTTGATTGTCGTGGAATAGTTAGTACTCAGCCAAGAAGGTCATGGGTTCAAATCCGCTCTCCCCATTTCGTTGTTCTACGAAAAGAAGAAGAAGAAGAGATATCCGAGTAAAGATGGTTTCTCTACAAGAAGCATTTACGCACGTTTTTGTAGAGCAAACTCCCTGTAAGATCTCTGATGAGGCACAATCTTGATGGTTCTCAAGCTTTGACAGCTTCGAGTTTCACACAGATGGGAATGAGCAATAATGTCAGTGTCCATACGAAACTTATTGGATATTCAAATAAGAAGAGGTTGCACCAACAGAAAAGGTGCGCGATTATCTCGAAGGGTAGACAACGCTGAAGAAAGAATCAACTGTAAGGCGCGATCAGAAGCATGGAAGGGCTTGTTTTCTGCAGCTTGGTACCTTCCTGTCAAAGATTAAGATGTCAAGTGAGAACTGCAGGCATAAATATATAGAAGTCGAATCTTCTGATATGAATGGAAAGTCGGTAATAAGAAGATGAAATTGTACACCAATTAAAGAACAAACACGGATTAGAATTCTGTCTACTAGTGCTTGTTACCCACCATATCGACATTCATCTCCGTAAAATTATTTCATTGCAAGATTCGGAGAAGATAATCCCAGTCCCGGGGTGACTCCCTATAAATGATTCACTTCCAAAGCAGACATGGGAAGCAAATACCAAATTCAATGAAGCAACTAGGTACTAGTTTCAGCTTCTATTCTATTTCACTTAGATGGTGACATTGCTCAGAGAGAAAAAGGTTAGTCGTGGTTTTGCTCTGATTTGGGGAACGGATTGGGAACTCGATAAATTCCAACAAGGGTAAGTACCTCAGGTTTCATTAGCTAAACAGGTCACAAAAATCAGAGTAATGTAGCTAGAAATCTGTTGGAACCTGAGGTACATTAAGTTCAGGTTTCATCCGTGTCTACTTTCAGCTGCAGGGTGACCCAAGCAGTTGCTGGAACCTGATTCTATTGGGCAAACAATTCAAAGAGTAGACACGAACGGACACTTGAACTCATTCAGCCTCCTAGTTGGACAAGATGGTGTCTGCCTAATTTCTATACGAAAGCACAATAAACCTAGACTAACATCTCCGAAGTCCGAATCATAACCTCTTCAAGTTAATCCAATGACTGGCCGAACACCTGACGGCTGACGGCTGACAGCAAAGAACTCGTGCCACTGCAAGCAGTCAGATGCCCAACTTAACCTAGACTACCATCTCCGAAGTCCGAATCATAACCTCTTCAAGCTAATCCAATGAGTGGCCGAACACCTGACAGCAAAGAACTCATGCCACTGCAAGCAGTCAGATGCCCAACTTAACCTAGACTACCATCTCCGAAGTCCGAATCATAACCTCTTCAAGCTAATCCAATGACTGGCCGAACACCTGACAGCAAAGAACTCGTGCCACTGCAAGCAGTCAGATGCCCAACACCAACCCATTTCACATATGGGCTACCAATCACATCTAAACAGCAAACAGCCTCGTCCCCAAATTATCCTAACAAGTAAAACCTATCCGGCAACCTACTTCAAAGCCATAGAAACACCACCTCAAAGCCCTACTATCGCAGGCCAAAGACCCCTACCAGCACACATGCAACCATATTCCTCAACTCCGATTTTCACCGCACAATCCAAAACAAAAATAAGGGCTTCAAACCACCACGCCTAAATGTAAGAGAACCCCACAAGCCCCCTCACCGATCAGTAAATGTAAGAGAACCCTACAAGCTCCCTCACCGATCAGATCACCACTACAAGCAGATATTATTTAACATGAATCTAACCAAACAAAGAAAAGACCCCGAGAGACACGGAACCATAGCATCAAAATTCGGTGTCAAAGCTGACTGACACCATCCACACTCTAAAATCACCAGCCCACAAATACAATCATATCACCCCAACCCCATTCTCAAAACACATTCTAAAACCAACATGAGGGCTTCAAACCCCACAACTCCCCTCCCCAACCGGCATCACCACAAGCAGAAAGCTACAAACTTGAACCCGACCCATCAAAGAAACCCCAATAAAGCACCAAACTTGACCCCAACCCACCAAAGAAAACCCCTCAAAGCACCGAACTTGAACCAGACCCACCAAAGAAAACACCTCAAAGCATGGAAATTCAACCCGGCCCACCAAAGAAAAACCTGAAAAGGCCTCACCTTTAAGCATTAGCGGTCTTGGGGATGAGGGAGATGGTGGACCTAGAGCCTTGCTTGAGCTTGGCCGACTCTTCCTCCTCCCTGATCTTCTGCATCTGGAGCATCCGCTCCATGACGAGCTCGTACTCGCACTTCTCGTAGGAGTGCCTCTCGTCCTCACACTTCCACGGAAGGTAGAACTCCGACTGCCGGCACCGGTTCAAGGGGATCAACAGGTGGGCGCACTGGTCCCTGTACGCGATCGGCACCCGCGCCTCCACCATCTCCTCCTGTGTTGCCACCATCGGCTTCGACGACCCTAAACCTTCCATCTCTCTCTCTCCCTCCCTCTCCTCCCTTCTCAATTTAATTGGGTTTCTTTTTTAATTGGGTTTCTTTCTGGGTTGGTCTCGAATTGAGGGCGGAAGGAGGAACAAGGGAATTGGTTAGTGGCTCACTGGATTCGGAGTCTTGGTCGGATTAAGTTCGGGTTGGGTAGGTGAAATGGGCTATTTTATTTTTTTCCCTTACTTGGGCCGAATTGTGGGCCTGCCATAAAGGTTAATTTTTGGAACATGGGCGTGAAAGTGTGTGCAGATTTTTTTTGTGTATTTGGAAGGGTAGGAAAAAAAAAGTGTGATGAATTTGGTTTAAAAATATCATTTTAGATAAACTAGTATATAGGAGAGGTTTCCTTTTTTTTCTCTAAAAATATTAAAATTAATTTTTTGAGCAATAAATACGTAAATACTAAAACATTACTCGTCAATAATCAAGTCACCAAAAATCTCAGTTTATAATGTTATTCAAACGCTACACTCGTCTGATATATTTTCTTACAACAAGACGAACAAGGACCATTTGAAGAAAATTGAGAAGATGAATGATGATGTAAAATTTAGCAAACAAGCAAGTCTATCACTAACTATTATTTTAAAAAAATAGAATTAGTAAAGTATGTAAAAAATATATATTTATTAAAAAATATCATTTTATGCAAAAATTGGGATCGAAATTTAGCACTAAAATTTTATGAAAAAAAATTAATTTCTATAATAAAGAGATTATTAAAGTTTAACACTGGTCCCGAGTCGGGACTTAGACTTTTTTTCAGTTTAGAGAGGTTATCATTTTACACGACATCACTTTTAGAGGTTTAAATACATTATATATATATATTAAAACTTCATTTTCAACTAAATTCATCTTAATTCCATTTTTCTTTGTTTGGTAACAATAGTTTGTTGGTTGGAGGTTGTTGAAAGGAGTAAAAAGCATGCTCTAGCTTTCCAACGAGATTGATAAGAGTTTGTTATAGATGAGATACTCACAAAGAGCACCTCTAGGTTACTTTTGGTTCAACAAATTGATGTTCGAATTCGCTCGAACTTTGATGATTCAGTTCTCCTTATATAGAGAAACTCATTTTAGTTCTGCATAATTCCAGGGTCCAATGATGGCTCAAGAAGTTGATCTGCCTGGTTTACCAGGGAAGAGGTTAGATCAACTCTTATACTTCTTAAGTTTGGGTTTAGCAATACTAGCTATTTAATGGACGCTCCTTGTTAAAGCACAGAAGGTTTGAGTTTTGGCAGGTTGATGGGCAAGGTAGTTGTAGTAACAGGGGGTGCAAGAGGGATTGGAGCAGCATCAGCCAAGATATTTGCACAGAATGGTGCTCATGTCGTTATTGCTGACATACTAGACGACTTGGGAACAGCCGTGGCTGATTCGGTTGGGGGTCGGTATGCTCATTGCGACGTTGCGAAGGAAGCCGATGTTGAGTCCGCGATTAACCTTGCAATTGCATGGAAAGGAAAACTGGACATCATGTTCAACAATGCAGGTATTTTATGGTCCACATTTATGCATCAACTATGTCGAATTCGAGCTGCACGGTCTAGTTCTTTTCTGTTAGGCTGCTCATGCTGGCATCAATACCGGGTTCAAGCTCGGGTTACTTTAATGTACTCTTTTGTTCATCCGACAATAGAGTTTTGGTCGTCGTTGTTGAAACGCAGGTATTGCAAGCTGTGAAGGGAGCATCACTGACATTGACGCAGACACTGTCAAATCCCTATTCTCAGTGAATATCATGGGGGTGATCTACGGCATCAAACATGCTGCTAAAGCTATGATCAAAACCCGAAATGCCGGTAGCATCATTTGCACCGCGAGCTCTTCAGCCATCATGGGAGGGCTCGGATCACATTCCTATACGGCATCGAAGGACGCTATCCTTGGCATAATGAGGACTGCAGCATGCGAGTTAGGTGTTCATGGGATCCGAGTCAATTGCGTATCTCCTCACGGTGTTCCATCCGAGATGCTCGTTTCTGCATATCGAAGAGTACTAGGCAAGGATACCAGTCCCGAGGACGTGAGCAAGGATGTAAGCGAACGGGGAAGTCTCCTACTCGGTCGAAGCGCAACAACAGAAGATGTCGCTTATGCTGCAATGTTTCTTGCAGGCGATGAAGCCGGTTTTGTAACAGGGCATAATCTTGTCGTCGATGGAGGCTATACTGCTGCTGTTAGCGGTATGGCTTTCGTCTATAAATCGCCACACACACAAGCGGGCAACTGCTAAATCACGCTGGTGCAATGCAGGGGTATGACCTAACTTGTTCAATGAATTTGGTACCAAATATATGTCGGATGAACGATATATTACTTTCAAAAAACAGAGGGTCGTTTCTGAAGAAAGGAGTACCTATATGAATTTGATTTCCTAGTTCTCCCCGAATCTTTTGAAAGTCTTCGTTTGAAACACTTCAGATACCTTAAAAGGCCAAGAAATGTCCCAACCCCAAAGTTCATCCTCTAAATTGGTCTCTGACATCGAATTTTTATTAGATCATTAACTCTTCTGGCAGTTCTTAACCTCGAATCTTGCATTTTCACTAGAAATACAATTAGCTCAGGAAAAAGGTGGAAAGCCAATCATAAATTGCAAGTTAAGTTTCCGATCCCTAAATAACAGAATGAACAGCAATGAGCAAAAGAGCTGCACCAGCTAAGCAAACCAAATGCAGTATCTGACCACCATCACGTACAAAACTGGCAAAGGAAAGGAACCACATAGCTTAACCAGTATAGCCATCTTCAGATCATTAGTCAATCTTGTGAGCTTTGCATCTATTGGGACAGAGATGCCAATTTGTTCCAGAGCCGATCCCCTTGTCTTCGCTAGAAAATCTGATGCATTTGATGTGTGCGTGAACTACACCTTTATACTGAAATAATCTGCATCGAAGTGGTGAAGCCTAACATATCCATCCTCGCCCCCACTTGAGAAACTGCACAAGTTCAAACAACAATACAAAACATCATATGCCAACTGCAGTGAACAGATGCGACAAAATTTTGCATAAATCAAAGCTGTAGCAATGGAAATAAACATGAAGAGTAATTGTGCAGCATGTCCTAACAGATACCTTTTCCCATCAGGATTGAAAGCCAGCGCATTTATTGGTCCAAAGTGCCCTTTCACACCACCAATCTCCTCTGTCAGAATCTGCACATTGAAAATGTTAGAACATAGAGCTTTGAAATGTTGCGGACACAAAGACCCTAAAAAAAGAGAATAGAAACTGAACCAACCTTGTCATAGAATTTGGCTTCAAACTTTCCTGAACGATGATCTGTAGTAGTAACGGATGATGCATCCTGACCGCCACCAAGAACAACCTGCATAGCAAATTAGTGTCAGTAAGCGGCCTGTAGACATTATCTGATGACCATATTTCTGTTGACCAAATACTTTCAAATCTCAAAACTCTCATTGCGGGAAAAGAGTAAGAACATCCCTAACTTGAACAGATAATAGACTCCACAGGACAGCTAGATGTCATAAATATTTTTGTTTGCAGCTTCGGAATCATAATTCCAATATTTAACAAACAAACTAGACAAGTTACTTTCACAACACACCCTGAGACTTTTAACACAGGCAGGGGCTGTCGCACAAAACACTATCTGAATTCTCTGGATGATACCAGACAGAAAGTTAAAGAATATCAAAGGGCATCATCGCAGTCAATATCAAGATGTAAACTGTTGGATTAGCCACAAAGCAACAAGGTAGTAGATAGACAATGGCTAATATTTTCCATCTATACATACATGATTGAGAAGTGGAGACATTGTAACTGCGTTGACTGGGCGCTCTGTCCGATAATTCTTGATTAGGGTCAGCGTCCTGGTGTCCCAAAGCTGAACACATAGAGCAATAGAGAAAATGAATGAATCAAACCCAGAAAAGAAAATGCTGATTCATCTAGTATGGCTGCATGGAGATCATACCTTGGCAGATTTATCAAGAGAGCCTGTCAGAAAATGTGAGCCATCAGCAGATTTCGCCAATGAAGTTATGGTCTTTTTGTGGCCAAGTTCCGGGTCTGACTCTTTTAACAGCTTCCCTGTCTGCCATTACAATAGAAGATCCGAACAAAGAGAAAGATAACAGTCTAAGAAACTACTGCTTTTCTCTAACTTGAAGCAAGCAAACACTATAATTTGCACCAAAATTATTCAGCCACAATCCTTCTACCACAAGAGTAGAGCCAGAAGCTTCAGAAAATAAGACTAGAAGAGCAAAATACCTCGGTATCCCAAATACGAACAACAGTGTCCTCCCCGCAACTTATAATGGTCCTATTCAGGGGCCCCCACACAGCTCGGTTAATCCTTCCCTGAGGTCCCTTGATCACAAGAACCGACTCTCCAATCTCTATACACCAAAACCAGAATCAGGAACCCGAGAAAATAAAACACTCAACGAAATTAATTTTTTTTAAAAAGCAGAGCACACAAGTCTTACGGTCATCAGGATCCCGAGCAATGCGCTTGACGTGGATGGCAGACGTGACATCCATGAAAGGATCAGTAGTCATAACGGCGAGCTTATCCCCAACGGAGAAGTCAACAGAGCGGGCGGGGGAGTCGAAGTTGAAGGTGAACAGCTGAGTCCCCGTCTGCACGTCCCACAGCTTCGCAGTCTGGTCCGCGCTCCCCGTGATCAACCGCATCGAGTCCCCTAACATCAACATTAAAATTAGGGCAAACAACAAACAGAGAGAGAGAGAGAGAGAGGACATACGGGAGACATCGCAGGACCAAACGGCGCCGTTGTGGCCACGGTAGGTGCCGAGGCGCTCGCCGTTGTCGGCGAACCAGACGGTGGGGTTGTGGTCCTTGGCGCACGAGAAGAGGAGGTCCCCTTCCCTGTTGTACTTTAGGAAGGTCAAGGGCCTCTCGTGCCCTTTCATTAGTATCGGCCTCATCTTCCTCCTCCCTTCTTCTTCTTCTTCTCCTCCTCTTGCGACTAGCTCGCTGTGGTTCGGTCGAAATCGATCGGGGAAATTCGTAAGATACCGTAGCTAGGGTTTCTGACGTCGGCGAGCGGAGCGGAGGAGGATGAAGGAGGAGGAGGAAAGAGGTTTTGGGGTTTTGTTTATCGAGTTTTGGGCTCTCTGTTCTGTGGGCCTTTCTATTTGTGCTATTCTGTGTATTTTCGGGCCTGGATTGGGTCCCACTCAGGCTGGACGACTTCCAAACTTAACTGGACCACCACGTCATCAAAACGACCTTGTTCATCAAAACGTCCTCTGAGACACATCAATGCTACGGGAGACTGCAGTGGGGTTGGTCTGATGAGCTGACCGTCCAGCTAGGTTCGAAAATCGTCCAGAACTGAGCGGGACTGTAGCTTGATAAAATTTCAAAAAATTTGAATTCGATTGATAGTTTTTAAACTACGTGGCGCTATTGCGATATACTAAACTGTACTTTTTCCTATAAATAACAGTGGTGCCATATTTTTGTCTGAATAATGCTGTCAAAGAACCAACACCCAATCAATCTACTCTCGTTTTTTCGGTTAGTTATAATCTCGAGTAATTTAATTTTACGAGTTCAGAACACATCATACCTAGTGAAAAAATATATAAGATCTATAAAAATTTAATAAGATCAGAGCGAGTTATGGTTATATTATAAACATAGCATAATCAATTTGACCATATTTGGAGCTATATAATCAATTGCAACACAATGCGTTTCTATGTACAAGCAGCTGCTGCTGGGGAACTTAGGAAGGAGGCATTCTTCTGCTTAAATTTCTTTGCACAAACCAAGCAGAGGAGCCAATTCATGAAGCTGAGACCACCCCAAAGCCAGAAATAATAATCAAGGTGGCCCTCGTTCAAGTCGGCCGGTAGCCACCCCGCATTATTGCCGTTCCGGGTTGTGATGTAAGTATCCGCAGTCAGCATGGATGAGCTGAGGTAATTTCCAAAGGCTGATGTCAGTAGGGACAGCGCTCTGCATAAGCTCCGCATTGCATCGGGAGATTGCTCGTAAAAGAATTCGAGCTGGCCGATGAATGTGAAGGTATCGGATATTCCGACGAGCATGTATTGTGGTACTTGCCAAAAGATGCTGAGGGGGACAGCAGTCTGCTGATCGGTCATGCCAAGCTCCCTCGCAAGCTGCAGGCGCTTGGTCTCGACTAGAGCAGCAGCCATCATGGATAAAAAGGAAAGGAACAAGCCAATGCCCATCTTTTGCACCTCTGCAGAGCCCCTTTCTTGACCTATAAGCTTCCTCACTTTTGGAACCACCACTCTATCGTAGATGGGCACCCAGCATACAACACTGATGACGTCAAAGGTCGAAAGGGAAGCTGGAGGAATGGTGAAAGAATCAATTCTTGTGTCCATCAGCATTCCTTGTTCCACAAACATAGTAGACTCTTGGGCATAGACAGCTGAATAGATGATTCCAGTAGTCCAGACCGGAAACATACGGATCAAGATCTTCAGTTCCTCGACCTGTGTTACAGTGCAGAGCCTCCATGGGTTAGAGAAGTTCCCACTTTTGACCTCAGCCTCAGACAGGACACAAGCTTTATCAAGGCACCTGTTGGCACAAGACCATAGATATTAACAGCTATCAACTTAATTCTGAAATGTCCAAGCAACTGCAGAAGAACAGCAAGAGGTGTCTAATTTTCTCATTAGAACAGGAATCTGTTCACTAACACGGGTAGAGGAGAATCAGGAAGCTCTCTACAGGGTCAACCGAAACATACCTGAGTTTATCAGTGTGGTCCAGTTTCCAGATTCTTTCGATTGCAAAGATTTTTTCTTGGGTTTCGTATAGGAGAGTATTATCTCTAGGAAGTTCCAGATTCCATTTTTAGAATGCCGCTACGAAAACCTGGCACATTCTTGTTATAGGGCTTCCTCCTGGTCTCTGAAATCTATAGAGAGGGGTGCCTAAAATGAAACTTCCAATAGCAATACCCATGAAAATTGCCGGAATTCCGAATCCTAGACCCCACCCCACGTTGTCTTGAATGTACACTAGTAGACTACTTGATAAAAGAGAGCCAAAGCTGATGGAGAAGTAGAACCAACTGAAGAAGGAGCCTTTGCTCGCCCTTTCATTGGGATCGGTGTCATCAAACTGGTCTGCCCCAAAAGAGGAAACACATGGTTTGATCCCACCACTGCCAAATGCAACCAGATAGAGCCCCAGGAACAACACCCAATACTGAGCCGGAATTGCCGATGGACAAACAGAATCAGCACACTCAGCAGGTTTCAAAGCAGGAACTGATGCTGACAGTGTCAAGGTACACATACCCTACACCAATCAAATAGTTTATGCTTCTTCGACTATCAAAGAGAGGCATAGAGCTCTTGAAGGGTAAGCAGGTCAAGATTCCAGGAATATCGATTTATAGGCTCCTCTCTATCGATACTTGACTAATCATTGCTACCAAGTAAAGAATGCAGAAAGGAAGACAAGCTGGAATTGAAACACAAGAGCAACGATGAATATGAGTATTCCTAGTCATCAAGCAATTCAGGAGATTATGGCAAAAAAAAAGGTGATGCTTACGATAAAATAAATTGCAGAGAAAGCGGCGATAATCCAGTATCTACCTCAATAAGCATCGGCCAAGACAGCTCCGATAAGAGGTGTCAGGTAGCATGTTCCAGACCAGGTGCTAACATTTCTCGCTGCAGGTACGTTTCCTTCATGTAGCTTACTTGTTCGATAAGTCATGAGATTGGTAGCAATCCCGTAACAGGCCAATCGTTCGCAGAACTCGCTACCAAATAGTTAAAGGCGGATGCTAAGGAACTGGAAAAGATATGGAAGATAAAACAAGTAGGAAATACTGATAGGTAATGAGGTCTGGCATAATGTATAGGTCAGTCCATAATTTTCCAGTCCCTGGTGTTCGTAAAAACAAACCTTCAGTTCTTGGCTACATTTTCTGTGCATAAGTCTGTTAAGTGGCCATTCGTATTCGATAGAATTATGGATAAAGAATAAATCCGGGACTTCTTTTAACAAACAGAAGGGACTAAGAAATCATAGTACGAGTCAGGATTATTTTCCCCTGAAGCCCATCTATCATAATAAAGCATATTAAAGAGAGTACCCATGATGAAAGGGCAAGATTTCCAGTTTCCGGAGTCATTCTTAAGAAGGGGTTTCCCGTGAAGGTCAACAGTCCCATCTCCGGTGTAAAGTCCATCACTTTCGTCCTAGAAACACAAACACGCAAAGTCAACAATCTAAACATGATATATATATATATATATATATATATATATATATATATATATATATATATATATATTGTTGAGGCTTGGCTTAAAGGATAGTCCAGGACAAGAGTTCAAACCTCCGAGGAATACAAGTTTTACTGACAAAAACATGCAACAAGTTCCCAAGTACCAACCACCAACAACACAGTAAGTACAGGCAAAGCCTTGGGCTGTCAAGACCAAACAAACCAGAAGGAATCGAATTCAGTATTGACCCAGAATAAACGAAAGCCAAAACCCAGATGACAAAAGTTTCTTAAGAACAACCGAGTTAATATTAAACAAGACCTGATATAGAAGTCGTCCCTCTCTCTCTCTCTCTCTCACTTCAGATTGCTATTGGGAAGATACTCATATGGTTGTCTTTTATTGAGGTCCCCATCCACAGTTGGCCACTTCTAACTTAAGGCCCATCTCATTCATATACAGTGATATTCACAGGAACGGAAAATAAATAAAGATAAAAAGAATGCGTGAGTATTATATAACCAAATGCAAATGCTACAACTGAATATGAAATCTTGAATAAGGAATGGGAAATGAATTCTAAATGAGAAAGTCTACTGAATGGGAAAGACTTGAAGTCTCATAACAGTAAATACAAAACCATCAGATAACTAAAACTCGAGTCCCAACTATGAAAATGCATGCATTGAGTTCGTTCTCAATTTTGGATCATGTTTTAAAAATAAGACGGTTCTACCAACCATTGAAACCACAGATGGAACCAGATTGCAAAGGTAATTCAGATTTTTACAAAAGAAAAAGGAAAATAATCATTAAGAAACGTGGAGACAGACATTGTTTGGAGTTGGAAACAAGTATTACAATTGTAATACAGTGCATTTCTATGTACCATCCATCCTTGTCTCCCAGTGAAAAAACCTAGGACGCCTTCTTCTGCTTGTATTTCTTGGAACAGACCATGTACGCCAACATATTCAGGAAGCTGAGGCCAGCCAGAAGCCAGAAATAATAGTCCAGGTGACCCTCATTCAAGTTGTCAGGTATCCATCCCACGTTCCCGTTCCGCGTCGTGATGTAAGTAACCACGGTCAGGATGAACGAGCTGAGGTAGTTCCCCAGGGATGTCGTTAGCAGAGACAGCGCGCTGCATAAGCTCCGCATTGCATCGGGGGATTGCTCGTAAAAGAATTCGAGCTGGCCGATGAACGTGAAGACCTCGGATGCTCCGACCAGCATGTATTGCGGTACTTGCCAAAAGATGCCGAGGGGTACGGCGGTATCTTGATCGGTTATACCAAGCTCGTTTGCAAGCTGCAGGCGCTTAATCTCAACCAAAGCAGCAGCCGTCATGGATAAAACGGAAATGCCCAGGCCGATGCCCATCCTTTGCAACTCCGAAAAGCCCCTTTCTTTACCGGTGAGCTTCCTTGCTATCGGGACAATCACTCTGTCGTAGATGGGCACCCAGCAAATAACACTGATGACATCAAACGTCGAAAGGGAAGCGGGAGGTATGGTGAAAGAACCAACCGTTGTGTCCATCAGCATTCCTTGTTCAACAAACATGGTTGACATTTGGGCATATACAGCTGAAAAGATGATTCCAGTAGCCCAGATTGGAAACATACGGACCAAGATCTTCAGTTCCTCAACCTGTGTTACAGTGCAGAGTCTCCACGGGTTAGAGAAGTTCCCACTTCTGACCTCATCCTCAGACAGGACACAAGCTTTATCAAGGCACCTGTTGGCACAAAATTATAGATGTTAACAGCTATCAACCAAATGCTGAAATGTCCAAAGATCTGCAAAAGAACCGCAAGAGAAGTCTAATTCTGTCATCCATTTAGGTCAAGAGTTCAAAGAAACTAAGGTCGAAATAAGTGGCATGTCGAGGCAGGGTCAAAGTAATCACTATGCACAAGTATGTTCACCAAGACAGCCAGAAGAGAATCAGGATGCTCTACATGTTCAACCTACAAATACCTGAGTTCATCAGTGTGGTCCAGTTTTCGGCTTCCTTCAATTGCGGAGATTTTGTCTTGGGTTTCGTATAGGACAGTATTATCTCTGGGAAGTTCAAGATTCCATTTTCGGAATGACGCAACCAAAACCTGGCACATTCTTGTTAATGGGCTTCCGCCTGGTTTCTGAAACCTGTAGAGAGGGGTGCCCGAAAAGAAACTTCCAATAGCAACAGCCATAAACAGTGCAGGGATTCCAAATCCTAGACCCCATCCCGCATTGTCTTGAATGTACACTATTAGACTACTTGACACAAGAGCACCGATGTTGATGGAAAAGTAGAACCAATTGAAGAAGGAGCCCTTCCTAACCCTTTCTTTGGGATCAGTGTCATCAAACTGGTCCGCCCCAAAAGAGGAAACACATGGTTTGATACCGCCAGTGCCCAGTGCAATCAGATAGAGTCCAAGGAAGAATACACCATACTGAGCTGGTGTTGCCGACGGACAAACAGAATCAACGCACTCAGCGGGTTTGAAAGCAGAAACTGATGCTGACAGCGTCAAGGTACACATTCCCTGCACCAAATAAATGGATCACGCTTTCAATATTAAGAAAAGCATAGAGCTCTTAAAAGTGGGTAAGCACGTCCTCGAGACCCCGGAATATGATCTTTTTCCGAGGAAGGCATATGATAAGGGTGCCTCTATTGATACTTGACTAATCATCACAATGGATTCAGCATTAAGTTTTAACTGCATGCTCAGAAAGGGAAAAAGTGATTAATTTGTCTCAAAAAAATGATTAATACTCAAATCATAGGCAATAGATTCTTGTTCCTATGACTACAGAAGTTATCTATGTTGTCGTAGCGTGGCCACCACTTGATACGAGAGAAAACCATCAAGATACTTCCATTGCACATCAAGGATTGAACATAAGATATTCAAAAAGAAGTCGGACAAAGATAGGGCAGCTCGGTCCACTTCTAATTTCTCCAAAATAAAGCTGTTGTAATATAATTCCCAATCAAAGGAGGTACCAAAAGGAAAATATGCTGAACTCACTTAGTAAATGGAGCAATTAATGGTGAAAGAAAGACAAGCATTGAATCACGAGCAACGACGAATTCGACTAGCCATGCAATTCAGGAGATTCTGAACAAAAGCAAACAGTTTGATGCTTACAATAAAATAAATCGTGGAGAAAGCAGCGATTGTCCAATATCTACCCCAATAAGCATCAGCCAAGACAGCTCCTATAAGAGGTGTCAGGTAGCATGTTCCAGACCAGGTGCTAACATTTCTTGCGGCAGACACATTTCCTTCATGTAGCTTACTTGTTAAATATGTCACGAGATTGGTAGCAATCCCGTAATAGGCCAAGCGTTCGCAGCATTCGGTACCTAATTGTCAAAGACAGATATCAAAAATTAAGAAAGGACAAGAAAGATTTAAAAAACCGATTATACATGATGCTAAAGAACGCAGTTCTCTACCCAAAATGAAAGGGCAAGCTTTCCAGTTCCCGGAGTTTTTCTTAAGAATGGGGTTTCCATGAAGGTCAACTGAGCCATCTCCAGTGTAGAGTCCATTGCCTTCATCCTGTAAAAGAGGACACACAAAGTCAGATTGGGTACTTCGATAGAAGCACAAACCTCAGCCAGTGCCACCTAATTATGAGAGCAAATGCTGCCTCGGACCACATAGAGATAATCGCACAATGCATTGAGATATCTCCAACTTTACACTTCTCTATCTCGATTTGAAGGTTTCCTAGCAAACCATTGCCCCCATTCAACCAAACCAAACAGAAAGGCATGACTTTATACAGCGCAAATTTCCTCGACAAACATTTCGCAACACCAATTACTCAGTCGCTAACTAATCCATGCCTGATGGCACCGAATGATCGAAGACACGAGCCTCGAAAACTCGATAAGGAAATCAAAGAGACGCTACAGCTAATATCCCAACAAAGGATAAAACCAAAGCAAGTATCATGCTCATCAGCAGCTCAAGCTTCAGCTAGCTGATCAAATATAAGAATTTCCAGGAAACAACAATCTAAAAACATGCAATAAGTTTATAAGCGCTAACAAGCAAAAGTCAACCAAACCAAAAAGAGATCAAAATTCAAGCCAGACCCAGAAAAGACCAGGACAATCCAATCCAAACCCAGATAACAAATTCCTAATTAAATGGTAAAGGAATGAAATTTCTCCTTTAAACCTGATGTACAAGGCCCTCTTCCAAAAGGGGTCGTTCTTCCTCCACCGAACCCATCTCCGTCTCTCGCCCAAGATTCCAAGGATAAGGATATTCCTGGACCCCGGCGGTTGAAAATTTATACTGGGGAGGGAAGGAACTTTCTTGGCTGACGTGTCGTGTAAGAAGTGGTAATTGGGGGGGGGGGGGGGGGGGGCAATTGCGTAATTTGACGGTGTCACCTCCTCCAGTTCCGTTGTCTGCCGGGTGAAGCCCTTTGGAAGGAGTGCAGTTTTCCTCGGTACCCGACAATCGTTAATTACGACCAGATTGGGTTACGTCTGCCTCTTTTCTAATTTCATAAACTTCGGGCTGTCTAAAATATCTCCTATAAATTTAAATAAAATGGTTTGAAATTATAAGAGAGTTTATATAAATAGCTTGAGCTATATTTTCTTGAAAAATTGATTGACATGAAAAAATTAAATATTTTTTGAGAATTATTTTTTTATTAATAGGATCTAACAATGCTCGTGATATGATAACAGATACAATATTAATCGTTAGGTTACGGACTTTTTTTTGAGAAAAGTCTCATTTAGTACTTTATAGTTTCAGACTTTCAGAATTAAGACTATGTGGTACTAAATTCTCAATTTAAAATCACACGACCTTAATTCTGAAAGTCTGAAACTACAGAGTACTAAATAGAACTTTTCTCTTTTTTTTCCTCGAACAAATAACCAGATGATCTTAACTTATGGTTATTATTATTTTTCCCGTTATATATTTGTATTCGCCGTGGAGGGAACATTGGTCTGCCAACTAATTTCCCACAGGGACAGTGGTATTAGATGGATTTAGTTTATTTATCTAACTTTTTAGGTCTCATTTTGTAGTACTTGCATGTGTAGCGGTAACCAGTACGCCAGGGCTTTTATCATGTTTGTCGTCTGATCTGATCCATGAAGATAACAAATAACAACCTATACAACTTGTATTATTCTAATTAATAAAAAAATAGAGTTCGAACTATATAAATATAACTGTGTTAAAATACGGTATTGAGAGTTTTACTGTACATTATGATAAAATCAAATTACATTATAATTAGTAAGTCCAGTTAATCCGGATGTCAACTAGTTTCGAAAAAATGCACAGGACAGAGCCACTTGGTTGGACTCCGGACACATCTTCTTCACATTTAAACCACCGTTTGGGCGCATTTTGTTTGGTGCAAACCAAAGTTGCAGAATTCAACGATAAAATAAGTTGGATGTCCGATCTTGGTCATGTAATGGGCGGCAAATCTTCCATAAGAAATTTTTTTGGCATATAGATGCAGGTCTGATATATTCAATTGAATGGTATGCTTTTGCCACATTCATGTTCGTCTAGTTATTAGCAAAAGTTAACGCAATAACTGCAGGCGCAGGCTCATCTTCTAGCAATTCGTGGTCATAAATTCCTGGAGCAATGAAATACTTATTATCGGAAAAAAAAGGAAAAATTACGCACAGGTCCTTATAGTTTGGTCTCCTTCTTTTTAGGATCTCTGCATTTCTAAAATCCTTCCTGACGTCCCCCAACTTTGGTTTTAGAAACTCTCGGGTCCCTGGTTGACGTCAGCCACCCATTTTTTCAAAATTTTTCAAGAAAATGACCTTTATATTCCTAAACAAAAAAAAAATTATCTTCAACCTCTTACATCTTCATCCTTCTATGAACACTATGAACAAGAATCAAGAACAAAATTCACTATCTCATTAAATTAACATCAATAATCAAGAAATTGCATAACGAAATAAACAACAATTAGCGAGGAATCCAAAACAACACTAATTAAAGTTTAATCCCCGTACCTACCAACACAAAATATATTCAAGATCTGAAAAATCCAGATCTAAACCAAACAAGTAAAAGATAGAACTCCCGCTGCCGTTGCCGTTCCTCTCCTCTCCTTCCTCTCCTCCCGCTGTCGTTCCTCCCCCTCCCGCTCCTTCCGCGGCGCCGGCGTCGGAGCAACACGACGGGGAGGGCGGCTAGAGGGAAGGCATCCTCCTCGTCCCTACCGCTGTAGCTCGCCGATAGAGGAGACCATCGCCGATTGGGTTTTTGGATCGATTGGGTTTGTTCCCCGTTAATCGATGCCCTTTCCTTCCATTTCCTTTGATCTGGGTCGCCGTCGGGATTGAGCCCATTGCATAATTTGGCGTTGTCGGTAGAGGAGACCGTCGCCGGTAGAGGACTCCCGTGGTTCGCCGCCACCGTCGAACTCCGTCTGCTCCTCCACCACCACTGCAGCGTCACCACCTACCGTCAATGGGCCTCCTCGAAGGTCAGGGAGGAACTGCAGAGAGAAATCGACTGGGCCCCGAGGTGGGTCGGCTGCTTGCTGGGACCCGACGGCGCGAGGTGGGTCGGTTGCCTCTTTGGAAATACTTCACCATAGCCGCGAGGTGGGTCGGCCGCTTGCTAGGCCCCAACGGCGTAGTCCCGTCGTTCGTCATTTCTGATTAGAACCTCATTCGTCCCAAGGTGGTCCTCTTCTATCTTTTTGTGATATTCGGGGAAAATGGTTGGTCGAAATGTATCGGATTGAGATTTCTACATGAGATGTGTGATTTGAAGTGTTCAATGATGTCAATTGGTGTCCTTATGATCCCATTTCAACCACAACAATCCTTAGTGAATTTATTTCTTTGAGAAGCTACTTGGACAGATTTGGACAGATTGACCTTTGCTTAGTAAATTGGGCATAACATTCTCAATATTGCTTCAAATGGTACAAATGAACTTGATCCAGAAACTAGAAACATAGAGGAACAAATAAGTTGACTATCAAATTAGATAAAAACCAGAGGAAGGCCGCCCTATTTGAGCTGCTAGCTTAGGAGTGTGCTGATTGGACCCCAGATTTTAAGTAGCCAATTGCAACACTCCACTTGTTTGCTCCATAGATCAAATTGAAGAGGTGAGTGGAATGCTATTGGACCTCACCCACCTCCTTCTCTGTCTCAGAGACTTCCTTTAAGAAGCAAAACGTCTTCACACTTAGTCACAAAACAGAACTGAAAAGAAGAGAGAGAGAGCTGAAGGAAAGAGAAAGAAGCTGCTGGATAAAGAATCAGTCGGTAAGCCTACTTTCATTTAGATTTGGACTTTGAAGTTGCCAAGACTATTGTAGAGGACTTCAATACCTTTCTTTTGGTATATCATATGTTGAATTTGGATCAGGGAATCAACAGAAAATCTATTTTGAATCAGACAGTCATTGGTGAAGCACACAGCTGAGGTTATTGAAGAAAACGTGATTGGTAAGTTATTTTCGGAATTGAATTGGACTTTATGTCTTCATGGAAGTTGTAGGGGACTCAAATACCTTGTTAACGGTGTATCATATGTTCTATTATAATCAAGGAGCCAATAGGAAATCTATTTTGAACAACGGACTATCTACTGGAGACACAGATGAGCTAGTGGAAGAAGAATGGCTTGGTAAGCTTAGTTGGACTCTGAATTGGACTTAGGTTCCTTCTTACAGATTGTAGAAGACTTAATTAGCTTTCTAACGCCATATTATACGCCCTGTTTGGATGAAAGAATCGCCTTCAAGACCTGGTTGAATGTTGGACTAGCTGCCTGGTTCAGGATTGAGCAAGGTTTATGAGTAAAAGCTTGGTAAGTTAATTCTTTTGGATTCTAGGTTGATTTTTGGACTCTGAGTTATCAAGAGCATACAAGAGAGCTTAAGTACAGTAAATGAATTGGGTTTTGTGTGATATCGGATTATATATGGTATCTATCAAACTTAAAAGCGATTGAGCTTATCGTGTGCTCCATATATAAACTCGGTTGGGAAAGTGAGGAACTGACCTCATTTTACGATTGGAAATTGTTATACAGATCATGTAAGGCTTTCTCAAAGTGCTTTCAGTGAAGAAAACCATCTGGGAGGAACGGTTGAAGGTTGAAAGTGACGAGAGATTAGGACTCGGGAAATCGGCACTATTGCGTGATATTCGTTTGTGTAAGCGAATAGAACATGATAAATTTAGTGTTTGGTTCATGTGCATGTTTCAGGTCTTGATTATGTGCGTCTCATGCATATGAAGTATGTTCATGAAGTGGTCATGTGCATTTGTGATAAGATCGTTCATGTTTGGATTGGTCTGTGAGAGATATGGCACATGTGAATGGCTAGCTAGAGAATATGTCTTTCCTAGCGTGGGGCCAATTTGTGTGGGTATGCTATATTGTTTTTGGTGAGATATGGACAGGTTTTTCCGTGCTAACCGGGGATGTTAGCCTATGTGCACATAGACTGGGGATATCCTAGTTTACTACTATTAAACTTAGTATGTGATTATGGAAAGGAGATCTGATGGCCATGTTGATATCCCTGTGCTGGAGAGGAAGTGGCCCATCTAAATCTGTCTATAGCTCACCGTTTGTTCACTATGTAAACTTTTATGTGTGGGTGATCATATGGTTGACATGCATCTTGTGGTCTTGCATATTGTTGGACATAGTTAAGTTCTGTTTCTCATATGTAGCAGACATAACCAATATGTTATGTTCTATTTTCTTACTAAGTATTTCAAAACACTTACCCCTTACTAATCCATCTCAGGTTAAAGCAATCATAGTTTGCCTCGAGTTCTGGAGTCCGTGGTGCATGCCCATCTCTTTCATTCGAGGGCTACTCTTTTGAGGTCTCTGGATCATGCTATCTTTTGTACTCTTGTATAGAGGCTCCGTAGTGGTTTTCAGAGGCTAGATCCTGGACTATGCTTTAGTTTGAACATGTATCACAGGGAACTTGTTCAGACTTTTGGTGATGGATCTCACACCATCTTTGTATATCTTATGTTTTGAGAGGCATGTTTATATAGCGTGCCTTGGTGTTGCTTTAAATAAATGTTGATGAACTTTATGCTATGTTTTGAGGCTGGCTAGATCTGCATTTTGTAGTTTATATACAATGGAGTCTAGCGCCGGTCACCGACCTCATGATGGGTCGTGATAGACTTGGTATCAGAGCTCAATAGAGTTTTGTCTTATGTGTTATCTAAATGTGTACTTTAGGAACCCTACGGAGCATAGGATCGGTCATGTCTTTGTCCCTCATTGTATCAGCTTGTCCTTTGGTCTTCTTAAATTATGACTTGCTCTTATAGGGAGAATATGCCTGTTACACGTAGAGGTGCTGAAACTACTATCAGGGAGCGAGGTGAGTGCTCTGATGAACATAGAGATGATATTGTACTTGAGCCAGCACTACCAGCTGAGAACACAACTACAGATAATACCACGATAGTTGAGATTGACCCACCAGTTGGTGGTACTTCTGAGGCTGAAAGGCATGGTGGTTATGCGGTGGACCGAGTGTTGATAGCAATGGAGAAATTTATTGCTACTCAATAAAGCCAGATGGATCGAAAAGCTACTTTGGTTCCTAGAGATGACTCATTGGAAGAGTTTTTAAAGTTGGAGCCACCTACATTTTTAGGTGTGCGTGATGATCCTCAGGTATTTGTTGATGAAATGGAGAAGAGGTGGAAGATCCTAAAATGTGAAGGAAAGAGGATGGTGGAGTTGGCTGCATTTAAGTTAACTAGAGAGGCTGGAGTTTGGTTCCAAACTGTGGGATCACGTGGATGGACTTGGAAGAAGTTTAGTAAAGCTTTATTGGACCGCTTCTTGCCGGAGAGTTTGAGGGATGCACGTGCCTTTGAGTTTGAGCGGTTAGTAAAGACACCAGAGATGACGGTAACTGAGTATGATCAGAGGTTTTGTTATCTTTCCCGTTATGCAAAGCATTTAATTCCTGATGAGGAGAAGAAGGTAAAGAGGTTCATTCGGGGACTTGATGATGCTATGTTCAAAGTTATGTACCCTCATGGATTCAAGTCATATGCAGCTGCAGTGGATTGTGCAAGGACATTAGAGATGCACGATACTGAGCGCCAGATGACCCAAAGGCAACCAAAAGTGCAGAGGTTTGAAAGACAACCACAACCTAGTTTTAACCAAAGCTTTGGGCAACAACAAAGAAGGATGAGCATTCAGCCTGCCTTGTCAAGGGGCGGTGGATCATTTGGTAGATTTGGGAGAGGAAAAGATGTTCGCAACCTACATGGTAGTCGGGACCAGTCTAGTAGCTCAGCAAGTTGTCCAAGATGTGGGAAACAACAACATCATGGATGGCCATGCCATAGACAGACAGGAGCTTGCTTTGGATGTGGCAATTATGGACATCATATCAAAGATTGTCCTGAGGATAAGGCAAGGCAACGTGTACAGGTTGCTAGTCTTTCTAGCGTACCTCATGGTTACAGATTTTCTCGACCTCAAGAACAAAGTAGGAGTTCAATCAGCCAGAGCAATGAGGGAGAGAATTCAGTTCATAGGGAAAAGGAGCCTATGGAGCATAGTGGAGGTGGTCCTGCTCGAGTATATACTTTGACAAAGAAAGATGCTACCGCATCTAATACTGTAGTTTCAGGTATACTCCTTATAGGCTTGTCAGATGCTCGAGTCTTGTTTGATTCGTGGTCGACACATTCATTCTTGTCACCCCAGTTTGCTAAGTCTTTTGATGATCAACTTGTGTCCTTAGGGGAGTCACTAGATGTTTGTACCCCATCAGGTCATATCATACATATGCATTTAGTTCTTAAATCATGTGTGATTGTTGTTGATGGACGTGATATGGTTGCTGATTTACACGTGCTTGATATGGAGGATTTTGATGTGATTTTGGGTATGGATTGGTTATCATCATATCATGCAACAGTAGATTGTTTCAATAAGATTGTGACCTTCAAGCCTAAGGGTGAGCCAGAATTTATGTTTCGGGGTGATGGGATGGTAATTCCAGCTAGGCTTATCTCATGTTTGAAGGCTTTCAGATTATTAAAAAGGGGTTGTGTGAGTTATTTGGCTATTATTAAAGAAGCTGATACAGATGCAGAGAAGATAACTATTGATGAGATTCCTGTCGTGAAAGAGTTTCCAGATGTTTTTCCAGATGACTTGCTAGGTTTGCCACCTGAGAGGGAGATTGAGTTTTGCATTGAGTTAATGCCAGGGACAGAACCAATCTCTATACCACCGTATCGTATGGCACCTGCTGAGCTACAAGAGTTGAAGGTTCAATTGCAGGATCTATTGGATAAAGGATATATTCGGCCTAGTGTTTCCCCATGGGGTGCTCCAGTGTTATTTGTTAGAAAGAAGGATGGAAGTTTGAGGTTGTGCATTGATTACCGTAAGCTCAATAAGGTAACTATTCAGAATCAGTATCCTCTTCCACGCATTGATGATTTATTTGATCAGCTAAGGGATGCTAAGTGGTTTTCAAAGATTGATCTCAGGTCAGGATATCATCAGTTGAGGATCCGAAAGGAAGATGTGACTAAGACAGCCTTTAGAACTCGATATGGACACTATGAGTTTTTGGTTACGCCATTTGGTCTTACTAATGCACCTGCTTTCTTTATGGGTTTGATGAACCGAGTGTTCAAGCCATTCTTGGATTAGTTTGTAGTTGTCTTTATTGATGACATATTGATTTATTCACGGACTAAGGAAGAGCATGAAGGACATCTGCAGTTGGTTCTGAAAACCTTGCTTGATCATCAGTTGTATGCTAAATTGTCCAAGTGTGAGTTTTGGTTACAAAGTGTGGCATTCCTAGGACATGTTATTTCCAAGGATGGAGTGTCAGTTGATCCAATGAAGGTGGAAGCTGTGGTGAATTGGCCAACTCCCACAAATGTTACTGAGGGAAGGAATGTGATAGCTTATGCATCTAGACAGTTGAAGAAACACGAGCACAATTACCCAGTGCACGATTTGGAAATGGCTGCAGTAGTGTTTGCACTCAAGATATGGAGGCATTATCTATATGGTGAGAAATTTGAAATATTTACGGATCATAAGAGCTTAAAGTATATTTTTGATCAGAGGGATCTAAATATGAGGCAAAGGAGATGGATGGAGCTTCTGAAAGACTATGATTGTGTCATTAGCTATCATCCAGGGAAGGCTAATGTAGTTGCAGATGCTTTAAGCCGAAAATCAGCTGGTAGTTTGGCACATATGTCATTGATTCGAAGACCTTTGATTTCAAGCCTACATGAGCTAGTTGACAAGGGTTGGAGTTGACAACAGTTCTAAATGGAACTGAACCTTTGATGTTGGGTGAGATACATATGCAACCAACTATCCGTGGTCGAGTTGTGGAACTACAACGAGAGGACCCTGAGTTGATGGAGATGATTGAAAAAGTTAAGGAAGATGCATTGCCTAAATTTTATCTTAGTTCAAATGGTGTTTTATATTTTGGTACTCGATTGGTTGTGCCTGATGTAGGAGATATGAGGAGAGATATTATGGCTCAAGCACATAAGGCTGTGTATAGTATGCATCCAGGTTCGACCAAGATGTATCAAGATATGAAGAATCATTATTGGTGGAATGGCATGAAAAAGGACATTAGTGATTTTGTCGCTAAGTGTTTTAACATGTCACAAGTTAAAGCTGAACATCAAAGACCTTCTAGTTTGTTGCAACCATTGGATATTCCAGAATAGAAATGGGAACGAATCACCATGGATTTGTTAGTGGGCCTCCTGACTTCACTAAGGGGGTTTGATTCTGTTTGGGTTATTGTGGATCGATTGGCGAAGTCAGCACATTTTATACCTATTAAGAATACATATGATGCAGCAAAGTTTGCCCAACTATTCATTGATCAGATTGTTCGACTGCACGGAGTTCCGGTTTCAATAGTTTCTGATCGAGGGACACATTTTACATCTCAATTTTGGAAGAAGTTTCAAGATGCCATGGGTACTCGTTTGGATTTGAGTACAGCTTTCCATCCTCAGACAGATGGACAGTCAGAACGGACAATACAAATATTGGAGGATATGATGCGAGCATGTGTGATAGATTTTAGAGGGAGCTGGGAGCTCTATTTGCCTTTAATAGAGTTTTCCTACAATAACAGTTATCAAGCTAGTATTCTGATGGCACCTTATGAGGCATTGTATGGTAGAAAGTGTAGGTCACCAATATGTTGGGATGAAGTTGGTGAGAAGCAACAGCTGAGTCTTGAATTCATACAGGAGACAATTGATAAGATTAAGGTGATTCAGAAACGATTAGTGACAGCTCAAAGTAGACAGAAGTCATACTCAGATAAAAGGAGAAAAGATATTGAGTTTGAAGTGGGTACCAATGTGTTTCTGAAGGTATCTCCAATGAAAGGGATTATGAGATTTGGGAAAAAGGGTAAATTGAGTCCAAGATATGTGGGACCATTTGAGATTCTGGAGCGGGTTGGTCGAGTGGCTTATCGGTTGGCATTACCACCCACATTCCCGCATATACATCCAGTGTTTCATGTCTCGATGCTTAGGAGATACCTATATGATCCTTCACATGTGTTAGACCAGCCAAATGTGGACTTCCAGGATGATCTTACATACGAAGAGCGACCCTTACGGATATTGGGTCGACAAGTGAGAAATTTGAGGACCAAAGATCTTCCATTTGTGGAAGTGGAATGGCAAAATCATTCTCCAGCAGAGGCTACATGGGAGTTAGAGGAGGATATGCGAGGGAAGTATCCACACCTATTTCACTAACACTGTAAGTACTCCATGCCTTTAGTAAATTTGGGGACCGAATTTTTTTATAAGGAGGGGAGAATTGTGATATTCGGGAAAAATGGTTGGTCGGAATGTATCGGATTGAGATTTCTACATGAGATGTGTGATTTGAAGTGTTCAATGATGTCAATTGGTGTCCTTATGATCCCATTTCAACCACAACAATCCTTAGTGAATTTATTTCCTTGAGAAGCTACTTGGACAGATTTAGACAGATTGACCTTTGCTTAGTAAATTGGGCATAACATTCTCAATATTGCTTCAAATGGTACAAATGAACTTGATCCAGAAACTAGAAATATAGAGGAACAAATAAGTTGACTATCAAATTGGATAAAAACCAGAGGAAGGCCGCCATATTTGAGCTGCTAGCTTAGGAGTTTGCTGATTGGACCCCAAATTTTAAGTAGCCAATTGCAACACTCCACTTGTTTGCTCCATAGATCAAATTGAAGAGGTGAGTGAAATTCTATTGGACCTCACCCACCTCCTTCTCTGTCTCAGAGACTTCCTTTAAGAAGCAAAACGTCCTCACACTTAGCCACAAAACAGAACTGAAAAGAAGAGAGAGAGAGCTGAAGGAAAGAGAAAGAAGCTGCTGGATAAAGAATCAGTCGGTAAGCCTACTTCCATTCAGATTTGGACTTTGAATTGCCAAGACTATTGTAGAGGACTTCAATACATTTCTTTTGGTATATCATATGTTGAATTTGAATTAGGGAATCAACAGAAAATCCATTTTGAATCAGACAGTCGTTGGTGAAGCACACAGCTGAGGTTATTGAAGAAAACGTGATTGGTAAGTTATTTTTGGAATTGAATTGGACTTTTATGTCTTCATGGAAATTGTAGGGGACTTAAATACTTTGTTAACGGTATATCATATGTTCTATTCTGATCAAAGAGCCAATAGAAAATCTATTTTGAACAACGGACTATCTACTGGAGACACAGATGAGCTAGTGGAAGAAGAATGGCTTGGTAAGCTTAGTTGGACTCCGAATTAGACTTAGATTCCTTCTTACAGATTGTAGAAGACTTAATTAACTTTCTAACTCCATATCATATGCCCTGTTTGGATAAAAGAATCGCCTTCAAGACCTGGTTGAATATTGGACTAGCTGCCTGGTTCAGGATTGAGCAGGGTTTATGAGTAAAGGCTTGGTAAGTTAATTCTTTTGAATTCTAGGTTGATTTTTGGACTCTGAGTTATCAAGAGCATACAAGAGAGCTTAAGTACAGTAAATAAATTGGGTTTTGTGTGATATCGGGTTATATGTGATATCTATCGAACTTAAAAGTGATTGAGCTTATCGTGTGCTCCATATGTAAACTCGGTTGGGAAAGTGAGGAACTGACCTCATTTTACGATTGAAAATTATTATACAGATCACGTAAGGCTTTCTCAAAGTACTTTCAGTGAAGAAAACCATCTGGGAGGAACGGTTGAAGGTTGAAAGTGACGAGAGATTAGGACTCGGAAAATCGGCACTATTGCATGATATTCGTTTGTGTAAGCGAATAGAACATGATAAATTTGGTTTTGTTTGGTGCATATGCATGTTTCAGGTCTTGATTATGTGCGTCTCATGCATATGAAGTATGTTCATAAAGTGGTCATGTGCATTTGTGATAAGATCGTTCATGTTTGGATTGGTCTGTGAGAGATATGGCACATGTGAATGGCTAGCTAGAGAATATGTCTTTCCTAGCGTGGGGCCAATTTGTGTGGGTATGCTATGTTGTTTTTGGTGAGATATGGACAGGTTTTCTCGTGCTAACCGGGGATGTTAGCCTATGTGCACATAGACTGGGGATATCCTAGTTTACTACTATTAAACTTAGTATGTGATTATGGAAAGGAGATCTGATGGCCATGTTGATATCCCTGTGCTGGAGAGGAAGTGGCCCATCTAAATCTGTCTATAGCTCACCATTTGTTCACTATGTAAACTTTTGTGTGTGGGTGATCATATGGTTGGCATGCATCTTGTGGTCTTGCATATTGTTGGACATAGTTAAGTTCTGTTTCTCATATGTAGCAGACATAACCAATATGTTATGTTCTATTTTCTTACTAAGTGTTCCAAAATACTTACCCCTTACTAATCCATCTCAGGTTAAAGCAATCATAGTTTGCCTCGGGTTCTGGAGTCCGTGGTGCATGCCCATCTCTTTCATTCGAGGGCTACTCTTTTGAGGTCTCCGGATCATGCTATCTTTTATACTCTTGTATAGAGGCTCCGTAGTGATTTTCAGAGGCTAGATCCTGGACTATGCTTTGGTTTGAACATGTATCACAGGGAACTTGTTCAGACTTTTGGTGATGGATCTCACACCATCTTTGTATATCTTATATTTTGAGAGGCATGTTTGTATAGCGTGCCTTGGTGTTGCTTTAAATAAATATTGATGAACTTTATGCTATGTTTTGAGGCTGGCTAGATCTGCATTTTGTAGTTTATATACAATGGAGTCTAGCGCTGGTCACCGACCTCATGATGGGTCGTGACACTTTTGGCGAGGTGGTCCTCCCATTTGATTTTGATTTTTGGTCTTTGATTTTGCCTCTTTGTTTTTGTTAGTTTTTTTCCGAAAATTTTTGTTGATTTTCTGTGTTGTGTTGGGGTCGAATGTTTTTTAAGGGCATGGATTCAGTAGGGACAAGAGTAGTCGTCACTCATAAGGACTAAAGGAAGTAAAGGAATAATTTGGACAATAAAATTATATTCATGAGTAATATTAGAACATTAGTAAAAGCAAAGGAGAGAGTAATAATTCATTAGTTTTCCTGAATCCAAAATTCTACTATTGGTTGACTCTTCACATTCTTCTTCCTTTCAAAATTCAAAATTATCCACTCAAGAAAACCGATGGTCTTCAAAATACGACTCGGAGTCGACCCGAATTTTGGGTCGTACTCTGGATCAACCAGTCCGACCACCGGTCAGACCGAATTTTTTAATTTGAAAAATAAATATATTTATATATAATCTAGGTATAATTGAACATGTAATCGCATACATACCTAAAAAAATATTATATTTTTTATCAAAAATATTAGAATATAACAAATAGGAATATTAGACCAGCTCGGCCCGGATATGTACTTTTTTTTAAAAAAATCTGGATGAATCACCCCGGGTTAGTCAGATTTTTGGTCTGACCATTTGGTCCGACAAAATTTAGTTCGGTTCGTAAGGTAACCATTTTTGGGTCAAAACTCGGTATGCCTTTACACTCGTATCCTAGTCCGACCGGTCGGACTGCATATTTTAAAATCCAGAGGACGACAACACAAAAACTACTATTTGTAAATATGCTAACTACTATATCAATATCATTACACATACAAACCAATATCACTACATACCAAAATAAATATCCCAACATTCGAAAACTAATATTGCTACATATGAAAACTACTATCGCTACACATGCAAACCAATATCACTATTATGAAAACCAATATCCCAACATCCGAAAATCAATATCCCAACATCCGAAAATCAATATACGAAAATCAATATCCGAAAACTAATATATGAAAATTATTATATACAAAAATCAGTATCACTAAACACGCAAACCATTATCACTCGACATGGAAACCAGTGTCAATTAACATCCTAACCAATACCAGTGAACATGCGAACCATTATCACCACAAGTGCAAACCACTATCAGTAAACATGCTAACCACTATAAGTAAACGTGCGAACCAATATCATTAAATATGAAAACCAATATCATTACATTTGCAAACCAGTATCATTAAATATAAAAACTAATGTCATTACATCTGAAAACTAGTATCACTACATCTGAAAATCATTATATCCAAAAATTAGTATAGTATACAAATATACCAATACAAAAAATACTATTGTACAAATACAAAAATATCATGGTGGTAAACATGATGTTCATGGCATGGACGGAGCCGAAGAGGTAGCAGAAGAGGCCGTCGGTGGTGGCGTCGAGAATATTAGTGCGGATGGAGCCGGCCAGATTATGGCGAAGCCGAGCTACATGGAGAAGACGATGTGGGTGGAGAAGAGAAAGAAGGAGTTATCGACAGCATACTAAAAAAAGAAAAGAAAGAAGAAGAGAAGAAGAGTGGCAGGAGGGGGTACATGGAAGCGGGCGAGATCGGCGTCGAACTTCTTCAAATTGAAGGTGGTTCCAGCAAACAAGAATGAGAAGAGAGGCGAATGGGAGAAGGGGTTGGATTTAGGGTTAGAGAGAGAAAGAGAGAAAAAGAAAGTGACCAGGAAAGAGAGGGGAAAAGGAAGAGATATATGGTCAAAAATTAAAATGAATGTGGAATCAATGTGGGCGGCGGGATTAACGTGGGCAGCGGAATTAAAATGGGTGGAATCTTAGTTGGCACTTTTTGGGATATATGGTCAAAAATACCCTGCGTGTGATATTGACTATCAGATCAATTTTTTAATTAAAAAAATAGATCTAATGGCTCTAAATAAGTTCTCTCCATGGGGACAACTTTTTAGTAGTCCCCACTCAATCCAAAACTATTTTTGAAGGTTCATGAGGTTGAAGATGATAATTTTTTTTTGGTTTAAAGGTATTTTGGTCATTTCTATGACAAAAAATTAAAAAAATGGGTGATGACGTTAGCTTGGGACCCGAGAGTTCTAAAACTAAAGTCGGGGGACGTCAGGATAGATTTTAGAAATGCAAGGACCTTAGAGAGAGGGAGATCAAACTACAGGGATCTGAGCATAATTTTTCCAAAAAAATCATGGTCATAAATTGTACTATTCTACGCCATTTTAGTAGTTGAACAACTTTTCTCAGCCACATTTACTAGTCGACCTAATACATGTTTGAGTAAAATTAGATCTTAAAGAATAATCATGTACGTCGTGATCTGAGAAGATTTTTCACGCACGATCACAGAGCGTCTGGTGTTTGACATCAGTAAGACCACTCCTAGCAATGACTTTGTGGAGTGGGTTCTGAATGGGACAAAAGAGAAAGAAAAAATTCAAAAGGAAATGAGGGCTTGCCCCATCCGTGACAGAGGGCTGTCAGCGGCCCCTGCCACGGTCTCAGGCGAGGGATTATATATTTTTTTTTGTTTTTTTGTTTTCAACCTAATTTAGCAACACTTAGCACAATATTATTCATTGAAATAGATTTTTAGAGATATTATTTGTATGTTTCAAATCTATATAAATAGAGTCCAATATTGACATATTTTCATGCACAATCTAAAATTCTCTATTCTTTCATTACAAGTATCTCTTCTTTAACTACATAATCTCTTTTTATTATTTTTATTATGATCTGAATGATCATAACTCCCTAAATTATCAACCATTTTATTTATAATCTCTCATATTATATTAATTATGGAGAGTATCCTAACTCTCAACCCTTTTTTTAACTTCCAATTTTCTCCAAATCTTACACAAATTCTCATATATCAACACCAAAACTCACACAACACGTCTCGGAATTTGTTTCAAGACGTGCATCCAAGAAACATAAATTCTCAAAAAGGGGTAGCAAGTGTTGTCTGGGGTGTCAAAGAAGACATTGCCCTAATATTATTTTGGATTTCACTAGCTAAGATAACGCAAGTGGCAAAAATTAGAAGGGTGTCTCACTCTGAGGCCGAGTGAGTGCTTTGTTCAATGAAGCTCAAGCAGAAAAGCCGGAAGAGATCCACGAAAGAAACGTAGAGTCCCTGAAAGGTTGTTACAAATGAGTTAATTTAAATGCATAAAAGTGAATTGGTGCATACCGGGAAGCATGTGGTCGGAAATGGAGTGGAATGAGCATGGGCGATGTTGAGACAGAAGTTCAAGCAATTTATGAAATGGGGGTAAACAAGTTTAATGACTTGGTTGTATTTAATGAAGTTATGAGTAAACATCCCAAGTGACAATTACAACTAGGTCATGATTCAATATATTTTCATCCAGAGAATTAAGAGGAGCACGTAGAAAGTGGTGGCAGCTTAAAAAGATCAAGGACTACTGAAGATGAGGATTGTTCAATTTCCTCCCAACCAGAAACACTCCAATCAGCAGATCTTCAACAATTTCCCGTCCTATAGGTAGAGATGTTGCAAAAAAAGGAAAAAAAAGGTAAGACATATGAATCTACTTCTACTAATGACGTTACTGCAAAAATTCGTGCATTGAGAATCACCTGAGATAATAAAATTGAAGTAATGAGCAAGAGAATCGAGATGGAGCACAAAAAAGAACAAAATAGAATCGAGCGAGAGCAAAAAAGGGTAGAAATGAAGACTATGGAGATGAATCAACCCATGTTGAATACCTTGCTTGCAAAAGATCACTTATCCCCAGAATGTGAAGCGATGAAACACTATCTAATGTCAGTTGTGTTTGAAAAATGATAAGTTTATTTTCATGTAATTTTAGTTGACATGTTGTAAGACTTTTACTTTATGTAATTTGTTCTTAATTTCAAGTAATTTTGGCTAGTAATTTAAATTATTTAATTTAGTGAATTATCAATTCAATTTTGGCATTCACACCATCCCTTCATATGCTACTCGTCTCATAACTAGTGAGTTATCAATTCAACTTTGGCATTCACATCATCCCTTCACATGCTACTTGTCTCGTAGCTAATGAGTTGTCAATTCAACTTTGGCATCCACACCATCCCTTCACATGCTACTCGTCTCCTAGCTAGTGAGTTGTCAATTCAACTTTGGCATCCACACAATCCCTTCACATGCTACTCGTCTCCTAGCTAGTGAGTTTTCAATTCAACTTTGGCATCCATACAATCCCTTCACATGCTTCTTGTCTCCTAGCTAGTGAGTTGTTGAAAGGAAGGTTTTTCACCCCCCTTGCAATAATGAGTAAGTAAGGGATGAACTAAATGCGCCTTCGCCACAAAATAGCCACCTAACCTAACTAACAACCAAATATAATCTCCACTCCAAGGAAAACCAATCACCTAATGAGATCTCTCATCAAAAGACAACTAGTCAACTAGTCTAAAGTTTTATTAATCCTAACTCCTCTCGGCGATTAACATTAAACAACTCATAGTCAAGGTGATCAATCAAAACTAAGCTTTAAGCTCCAAAACTAGAACATAATCCTAAGCATTTAAACCCCCTAAACAATAGGCTAAATAGATGTCAAGGCACCCAACCCACTAATCAACTACTCACACATATCCAAGAAATAGCTCAACATATTCATTAAACTATGCAAGCAAAACATGAACAAAAGAGGGAGTAAGAGAAAGCTCAAGATGATCTTCAAAGCTTCCTCAATATCCTCCTTCCTTCTTCCTTCACGTTTTTCTTCCCAAATCCTTTCCAAGGTTCACCAAGTTTTCTTCCAAATCTAGGAGTTAGTGGAGAGTTGTTACCAAAATATCTAATGTGTCTCTAAAGGAAAGCCAAGCAAAGGCTTTTATACAAGATTTTTTCCCCCAAAATGCCTCAGCCACGAAATTGCAATTAAAGCCCAAAATGGGCCCAAAACAAGTCTTCAAATTCGGCCCACTTGTGATGAAATCTTGACAGAATTGGACCACGACATTGAATCCAGCGTTCTCCCCTCTTAGTCTCCGAATTTGAATTTGCACCTTTGGCCATTCACTTTGAAAACTCCTCCATCTCCACTTTGTAATTCGAGTGCTCCGAATGGGAACACCCTTGCAATTTTGAATAGGCCACTCCACTTTGACTTGAGTTTTCTCGGGAAGAGTCTCAACCGGGAATTATAGAGAAGAACTTGTTTGCCCTTCTTGAACTCTTTCTTGACAATATGGGCATCATGTCTCTTCTTCGTACTCTCCTTGTAGAGTCTTGAGCTCTCGAACGCCATGTCTCGAATTTCATCCAACTCTTCAAGTTGTAGCACCCTTCATTCACCGGCCTTTTTGTAATCGTAGTTAAGGGTCTTAATGGCCCAAAATGCACGATGCTCAAGCTCAACCGGAAGGTGGCACGCCTTGCCATATACAAGCTTGTAAGGCGACATCCCGATAGGCATTTTGAATGCCGTTCGATAAGCCCATAAAGCATCGTCAAGCTTGTTCGCCCAATCTTTTCTTGCTCCCCGACCATTTTTTCTAGGATTTTCTTGAGTTCCCGATTCGAGAGCTCGACTTGACCACTTGTTTGGGGGTGATAAGGTGTAGCAACCTTGTGAGTGACCCCATACCTCTTCAATAAAATCTCAAATGGTCTGTTGCAAAAATGTGAACCACCATCGCTGATAATAGCCCTTGGCACTCCAAATCTCGAAAAGAGCTTTTTTGATGAAACGAATAACCACTTTAGCATCGTTTGTTGGTGAGCCCGAAGCTTCGACCCACATAGAAACGTAGTCCACTCCCACCAAGATGTACTTGTTGCCATAAGAGGTTGGGAACGGTCCCATAAATTCCAATCCCCAAACATCAAAGAGCTCTACTTCAAGAATTCCAGAGAGCGGCATCTCATTCCTCTTTGAGATATTCCCGGTCCTTTGACATCGATCACACTGAGCAACGAACAAACGAGCATCCTTAAAGATATTAGGCCAATAAAATCCACATTCAAAGACTCGCGATGCGGTTCTTGTCGCTCCATTGTGACCTGAGTATGGGGTATTATGACATTGCTCCAGAATATTCACAACTTCCCAATCAGTAATGCACCGTCTAAGCACCTCATCACTACACCTCTTGAAAAGGTAAGGATCATCCCACACATAGAGTTGAAAATCCCTTAGAAATTTTTTTCGTTGGGGATAACTCAAGTCTATAGGTATAATGTCTCCAACTAGGAAGTTGGCAAAATCTGTAAACCAAGGGGCCTCCCTATTATTCACCAACATTAAAGATTCATCCGGAAACTCTTCTTGAATTTTGCCGTGAGCCTCCATTCCGTCACTTTTTTCGAGCCGAGAGAGAAGATCCGCGACAATATTTTCTGAGCCCTTCTTATCCTTGATGGACAAGTCAAATTCTTGTAGCAACAAAATCCACCGCATAAGTCAAGGCTTAGCATCTTATTTAGAGAATAAATACCTCAAAGCTGCATGGTCCGTATAGATAATCACCTTTGACCCAAGCAAATATGGACAAAATTTATCACAAGCATACACGACCGCAAGCATCTCCTTCTCGGTGGTTGTATAATTGAGTTGGGCACCCGCCAACACTCTACTTGCATAGTAGATGACATGAAGCTTTCCCTCCTTCTTTTGACCAAGCACACATCTCAGAGCAATATCACTCGCGTCACACATCATTTCAAATGGTAGCTTCCAATCCGGAGAAGAGATAACCGGAGCTGTGACAAGAGCTTTCTTCAGAGAATCAAATGCTTGACGACATGGCTCATCAAAGTTGAAAGGTACTTCCTTAACTAGCAAATTGGTAAGCGGCTTTGCGATGAGAGAGAAATTCTTGATAAATCTTTGGTAAAATCCAGCATGGCCAAGAAAGGCTCTCACTCCTTTAACTGAAGTAGGTGCTCTCATCTTCTCTATTGCTTCCATCTTGGCTCTATCAACTTCCATACCAGCTTGGGAGATCTTATGCCCAAGAACGATCCCCTCATCCACCATGAAATGGCACTTTTCCCAATTGAGAATGAGGTTCTTCTCTTCACATCTCTCCAATACTTTATCTAAATTAGCCAAGCAACTTTCAAAAGAGTCTCCAAACACCAAAAAATCATCCATGAAGATCTCCATAATCTTCTCATTCATCCCCCAAAAGATAGCCTCCATGCATCGTTGGAATGTTGCCGGAGCACAACTTAATCCAAAAGGCATACGTCGATAAGCAAAAATACCGAAGGGACCAGTGAAAGATGTCTTTTCTTGATCTGTTGGGTAAATTGCGATTTGGTTGTAGTCGGAGTATCCATCCAAGAAGCAATAATGAGAATACCCAGCAATTCTCTCCAACATTTGATCAATGAATGGGAGAGGAAAATGATCCTTGCGTGTGGCATCATTCAACTTTTGGTAGTCAACGCACACCCGCCATCCGGTCACCGTTCTTGTAGAAATGAGCTCGCCTTCATCATTGATCACAACAGTCATTCCTCCCTTTTTTAGGACACAATAGATCGGGCTTACCCACTCACTATCCGATATGGGATAAATAATGCCGGCCTCGAGGAGCTTGATCACCTCTTTTTTTATAACTTCTTTCATGTTGGGATTCAATCTCCTTTGCCGATCTACCCTCGGCTTCGCTCCCTCTTCCATGTGGATATGATGCATCACAATTTCAGGACTTATCCCCTTAATATCGGATATTTGCCAAGCCATGGCCTTAATCCGTTTGTTCACAATTTGGAGCACTCTCTCCTCTTCCTCCTTGGAAAGCTTGTTGGATATGATAATAGGGAGTCTCCCTTCATCTTCCAAGAATGCATATCTCAAATGTGAGGGTAGCTCTTTCAACTCTAAGGATGGAGCCTTAATAATAGAAGGTGGAGTACGATACTTCAAATGAAACTCCAAATCCTTATGGAGAACTTTCTTATCAGCTTCTTCCTCGAACTCTTCTATGTTCTCCTCTTCTTGTTCTCTATATAACGCACCCTCTTTCTCATCTTCAATTCTTGATACGCTCTCCTTGCCGAACTCGAGGACACATTCCTCCACCACATCAATCTTCATGCACATGCCTTCATCAAGAGGGTGATGCATCAAATTAGACATCTTGAATTCTACTTTTTTTATCCCTTATCCGGAGAACCAATCTTCCATCATGAACGTCCACCAAGGCACGTGCCGTGTTAAGGAAGGGTCTGCCAAGAATTAATGGACAACTCTTGTCCTCAACAAAATCCAGCACCACAAAGTCCACGGGAAAGATGAATCTGTCAATCTTCACTAAGACGTCCTCAACAACCCTGAAAGGCTTCTTTATCGTTTGGTCGGCCAACTAGAGAAGCATAGAAGTTGCTTTCACCTCACACAAACCAAGTTTCCTAAAAATAGACAAAGGCATCAAGTTAATGCTAGCGCCTAAATCACATAAACATCTGGGAAATTCAACATCGCCAATAAAACAAAGAATAGTGAAACTCCCTGGGTCTTGTAACTTTGTCGGGAGATCCTTTGAGATGAGAGAGCTACATTTTGCTGTGAGGGCTACCGTCTCTCCATCGTCCCACTTCCTTTTCTTTGTGATGAGTTCCTTCAAAAACTTGGTGTAGTGGGGAACTTGGTCCAACATCTCCAGAAAAGAGATACTAATTTGGACATTTTTCATTTTCTCCATAAACCGAAGAAATTTCTCGTCCATCCCATTCTTCCTCTTAACCCTTTGAGGATAGGGTAGAGAGGGGGTCTTTGGTGGTGGTGGCACATACACTTCTTCTTCATCAATCTCAATATGCGGACGTTTCTCTTTCTCCGTCTCTTCTTTGTTTTCTTCATTCATTTCTTCATCGTTGGCCTCCACATTGTCTTCCTTGCCCTTTCAATTGATCTCTTGAGAAGATATTTCCTTTCTGCTTCTCAAGGAAATTGCATTCACATTTCCTCGAGGGTTTGCTTCCGTTGAGCTTGGAAGAGAGCCAGACTCTCTATGGGCACTTGCCTTTGCGATTTCCCCAAGTTGCATCTCCATATTGTGCATGGCGGTTGCTTGACCCTTGAGGATTTGTTCCAAATTATTCTGCCTTGCTCCTTGTTGATTTATGGCTGTCAGAATTTGTCCTTGTTGGCTAACCACCCCACCAACTTCTTGCATAAACTTGTCCATCTTCTCAAATTTCTCCTCCATAGCTCCCATTCTATCCCCTAAGAAAGCACGTGGTTGAAAACCCGGAGGTGGTCCTTGATGCAGAATACGTAGAGGAGGTCCTTTATCTGGGACAATCGCCATATTATCTTCATTATTCCCTCCTTTCCAAGAAAAGTTTGGGTGATTTCTCCACCCGGGATTGTAAGTAGAAGAGTACGGGTTGTTTCCCATCCGATTTGCTCCTTGCCGTTGGCCACCAACAAAATTCACTTGCTCCATGTTGGAGTTCATCATTGCACACTGGTTCATCTCGTGACCAACATTACCACAAACCTCACGAGTTGTTCGCACGGCTACCGTATTGACTTTGTTCAAGCTTAAATCATTCACCTTTTTCGCCAATAATGCTAATTGAGCTTGAATGGAGGAGGCAACATCAAGATCAATCACTCCTTTTTGCTCCCTGTTGGGTTGCCTTGGTCTCTCATTTGCCATTAAAATGTTTGTAGCCGCCAACTCCTCCAAGATGTGGTAGGCGTCATCCCTCTCCTTTCTCAAAAAGGATCTGTTAGAGGCAGCATCAACCGTACCCCTCGTAGATGGTCCAAGACTAAAGTAAAATGTTTGGAGCAAAGACTCCTCTGTCAAGTTATGGTGTGGGCAACCCCTTTGCAATCCCTTGAATCTCTCCCAAGCTTCACTCAAAGACTCATTCTCAAATTGTTGAAAGTTGTTAATCTCCTTCACGAGTCTATTTGTCTTTGAGAAGGGAAAATACTTGTCAAGGAAGGCGTTAGCTAACTCCTCCCATGTGGTTATTGATGTTCTGACCAATTGCTTGTACCAAAGCTTAGCCTTGTCCTTCAAAGTAAATGGAAACAACCTAAGCTTCACGGCATCATCGGAAGCTCCATTATACTTGAAAGTATCAGCTATCTCTATGAAGTTAGCAATATGATCGTTGGGTCTTCACTTGGTAATCCATAGAATTGGACCGAAGCTTGAAGCATGTGAATCACGGCTGGCTTGATCTCGAAGTTGTTAGCCTCTATAGTAGGCCTTTGAACTCCGGGCATTCAAGGGGTTTACTAAGTTCGTGTTATGATTCGAGTGTTTCTAAGGCAACTAATCTACGCTCTCGCCATAAATTAGTCTAAAATGATCATTTACTAGGCCTAGATGAACTAAATGCGCCTTCGCCATAAAATAGCCACCTAACCTAACTAACAACCAAATATAATCTCCACTCTAAGGACAACTAATCACCTAATGAGATCTCTCATCAAAAGACAACTAGTCAACTAGTCCAAAGTTTTATTAATCCTAACCCCTCTCGGCGATTAATATTAAACAACTCATAGTCAAGGTGATCAATCAAAACTAAGCTTTAAACTCCAAAACTAGAACATAATCCTAAGCATTTAAACCCCCTAAACAATAGGCTAAATAGATGTCAAGGCACCCAACCCACTAATCAACTACTCACACATATCCAAGAAATAGCTCAACATATTCATTAAACTATGCAAGCAAAACATGAACAAAAGAGGGAGTAAGAGAAAGCTCAAGATGATCTTCAAAGCTTCCTCAATATCCTCCTTCCTTCTTCCTTCACGTTTTTCTTCCCAAATCCTTTCCAAGGTTCACCAAGTTTTCTTCCAAATCTAGGAGTTAGTGGAGAGTTGTTACCAAAATATCTAATATGTCTCTAAAGGAAAGCCAAGCAAAGGCTTTTATACAAGATTTTTCCCCCCAAAATGTCTCAGCCACGAAATTGCAATTAAAGCCCAAAATGGGCCCAAAACAAGTCTTCAAATTCGGCCCACTTGTGATGAAATCTTGACAGAATTGGACCACGACATTGAATCCAGCGTTCTCCCCTCTTAGACTCCGAATTTGAAGAAGACCATTAGAGACAAAGTTGTAGCCCCGGATGTCTTATTTCCAGAGCCATCTCACTCGTCTCTATCGGACTTCGGATGAGAAAGTTATCAGTATTGGAGTTGCAAGAGGTCTACCTCGCTCACGTCTTCGAGGTCTCGATTAAGCGTCCTTCCTCCCGGCAAATCAAATCGCATACGATGACCCAAGGTGACTTCACTTCCTCCACTTCACCTCACCAAATCTCATAGCATGAAGAAAACACAACAAAAACATAAGACTACACTAAAACAAATAATGCACGATAAATGACATTACGGCAATGAAGAACAAACAAAAGCAATAGAAACAACGGTAAATCTACTCTAAAATAAACACAAAAGATGAGTGTTTCCACACTCATCAGTTGTCAATTCAACTGTGACATCCACACCACCCCTTCGCATGCTACTTGTCCCGTAGCTAGTGAGTTGTCAATTTTCAAATTTGGCATCCACACCACCCCTTCGCATGCTACTTGTCCCGTAGTTAGTAAGTTGTCAATTTTTAACTTTGGCATCCACACCACCCCTTCGCATGTTACTTGTCTCGTAGCTAGTGAGTCGTCAATTTAACTTTGGCATTCACACCATCCCTTCATATGCTACTTGTCTCGTAGCTAGTGAGTTATCAATTCAACTTTGGCATCCACACCATCCCCTTACATGCTACTTGTCTCCTAGCTAGTGAGTTGTCAATTCAACTTTGACATCCACACCATCCATTCACATGCTATATATATTTGGATCCATATAAACTTAAACATATCCAATATCCTTCACAACCTTCACATCTCTTTACTCCCTCTTTTTTCTGTCAACATAATTCCTACCCAAAATAATTTACCCATCTCACTTCACAAATGTCTCCCGATGAAACTACATCAGTAGAATCATAATCTGATTCAAGTTCTGATGATTCATTCACCATCCAATATTCAGTTCTCTACTAAGCGCATTAAAATCTATGCAATTATATAATTAATAGGGAATAACTTCGCAATAGAGAAGCTCATAATGCTCTTAAATATGATTTGATTGAGCACATTTGGCACTAGTAATTAACTATGTAATTTGCATCTTTTCTATTTGTAATTTATCATTTAACGCATCTATTTGTAGCTTGATTTATTTCTTTCTAATTTTGTAATACAACTTTTGTAATCTTAATTTTATTATAATTATTTAGTTATTATAATTACGAAGATGATGAGTGTGTAAATGCTCATAATTTGTCATATGTTTCCTGCGTGTTTAGTCATGATTTAAGTTATTTTTATTATGTCATGTCAAGTCTTATGATCATTTTAGTACATTTATATTCGGGAATAGATTTATACCCACTCTCATATTTTGTAGGAAAATGGAGCACTATGAAGGTCGTTGGAGGGGTAATTTCAAGAGACCATAGTGCAAGAGCCATAACTTTTTTCTCGAGTGTCCGAATACATCAAATGAGATACCGTTGGAAAGCTGGAAGAGAGATCTACATTTTGTTTTGGGCAAATTACCCTCACATCCCTGAGGTTTGGTCACCCTCCCCCTAGGGTCCCTGACTTTTGGAAAATGATTGTCCCGTCCTTAAGTTTTGACGATAATAGACTCTCGGGTCTCTGGCTGACGTCATCGGCTCTTTTTTCATTTTTGATCATGGAAATGACCAAAATACCCTTTTAAAAAATTCACCTTCTTCAACTTTGACCAAAAACACCAACAAGTAAAAAACAACCCCAAAACAAGATCAAACTACCAAAATCAAGAACAACAATATGTGTACCCCTCCAAAAAAAATAAGCCTTCGTTCCATTTAACAATCCCCCAAACACCAAACCCAGAAAGCTATTTCCTCCCAACCAACTCTACAATAATTCATCATCCTCAACGCCTAAATACTATACCTTTCCACCGAGGAGAAGACCATCTCTCCCTCCTCTCTCTCTCTCCACCGAGGAGAAGACCATCTCTCCCTCCTCCTACAAGGCCAGCCATTCCTCTACTACCACTGTCGTCTTCTTCTCCCTCCTCCTCTTCCTACCTATCAAGAACAAGAACGGCACCCGCTCGCTGGGCTCCCACAGGTCCTCGCTTGGCTGCGGCTTCTTTGCCTCGGGCGATGGGCTAGGGTTTAATTTGGGGCTGGTTTGCTCTTGCTGGTTCGTCAGTCGCCGGGAGGACCCTTTTCTACGATGAACTCACCAGAAGATGGTCGTTCCAATTTGGGGCGATGGAGGGGTTCTACGATAGGAATGTGGACACGATGAAGCACGCTGCTAGGATGGAGCGGTTTCTCATGGGAGGGAAGGAGGAGGAGAGATTGGGAAAAATTCCAATTGAAATTAGGGCTTAGAGAGTTATCGTGATTGTTATGAATTGAAATTAAGGAGAAGAATGAAAAATTTGGTGTGAAAAAAAATCCTAGATCCAGATTTTTAAATGATCGACTGATTTTCAATTTTGTCATAATTTTCAATTTTTTTTGTTCTTGATGTTCTTGGTTGTGTTCTTGATTTTAGTTAGTTTGATCTTATTATTGAGTTAATTTTTGGTCGTTGGTGTTTTTGGTCAAAGATTGAAGGAGGTGAATTTTTTTTATTTTTTAAGGGTATTTTGGTCATTTTCATGACAAAAAATGAAAAAAAGAGCCGATGACGTCAGCCAGGGACCCGAGAGTCTATTATCGTCAAAATTTAGGGACAGGACAATCATTTTCCAAAAGTCAGTGACCCTAGGGGGAGGGTGACCAAACCTCAGGGTCGTGAGGGTAATTTGCCCTTTTGTTTTTTTATAGACGAAGCCAAATTCGAAGTGGAAGAGGATCAAAAATATAAAATACAAAGATACGATAAAACTGATCAGCGACCTGATGAGCGCCAAATACTTGGCGGGCGCCAAGTCCATTTCAGAGAGTTCCATTGGCGGGCGCCAACTCCACTGGCGGGCGCCAGGTCAGCTCCGATGGCAGTTTTTCTCGGACTTCCTTTTTAGATGGGGACTCGATCTATTTCAGTTTGCTACGACTTTTGGCCTCCTGTTTCGGCCTTAGGATTATATTATATTATTTACTTCATTACTTGGCTAGCAAATCTTCGAGTTTAGGGAAAACTCCTATAGGTTTTCTTATTCTCTAGCTTAGTCGTTTGGCTATATATAGGCCATAGTCTCTTAGGTTTAATATATATGTTTTTAGTGCAACTTTGACACAGCCTTTGGAGCTCAATAATGTCACGATCCCAGTTAGCTATGAGGAGAGGATTGGCAAGGCTTGATCATCACGACTAAGCTTTCTCTATCTCTACCTTTATGTTAATTGCTATCCTGTTCTTCATTAATCTATTGTGCTTTGTTAACATGCTTAGTGAGTAGTTCTCCTTAAAGTGTGATGCCCTAATTATGTGATTACTTGTCTATTCTGGCTATAGTTTGACTATCTTTCGCAATAGTTATCAATTGATGATCTTAATGCTTAATATAACCTGATCACTTAGATTATGATATTTAGTTGATAATAATGGACCGGAAGGCATTAGAATCAACGAAAGAGTCAATTGACATCTCCTTAGGTATTAATGAGGAATCTTGATACTAAGGGATAACCCACTAGGAGTTAACTTCATAATTGAGTTTAGCTTAGTTCTTATTCTAATTAATGAGCAGAAGCATTGATTAATAATCGTGAACTACTCTAGCTTAGTTTTATCCTCCTAATGAGCGGAAGCGTTAGGGAGATGCACTAGAACACTCTGGGTACTAGTTAGAACTTCATAAAAATCATAGTCTCGACATAGATGGGTAATCCATAAGGGTATCATGCTCGTTTATCTCCATTGATTTACAACTCGTCTTTTATTTGCATTTCCGATCTCGTTTATTTACTTACAACTTTTCACAACCTTATAAAACTTTAATTTTCTCGCTTCACATAATTACTTGCATCGATTTAATGTTCAACCATCAGTTCTAAGAACCTTACTTACCACTATACTATTTGCTTGTGCGTTTAATTGTTCGCAATTTTGCGTACATCAGAAGATGTCATTGTCGTATATTTATTACAATTTATATAGTAATAATAAAAAGGTAAACTGCCTTCAGGTCCCTGGTCTATTGTAAAATTATCTCTAGGGTCTCTGCTATTTAAAAAATTATTTAGCCGTCCCTGCTTTTTAAAAAAATATTGGTCTTGGGTCCCTGGCTAATGTCAGCGGTCTTTTTTTCTTTTTTTTGTCATGAGAATGACCAAAATATCCTTAGACAAAAAATTATAAAAAACTCATCATCTTCAACCTTTGAGTACCATGAACACGAGAACAATAAAAGCCGGAAACATGTTTGTTGATCTCGGGTTCCATTTCTTTTCTTTCATTAACGTCTACAAGAACACTAATCCCAATAACAAGATCAAAGAAACGAACAAAAGTAACTGCTCATGTCCGATGCTTTTGGTTTCCTTCCGGTGTGTCCTCCTCTTCGATTCTCTCATCGTCAAAGCCAGACTAAAAATTCACCAAAAAACCCAATCCTCCCATGGGTTTGCATCGATTGAACCCAAAACCGAGATCAGGATTGGGCTGCATGTTCAACTAAAAAACTGGATTGTGAATTCAAGGAACCCAACCGAGCGGTTAATCCCCAATTTGTGAGCAAAGAACCCTAATTTTCCCGATAAGCCAGAAGCTGTGATAAGCCGGACAACTCTGCTCCATTATTCTGGCCAGGAACGAGAAGAGAACACGACGAGCCCCTTGACAATGTACAGGAAGAAGGGCGGCTACCAAGTGGAGATGTGTGTTGGCCCACGAGCCCCTTCATGGCTTCGCCGTTCCCCTTCTTCAGGACGGCCACGTGGAGGACTGTGTCATCGGACTATTGATCTTCTCCGATCTGTTCGAGATCTTCGAAGGCCAGGGTTCTCTAAGAGGAAGCCGCGGTCGAGGACGACATCAACGTGGGGCCCGCTCCTCGTCGTCGGAGGAAAAATAAAGACCGGCCCAAGGATTGAATGTTTCTGGGTTTTAGTAGTCGAAGCTTGTTGTGATTTTGTAAACTGTGATTTTAGTTTAAATCTGGGTTTTAGTAGTCGAGGCTTTAATGTTCTTGTTGTTCATCGGGTTTTTCAAAGGTTGATGAAAATACATTTTTGTTTTGTTTTTTGTGTAAGGGCAATTTGGTCATTTCTACAACAAAAATGAAAAAAAGAGTACTAACGTCAGTCAGAGACCCGAGGCCAACATTTTTTCGAAAAGCAGGGACGGCTAAATAATTTTGTAAATAGCAAAGACCCTTGAGGTAATTTCACTATAGATCAGGGACCTAAGGGCAAATTATCCATAATAAAATGATAGTAGATAATATATAGATGAGAAAAAATTAATTGTTTATTTGGTGATATAGGTTGAACAAGGTCACAGCTAGAGTAAAAAAATATTTAATTAGGTTGAGTTATATGTGGATGAAAAATAAATTAATTATTTATTCGTGACCTGGGTTGAACCAATTCATTGCAAGAGATAGCTTAAGACTACCTGCATCATTGATCCACCCAACCCAAGTCACGGAATAAACTATTAATTTTTCTCTCATCCATAGTCAATCCAATTCTACTACATATTTTCCTACCCACAGCAGCAACTCAGTTCACATAATAAACAATTAATTTTTCTTTCATCCACATACTATCTACTTCCATTTGTTTAGATTAAAATTATATAATACGAAAATAATATAATTATCAATAACACGATTAAATATTGTTAACATTGGACTCTATTTATAGAGATTTGAAAAATAAAAATTTTCATATTATTTTTATTTAATTTTGCTAAAGATAAGATGAGTTAAGATAACCACAAAATTATTATACGAGAAAATATATTTTAACGAATAATATTATGCCAAGTAGAACTAGATAGATATATAAGTAAAAAAAAGCTAATTGGTTGAAGTTTGCTGATGTACATAGTCTAAGACCACCCACATCAGTGGGTTTGGCCGATCGATCGGCCATTTTTTATTTAAAAAAACCAAATGAAAATGGGGAGCGAGCGGCCGATCGGTTTGCTTGCCCGATCGCCGCTCGCGAGCGAAAAACGGCCATTTGACCTTTTTTTCTTTACTTATTTGTCTATTTAGTTCCACTTGGCATAATATTATTTATTAAAAATAGATATTTTGGGATAATATTTTCGTGGTTATCTAAACAGACCTTATCTTTAGCAAAACTAAAAAAATGAAAATTATTATTTTTCAAATCTCTATAAATAGAGTTCAATGTTAACATATTTTCATACATCATCTAAAATTCTCTCTTCTTTCACTACATAATCTTTTCTTTTAAATTTCTCTGTTATATTATTTCTACTATGGATCCAAATGGTCCTAATTTCCCAAATTTTCAATCATTTGAATCTTATAATCTTTCAGGCTATCTAAATTCTGGAGATTATCCAAACTCTCAACCTTTTTATACCTCTCAATTATCGCCATATCTTTTCCAAATTCTATTTTCCCAACACCAACCCCCACAAAATATGCCACAACATTTGTCCTTCGATGGGGCTAGGGAGAAAAAAAACTAAAAAGTCTGCACCAAGTAATTGGAGTGTCAAAGAAGACATTGCCCTAATGTCAGCTTTCTCCTACTGTAGCCAAGACAGCACTATTGGAAAAAATCAGAAGAGTGCTTCGCTATGGTCCTGAGTGAGTGCTTTGCACCATAATGCTCAAGCAGAAAATCCGGGAGAGATTCATGAAAGAAACGTGCCTGCAATTAAAGGTCGTTATACACGACTTAATGCCAATGGAGCAAAGTGGGTTGCTGCACACCGAGAAGCACTCAAACGGAAACGGAGCGGCATGAGCAATGCCGATGTTGAGACCGAAGCTCAAACACTTTATGAAGGAAATGGTGGCAAAAAATTTGTTGACCTTGTTATTTTTAATAAAGTTATGTGTAAATATCTCAAGTGGCAAATTGAAGAAAGAGATCACGGTTCAACATATTTGGCTCCTGATGTCGAGGAAGAGGATATAGAAAGTGGTAGAAGCTCGAAGAGATCAAAGACTACCGAAAAAGGAGATTATTCAATCCCATCTAACTCAGAAGATCCAATCACCATATCTTCAAGAATCTCCCGTCCTATGGGTAGAGATGCTGCCAAAAAAAGAAAAAGAAAAGGAAAGGCCTCTGAAGATGTTGCAGCAGAAATTCGTGCGTTGAGAATAACCAGAGATAATGAAAATGAAATTTTGAAGAAGAGAATGGAGCTGGAGCAGCAAATAGAGCAACAAAAGGAGCATCAAAGAATCAAGCGATATGAAAAAAAGGAAGCCATGAAGAATATGGAGTTGGATAAAATCATGTTGACTGCTTTGATTTCGAAACAACACTTACCCAGAAGATGAAGAGATGAAGCGCTGTCTAATGTCTCGAGTATTTGGAAACTAATTAGTAATTTATTATTTCATGTAATTTGTTCTTCCATTCATGTAATTTGTCTTTCATTTCATGTAATTTGTCTCGTATCTATTGTCTTGTCACTTCACCTTTGACATCCAACCCACGCCTGTAATTATGATAATTTGTCTCGTACCTATTGTCTTGTCATTTCACCTTTGGTATCCAACCCACGCTTGTAATTATGGTAATTTATCTCGTATCTATTGTCTTGTCACTTCACCTTTGGCATCCAACCCACACCTATTGTCTTGCATTCATTCGACGTCCATATCTTCTTTAGGACAAGGAATTAATTGGAAGAATTATGAAGGCTTGCATTATATTGCATAATATGATAGTGGAGGACGAACGAGACACTTATCTCCGTTATCATGATCCGGCCGAATTCTGTAATGAAGAGGACAATGAAGAACCTTTTCAGTTCTCTACTGAATCAGAAATCTATCCACCTACATGACTGCTAGGGAACAACTTCGCAATAAAGAAGCTCATAACGCTCTGAAAAGTGATTTAATTGAGCATATTTGACAAAAATTCGGGAACGATAATTAATTATGTAATTTAAAATTTATGTATTTGTAATTTAAAATTTTCGTATTCGTAATTTATCATTTCTGACTTCCATTTGTACTTCGAGTATTTTTATCTAATTTAGTATTTCAAAAAATGATAGTAGATAATATGTGGATGAGAGAGAAATTAATTGTTTATTCTGTAAACTGATTTGCTGCTGTAGGTAGAAAAATATATAATTGAATTAGATTGAGTTAGATTGGGTATAGATGAGAAAAAAATTATTTATTTATTCCGTGAACTGATTTGGATGGTTTGCTATTGTGAGTAGTCTAAGGTGTTGCATGAACCGGACACTCTCTTCCAAGATCACTACCAAGTTGTCAATGATTAGGGAGCATAATACCCAAAATGGTGAGGTGGTGAAATAAAAACGTACAGAATATTATATTATACGAGGGATTTAACGGGGGCTGCTAAAATGTACATATTATTATATTATTGAAACAAAATTTTACTTGTCAAAAACATGGTGAGGTGGTGAAGAAAATGGTAATTGAGATTCAAGGGAAAAATCTACTAATCTACTCCTCTCTGGCAACTTCTGGATGCCTACAACAATAAAGGTTGTCTAGTGGTTTCAAATTATAGATTGTTTTTAAATTTTGCAAAATTAGGGGGAGAAAATTATATCATGGTAATATTTGACAGATAAATTCCTTAACTACAAGCATATTATATGAATTCGCACAAAACTTTATGGAAAAATTATGCTCAATTCCTTGTAGTTTGGCCTCCCTCTTTTTAGGGTCCCTGCATTTCTAAAATCTATGCTCACGTCCCTCTAGTTTAGTTTTAGAAATTTTCAGGTACCTCGATTAAGTCATCAATCTTTTTTTTATTTTTTGTCTAGACAATGACGAATATCCCTTAAAAAAATAGAAAAATCATCATCTTCAACCTTCTACCTCCATCTTCAATCAAAATCCATACCCAAAAAAATCTACTAGAAACTATAAAAAAAAACCCAATTTATGCATCCAATCGCATCAACCACTTACATGAACATAAAAATCAAATCTTTCTCATAAATAAGCCCACCGACCATCTATGCATCCAAGCAAATCACATCAATCCCACTTGCCGCATCGACGCCAAAAGCTCATCTACCGACTGACCCAAGTCCCCATCGTCTATCCGCTCGATGCCGCTGCGATCCACCGCCGTCCCCATCGATCCAACTCGCCGCGTCTACGCCGTAGCAGCAGCATCTGATCGTCGGAAGCTTGTCCGAGAATAAGTGCACCGAAGACGGCCCCTGCGTTACATACAACGGCGAGGGAAAAGAATAAGCCCACCGACCTAGTTTCTTCCTCCAGACGCCGTCATCAACAAACTCCCACCGACGCACAGGCGGTAGTGTGTCTGCGATTCTTGGGAGGGGAAAAGATCAAAAACGAACACACCACCTCATCCACAACCACCTTCTCCTTTATCCTCTCCAGAATCGACTCCTCCTCGGCCATCGTCGTCAAATTTTCAAACCCTAAATCTCTAAATCCCCCAACGACCGCGTAGCTTTGGCGGGCCTGCGACGAGGACGAGCAACACGGCAGTCGTGGCCTCAACGATTGGGAAGCTGGGTCGGCTTGACAAACTCTCGGACTTGGATTGGGATGGGAAAGACGGACTCCCCGACACTCTTTGATTTGATTTTTTGGTTTGGTTTTTGTTGATTTGATTTTTTTTTGTTAGTGTTCTTGATGTTCAAGATTGATTGAAGGTTGAACAAGGTAATTTTTTTTGTTTAAGGGTATTTTGGTCATTTCAATAACAAAAATTGAATAAATGAGTGATGACGTCAGCGAGGGACCAGAGAGTCTCTAAAATCAAACTTGGGGGACGTCAAGAAGGATTTTAGAAACGCAGGGACCCTAGAGGGAGGGAGACCAAACTACAGGGACCTGAGCATAATTTTCCTAAAATTTATTATCCGTTCTCTCATACACAAACGACCATCTGCCATTTGTTCCACTGCCATGTCGTTTTCTTTATCAAACTTCTGCAATTCTTGACACTGATACCACCTGGGAACAAGTAAGTGGCCTCCAACTCCCAAGTTCCTCCTACCTTGAGAAAAAGTAACAGAACTATCTTTCGAGGAGAAACACTTTGATTCCTCCGTTCACATTACTTTTTTTTCAAAATTATTTATTAGTCCGGTATTTATTAGATTGACAATTTTCGATTGAATATTGAATAGAGTATGCCAAAGGGCTTGTAGCCCAACAGCACAAAGCGCTGTAAATATATAGGAGGTCAGGGTTCAAACCCTGGTATTGACATGGTACAATTTACCTTTCAAAAAAAAGATTGAATAAATTATAAAGATAGCAAGATCATCATCCTATCAAATTATTTTGACACAGTTACATTCTCAAAATTCAAACTCAATCAAGTCTAAAGCACATATTAATAAGCCACCAGCACAGGCGCATGCTCAAATAAACTCAAGCAAAATCATTACACCTTGGAATTGTTTTGTGACACAATTCTTATCCTCCCTCCACGTAATTCTCTCCAACCACCCCACTAACCATAGCACTAAACTTCCTCCCCCTCCAAAAATTGCACCAATCTATAAATCCATGTCACGCTACCACAAATTGTACACAAACTAGCGATTCCTACTACACAAACCACATTATACCAACTATGGCTTATAACACCACTAGAGCTCATTGCCTTGCCACTATACTCGCAATATTTCTGCTTGCGTCCAATGGATTATTTATCGTCAACGTAAGTGGAGCGGGCGAGTGTGGTAAGACCCCGATAGGGACAGCGGCTGCGAGCCTGACCCCGTGCTTGGGCTCGGCCAAGAACCCGAGGGCTAAGGTGCCACCGGCTTGCTGCTCCAAAGTTGGTGGCCTAATTAAGGCTGCACCAAAGTGTCTTTGTGCTGTTTTATTGTCACCATTGGCCAAACAAGCTGGGATTAATCCTGGGGTGGCTATTGCTATCCCAAAGAGGTGCAACATCAAGAATAGGCCTGTTGGAAAGAAGTGTGGAAGTAAGTTATTTAATCACTTGGGTCAAATTAAAACAAAAATTTGTCGTACATTGTTTTGAATTCGAATTCAGATCATCTGAAGGAAGTAAATAATGTAGGAGAACAAATTTACGCCATTAACCCAACAATGCAATATATATTTTTGGCTGAAAAAATTGAGTTTAGTTTTCTTAAGCCAGATAAATACCTGCATGTTATCTCAATTTGAGAACTGATAATTACTAAATAATCTATTTTAATTTTTTTCTCCCTAAAGCTTATATTGTAATTTTAATTGCAGCCTCATTTGAATAGTATGCTTATAGTTACATATTTGTTAATTTAACTTCAGAGTTATTAAATTATAAAATCGGAACATTATCACCAAACTGGTTAATAATGGCTAAAAAGGTTGTTTTGATTGTTTTCACAAGGCCCAATATATTTCTGTTGAAAGCCATGGCTATGGGCCTATTGAGATCCGTTAGGCTAAGCCCAACTACCAACCGAAAAATATTTCATTATATACAATTTCAAAACTATGGTTCTTCCCATCATGTCATAATATATTTTAATCCCACGGGACCCGAAGAATATAACGGATCGTTCTCCGGATTATTTTTAAAAATAATGGTTTTGTGTGTGCATGTTAATATTGCCCTAATGATGGTGCAATGTTGTTCCCTTCCTTGCAGGGTACACTGTCCCATAAGACGGTCATCCAGTCATCTACCACTCAATAACCGAAGATCAATAGTTTGTCAAATAAAAAAGCTGCCATCTGGAGGACGTTTATATTTTAGACGACTGTTTACCCATTATGTTATTTGGGGCAGCGATCTTGTATCTTGGTTACGTAACTATAATGCAATGTTGAATTATCAACCGAAATGAAGGCTGTTTCTGAGCTTCCAAGCGTGGATTTTATTTGATTCTCGATTCCTCTTCCTCTTGTTAACTTCCTGGAGAAAGTAACAATTTCATTAATAAACCCACCAAAAAAATCATCAATAAAAAATGTCTCAACATTTATAATAGTTGATCCAACATTATATTTAAAAAAATTGTATTTGAAAACTTGTTACAATCGGTTCAAAAAATGTACAAACTTCTAGTATGATTATTGGACATCTCAATACATCGTAATTTAAAAAATATCAATTGAATCTGACATTTATAAGAATTTGGTTATTAAAAATCAAGATTTTTTTCACTAAGCCAGTAAAAAGCAACTCGATTAAACGAAATACATAGAGTTATATTTAAAAAAATGATTTAGAGGCTACCAGAATAAGAGGTACTGCAACTTTTTTATGCGGCGATTCAAATAAATACGAGACTACCTGATATAGAGTGGCGAAAAGCTAAATAGGCTACTGCCTTTAAAATAAAATTATCTCCCCTTATTTATTTCTGTTAAGATGCAATGATTGATTTCTTGTTACAAATATGCCACTCTCTTGTACCATTTAAGCCAAATTTGAAAGCGAATTTTTAAATTTATGTGAAAAAATATTTTGTTTTTTAAGTTTTGATCCGCATGGGAGTGACGGGAACCTGAAACTTTTTTTTTGTAAAAATGTTCAAAACGTTGATTAAGCTTTTGTTTAATATGTTAATTGGAAATGGAGATATTTCCGTACAAACGAAAGACGCACGTCATCACAATCTGTTTATGACGTTAGATTAACGTAGGTCAAATGCATGTGCATCTAATATAGGAGTAAAAATAAAACAAAAATCGAATAAAAGGACTGTAGATTTTTTTTAACTTTGCCAATTTTTGGTGGAAAACGGGTTGCCAATTTGCAAAAGGGAAGATGAACCTGATTCAAGTGATAAATTATTTATATTTATTAAAGATATTTATTTCAAATTTTTTGAATAAAAAAAATAATTAAAATAATTGCTCCTAAAATATGATATGATAGTATTTGATCACGAGTATGGGATATTAAAAAAATTGCAAAAGGAAAGTGGCAACTTTTTTAATGTCCCAAAGTTCGATAAATCAAACCTTCAAAAACTAGTTTGATAAATCAGTGCTTTTCCTCCACTTCAGTCCTCATAATGGGCCCATGAGCATGCCAGGAACTGGGCCCGTAATCCAATTGACTGCACCATAGTTATAAAAACCGGTTCATGAATTTATAAAGTTAAAACATTTAACTCAACTATATTGAGTGGAGTGGATACTATTGTTAGAATTGTGTTTTACATAAAATTTGACAATCTTTGGTATTATAGATTAATCATTTTATTGGTATGTGGATAAATACTATAAAATTACCAAAAACAATCGGTTGTGACAAATATGTTAGAGATTTCAAGTTCAAAATATTAGGAACCGATTGAATCTAACTTTTCTAAAAAAAATAGAATTTAAATTAGTGAGTCCGATGATATAAAATATGTGATTTTGACAAACAAAATTTAGGTAACTATGTGACCCCACAATAGTGAAGAATGTGCAAGAAAAAATAAAGTTTAACAAAGAGAAAACAACCGGTACCATTATGATATCAAAAAAGTAAAAGCTGGAATTTGAATTCTACCCCTCTCTCTCTCTCTCAAATAATTATTAATTATCCCACTTTCCATGCACCAAACAACGATAAGAAACACGATATCATAACCTTTTACCATTGTCTTCTTGGACACCTCCCCACCTAATAATGACAATTATAATCCCCATCACTTTTAAAATAACAAAAAAAAAACTCAAAGAAGAAGAGAAATTATAAAAAAGTGGGAACTCATTTCCCGTATCCCTAGGCACCGAGAGACCTTTTCTCTCTTTCTTTGCTTGCCGTTGACTGGCTGCTTCTTCTACTAGTACAAAAAAAATTAAATTGAAAAATCACCATCAAATGTGACATCCATCAATTTTTTCCACAGCTACCCTCCCTGTACATTAATAATGCAACTGCCTCATTTTCTATAATTTATTTTTGTATACTCCCACCAAATTCGGTATGTACATTGACCCTGGTGAATTTGTTGAGCCTATTATTTATTTCCTTGTATTTTAAATAAATTATGAAATTTGGCTTATATTTTAATACTTTACAATATGATTAGTGCTGAAATTATGCATTTTTAATTATATAACTGTTATATCTATCATTTTTAAAACAAATAGACATCCACCAACCAACAAATCATACTCAAGTGGCTGTTCAAATTATGACAATCTGGTTTTTTCTTGTGAGGAAAAAAAAACAGGACAAGGATTTTTGGGCAGTAATAAGAGAATACTATAAAGATCATAAGACATAAAGACACCCCACCATCCCTAAGCATACACAAATAAATACACACTCAACTATAGCTCACTCTAACACAATAACCAGCCTCCTCCTCCCTCCTCCAGGGCCCTAACTCCCTAGCTTGGGATCTTCAAACAAACCCTTGAAGTTCTCAAACCAGACATGTCTTTAGGTACTTAATTTTGCTCTCTTCCTTTATCGGGTCCCACCTTTTCACTGTTTCTGTCTCCAATAATTGTAGTCGTTGTCTTATAATTAGCACCCAGCATGTAATTAATATTGAATTAACACATTCTCTACTTGGCAGTAATGGATGGTCCATTCCAGTTTTTCTCGTCACTCGAGAGTGATCTCTCTTCTGGGTACTTGGAAGATGCTCTGCTCGAATTCGGTGATCGCTTGAAACGACGTCGCTTGCTGTCATATGCCGATGATGATGGTGCCAAAATCCCTGAGTCTCTACCTCAGGTATAGCCAGTGTACTGGCTACTCATGCATTGGAACCATTTCAGTGTTTTTAAGAAATTTTCATATAAGTAAAATACTATTGTTCGTCAAAAGGCTACGTCAAATGTGCACGAATGTACTGCATCGATGATGTTATCAGCATTAATTACCGCCTGAATTTTAAAGGCTTCTTTTGAATTGGTTTATCCCCTTTGGTCTTGTAGAGCTACTGGGATATGGCTGGGATCTTCAATTGCATGAGCCATGGATTATCAGGTGATTTCAGTTTTTCCAACTGCCATTGTTACTTTCTACGTTTTCATTATTGTTAAATTTTGTCCTCTAGCACAATTGTAATGATTAATGAATACGAATGGGGTATGTGAGTGTGATAAATAACTTTTCAGCAATTAATAAAACCTCGTCCTATTTATGTTTGAACCTAATAAGTTCACATTTTAAAAATATATTTTAACGCAATTAGTTGTTCGTCTCAAACTCGAGAACTCCCTGTCCTTGCACGTGTTGTTATCTCTTGTGCATGCTAAGATTCGCTTATATTTTTCTTGATGCGTATAGATGAACAAATCATGAGCACGTCGATGAGCGATGTAAGCGAGGAAGGAAATATTTTCACAGAGATGAAAACACCAGAGGAGGAAGTGTCAGCACCTGGAGCTCTGGATTATAACTCCTCCCCTTCTTCTTATATTAAAGACTACTCGGCCAATACCAAGCTCTTGTTCTCCAACGACACCGGCCTTTCCAAGGACCACAAAACGCCTAGTTTTGGTACGTATTAGTCGATTCGAGTCTAAATTAATTGACCTGGTTGATGTTTAGTAAAAACTCATGGCCATTGACAAATTTCTTAATTACCGATATTCGGATATCAGGGAATTTCGAGGACGAGAGGAAGAGGAAGAACAAGAGATCGATAATTACGAGAGTGGTCTATCCATTCGCCATGGTGAAGCCCGGGGGAGTGGAAGGGGACATGACCATAAATGACATCAACGAGAGGATCCTAATGCCACCAACTAGGCCATTGAGGCACCCAGTTGGTGACTTCGCTTGTAGGCCATGCGTATCTTCTCCTCACGGCACTGGCCTCTCTGGTAAAGCTGTGGTGGCCCTCACTAGAATCCACACCCAAGGAAGGAGAGGCACCATCACTATTATTAGAACCAGAGGATGATGATATTGGATCCAATTGAAAAAAAAGGAAAATTACAAGGTGGTGTTTTGCTTAATTGTGTCAGTTTTTGTGGTCATCTTTTGTCTGCCTCAAGGTGTATATATGTTGGAGAAAAAACTAGAAAGTGGGTATCTCTCTCTCTTTCTTTTTTATTTTTGGTCTTTGTCAAATGGTTTACTTTTTGTATATGGATTATGGTCAGTGTTATTTGGAACTATGTACAGACGTGTTGGAATTGGTGATTAAATGTTGGGTCTGGGATATTGATGTCAATGTCATTTCTTCTGTGGTCTGAAATTCTGAAGTGGTCTGAACTTGAATATGAAGTGTGTATGGGAAAAAAAGAAGAGTAATGACACTATCACTATTATCAGAATCTAAGGTCCAAAGTAAAACAAAGCGAAAAAAGAAAAAAATTGCATGGTTGTGTGTGCTTAATTTGTTCAGATTGTAATTAATAATGAATAGAAATAGTGAAAAAATTTGTACTAACAAAATTCCGAGAGCATAGCAACTCGTTCTCTGGTTTGTATTTGAAAGTACTATTTTTTCTGCCTTACAGATATATGAATGGGAAATAAAACTAGAAATGGGTTCTCTCTCTTTCTTCTTTTTCTTTTGGGGTCATGTCAAATGGATCAGAAATTACAGTGTTATATATAAAGTCAGAGTTGTTTTTTGGAACTATATACATACAAGCGTTGGAGTTGGTGATTAAAGATAGGTATGGAATATAAATATTGAAGAACTTGAATAAGAAGTGTGTAGGGAAAAAAGAAGAAGAAAAGGTATAAAAAAAGAGAGGCAAAGTTTAAAGATGAAAAGAGAAGGGAGGAGAAGGGACAAGTGGGAAAAGAGAGGTCCAAAATATCGAGGGACACAACCAGTGAGAGTTAAGTGGTACTCAGATTTATTTAAAAAATATAGGGCTCAAGTTTTAAGAGCATAAAACATTTTATCAAAAAATCGGGTAATTTTTCAAAAGGGGGTTTATTTTTCCGGACAATTTCCTGAATGGGATTGTCAGGGGATATTTTCCTAATCGTTCAGCGAGGAGCATTTTTTGGTTTGCCAAAAACCGCTCCACGGGGAGCGTTTTTTGGTTGTCACCGGAAAAAAAAATTAGCTGCACTGAGAAGGGGGAGAAAATCCAAATAAAAACACACAATGGCTCTTGTTCGGAATCGAACCGAAGAAGACTTCCACAATTTTAAATAAGCACTCTAACCAATCAATCTACAAGAGCCTATTGACTTATAACTTTGTAATAAATAATATATTACATATATACGATTTCTATGAAATATGTAATATATTACATAAATACATATTTATATAAAATAATATTTATTACATAAATACATATTTTTGTAATATTTTTTATTACATAAATATGTATTTCATAAATACGTATTTATGTAATATATTATCTATATTTATGTAATATATTATTATTTTTATATATTATATATATTTATATTTATGTAATATATTATTTATTAAATAAATATGTACTTATGAAATACATATTTATGAAATATATTATTTTTAAATAAATATATATTTCATAAATATATTTATGAAATATATTATTTATTAAATAAATATGTACTTATGAAATATGTATTTATGAAATAAGTCTTTATTTTTTTTGTATTTAGCTGGGTGTATTATATTACGAAATTAGTTGTTCATATTAATTTCAAGATAGAATTTTTTGTTTGGAGTTACTTTTTCATTGCAACCTTATCAAAGGGAATTCCAAAATATTATTATTTTTAATAAATATTACTTCCTCTTTATTTTTAATAAACAAGTTGTATAATGGTTAAGACCGGGTTCTGGTTTAAATAGGACAATTAAATTGGTAAAAAAAGAAAATGCTCCCGACGGAGCGATTTTTGGCAAAAAAAATGCTCCCGGCGGAGCGATTTTTGGCAAAAAAAAACGCTCCCGGCGGAGCGATTTTTGACAAAACAAAAAACGCTCCCAGCGGAGCGGCTTTTGGTAAAAAAAAAGTTTTTCTGTAATTTTCCTTCGCTTTGGGTAATTTTGTTTGAAACCCTTATTTATGTAATATATTACATATTTCATAGAAATCGTATATATATAATATATTATTTATTACAAAGTTATAAGTCAATAGGCTCTTGTAGATTGGTTGGTTAGAGTGCTTATTTAAAATTATCTTCGGTTCGATTCCGAACAAGAGCCATTGTGTGTTTTTATTTGGATTTTCTCCCCCTTCTCAGTGCAGCTAATTTTTTTTCGGTGACAACAAAAAAATGCTCCCCGTGGAGCGGTTTTTGGCAAACCAAAAAAAGCTCCCGGTGGAGCAGTTTTTGGCAAAACAAAAAATACGCTGCCCGAGCAGCGGTTTCGTGCGAAGGAAAAATGCTCCCCGCTGAGCAGTTTTTGGCTCGACACCAGACAAGAAAAATATCCCCTGACAACCCCATTCAGGGAATTTTCGGAGAAATAAACCCCTTTTGAAAAATTACCCGAAAAAATCACTCCCAAAATAAATTTGATAAATTAAGTATTCAACTTTGAATATCTTACCTTAAAAAAACTAGAGGGACACATAATGTTCTCTGACACAACCATCAAGTTCGTGGTGGTAATATTTATTGTTATTTAATTTGATATCCAATTTGGCACGGCATAGTACAATAATATAAGGCATGGTCATATTTATATCAATTTGTTGCTCCAACCAGAGCAATATTGTTGCCCCGGCAATCACGCATGTCCAATTTTTCGTACGGAGCTTGTTGAGAAATTTTATGATAATTTTTACGTACCAAATCATTTGATAGTTTTGGTATATCTTTATCAATTTCATAATTATAAGTGAAAATGTGGAGTCTTCCATTAGTCCATGTGTATATGATCTACTGAGATATATCTGTAATTATGACTTACCAAAAAAATTGAAATAACTTCCCTAAAGAATTCTTTATTAACCATTATTCTTGTACAAATAACAATATTTTGTTAGGTTGTTATAATTCTTAGTAAAGATATTCATTAAAATTCCCACGAAGAACTATGTTTGAGCAGATGTTACTAGTGAGAATTCTACCTCATGAGAAAACTAAATAGTATGACCATGTTTCCCCTCGAAATATCTTAATTTTCGGTATTTATTTACTTCAACCATTTTTGGAGTTATATGGGTTCAAAATATTTATATTAGTATTGATTGGACTCGAACCAAAAAATTAATAAATACTTTAATGTTTAAGTAACAAAAATGTTGAATTTATTCATGCAATATAAAATAAAATAGAAAATAAATATACATATGTATATGATCCGGTGATTGTTTTAAATAAGTCTTTTCTCCATGTAACAATTAAATTATTATTTGGTTTAACAAGTTGAATTTCCTTTTCTAAATACACAATTGGCGAGAATCATGGCTGATGTTTTAATAAAAAAAATTCCTTTTGGGATATGTTTCCATTAATTATAGATTATATCCATAAGTAGATCATATACATGTGGACTAATAAAAAAATTTATTTTTTCACTTGTAATTTAGGGATTAGTAAGGACATACCAAATCACTAAATGACTTGGTACATAAGAATCACCATAATATTTATTGCAGGTAATGGTGAACGACAAAAAAACTAAATATGAGTGTAAGACTTTGAATAATTATTAGCGAAACAGGTTCATTCTGATCGATCACAACCCGATGAAACAAAGATTCAAATTCTCGTGAATGTAGAAATTGGAGGGATCATTAACTATGTCTATTCTGGTCGGTGAACTCTTCTAAATGAAGAGTAACTATCGTAAATTATTTTAAAAAGTTCAGTGATGCTGCAACCAAATTCCTTTTGCGTATAGCTATAGAGGAACAATGGAGCTACCCCAACAGGCAATTTTTTATATTTTCGTTATTAAAGAATAAAACTAAACTGGAACAAGTACGACGCTTTGGCCGAGTGGTTAAGGCGTGTGCCTGCTAAGTACATGGGGTTTCCCCGCGAGAGTTCGAATCTCTCAGGCGTCGTTTCTTTTTAAATTTTTTCACTTTTTTTACTTTGCCTTTAGAAAATAAATTAATATCGAAAATTTGTAAAGTCGAGGGATTTTCCAAAAAAAGAAGAGTGGGATAATTCTACCTGATAAACAGACAGTAAATTTCATTTTTTTTCCCTGGACAAATTATATAATTTAGTATTTTGAATATGGTGACATGTTTAGTGTTATCTTTATGTTGTGGATCTCTTAGCCAGTAGACGTATATGATTTCCCATTACGGAAATAAATCAGATAAAAAAATTGAAAATGCAAACAAATCAGATTTGATTTATTAATGTATCCACAGTGAGTTTCAATAATTGGTCAATTGCTATTGTCATAAATGACAAAATTCTCCATGTAGCTGCATGTCCTTTTCTCCTATTAGGTAAACACCAAACATCTTCAACAACCCACTATTTCCAACACAAAATCTAACATGTGGGGTCTCATGTAATAACTACTGTTAGCCCCAACCAATTTCCCATTACCGACTATTAGAAAGAAAAAAAAATCAACAAGCACTTTATGGAGACAGATATGAGTTCTTCAAAATACAAACGTGTTCAAGTTTGATGAGAGAGCTTTAAATCTTTCAAAAATCTCACTAGATTTAAATCTGGATTAATCAGCCAAGTGAATATTTTGATATCAACTGGATTAAACTAAAAAAAACTATTTGTAAAAAAAATTCTTATAATTTTTTAATGGCGTTTGATTTCAGGAAGATAATTTCGTAATTTTATGACCAATAAAAAGAATTTCACAGCTGGAAGGCAAAAAAAGTCACTTCCATGTGCACCTACTTTTGTTGAAACTTAGTGGTGTTATTTACCAATTGTTTTATACTGGGATTTTGTCCCTTTTTGGCATTAAATAATAATAGTTGTTGTTTAGGTGAAGAAGATTTCGACTTTTGTTATGACATATTGGTTTGGCAATTCGATTACGAGAAATCCGATGCGGTAGACCCCCCATAAGATATTGGTACTCTAATATTGTTTCTAGATTTAAATTTCAAACTTCCATTCAGTTTATATTTATCACTGAGTGAATTATAGCAGTACTTCAAATATTACTTTAACGGTTAATCAAATTAATTATGAGACCACATACAAAATGTTTGAAGTCACAAATTAACATGTTGACTTCAATCACAATCCGTGACTTCATCGTTTGGTCGAGTTTCGTCTCGTAAGTGACAATGTTCATTAAAAAAAATCAGCAAGGTGAGTTTTTGTTCTTAATATTCTGGCAAAAAGACAACAAAAAAACTTCGATTTTTTTTTCATTTCCCAAAGAATTAGGCATTAAGAGATTAGTGAGCATTTTCAAAGGACTTGTAGTCTAACGGCACAAAACATTTTAAATATCTAGGAGATTCATGGTTCAAAGTCTAACATTGTATGGTGTAAAAATTTACCTTTAAAAAAAATATCATAAGAATAATACAAACCTCCGGGGAATAATATAAATACAGAGGCAACAAATAGCATGCGAGTAAAGTTAAAAGCTAAGTCCACTATATCCATTGAGGCATTAACTATAAGGGTTTGCTAATTTTTTTTTCGTCGGTGGAAAATTTTGAAACTTTGATCATAGTTCAACCAACAAAAAGTTTGTCATTTGTAGTATATATCATTATTCTAACCCTTTGCTTTACGGGCGTGAAAGTGCTAGGCATTGCATCCCCTCTTCATGACTGTATTATGATTTATGAATAGTGGATGTTGGTTTCAGTTTCAACTCGTCGGAAGAATTATGTCGGTTTTTACAGTATTATATTCTTACGAAAAATGTAGGATTTCTAAAAAAATTCTCTATTATTAAAACCTTTTAAAAAACCAACAATGAGTACATCTTGTTAATTATTTGGAGCCTCCAAATGTCATTTTTCATGCACAAACAATAACTAATCTTGTATAACGTTGACATGCATGGTTATTGACTTGATAAAATAAAATGCACGACATAATTTGTTAAATTAATGTTCTAAAAGAAGTCCAATTTGTCACCTGTCTTAACTTTTGTCGGCGCATGTATATATCTACTCTATTTGTCTGCGCATGAGAAATGGCATTTGGAGGCTGCAACTAACTAGACGTACTTATTATTGTTTTGTTTACTAAAAAGGGGGCTCGAAAAATTAAATACAAAAGAAACAGAGAAATCATGGATCTTCGTGAGAATATCATCTTCTTCTGCTTTTCCCTTTTCCTATACGCCAAATCTCTAGATGTGCACTAAAAAGGAAAAGGGCATGATTGGGGGGAACTGGATTCTCCTGCCATTTTACTCTTTCTTGAAAAATTAGATTCTCTTCTGATTTTCCACGTAATTAAATATTTGGATCAACTTCACCACTCCAACTTATGGACGATGACCCGCAAGGGAAAAAAAAACTTAAGAATTATTCTATTCGAATCGAATCTAGACATTAGAAAGCCCAACAAGGTTAAAGGCATCAAAGAGTCGAGCTCGATCAGATACTATAGAAACAGAAGATTAGTAGTATTTATTCTGGTTAAGGAAATTAACTTGGGGGGGTTGGGCTTCATGGGAGTAGATTTTAGGGAGTGGGTCATATATTGAAACATTGGACTTACGATGGGCTTGGGTAATAAGTTATTCAATTGGGGCTATTGGGCTTCATCAAATGGGCTTTATGGGTTGGGTTATCATGGATATTGGGCTTACATTTGAGAGGGTTGGGTCCGGTAGGGTTTAAACGTTATTGTATAAAAAAATAAGGGATACAAATATTTTAGTACTTTGTGTTATTAAAAATAGACACTTTGTATATTGTGTTATGAAAATTCCAAAAAATACTTTGTGTTTGTCTCCAACCACCCCACTTAATTTTCCAGAAATGATATGGATTATAAGTATTCAATGTCATTTTAAATTGCTAACTAGGATTACAAAATAGAAAAAAATAAAAGCCACGTCATAAAAACCCAAAAGTCACCAACAAGCCCAACATGTCGAAGGCTCGAAGCTGCCTCTTTCTAAGAAATAAAAAATAACAACCCTAACCCCTCTTTTAACTATGAGAAAAACCCAAATTTTAATTCGACTTTATCTAACTCTTAATTTGTTCGTGCGAAGAAGGTGATGTTGAGATGGTATTGCAGGCACTGCAATACCAAATATTTCAACAGTTTACCCAATATATGTATACCAACTCGGGGGTCACCAAACGAACCAAAAATGTTGAAACATTTCACATGCATCAAAAGATTATAACTTTTTTTTAGAGACAAATTTTTGCACCACGCCAAGGCTTGAACCTTAGATCTCATTGAAATTTACAATACATTGTATCGTTAGGCTACATACCCTTTGACAACAATCCAAATATACCAAATGATTGTATCAACTAATAAAAACCTATCAAATGTTCCAACCGTTCAAAACTACACTGATCTACAGTTTACAAAACCAATCATCTAAGTGGCAGCACTTGTTGAGTTTGCAACTGATGTAGATGCTGATGTCCTGCCAGGATTCTGCCTTTGCATCCTTCGATGCCAATTTGACGATAATAGATAGTATTTATGTGCTTGAAATATATATACATATATATGGTGGATAGAATGACCATGTTAGAAGGAAGTTTTGTTTTTTAAAGTAACCATTTGATCGTAGATGATTGTAGTTAATACTCATCTCCGTTAGTGCAATAATTGGAGAGAATACTGAATGAGATCATATGCTAATAAATGAATTTTGTTTGTACGTGGATTATGTTAGAGAGATAAGAACATGTGCTTAGTGAAAATGATCAGAAACCAAAACATCACTTCTCTATAATTAGTGGACATGATATAGAGTTCTGTTAAATTAGTAACTAAAATAAATTATAATAATTCACATTAAAAAATTCAAAATTTACAAGGGATATTTATTTGGAAAAAATCATCCATTAATTCTAAATTTTTTAACATTCATCATTGATTTCAAATTTTAATATTAAATCATATGTTACACAATTAAGTTGTGTAAATGCCCGTATTTATTTTTTTCCTTAGAATATTTGCTACATAAGAAGGTTATCATTCATTTGTGAACACCGAATAAAGGGTGAGACCTCTGATTATGAATTGTTATACCTTTGTTCTTATTAGTTATAGATTACCTAAGTTTTCTAAAACTTAGAAGGATCTGTTTAATCCTAGGGAACTACCACCATCGGTGAAATTAGTTCTTAAGAATGGTGCGCCTCTGCACGACTCTTATCAATTTCTTATTCATTTCTACCAAATTTTCCAACACAATGTAGCTCTTCAGTGGATTAATACCCATTGGCCACCATAATGATGAACCAGTGTCACATTCTCCATCACTGCATAATACAGGATAACATAATATCAACAAACAATTGAGCAAATATGAAGTAGACAGGCCCTAAAAAATTAACAAGCAGCGAAGAACACTAATACAACCAAACTCAAACCAAACCCTAGGCGGTAGTACCCAAAAAAATTAGACATCACCACGATGTTCCCAAGCCTCGAAGAAACTATATTCAGGGGATTAAAACCCCTTGTTTATTTATCTCCGAGACAAGAAAACAAATACTTACATGGTTGAGCGCACTTTTGCATCTTTGTTTACTTCGATTTGGAGGAGGACATTCTTTACAGCCCTAGGCGAGAGGGAGCTCGGGCTGGAGTGCAGGTGGATTCAGAATCCCATGAACAGAATACAAGGGATTAGAGATTGAATTTTCTTTTCATAGTTAAAAGAGGAGTTATAGTTTGGAATTTTTTTCTCAGAAAGAGAGAGACAGAGAGCTTCTAGCCTTTCACAATTTGTTTAGTTGGTGACTTTTTGATATGAATCTGTTTACGAAGTTAATTATATGTTAATTTTATTTTATAAGAGTTCTAGTCTATTTAGGAAGTCAATAATGTGAGAATTTCGTTTCTTAAGAGTTCAAGTCTGTTTAGGAAGATGCTTATGTGATAATCATATTTTTTAGCACTCCTAAGAGGACTCGAGTTATTTTCCTCATTAGTTTCTTTTTTAAGTCATATTTACCTAGTTATAAAGTTTGTTTCATTAGGAATCTCTTTGTAACTTTTTGCCTACATATAGAGGCATTATCAATGAGAATGGGAAGAATAATTTAAGTATAAAAAACGTGGGCTTTTGTTCTCTTGGTTCTTCGAAACTGTTCAAACACGGCGGAGTGATTTCATTCGTTCACCTTTGACTTATCAAGCGTGTCTACATCACTGTTTGTGGCATCTTCATCAAATCGAGGTTCTTGTTTCCCTACAGCAGCGGGTCAAGGTTGTTCAATACCGAGGTTCTTGTAGAGGCGTAAACAACGGGTTGAGATCTCCATTCAGAACGTAGAAGATCCGGCTTTTGCGTGAATCCGTAACTAGGTTCACATCAGTTAGTATCAGAGCTTAGGCTCTACTTCAGATCAACTATCTTTAAATTTTATTTCTTTAAGAGTTCAAGTCTGTTTAGGAAGATGCTTATGTGATAAACACATTTTTGAGCATTCCTAGGAGGACTAAAGTTATTTTCCTTATTATTTTCTTTTTTAAGTCATATTTACCTAGTTATAAGTTTTATTTCATTGGGAATCTCTTTGTAACTTTCTGCCTACATATAGAGGCATTATCAATGAGAATGTGAAGAATACTTTGAGTACAAAAAATGTGGGCTTTGCTCTCTTGGTTCTTCGAAACTGTTCGAACATAGCAAAGTGATTCCGTTTGTTCATCTTCGACTTATCAAGCGGATCTACATCACCATTTGTGGCATCTTCATCAAATCGAGATTCGTGTTTCCCTACAGCAGCGGGTCAAGGTTGTTCAATATCGAGGTTCTTGCAGAGGCATAAATAATGGGTTGAGATCTCCATCATTCTGAACGTAGAAGATCTGGCTTCTGCGTGGATCCGTAACTGGGTTCACATCACTTGGTATCAGAGCTTAGGCTCTACTTCTGACCTATCCATCTTTAAACTTTTGTTTGTTTATGTTCGTATTCAGATTAGAGAGTTAGTAGTTCGTTATATGATTGTTTCTTAGTTACCAAAAAAATCCAAAAAAATTCAAAAAAAGAAAAGAAAAGAAAAGAAGGGTTGTTGCAGCTGCCAAGAAAAGAAAAGAACTCAAAAGAAAAGGAAAGAAAGTCCAAGAAGAATGGAAAGCTGATAGAAGGATTGTTGAAGAGTAGTCCAGATTTTTGAAGTATTGCAATATGCTCATCAAAATAATCTCCATAAAAAAAATCAATAGAATATTTGCCAAAGTCTTCCCATGTCAAAACCTCTTCAATAACCTCATCAGATTTAACCTCTAAATAATTGTTAGAATTAAATATCTTGTCCTCAATAGTGTGAATGGTGTTCACCATAATCTTCTTTATTTTTCCTTACACAAATTGGGAACCGCATGCCGCTATTGGGATAAAAAGTGACGAGAACGTTGATCGATCTCGTGACGGCCCAGAGTGCTCGTCTTAAGGTCGGTCTAACACCGAAAGTAACAAGGGTGGCCGAAGCCGAGACTACTACTAACCTAAACTAAGATAAAAAAAGCCGAAGCTTGAGAGTAATTTGTATGTTTTGTGTGTGATGTCCCTTCTGCTCGCCCCTTGCCTTGCTTATATAGAAAACAAAGATCGCCTTAGCTTCACTCTAGTTGTGGTGTAGTCGAACTCGGAGTCCTCGTCGCTTATCTTCAGCCAGGCCTTACCCTTATCCCGTCTGAACTCAAAGGCCCGGAGCCTCTCTTTCAATGCTTATCTTCATCTGAAACGGACTTCCAACGCTTATCTCCGCCTAATTCGGATTTGCCTTGCCGGAGTTTATCCTTATCTCTTAAGAACCTAGGGTATCGAGTGTCCCAGAGCTCCTCCAATCCCTTCAACAGTCCGCCTTAAACTTGGTCTCTTCGTATCTCCGTCCACCTATGTAGAGTCCGTGCTAACCCGGTCTCTTCCACCTTATCTCATGTACACCGGGCGCTACATTTAGCCTCAAGAGATTGGTCTCTCCTGAAGTAAGAGCAAACTAGCTCTCTACTTAAGCTAATGGAAATCGGTGCCCCTATTCGGTACTTTCAATTGGCGCCGGATTTAGGTGCCTCCAATTGGCGCCTCATTTAGTGCCTTGCCTGACACCGCATCTGCTTCAAGTGACTTTTTGACATATTTCTGCCTCGAATTTGAAGAATTCATAAACTACAAAGTTGTAGCTCTATGTCTTATCTTCACATAGCAACTTGAATCGCGTTCATCCGAGATCCGAGTCAAACGATATAACCTGGCACCGGATTTGCTTCCTCTACCTGGCGCCAGGTTGGCTTTCCACACTTGGCGCCGGTTTTAGACATCCATCCACCCTGAGTTGGCCCAAGTGATGAACTGCAAAGTTGTAGGCCTACCTATTATCTTTCCACAGGCTCAAGAATCACCTTAATCCGAGGTCTGAGTCAAAAGTTATGACCACTTAACCAGAGACAGCCGAAGGCCCTTCAACCGCCTTCACTTGGCGCCGGGTTTCCTTTCACCCACTTGGCACCGGGTTCACTTGGTGCCGGTTTTGGACTTCCTTTCACTATGAATCGGCAAAACTACAAAGTCGTAGGTCTATCTATTATCTTTTGACAGGCTCAAGAATCACCTTAATCCGAGGTCCGAGTCAAAAGTTATGACCACTTTACCAGAGACAGCCGAAGCCCCTTCAACCGCCTTCACTTGGCGCCGGGTTTCCTTTCACCCACTTGGCGCCGGTTTTCCTTCCCTCAGTTGGTGCCACACTCACCTCTGCTCAGTTGGAGCTGCACTCTCCTTTGCTCAGTTGGCGCCGAGTTCGCCTGTCCTCGGTTGGTGCCGCATTTAGTTGGCGCCACCTTTAGTTGGCGCCGGGTTGGCCTTCCACTCGGTTGGTGCCAATTTTAGCTAGTGTCGGGCTCACCTCTATTGAGTTGGTACCTCACTCGCTCTAGGAGAATAAATGCTCCATTCGGCTTCACCTTCTCGAACTTGTGAAGTCAATCACGCACCTAACTCCCATACTCGAAGCCCCAACTTTATAAATTATTTTATCCGTCACCAATTCCGAGGTCCGGGTTGAGCGTTACGGTCGATCTACCAAGTATGGGTACTCCTCAAAGAGACTGAGGAAGTCCAACTTGACATGTGTTAAAAGGGTCCTCTCATTCCCTCCAATTGCTCGACATGACCTAAGGGAGACCTGCTTGCCTTAAGGGAACTCAACCTAACTTGAGGCTGAGGATGTCCAAACTGACTTGAGGCTGAGGAAACCCAAGCTAGCTTGAGGATGAGGATACCCAATCTGACTTGAAGTTGAGGGTAAACTAAGCCAAGAATGAGGCTGATAGTACCCAAGCTGAATTGAGGATGAGGGTAGCCAGGCTGCCTTAAGCATACCCAGCTAAAGCAAGTTGAAATCCAAGTACAGGTATCTCGATGATTGCCTTAGTTGACCCCGAGCTCCCAACAAGTTATTTTTGCACTCCAACAATGCCCCCCCACATGCCTTTGATTCGAATGGTCAAGGAGAATTGAAGGCATGTATTCTTGTTAGAGTTCAGGCGAGGGTCGACAACCCCCAATATCATCTAATATGTAGTGGGTAAAGCCAAAATCTGGCTAACCGTGGGTCGATATTCAATAGAGACCTTGTATGAGCATAGCAGTACCTCATTCACAAGGTCCTTACTTCAACTTTGGCGTCACCTAGTTTACTTGGAGCAAGGTGAAGATTATTGATTTTGAGCAGCTCCAGGGGGTCTAGGCCGTTGTCATGAAAGACATACCCGGCCGACTCGTAGAATGACAAGGTGTAGACCACCAACCACCTTGTCACCTCTCATATGGCCTTACTCCTCAAAGGTAAGGAAAAGTGCCTGCCCTTCGGGTGTGGCACTGACCAATCGATGGATAGAAGGAGTATCCTGCTCGACCGAGCTTGCATAGCGGGCAAACCAGTCATCTATGCTTCCCCGGGCCACCCTTTTTGGCACTATAAAATAGTCGTAGAAGGCTGCCTCTACACAGTTAGTAGTCGATAGGAAGGGATTGACATTTGTTGTCACTATCTCTACCCTTCCATCCGGCTTCCACCGAATCAAGAACACATGGAGGGAGAATGGGGTCACTCGTCTTGAGTTGATCCAATCCCTCCCCGATGGAGAATTATAGGAGGTCTTTGTGCTTATGACAAAGAACACAATCTCTCGAGTAACGGAGCCCACACTAACTTCAGCCTTGAGTACTCTAAGGGGACGAGTACCCTTACCAGCCAAGCTGGCCATTATCATCTTAAAGGGGGTCAACTTCTCCTTCTCATTGCTTAGCTTCTTCAAGAGCGACTGAGGTAGGATGTTTACAATAGCCCTGTCATCCATGAGGACCCTCTCTATCCACTTTGCAAAGTCGTGAGCCATGGTATACAAAGACCTTAGGCTCTCACTTGTCCTCCAGGTAGGCCTAGCGATAGGGATACTATCATTGAAGTCTTCCATCAGGGATACGGGTGAAGACTTCCTTTCTACCTCAACCTCAATAGTGTCACTCTCTATCACATCTCTCTCTTGGTGGCTCTTTTGATTGGGTTTCAACCCAAAACTAGATGGGGCAACGTTAATCGCCATCATGCTTGGGAAGTTCCCAAACTTGAAGTACATGTTGTCAACGTCGACCGAGGCTTTCTTTTCCTTCCGGTTGGCTTGGTCAGCATTGTCCTTTTTGGGGCGATCTTCCTTTGGGTGGACCTCTCCTCTTGCCTTAGGTATCCATTTACAAATCAACTTCTTACGTTGATCAGTGGGTGCCTCTGGTCGAACCTCTTTAATGTGCTTGAGGTCTTTTCCTTTTTTCACCTTAGAGGATTCAACCTCTTTGGGTCGGCCTCGAGTCGGGGCCGAATGGTGTTTTACCTTTGAGCGAGCTAAGAGCATCTTTCATTCTTCTAGCTTGGCCCTTTCTTCCACAAGTTTCTCTTCGAGGTCTTTAATTACTTGCTTCTATTTTTGGACTTTTTTCTCAAGGCAACATCTTTGAGTCTTGGTCAAGACGTCTTGTGTTGATGACTCAGGGGTGACCCCCTTGTCTCCAAGTTGGTTGAAGGTGTACCAGCGTAGGTTGGGCTTGTCCTGAAGGTCTACCTTGATTCGGGGACGATGGAACCTCCACGTATCACCAACTCCCCTTGAACAAAAGAACTTCTGAGTCCTTAGGAGGCCTTTATCAGGCGGCCTTCCATGCCTCCTAAGTTTTGCCCCCCGGGTCTTAGAGTCAATCTCCTCTTGCTTAGGGACATCGACTCCCCTCGGATAAGAGGACATCTGAGCCTTTAGGATGCCGTTATCAGGCGGCCTTCCTTGCCCCCCGAGTCTTGTCCACCGGGTCTTAGGATTAACCTTCCATTGTTTAAGGCCTTCCTTCTTTTGACTTTGTTGTATACCCACCATGGCAATAGAAGTACTAACGTGGGGACCTATTGATGGCTGCTCCCCCCAGATTTGGTGTGAGGCTGAGATCTCAACATCAAAGAATTGGGGTTGACTCTCGGTCTGTGGACTAACATCGCCCTCAATAAGCTTCCTCTCCCTCAACATCATAAACTGAGGGGTCAATGTAATAGTAGGAACGCTTGGATATAGCTCCTCTTGCCCCAACCTTACAATCTGAGGCATCATGGTCGAAATATGGGTATCCTCGCTCGTAGGAGACTCTTACAATAATAGGTAATTAAAGGCCCCAACCGATGGAGGTCGGCTAAATAAGCCCATACAGTCCAGGGTCTGGGTATCATGGTAAGGCAAATACCCTACCCTTAGTTGCTGCGTCGTAGGCACAGTGGAGGGTAATAGCCCTTGAGATGTCTGCTGAGGTTCCTCATCCTTGTGGTTCAGAACTTCTCGAACTCGATTGATGGCCTCTCTAACGGCTTCAATAGCGTGCGTAATGGACTCCGTATGATGCCTATGAGATTCCTCAAAATTCCTCCAATACTCCTCAGAGTTCCTATGGGACTCTTCAAAATGCCTTTGAGACTCCTCATGATACTTATGAGACTCTTCATAGCGCTCACAGCGCCTCCGAGCGACGAAGGCAGAATATGTCTCCATCGGGGCAAAGATTATCTCAACCGGCTCTCTAGAAGGAACCGTGTTGGTGGTGTTCCTCTCCGCACTTGGTTGAGTAGTAGGAAGAGTCGGTTCCTTGGGAGGAGCCGTTTTGGTAGTATTCTTCCCAACAAGTTGTTGAGAAGAGGGTGGTGCAATCTCCTTGCTCTTGGTTATCTTGGTTGGAGTAGGGTCAAACCGCCTTCTCAGACGTCCTCCTAGGTCCCACCGAGCGTGCCAAAAACAATGTTGGAATAAAAAGTGACGAGAATGTCGATCGATCTCGTGACGGCCCAGAGTGCTCGTCCCAAGGTCGGTCTAACGCCGAAAGTAACAAGGGTGGCCGAAGCCGAGACTACTACTAACCTAAACTAAGATTAAAAAAAAGCCAAAGCTTGAGAGTAATTTGTATGTTTTGTGTGTGATGTCCCTTCTGCTCGCCCCTTGCCTTAGCTTCACTCTAGTTGTGGTGTAGTCGGACTCGGAGTCCTCGTCGCTTATCTTCAGCCAGGCCTTACCCTTATCCCGTCTGAACTCAAAGGCCCGGAGCCTCTCTTTCAATGCTTATCTTCATCTGAAACGGACTTCCAACGCTTATCTCCGCCTAATTTGGATTTGCCTTGCCAGAGTTTATCCTTATCTCTTAAGAACCTAGGGTATCGAGTGTCCCAGAGCTCCTCCAATCCCTTCAACAGTCCGCCTTAAATTTGGTCTCTTCGTATCTCCGTCCACCTATGTAGAGTCCGTGCTAACCCGGTCTCTTCCACCTTATCTCATGTACACCGGGCGCTACATTTAGCCTCAAGAGATTGGTCTCTCCTAAAGTAAGAGCAAACTAGCTCTCTACTTGAGCTAATGGAAATCAGTGCCCCTATTCGGTACTTTCAATTGGCGCCAGATTTAGGTGCCTCCAATTGGCACCTCATTTAGTGCCTCGCCTGACACCGCATCTGCTTCAAATGACTTTTTGACATCTTTCTGCCTCAAATTTGAAGAATTCATAACTACAAAGTTGTAGCTCTATGTCTTATCTTCACACAGCAACTTGAATCGCGTTCATCCGAGATTCGAGTCAAACGATATGACCTGGCGCCGGATTTGCTTCCTCTACCTGGCGCCAGGTTGGCTTTCCACACTTGGCGCCGGTTTTAGACATCCATCCACCATGAATTGGCCCAAGTGATGAACTACGAAGTTGTAGGCCTACCTATTATCTTTCCACAGGCTCAAGAATCACCTTAATCCGAGGTCTGAGTCAAAAGTTATGACCACTTTACCAGAGACAGCCGAAGGCCCTTCAACCGCCTTCACTTGGCGCCGGGTTTCCTTTCACCCACTTGGCGCCGGGTTCACTTGGTGCCGGTTTTGGACTTCCTTTCAATATGAATCGGCAAAAGTGATAAACTACAAAGTCGTAGGTCTATCTATTATCTTTTCACAGGCTCAAGAATCACCTTAATCCGAGGTCCGAGTCAAAAGTTATGACCACTTTACCAGAGACAGCCGAAGCCCCTTCAACCGCCTTCACTTGGCGCCGGGTTTCCTTTCACCCACTTGGCGCCGGTTTTCTTTCCCTCAGTTGGCACCACACTCACCTCTGCTCAGTTGGAGCCGCACTCTCCTTTGCTCAGTTGGCGCCGAGTTCGCCTGTCCTCGGTTGGTGGCGCATTTAGTTGGCGCCACCTTTAGTTGGCGCCGGGTTGGCCTTCCACTCGGTTGGTGCCAATTTTAGCTAGTGTCGGGCTCACCTCTATTGAGTTGGTACCTCACTCGCTCTAGGAGAATAAACGCTCCATTCGGCTTCACCTTCTCGAACTTGTGAAGTCAATCACGCACCTAACTCCCATACTCGAAGCCCCAACTTTATAAATTATTTTGCCCGTCAACAATTTCGAGGTCCGGATTGAGCGTTACGGTCGATCTACCAAGTATGGGTACTCCTCAAAGAGACTGAGGAAGTCCAACTTGACATGTGTTAAAAGGGTCCTCTCATTCCCTCCAATTGCTCGACATGACCTAAGGGAGACCTGCTTGCCTTAAGGGAACTCAACCTAACTTGAGGCTGAGGATGTCCAAACTGACTTGAGGCTGAGGACACCCAAGCTAGCTTGAGGCTGAGGATACCCAATCTGACTTGAAGTTGAGGGTAAACTAAGCCAAGAATGAGGCTGATAGTACCCAAGCTGAATTGAGGATGAGGGTAGCCAGGCTGCCTTAAGCATACCCAGCCAAAGCAAGTTGAAATCCAAGTACAGGTATCTCGATGATTGCCTTAGTTGACTCCGAGCTCCCAACAAGTTATTTTTGCACTCCAACAGCCGCTGCTCTTGATTGCACAATATCCGGTCCATCTTTTCGCTGAGCTTCTTGACCTCCTTTCTCATTATATGCCTCATCCCACTAATCACGACCTCTATAATATTTGGATTCAGCATTGAAAAATCATCTTCAAAATCTCTTCTTGTGTAGTAGCAGGACGTTTTTTTTCAAGATTCTCTTTTCTTCCCACTCTTCTTTTTTTTCTTTTTTATATATTTTTTTAACCTTCTTTCTTCTTCTTTTCTAGGCTGCCTTCTTCGCTATCTTTCTTTTTTTCAAGAATTTTTTTCTCTCTTTTTTCTTATTTTTTTTCTTTCTCCAACTCAGAATACAATAAGAACAACTAACCAAAAACTAATGATAAAAAAATAAATTTAAAGATAGATGATCTGAAGTAGAGCCTAAGTTCTGATACCAACTGATGTGTACCTAGTTACGGATGCACTCGAAAGCCAGATCTTCTATGTTCAGAATGATGGAGATCTCAACCCGTTGTTTACACTTATGCAAGAACCTCGGTATTGAACAACTTTGACCTACTACTGTAGGAAAACAAGAACCTCGATTTGATGAAAATGCCACAAACGGTGATGTAGATCCGCTTGATAAGTCGAAGGTGAACGAATGGAATCACTCTGCTATGTTCAAACAGTTCCAAAGAACCAAGAGAACAAAGCCCACATTTTTTGTACTCAAATTATTCTTCCCACTCTCATTGATAATGCCTCTATATGTAGGCAGAAAGTTACAAAGAGATTCATAATGAAACAAAATTTATAACTAGGTAAATATGACTTAAAAAGAAAACTAATAAGGAAAATAACTCTACTCCTCCTAGAAATGCTAAAAAATGTGATTATCACACAAGCATCTTCCTAAACAGACTTGAACTATTAAAGAAACGAAATTCTCACATTATTGACTTCCTAAATAGACTAGAACTCTTATAAAATAAAATTAATAGAATTAACTTTCTAAACACCCTTAACAATATTTATGGAATTCTTATAAGCTTCTTGGTCATCAATGGGCTTCAATAGATTGGCTTGAGTCCAAACTTTTTGAATTAAGCCATTGAACTGATTTTGAAACTTCTTGGATCTTGCTCTTGTGACTGGTCCAATTGGCACTTTAAGTTGATCTTTTGGTGCTCTTGTCATGGTGGTATGGTTCATATCACTTTTGGGTTTTCCTTCTAAAAGTGACTTGGGAAAAGTACACATAAGTACCCTGTAGTTTAGCGAATTCTGCATGTAGGGTCTGTGGTTTCACATTTTATATTTGAGCCCTGTGGTATTTTTTTCGGGACACACCTCAGTCCCGGGCAGCTGCCCGGCCATTTGGCAGCCCACGTGAGTTCCACCTCAGCCTAAACATCGTCATGTATTATCCTACGTGGACAGTCCGATGTGTAAGTCGTTGATGATGTGGCAGTTGTCAAATTATTAAATTAGTTCCAGCATTTGAAATAAAAAATATATTTTAAACAAGCCTCTATGGGGTTGGGCAATCAGCTTGATCCTCCACTTTCCTTTCTCCGAAGCCTCCTTCCCTTCCTCTCCCATCATTTCCCTTTTTGCCCTTCCTCCTTCCACCCCACTATGAAGCTAATCAAGTACATAATCGTCAGCCTCAAGCAGATCTTCTTGCGATCTAAGAACGACCGGTCCATAGTCTCCTGCTCGAATCCTCCCTCTCTCAGCTCTGGCTCTGCCTCTGCCTCATCCTCGATAAATCTAGGGGCGACAACTTTGACGAGCGTCTTTGGAGTGGAGAGATCGGGCGACTGGTCGTCCGAGGATCGGCTCCTCCAGGTAATCTGCCAGATCGACCAATACAATGACATGATGGTATCGCGGAGAGAGCTGGAGGCACTCCTGATCCGGCTCAGGACGGAGCCTCTGAGCCAGGAGGAGGTCTCCACCATGGTCAGCGAGGTAGTGGACAAGTGCGACGGGGAGGTACGCGTGGAGGAGTTAACCAGCCGGATCGGCTCTACGTGGGACAAGGGTCTCGCAGGGGACGGCAGGCTCCAAAAGGTATTCCTCTTCTTCGACGCTGACCGCGACAACCGAATAACTACTAAAGAGCTACTCCAATTCTTCACAGTGCTCGGGGACAAGCCGTTTGGATGAGTGCCAGCGCATGACAGCCGTCGTAGACCAGAACAGAGATGGTGTCGTCTGCTTCGAGGATTTCTCCCGTATGATGTGCCTCCAAAGATGTTGATGATTGTCTGTTTTGAAATGTTTGCTTAGTTGTTTAAAAAATATATTTTATTTCAAAAACTGGGACTAATTTGATAATTTATCAACTACCACGTCATCAACGACTTATACATTGGACTGTTCATGTAAGATAACATACGGCGACGTTTAGGCTGAGGTGGAATCCACGTGGGCTGCTAAATGGCCAGGCAGCCGCCCGAACTTTCCGAGATTGAGGTGTGTCCAAAAAAAACTACAGGGCTCAAATATGAAATTTGAAATCACAGACCCTAAATTCAAAATTTGCTAAACTATATGGTACTTATGTGTATTTTTCTCAAAAATCTTTTGCATTTTTATGACGTGGTTTTTTATTTTGTAATCCTAGACATCAATTTAAAATGACGTAGAATACTTATAATCCATGTCATTGCTCGAAAATTAAATGCTGTAGTTGGAGACAACACATGGTACTTTTTTGAAGACGACAACACAAGGTACTTGGGAAGAGAGGAGAGAGAAGAGAGAGAGGAGAGGATATCCAGATGACAGTCACGTCATTAGCAGAATCTGGTGTGGTTGTGCAGAATTTGGAGAGCTCGGACCTCTAATTAATTTTAATTAAAATAAATTTGACTCTATTGATATATTTTAAAGTATAAATTACTTAAATAATTTTTGACGATGTTACAGATTACTAAAATGAACATTTCACAGAAAAAACAAATGCGTGTCACTCTTTTCTGGAGAACCATGGATGCCATTGACCTTTCTGCACGACTTGAATAATTCAGTCTTCCATGGACCACGTCCAATGACGTGTGGTTATTTTGGAAAATTTAAAGCAAGGTGTAACGTGATTTTGAGTGTAGAATTGTGTAAAGGGTGTTATTCATAATACTCTTTTTCTAAAAAATTTTTTCCAACAAATTTTACCGTGCGAGAGTTTTGACGAGGTTAACGACTACAACTTCTTTTAAAAAATTCTACCCTCATAAGGTGATTTGTAAATAAAATTAATCAATAAAATTTCAGACCACGTCAATGTTACGTACCTACTTACCGAGTTAACTGGTTGACCAATGACATTTCAAGAAGTTATAATCAAACGGAGTCTTCTCGTTGTTGGTGAGCAAGGGGATGCACATGATGGATGCATTGTTTTTTTTAAAAAATTAATCTATGAGCAGATTTTTTTTAGAAGGAAAAAAAAGTAGCTGATTTGATGCCTCTGTATATGCTTTGGCATATATGATTATTTTCGGACATATTTAAAGAATAGTTCTCGACAAATTTTTCATTCGTAAATCTTGAAATATAAACTCTCTAAAAAAAATTCATTCGGACAAATTATCGTTAGTTAATTTCCTTTTGATATGAAAAGAAATTGCACGGTACGCGACCACCTTAGGTATCTCCATTAATATATGACAATACAATGGTTGACCTGTTCTATATATACATATTTAATGTAGTTGTTTATGAAGAGTGCGAATTATTCTTGTTGACAAAACTGAACTCCTCCAGGCTCGTTGTCCTCTACCACGGTCGATAAGTCGCTCCGGTCGTGTATCGAGCGCCCATCAAGGGTAAGCAGTCAGATTCAAAAATGACATGCTTGACACCATATGCTTCCAGGAGCGTGGGATGCTGCACATTAGGTAGAGATTGACACCATATGCTCCCGCATGGTTCGTTGTCACACTTCGTTCTTGAAATTCGACTCCCTTTCTTCGCGTTTCGTACAATTTTGGACTTGAAGAGGTATGCCGGTCAACGATGTGTGGATTTTTTTGGGATTTAATTATGGACACAACCAACCTTTTATAATAATAACTGCTACATCATTTGAGTGTATTGTAATTAACCTCTTCGTTTTATAAGTAGAATTTATTAATAGCAATAGTTATAATATATTTAGTGTAGATTTTCCTCTTGCGATATTACAACTGTCGGCTTTGTTAAAATTCCATCGCGATAAAATTCTCGGTAGAGAAAGATTAATTTGATTATCTTAGTATTGAAATTATTATATCATAATTAAAAGTTGTCGAATTTAACTTTAAACAAATACAGTAGTATTAAATAAATATTTGTTCTTGTTGAAAAAATGAATATTTGCTACAAAAACTTCGCTACTACTATATTTTTTTACAATTTTTAAAATTAAGAAAAAAGTTTACTTAAGTACCCTGTAGTTTCAGCTTTTTAACTTAGTAACTTGTGGTTTAGGTTTTTTTTCCCTAAGTGACAGAGGTTTCCAAAAGTGACATTTTTGGTGACAAATTCTTAACTGGAGTTAATTTTTGGAAAAATTACTCTCAAGTCCCTCGGATTTATTTAAATATACTCAAAAGTCCCTCATGTTCACAAAATATATTCTTACGTCCCTCTAGTTTACTTTTATTATACTTTTGGATTCCTGGCACACGTTAGCAGCTCCTTTTTTCATTTTTATCAATATAATGACCAAAATACCCTTAGAACTAAAATAAAAAAATCGATGACATCATCTCTTCTTCTTCCTAAGAAATTATCGAATCAAGAAAATATTTCAGCCTGGGAAATCAAACGAACACCGAGATTCACGGACCCAGAAAATACTCTTTGATTATTTTAGCCTGGGAAATCAAAGGAACATCCACGAACACCCACGAACTTACCTTCACTATCCGATTAAACCACCGTCGGACCAAAATCCACCGTCAGGAGCCGGGGGGACGACGATGGTGCCGCGGGGAGTCCACAAGAGCAGCGTCATAGGGCTTCATGGCGTCGAGCGACCGGCGGGAGGAGTAGGACTGAAGAGGACGACGGGACCAGGACAGCGATGGCCTCGTAGAGCTCGGGAGGTGGAAGTTGGAGGAGAGGCTGACCAAGCCCTGTCGACGATGGCCTACGGTTAGGGATGACAATGGGCAGGATTCGGGTAGGATCCATAGGACCCAGACCCTTACCCTCTTTTTGAATGGTGGACCCAGATCCTTACCCTTATCCTATTTAAAAATAAAGATTCGGGCAGGATCTGGATCCAAAAAAATCGGGCAGGATCAGGACGACCCGCGGATTAGTGTTTTTTAAAATAATATTTAATTTTTAAAATATTAAATTATCTTTTGATAGTTTTCAAATAGTAATGAGACATTTTCATTCATTAAACAAATCAATACAAAGAAACCAAACAAACAAATTCAAAAATAATTGAAGTCGGGTAAGTTAAAATTAAGAATTTGATATTATGTCTAATAATTAATATACATATATATTATTTTAATATTAATTAAAAAAATTCGGGTAGGATCAGGGCAGGATCCAATAGATCCATATCCATGCCCTTATCCTTTTAAAATATCAGGATCTGGGCAGGATCAGGGTCTAGATCCGGTCAAAGTCAACGGGTCTTGGACCCTTCGGGTCTGGATCAGGGTAGACCCTCAGAGTAAGGGTCTAATTGCCATCCCTACCTACGGTGAGGACCAACTAAGGATGGGTCGGGGCAATGGAGAGGAGGAGGAACTTCAAGGCGTCGAATCCATCGTCGTGTTGGCGATGGTACTTGTGCTCCGGGGCGAGGCGGTACTCCACGGAGACCAGATATTTTGGGTGGGGTCCACGGTGTTCGTTGGAGAAGGAAGAGCATCAACCGGACTATAACATGTCGGTGTTATCACCCTTCCATAGGCTCATCCCGATGGTTCATTCGATACGGCAGATTAGATTAACTAGGTTTTTGACTGACGCCGATGGAGTGCGCAGGAGCGGTACCAAACGACGGTGACATGCTCCACCTTCGGCGGTGACATCCTCCTCTCCAACTTGGACTCTACTCAGAACGGCAGTGACATCCTCCTCTCCGACTTGGTGAAAACGACGGCTTCTTATTTTAGGGGTGAAACTTGAAGATTTCAATTGAAGTTGAGGGATTGATTTCTTGCAAGTTTGTAATCTTTCTCTGTTTTGGTTTATAGAGATTGAGGGCGGTTATTAGATGAAGAGATGAAGCTTGTTGATGATGATGCCGGATTCGTTTGGTATTGGTCATCGGAGAAGAAGAGATGATGTCACCATTTTTTTTTTGTTATAAGGGTATTTTTATCATTTCAATGATAAAAAAAGAAAAAAACTCATTTAGGGACCCGAAAGTATAATAAAAGCAAACCAGAGGGACAACATGATCAATTTTCAAATAAGGGAGACTTTTGAGTATATTTAAGCAAACCTGAGAGACTTGAGAGTAATTTTCCCTTAATTTTTCCAACCCAGTCGTATACATAAGCGACACATCAGCACCACATTTTATTTTCTATCCTAGGTGTTGATGACGTGTGAAAATAATATTATTATTCCCTCTAACTTGCTCTAATATTTATTCTTAAGAATACTAATTTAAAAAAAATTGAAGAATGAGTTTTTTTTTACCTTTATTGCCCAACCTCAGAGCGGTACCAAATTTAAGAGTGACTTTTTTAGTATGACGCCACTGAGAATATTTATAATGAAGATTTTCTTCTTTCTATTGAATTAAATAGGTCAAATATAGTATAGCTTTAAATTAATAAAATCTCTATTTACTTATCAAAAAATGTATAGATTTACATGCCTAATATAATTCTATACTTTCTAAACTCTATAGTATAGGATCCCATTTTGTAAGTCTTTAGCAATGAAATATTTACTTACCAAAAACAGTCTCCATATATTATCAGCAGAAAATTACTTAATATTTGTTTTTCGTGGATCAATAAATTATTACCAGTAGAAATTAATTAATAAAGGTCGCTATTTTTGGAACCTCCGATAAAGTAGCTTAACTTTTTTTTAGGGGAAATAAAGTAGCTTAACTTGAACGCATCTGTTTATGCAATAGTCTGGAGAAGAAAACCGCGGTGGCAACTATTGACCACATGGATTGATGTAACGAGCGTTCAAATTGCTGGGTTTCATTTAAGATCGGGTCACTTTGACTATGAGTGAGTGAATTTAAACTCGATATTTTTTAAAAGATAAATTTTTATACATAATTACACTTACAAGAATCAAATTTCAGATTCCGTCAATTCATACAAACATTTGCACAATTAAGCCAAATCACTTTTGAGATTGCTATGTGCTATCCTTCTTATGCATAAATTAATTCGTATATATTTCTTGTGGTTTTTTTTTGCGGTGTTGCTTGGGGTTACTTAATAAAGAATTATACTTAAAATAAAAAAATAGTCATATGAGTTAGTGACCGTCACTTTACGACCAGACATGACATTTACGGACAATTTAACTATATTTAACAACTCCATGTTGTCCACTTTTTTTCCCACGGAGCAACTTTATATTTCGACGCTCAAATAAAAATCAATTAATCTATATTTGCATTAAGTAGAACTACGATGAACATGATTGAATTGCGGATGGGAAAAGCAATACATTTTTGCTTATTCACGAAGGAAACGAACCCTAGTCAAACCTTATCAAAAGGAACTAAACAAATGTTATAACAGAAAAACTAATGTTACAGACACAAAATTTGCCACAACTCCCTCCGCGAGACTGGTTCTGACAATGAGGTTGTACGGATTCTAGCATCCTTGTCTTGTGTATGATTTGGTGAAAGGGTAAATGATACGATGAACATGTTCGAATATGGTAAACTAAAAGAGGCTAAACTTGTGTACAATGTGGTGTACATCCTTTGGAGATCGGAAGAACTATCCCACTTTTGGATCAACTACTAATGGTGGGTGTTTAATTTGGTTTAGGGAGAGCTAAAACAGGGACAAACCGCCGCAAAAATCTTCCTCACAGAGTTCCTAAGTACCTGGCCCCGCCTCGGGACCCAACGTGGAGCTGCCACGTGTCGTTCCCTCCTCCTTCCTCCTCCTCCGAGTGGCGGCGGTGCAGCTGGCAGGACCCTATTCGCCATTTCAGTTAATTAAAACTAACTTGGAAGGTGGAAGGTGGTGACTGTAGTGGTGGTGGGCTAAAACACGGTTCTCCAACTGTCGGCCGACGACAGCTGGAAGTTGTTTTGCAAGAGAGTCGGTAGTGGTGGCTTTCCTTTGTTAGTGTTGTATTGGATTGAGAGAGAAGAAACAAAGCCACCGACGTCCTTTATATAAGCAACCGTGTGACGACCGCGTATTAAAAATTAGTATGTAAGACATTCCAAACCGAGTCATTAGGATACATTAAAACCGTGTGTGATGTGCCTGTCCGCGTATAAATATGTTCTTTTTGGAAATCAAATCATATACTCCCCCGATATAAAATTAGCTCACTAATTTATGATGATTGACAATTTTTCTACCAAATCTCAACATTGTAATACTAGGATGAGTCGAATTCAAATACATTTGGTGCAGTTAGAATAACTTTATGACAATTGTTCTTTTCAAGTTAAGTATGTTGTAAATATTACTATTAATAAACTTATTTATACAAAACTAACGCACGAATTTTTTTAGATAAGTAAATGATTTAGGTACTTTTTCTCTATTCATTTTCTTTCGTTTGAATCATTTAATACCCACACTCTTACCATACCGATTAATTCAAGTTCGAATCGATAAGACTTAAAAAAAATGGTAAATCTTTCTCAACGAATATTTAACACTTAACACATTTTCAAAACCTCGAAATCTCTTGCTTTCTCTATTCATGTTAGTACTTAGTTAGTATAGAAATTTCTATTTTGTTTCTACATCCATTGACCCACTAATTAGTTAATTCTTTTTTATGTACAGGAGACTCAACGACTGGTTCTCCGATCAACCCAATTGCCATTTTGTCTACTTAATACAAAATCATCTCGTCATTGCGATACTCGGCGGAGACCAAAGTCGCCTCCTGTCCACTACGTGTTTGCCTAATTCTATGGTTGATTTTTGTGTTTATAATACAGATTGCTTCTAACTCTGCTTAAATTTTGAACTGGTCTGTTGGTTGCTACATAATGCTGACATGCATGTGCTTTACGCGCTTTTTCCCACACGGCCACGCCTAACAATGATGCCTAATTTTTAATACCATCGGTTGATAACTAATTTAGATTTTAGTTGAGTATGATTTTTTTAAAGTAGCAAAATTCTTGTATTCTTAATTGGTATTTAACACAACTATATTTTTAAAATTTTGAATTCGAATTCGAATTCAAAATCTCTTAATTAAGTTAGACGAATGCTAGTTTATACAAGTGAGTGATGCTTAATTTGGTTGAATGGTTTCCGATTCTCTTAACTTTAGCATTTGTGTTGTATATTTTTACATTAATATATTACATTTTGTCATCTAGTTATTTTATCATTTAACTTTGTCCCAATACCATATTAGAACGAGTACGTCTTGGACTTGGTATCATATTGGAATGAGTAGATCTTGGAGCTTGCATGAAGTACACTAAACAATTGAGTCATTTTGAGTACTAATCAAACTCGTTTGGGCTTCCATCTATTATGGAAGAAAATCAATAGAAACTTCTTTAGTACAAATCTTATATATATTAAAGAAAGAAAGAAAAGAAGTAAATAAATATTTAAAATAAAAGGAAGGGTGGCAGGATCGGATAAGAAGAATCAAATCCGTCCTTTCAAGGCAGTCAAAATTTCTCAAAGGAAAAGGTGCCTCTTGGTGAATTGCCGCCTCTAGGAACAACGACACATTCTTGAGAAGTGTTGCAACCTTTCGGTACAACAGCTCTCTTCGAATGGATTGCTACAACTTTTCGTTGCACCTCCTGAGTATCTATAAATACTCAGATGAGTTCGAGGGCAGAAATACTATAACCCTTTCTCCCAACTTCTTTCTTTCTTATTGTCTTCCTTGTCAAAACTTGTGAGTTCTTGATTCACGAAATTTGTGAGAGTGTAACTTACAAATTTTTGAGACGCATAAATTTTGTATTTTGGAAGGTTAATTCATTGCAAGCCATTTACATAATAGTGGAAGAAATTAATACCTTTAAAGAAAGCATCATTTTTTGGTGTGCCTGGCCTATACTTTTCATACTCTATTGCCCACATATTATAAGACAATTTGATCTACGTATGTAAGTAACCACAATGAATTTTTTATATCCAAAATCACATTGATATTAAAATTATTTACTAAGTTAATTATTTCAAATTGGAGTTAGAAATGATCGCCAAATTATAGCAAGATTATCTATAACAAAGTTTTAAGAGTAAATTACACTCAGTTTCCTGGGGTTTGGTTATTCTACTTTTCGCGTCCTTCTGTTTTCAGAAATGATTTTTCCGTCTCCCGTATTTGATTTTATTATACTCTCGAGTACTTTGCTAACGTCATCAATTAATTAATTATTTTTTATCTTAAAATGACTATTATACCCTTAGAATTAAAAAAGTGAATCTAGTCTTCTACTACCTCCGCTCCGACGACATTTTATCTTCTCCGGCGGCCCTTAAACCCATAATTATCAAACTATGGCTCTGGTCAAAACCCAAAAACAAAAGAAAACCACATCCAAACAGCTCCGCGACCAAATCCAATCGAACTATCGCAGGCTACCACCGTTAAAGTGTTTGAACTATCGACACGCTAGGGTTCGTACCCCGCCCATTTCCCATTCCTCTCATTTTTGGAAACCCAATTAAATTTGAAAAGAAAACTTATGGAATCGATTTCAATTGATGTTTAGGACAGTGTCGTTTAGGGTCATCGGCCACCGTCTTCTTTGGACGAAGTGTTTGAACATCGCATCACCGGTCAAGATAGCTGCCCTCCATGAACTCGAGAACTACCTAGATCTCGCCGTTGTGGTCATAAATGTCACGTTCAAGTGATCCACATCACAGATATGAGAGGTGGAAGAAGACGCTGAGAAAGTTGACTTCGGGGCAGAGAGGTTGTGTTTGCTGCGATGGCCATCGGCTCAACTAACAGGAATTCGAGGGGAAGATCTGCTGCTGGATTTGCGTTGCCAAGGCCATTCGCCAGAGTTTTCCCTCGGTAGATGTTCCAGTGGGCAGCCGTACTCTTGGGTTGCTCGGCCATGGAGGAGGAGGATGGGATGGCCACCGCCGGTAGATGTTGTTGAGGTTTACCCACATGAGGATTTCAAGTTTGAGAAGATGCTCTTCCTTGATGATGATGAGATTTCAAGAGGAGGATGGGATGGCCACCGTCGGTGGCCGGTGCGTTGGCGGTCGGTGTGGCTGGGGAAGGAGGGAAGATTTTATTAATTTTTTAAAGGATATAAAAGTCATTTTACCTAGAAAATTGATTGATGATGCTAGCAAGAGACCTAATAGTATAATAAAACCAAAAAAAAAGGGACGAAAAATTATTTCTGAAAACTAAGGGACGCGGAAAATAGAATAACAAAAAATCACAAGAATCTAAAAATAATTTACCCAAATTTTAATGCAGTGTCTTTATGTACAATGCAGTTTCTTTTATTGAAATCACATAGTTACTTAAACCGATTAATATTTTTTCCCTCATCGATCACTTTTTGTGGATCTTCTAGTAAGCGCACCTGTTAGGAAATCACAATGAAACACACAAAAGAACAATATACACAAGAGATTATAAGATTCGGTCTAATGTCTACTTTCATGGAGAGAAAAGATAATTTTTATTTATGAGGTCTGAGCCACAAAATATTACATAAACTAAGGTAACATGCCATTATATAACAGACAAACCATTGCACACCATGAAATCTATCTAGGTCATCCTAGGAGTCTGAACAAAATAGGACAATAGCCGTTATGACGCTTGGAGGTCGCCAGTCACTTGGTATTTGCCAGTTCCCCCGAAGTTGCACATTCTTTAACTCACCATTGGCAATCGCTAATAAACTGGTGTTTGCCAATTCCTTGGTTCTCGTCACAACTCCCAACAATCTCCACATTATCGAGAAATCATCTTGTAGAAGAACCATGAAACTCCACCCGAACTTCAACAAACTCCACCTTGATGAAACATCACCCCTTGAAGAAACACAAAGTCCTGCGAAACTAAACCGACTCCATCAACCCCACCTTAAACCTTAGAACCTTCCATCGTCAACAATAAGACCATCTTCCATTCTCTCCATCTTTGTTCAATCACTTGGAGACATCCTCCAAACTCGAGCATCTCTCGAGCTTGCTTGGTGCATTTCCTCCAATCTTCATTGAACTCCAACATGCAAGTGCACCTGCTGAAGCAACCTTGTGACTAATAGACACTCCTCTATTTTTCCAGTCACCCTCATACTTCGCAACCTCGAACTGTTTCCTCGTTGATCCTTATTCCTTTTTTCTCAAACCAATGCTACAAGTATAATATACATTGGGCATCCTTTTGTTCCACTTACTAGAACCTTTGATATGTCACGAACTTTACCGCTCGCCCTTGAGTGAGATAAAACTTGATTCGCTCGTGGTGTTACCAACGATTTCACATTTCCAATGTCAGACCTACCCAACACATTTATTTTGCACGTGCCTTTGGACAACCATAGCAGGGACTCGCTAACCTTTCCCCATGAAATCCCATTCCAAGAACCCTCTTAGCTGTACTCAACCCATTCATGCCAATACCTTTCTTCTTCATAAGATCTAAACTCATACGCCAAGAGCTTTTTTGTGCTCCATCAGGCCCCATTGAGGTGACTCCACCTACACCAGTGTTCCCTACTAACCTGTAGGTATTTTTTGCATCCCTTTCATCCTTCACCACCACCATAGCATCCTTCTCCATATCCATTAGACCACCTTCAACCTTATAGCCATACCTACTATAATTCAAGGCTCCTGATGAGATTAAATTCCTTTCTACCTTTGGAACATGTCTAATCCCACACAACTTTCTCACGACACCATCCCACATCTTAATTCGTATGTCCCATATGCCAGAAATCCTACAACCATTATCCGTAGTCACCATACATGAATTAACAAACTTGTAGGTGTTGAACCAATTCCCATTGGGCGTCATGCGAAAAGAACACGCGTTATCCAAAATCCAGAAATCAACAGGATGCTTATGACTTAATACGACAATAAGACAGTCACCATCCGAACCGTCCGAATATGAAGTCATATTCATTGATATCGATCTTTTTCCTTCGTGGTCCCTAGATCTTCCTGGAAAATCCTTCTTCATGTGCCCCTTTTCTTCGCACTTGAAATAATTTACATTGAACCTCCTTGACCCCGACTTGGATCATTTTCTATCTTTTCGTCCTCTAGGATCATAGCTTCCCTTCACAACCAGCCCTTCTCCTCATTCAATATCAGTCTTCTTCCTTTGATGAAATTCTAGTAGAGCACTAGTGATATCCTCTAACATTAAGAACTATTTACCCCAGGTTAGAGTTGTAACCAAACTTTCGTAGGAACTTGGTATGGAATTTAGTAACAATAATGCTTGTCTTCATCCTCGAACTTCACATCGATCCTTATCAAATCACTCAAATATTGATTGAAACCATTGCTGTGTTGTATCAAATTAGAGCCCTCCATCATCTTAAGTTCGTACAACTTTTGCTTAAGATAAACCTTGTTCGACAGAGACTTTGACATATACATATGCTCCAATTTCTTCCAAACCTCAACTGGTGACTTCTTATCCATGACATGATACATCACATCATCCGCCAAGCATAAGCGAAACGTCATTACCTCCTTGGCCTCCAACTCTTTCCATTCTTGCTCCTCCATCTTCTCAGGCTTCTTTTCTGAGAATGTGTTGACCATCCCTTACTGTACCAGCATAAATTTGACATGTCTTTTCCATAATCTGAAATTCGATGAGCCATCGAAGTTCACCAAGGAAAACTTCGCGCTGTGATCTGCCATCCTCACACTAAGCTCTAATACCAGTTGTTAAAAAATTACAAGGAAACAAGAACGCACACAAGAACAATGAACACAATAGATTACGTGGTTCGGCCTAATGCCTATGTGCATGGAGAGAAAGAAGAACTTTTATTAATGAGATCCAAGCCATAAAATCATACATAAACTAGGGAACATGCCTTTATATATTAGATACACTCTTGCACACCATGAAACCTATCTAGGTCATCCTATGAGTCTGAAACATGAGTCCGAGTTAAACATGAAAATAGCCGCTACGACACCTGGCGATCGCTAGTTTCTCTGAAATTGCACATTTTATAACTCACCATTGATAATCGCCAATAAACTAGCGTTCACCAATTTTCTGGTTCTTGCTACAAACTCCCAACATCATCCTCAAAACTGAATAACAAGGTTCATGTAGTGCAGGCATCTATCGATCGATATTGATGGAACAGCTCCTAATATTAAATCATATGCATTGAATCTAAACTAAGTTGATTTAATTACAAAATATATGTATATATATATAAGATGTGATTCGTGTTACCGTGGTGGACCATTTTTGTCTTGGCAAGACTTTTAGCGTGTGAACATTATAGAAGTTGATTTTGAATTAGTCAATCACATGTTCAAGGAAAATAGAAAATAATGTCCTGTGATTTCAGATGAAGTCATAGACCCTATACTAAAACGTGGCAGTGCTGGACCTTGTATTATGTGCCCAAGAAAAAATGGGCTCAGAATTTTAGGCTGTTAATTTTTTTTCTTTTCTTTTTGATATCTAGGCTATGCTATACATGTTATTGCCTTTCAATTATTGGCCTTTTTTTTGGGTCAAGCTTGATTCTTGGGTCAATTATAGGCTATGCTATATCAATATGTTCATACAATGTCAATTTTACGTAAAAGACTTTTCACTTTTGGACAATAATCAGAAAGTGGTAACCTTGATTATTTCAATGATGTGGCATGTGGACCAAAAGGGTCAAGCTGGTAGCTGGGCAAGGCAAAGTCCTAATTTTGGGAAAAAAACTAAGATTTGTTTTTTGAAAAGTAACAAAACTATGATCTAAAATGAATATGTTGCACGATAGGTAGAATAGCATAATATATAATTCGAATCAACCGGCAATTAGAGTTGATCAAATGAGTAAAAAACTTGAGTCATATTAAACAAGACGTCGAATTAAAACTTTTAAAACGAGTAAATGCTGCTGGAAGAATCATCTATCGTATTTGACTCTCAATTGGTTGTCTGTAAATATAATATCAGATTCGGACAGCAGCAGTCACGGCCCATTATTATGTGATCCAATATTCGCCTGGATCGAGTCCATACTAGATTGTTCCAATGGGCCAGATTAAAAAGTCTTCCGACTCTTTACTGGCCCAATATTTAACGTAAATGCCACTTAAAAAAAATACACGACTTAAAATGAAAAAGAGAAAACAACTTCATTGTCCATACAAATACCCAAATAAAAAACTCCACAGCATGACAAAAAATCCTCCCAAGCAGGAGGAAAACAGAGAAAGAAAAAATAATAATTTAATGGAAAAAATCCACATAAGTACCCTGCAGTTTTACATTTTCACAATTTAGTACCTTGTAGTTTCAAATTAGTAATTCAGTACCCTGGACCTGTCCGGGGAAAAATTTGTAAACCACAGGGTATTGAATTACCAATTTAAAATCATAGTGTACTAAATTGTGAAAATATAAAATTATAGAGTACTTATGTGTACTTTCTCCTAATTTAATTGATAATGAAAAGTCTCATTGGAACAAAACAAAAAAAGAGAAGAAAATTAGTGGAATTATCCGGTAACTATAAGGGAAGTCATACCATAAGGGAAGTCATACCATAGCAAAAAATTACATAATGGTTTAAATCGCATCAATTGAGTCAAATTTTTTACAATTAAAATCTCAAGGGGAGGCTTTCCAAATGTCAATGTCACATCAATATCAAAATCTAACATGACTTTCCAGATGGCCTGGCAGCATTCGCGCAACTGTTCGGGCCTCTAATTGATTTTAATTGAATTTTTTTTGACTTAAATGATATATTTTAAATCACAAAATACTTATGTAATTTTTCGCAATACCACAAGATACTAAAAGGACTTTAGTCCATTTTATTATACTCGTGTTGGAGTGCAAATATTTCATGTCTAAGAAGGTGACGCAGAGCATGAGGTCCAATTCGATGAAGGCAAGATTTTAGTTCTATGTCCACGCCCGTAGGGGCGATGTCGAGCACAAAGTTTATGAAGGGTCTCACGTCCTTAAAGGATCAAGGTGCATGTTGACGTCACCTTGCTAAGGGTATCTGGGCCATGTTGTCGTCGCCTCGCCAAGGGCGTCTCGACCATGTCGACGTCGCCTCGCCAATGGCATCTAGACCATATCTACGTCCCTGCATCATGGACGACCGTCGAACGACCGTCGAACGACCATCACACGGATGACCGTCGCACGAACGATTGTCGCACGGACGACCGTAACACGGAAGACCATCGCATAGACGTACTTAAAGTTGGACTGAGTGTCAATTGGTTGTCAGGACGATGTCTTCATCGCGAGGATGAGGAAAGCCTTTACGAGTGAATGATTCATAACCGTCCGAACGAGAGGGGTGCGTCCTTACTTAAAGTTGGGAATGGGTGTCAATTGGTCGTCAGGACGATGCCTTCATTGCGAGGACGAGGAAATTCGTGCCTCTCCGCCAACTTTAGGCGAGCTCAAAGCCAAAATGAACAGGCCCAACTTGAATCAAGCTCGCTTGGGCGCTGCGATCGCCGGGCTCACCTTTTAGGGCTTACTTGTTTGGCTGTCCAATTTGTCGCCTACAATGGGTGGTGTCCAGCTCGTCGCCCACAATGGGTGGTGTGCATCTCGTCGCCTACCATGGGTGGTGTTCGGCTCGTCGCCTACAATGGGGGGTGTTCGGCTCGTCGCCTACAATTTGGGGTGTCCGGCTCGTTGCCAACTATGGGTGGTCGTCTTCTTGATGTTCTTGGTCTCCAAGAGGATGATCGGTCTCCAAGAGGATGGTCGGTCTTTAAGATGACGACCGGTCTCTAAGAGGACAACCGGTCTCAAAGGAGACTGTTGGTCTCCAACAGGATGAACACTACGAAGATGGTCGGTCAGAGGACAAAGACAAAGAGGACGATCTGTCTCCAAGAAGACGGTTGGGCTCCATAAGCACGGTTGTTCTCCATGAGGACGGTCGCTCTCCAAGAGGACAGTCGTGCTCCATGAGGACAGTCAGGTTTCAGCTCTATTAAATATTGGTAGATTAGTCATATCTTTTGACTCGGGTATTGGATCGAGTTCATTCTTTTGGCTATGAAAAGATATGACAAAGATCTACAACTTTGTAGTTTACAACTTCTTCATATTCGGAAGGAAAGAAGGTAACAAATGCAGGTAAAGGTGAGAACGCCCATTCTTGGAGAACGTTGGACTTGGAGAACGCCCGGGGTTGGAGAACGCCCACATTGGGTGGAGAATGCCCGTGTCCGAGTTGGGCGAACGCCCACGTTGAGTCGAGAACGCCCGCATCCTAGTTGGGCGAACGCTCACAATGGGCCGAGAACGCCCGCGAATGCCCACGACGTTGGGTAGAGAACGCCCGCGTTGGGTCGAGAACGTTCTGGGCTCCTTTGGGTCGGCGAATGCCCTGGGCTGCGAAACCCCGGGCAAGGGTTATGATTTTGGGTCGTTCTTGAATTTGGGTTAGATGGTATTTTAGTGGAGACATTCGAGAAGAAGCCAGAACCAAGTTGGCGTCATCGATATGACTAAGGCGGTTCAGATTTCTCATCATGAGATGAGGTTAGGTCGGCATCCTCAATATGACTAAGGCGGCTTGGGCATCGGTACGACTAAGGCAGTTTGCGTTTCTCATCATGAGCCGGAGCCAGGTCGGCGTCATCGATATGACTAACACGGATCGGGTTTTTCATCATAAGACGAGGCTTGGTCGGCGTCATCGATATGACTAATGCAGTTTGGGTATCAATGTAACTAAGGCAGTTTGGGTTTCTCATCATGAGACGGGGCTAAGTCGGCGACATCTCTATGTAAGAAAGGCACGGGCACGAGAGCAAAAATCATAAAAAACAGAACAACAACAATCCTTTACTCTTTATCGTTCTTCCTTTGCTAGTAGCCCGTAGTACTTTTTTCACCCTTTCCGTTAGGCCGACCTTGGGACGTCCATTCCGAATCCGTCTCGAGAAGTCTTAACGTTCTTGTACCACTTCCACCACCAACAACTCGAATATGCAACAATTCAACTAATCTAAATTTGGAAAAAGGTTCCTTTGATATCTATTTACAGACTCTAAAGGACCACACATACGCTGGAAACAGAAGTTCCGTTGGCGTACGATTCTTCCCCGGCTATTTCCGTCTTTTTACATATTTACAAATCGGGCGTTGAATTCTTTCGTATAAATACACGGTTGTAGCCGTCGGCCAATCCCCTTATAAATACTGACCAAGGAGGAGGAGGAGGCCCCACCCACCAATAACCGGGCAGTTCCCAATTGGTGCTTGCGCGTGTTAGTGTGGTGGTTGGCTGTTGAGATTTATGACCGGTTTGTTTAATTGGACGCATAGCCCGCGCGTTACGTATTATTATATATTTTTTTTCCTATGAAAAAGGGTATATCATATATTAAAGTCAGAGTTCAAGTTCTTAGGGTGGTGAACGAGTGATTGATTGCACATGGAAGGCGGCGGCGAGGCGTCGGCGCTCAGGGAGGAGGTTGTGCACTCTGCCGACGGGGTTCAACTTGAAGCCGGTCGCCGGACTAATGGGTTCTTGCATCCTTCCCCTTCTCAACACATTGACAAGGTACACTTTTTCATTGATAAAGGGCTTGATCTGTTTTTGTGCACATGCATGTCTGTGTGATTGGACGTAAGCTTTCTGACTTTTAGAGTCGAGTACTGTCGGGTTTTCAGGGTGACCCGAGCGAGTATGGGAGCCCTACCCTAGAGAGAGTGAGTGAGTGAGAGAGACTTTGAACAGCACATTGGTCATTCGAATGTAAAGCTATAGCTTTTGTTGAGGACTAAGAACTTTTGGTTTGGATTGGAGAGGAATGTTTTAGTGCATCCTTTGTCGTTTTTTATGCGAATTCTTTCGTTGTTGTTCGCGCTGCTTAATGTGATCAGGGTACTGGGAGATGGGGAACAATGTTGTTGGCGTACAAGACTCTCGGAGTGGTGTTTGGTGGGCTGGTAACATCGCCATTGTACGTGTACCCTTCGATGCAGTTGAAGTCGCCGACGGAAGAGGACTACCTCGGGATTTATAGCATCATGTTTTGGACGCTCACTCTGATCGGGGTCGTCAAATATACGTTCATTGCCCTTAAGGCTGACGATCACGGTGAAGGTATTCATGGGTTCCCTTGGGCAGTTTCAGATTCGGAAATCTTCTTATGGCAGTTGGAATCGCTGTTTAACCAACGGTTTGCTGCTGGCTGCCGTTTACTTTTGCCTTTCTACTTGTAGATTATATGACGCACCGTATCTTGCAGGTGGGACATTTGCCCTGTACTCTTTGCTTTGTCGGAACATGAATATCGGGATACTGTCATCAAAAAGTGCCGACTCCAATTCAAGATTTGCTCAGTCCATCTCGCATGAAGGGAATGAGAAACAAAGCAGGCTTGGCAAGTTCTTTGAGAAAAGTATAGTTGCTCGAAGAGTTTTGCTTTTCATTGCTATGTTAGGCATGTGCATGCTAATCGGTGATGGTATACTCACGCCTGCAATATCAGGTTCGCCAGATTTATCTTTCATATCGTCTCGTTTTCTTTTCGGGCTTTCATTTGACTCTTCCGTTCTGTCTGCAGTGCTGTCAGCAATGGACGGACTGAGATCACCATTCCCTTCTGTTAACAAATGTAAGTATGAATGCAGAAAATATTCATTGGTTTTTCTAATTAGCATCGCTACTCTGTCCAAAAAACAAAGCAATTATTGGTCTTCGATTCGCTTATTTGAGTATCTGGATAACCTATTCGCTCTCCTGTTACAGCGGTGGTCGAAGCTCTATCAGCCATAGTTCTCGTTGTTCTTTTCGTCCTACAGAAGTTTGGCACTTCTAAAGTGAGCTTTCTCTTTTCCCCTATCATGGGAACATGGACATTGTGTACTCCACTAGTAGGAATCTACAGCATCATAAAATATTATCCAGGCATATTCAAAGCGTTATCACCTCATTACATTGCCCTATTCTTCTGGAGAAATGGAAAGGAAGGCTGGCTGTTGCTTGGTGGTACTATCCTATGCATTACAGGTAGATTGCTTGCCTATTCTTACGAGTTGTTTTGTGTCGAATGATGGTGACGTTATATTTCGCATCAAAGATGGCTACCTAGTGTGTTGTACATTGATGATGTAGGTTCAGAGGCAATGTTTGCGGATCTTGGTCATTTCAACCAGCGGTCGATTCAGGTAGATTCCCAATCTGTCGGTGTCTTCTTTTCTAAATCTAGATTCTGACCTTGTTCTACATTTGTTGGCTTCCTCACACTTGTTTTCTCAACAGATTGCTTTTTTGTGTACAATCTATCCATCGCTTGTCCTGACATATGCGGGTCAAACGGCGTATCTGATCAACTTCCCAAATGATCATGATGATGGTTTCTATAAGTTCATCCCAAAGTGTCTTTACTGGCCGATGTTCATTATAGCCACATTGGCTGCAATTGTTGCAAGCCAGTCACTTATCTCAGCCACGTTTTCTGTGATCAAGCAATCCGTCGTACTCGACTATTTCCCACGGGTGAAGGTAGTCCACACATCTAATAACAAAGAGGGCGAAGTTTATTCCCCGGAAGTGAACTACATCCTCATGTTTCTTTGTGTTGCTGTGATACTCATATTTGGAGATGGGAAGGACATCGGAAATGCTTTCGGTATGTTAAACTTTAGACTCTACTCTACATTGCAGTCCACGGTCAATGCTTACTAACATAGGTCGTCTAACTCACTTAACTTTGATTCAGGTGTTGTTGTTAGTTTGGTGATGCTGATAACCACCGTGCTGCTGACACTAGTGATGATCATATTATGGAGAACTCCGCCTCTGCTGGTTGCCGTTTACTTCTTTGTTTTTTTCACGATGGAAGGTGTCTATGTCAGCGCGGTTCTAACGAAAATACCGGAGGGCGGATGGATTCCCTTTGCCATCTCTTTTATCCTTGCCTTTGTCATGTTTGGCTGGTTTTATGGAAGGCAGAGGAAGATAGAATATGAGCTGACACACAAGATAGACTTGGCAAGACTTGGAATGCTGTTATCTGATCCCAGTGTACAACGAGTCGACGGATTGTGCTTCTTTTACACCAATATCCAGGACGGCCTCACCCCGATTCTTGGACACTACATAAAAAACATGAAATCTCTGCACAAAGTTACCATCTTCACCACACTGAGGTACTTGCTGGTACCCAAGGTTGCTCCACAGGACAGGATTGTCTTCAACAAGTTGGGCCTTGATGGCGTCTACGGCTGCGTGATTCAGTACGGGTACGCTGATTCGTTGAACCTTGAAGGGGACGACTTGGTAACCCAAGTTACGGATTGCTTGCGGATGCACATACGGAGCTGTTCAGTCGGGTTACAAGCGGATGATCAAGCAGTGGAGCAAGAAGTTTCTGCTTTCGAGGAGGCAAAATCGGCAGGCGTTGTGCACATCAGAGGGAAAACAAGGTTTTATGTAGGCAAGAGCTGTGGCTGGTTTGACAGGTTCATGCTTGCCTTCTATGAAGTTTTGCACAGTAACTGTAGGTCTGCATTACCAGCTCTCGGCGCCCCCCCGCCGCAACGAATTGAGGTTGGAATGTACTATGAAGCTTGAAAATGATGTTAGAATCATCGGCTTCGCACGTTCTCCGCGCGGATGCAGAGATGAATTGTTGTAGTCTCACATGAGAACCAGCAGTCAGCAATTTTTAGTGCAGTAACCATGATCGAGGTTTCACCTTAGTATAGTGGCTGGATATATAATGATCCAGAATTACTTTCTTTTACTGTGGCAACAGTTACTGATTAATGTTTCTGCAACCAAAGTTTGAACAGAACATTTGTTTCTAAAAAGATGAACAGAACATTCAGCGTAGAGAGCATCTCAAATCGAAGAATCTCTCTATGAAATAAGCACTAAACAAGGATGCCACTAATTAAAATGTGATAATTATATTAAGTTCCAAAACTGTGCTTGCAATTTAGTCCAATAAAGGACTTGCTCCTTAAGCACATCAATGTTCTACACTACCTCCACTCAGATTTCACAGGGGGAAATGCACTCCAAAGCAAAAGTTTGGATCCTCTTTCCCAATAATGCTACGGAGTTCCAGACTTGATTCATTTGCGCTTGGGTTTCTTCTTCTTTGCAGGTTGTTCTCCAGATGCCGCGATGTATTCTGCTGCGTTCACAGCCTCGGAAGATTTCTTCTTGCCAAACTCCTTCGATTTTTTCTGTCAAAGAAACCCGAATACGATATGAAAAAGTTCTCTAAGCAGCATATTGTGATGGAAAATTACCAACTCCATCACGCATGAAATACAATCGACAAAAAGTAATCACCTTCAAAGACACGGCGATGGAAGCAAGATCTTCGCCATTGTCATTGGATTTTCTTGTGTCCTGACGAGCAGGTTCCTGCAGAGAATACCGATTTACTCAATTAAGAACTGGAGGAAAAGGAATGGCACAGGCAATGTATCGGACGTTTCAAATATAGGATTGACAAGGTGCAAGAGAAGAACCTCTGGAGGGACAAAAGCAGCCTCCCGCTTTCTTTTATTTTCGACTGTCTTTTCTGTTTGCTTCTCCAGTTTCTCTTGCCATTTCTTCTTTTGCTTCTTCTGGTCTGATAAAAAGTATTCTCCTGTCTCCAGTTGAATGTCCTCCTACAAACGGAAGAGGGTTGACAGAACTCAGTATAACCATGTTTTCGCAAGTAACAAAGAAGCCCCGATGAGCTTGGAAAAGGACATATTACACCTGATCTCTTGTCAATAATACAGCACCCTCGAAAAAGAAGCCATAGTGATTTTCGTTGCTAACAACAATACGAATCTATTGATCAAGTCCAGAGATGGCAGATCAATTCTCACCTTACTAGGCTGTTGAGGGGGAGGAAAAGGAGAATATGATTTCTTTTTTCGAGCATTTTTCTCCTCTTGTTTCTGTTTTCGAGCTTTAGCTTCTGCTTTCTCTTCTGCTGACTTCTCCTTCTTTGTTGCATTTTTCCTAGATAAGCATAAACAAGCAATCAATTCAAGAACTTAGCAATGTAAACTTGCAAATAGATTAGGTAACAGAACATGCATGCACACTCAGTGAGAGAGCTAGATCACGTACTTTTTGAACTTGGGAAGGAATCTATCCCAACTTTCATTTTTCAGAGCTGGATCATTTTCAAGCTCCTTTTTAATCATCAGTATCTAAACACCCAAAAGACAGAATCGGGTCAGTTAAGACAAAAACAAGAAAGAAATCACGCCATACCATAAATTGGAAGAGGAATTAAATTTGCTATAAGCCACCCTCCAAACTAGGAATACTAGAAAGGCGTGAAGGAGTCAAATGACATAATGTCTCGCCTTGAGATGGTACACGGGGTGCATTTTGTTTTGTATACAGTCTTCCACTATCCTCCTCACTTGTTTCAGCTTTTTGGTTGAGGTGCCCATTGCGGCAACAGTTGTCCCCTATCAAATAACAAGGCATCAACGTGGTTCAGTTGATTACCCGCGGAGAAAAAATCAAATCCATCTCAATAAAATCTGACTTTTGGGGCAGCTTCTAAAACACTCTCTTAAGCTGCTTGTGTCCAGAGCCACATGAAGCAATTGTCAATTACCTGAACTAGGATATAGCACCCGGTCAATATTTCAAGTGCCTGTATTCACGAGGAAGAAAACAGTTGAACAAAATAAGCAATGAAAGTCCAGTATTAATACAGTTTTAGAAAAAAAACCAACTCAACAAATAAGAAGCTAATTGAAAACCTTTAGAGTGGAAGAATTTGGACCCACAAGACGCTGTCTTCGTTTCACAAATCGCTCCTGCAAAGATGTATGAACTTTAATTCATCTGTCTTAAGTGCCTTTTACAAATATAGTTGAGCTCCAAATAAATTATACTGTACTTATAGGCTTATAGCCGAATGCCAAATCACTTAGCTTGGTCACCTAAATATTGAAGTAAGTTTTAACTCTCAAGAATAGATGTCTGCATCAGGAATGTAAAACAATCCATTGTACTGTCACTGCTCCCTGAAACTTTAAGGTTTGATGTATAACTACTGGCGAACCGTTAGGTGAGGCAGGGCGATGCTGCTCTTTGTACTGTACAACTTTCTCACCCAAAACCATTGACTACACTGGTGTTACAGTACAAATTAGAGATACTTCTTCGCAAACAAACCATCCTAAGATACAAATCCTCTTTTAAATGACAAAATCCATTATGCCTACCTTGTTGCGGACCAAGTACCCAATTCTGATGATATCACATTGCATTTCATCATCCAGAATCTTGAGTGCCTGCAACATGAACGCAAAATACTAATTCAAGAACTACTAAATTATGGGACAGCCATTAGAGTATTTGGCATTACGCTTCATTCAGTTGATTTCCATGTAATAATCATTTCCTTGATCCCGATGATCACCCTGAAGTCTTGTTGTGTTGTGGGTTCTCAATCCAACTGAAAGATGCAATTTCTCAGTTCTCATAGCTCCAATGGCTCTCAGAATGACAATGAGACGAGCTAATACATTGATACTCCGTCTGATTGACATTTCTTTTCCAGCGGAACTTACCAAGAACTAGTTCACAATGCAGCATTGGTTGGGGTAGAAAAGAGAAGTAATAAAAGGTCGAGGAATGTGTTTTCAGGTACATTTTTACACACTGAAAATGTATGTCTCTCCTCAAGAAATATGATGTAATTCCCTGATGAAAACTACTACATCTTATGGCATCTGATACCAAACACAATACATGCCACCAGTAACATTGTGATGGAAATCCCCAATAACCGTTAATCAAGTAGTTTCATTAAGTCCAAGAAAAATGAATGAATCTGATGCTTATTTTGAGCACATGAACCTGAAAGAACGATTTACCAACTCTGACCTAAGTACATCTATAGTTACCATATCCCACTGCTTAGATATTCTATCTGCCAGTACACCACGTGCAGTTGTGAACATGATGCAAGAAGCAGTTCCATGTCCACTAAAACAATTGGAATCTATTCATCAGAGAACAAATTTTTAGGAGGATCTAAGAGCAAAAAACCAAAGCTTTAACAATGCCAGGTAGCAGCCATTGCAGCTCCATCTGGATGGGGAGATCTTTTACAACAAAATCAGATGCCAGGTAGAAAAGCCTTACCTGAGGTGCAGGGACACTTCTCGCTAGCAGCCATAGCAGCTCCCTCGCTTTGACAATAATGTAAGGATCCCTCGTCTTCCTTGTGGTTGAAACTTTCATATTTCCCTTAACCTGTAAAGTAGTTAAGAGAGAACTTAATGATATATTTAAATGTGGAAACCAAAGACTATAAGTTTTACAGAAAGATGCCATGCAATGTCCAGGAAGGAAAGGAGAAAAATAGTAACTGATATCAGATAAACACGGAGATCTTAATCCATCCTTAAAGGTAAGAATAAGCTTTACCAAGTCAAGCTCACAAGATATACCATGCTCCTTCAGAGCAGATCTAATCGAAGGCCATACTTCTTGTAAGTACTTCTCTGCAGAAAAATGGACATCTCTGAAACTAAGAAGACAAGGGAATAGGGAAACAAAAGCAAAAATGCAGAAGACAAACGGGCACAAGGAGACAAAGTTAGGCCAAAGTACCTCTGTATTGTGGGAAGAGAGTCTCAAATTGACTGGTCTCAAGCATGCCACCTTGGTTCCAAGAAGGATCGAACTTCTCAATCTTCCAATGGTCAATGTTGGGGTCATCGTCCCACGGCTTAGGCTTGTCATGCTTCCCCTTGTGCCTATTCCTCTCTACGTCTCCATGATCATTTGACGTCCCTTCTTCCTCCATCGCAATCTGGAACAACAGAGTTAGGTTAGAAACAGAGGCCGCGACTAATATCAAACTCAGAAACATAAAACCACCATTCTACTGTTCAACAAATGAGCTCCTAAACAGCAAACCATCAAGTGCACACTACACGAAGCGTGAATTCCCGAACAGCGAACGGAAAAACCAAATGAAAATTTGTTTCCCGTCGAAGGGACGGGCTACACCCAGCAATAATACCATCCTAACCTACTGATTGACCTATAATTTTCATCAAGCGCCCCGCATTCTCGCAGCGAAATGGAAGTCCGGTCAGATACTAAGCCCCATTGTTCATCTCAATCTTCTTGTTCCGAACTTCCTTCCCAAATCCAAAAAACACGGAAAAAAAAAACGTCTTGGCTACTGGGTCCCCACAAAGCATGAAGCTTTAAGTTTTTAACAGCAAAAAAGGGCGAAAACGGAGCATACTTACTTGTGATTAAGTGGTTAAACGAAGCTTTCCGGCAAGGCGCTTCACGATTTAAGCAAGTGGGTTTAGGGTTTATGATGATGAATTTTCAATTTTGTAGTTTTGAGATGAGGATTTGGGAAACCCTAAGAAGGTTCTCGATTAAATTCAATTTGCGCCAATTACTCTCTATTTATTGCAGTTAGGTCCTTACAGCCTGCAATTTCATTAAAATTGAATATGCCTCTCATTACTTTTTATTTGTTATATTTTAGGTCTTGTGATATATTTTCTTCTATTTTTCCAGGGAAATTTTTTCGATAACCACATTCATATTTAGGGAAAATACTCAGAAATTTTGTTTTTTTTATGGACAGGCCAGCAGAGAGAAGAACAAGTTGGTACATTTTAAAAAAAATAGGCATAATAGGCATAGATCCCTGATGTTTAAAGGAATTAATGAATAAAAATATTCTAGTATCGTTTAGGCCCAGAATTTTCGTAAATTAACTCATCAGTCCCTGAATACCAAAAATACCCCTAGTTCACCTAAAAAGTACAAGAACGCGGAGGATATGATTCTTGTTACCAGCAATTGACATAGATAGACTGACTTATTTCTCTCAAGGAATCTTGTGGGAGTAAAAAAGAGTCTTTGTAATGCCTCCTTGTGAGAACGGGCCGACAATTCCATCCATCAGCCAATAGGGTTTAGGGTTAATAACCCAATTCTAAACTTTTTACCCATTTTTATTGTCACAGGGATTGGAATTCTTGACCTTGATTTTTGATGGTTGGCTCCCTTTCAGTGTTCTTCTCCTTGCTTTCGGGACTCTTTTTTGGTGGTCTTTTAAACTTTGAGACAGCCACTGAGATTACTTTGCTTTCAACTTGTGCTCTTGATGCTGCTGCTATAATCTTCTGGATTTCCTTCTTAGCTTTGATTCTGACAAAACCAAAATGTGTCTTCTGTTTTGTTACTTTACCAGGAACATATGCATCAATAGCGGTTGCACTTTTGTTGAAGAAGTTGTGCTTTTTAGGTAAACTAGGGGTATTTTTGGTATTTAGTGGCTGATGAGTTGATTTACGAAAATTCAAGGACTAAACAATACTAGAGTGTCTTTATTCATTAATTTCTTCAAACACCTATGCCTATTTTGCCCTAAAAAAATTGAAGTCTATAGTCCCCAAGTATTTTTGTGCTAACGTTATGGTTACCTTTACAAAATTAATTTATAAAAAACAAAAAAAGTCTCCTTCCTCCAAACTTTGTCTCTCTCCTCCAATAACATTCAACAAAAACAAGAAAATAGTTAGAAGTACTTCTATATCATCATTATCTATTAATTATTCTTGTTCTCTCTCACTCATATTATTAAAATTATTCTCTGTCGTTTATTCATATATTCTCTCTCAATCAATCTCGGTGGTGGTGGATAGGACCACATGAACACAGGAAATTTTGACACCATAAGCAAAATTAGTAAGACAATAGTAATACTATGGGGTAATAAAAACCAATCATTATATCACAAATTAATCCAAGTATTTATTGGTACGTGCGATGATATTGTACTAAATAATAACAATTTCCATACAAAAACTCATTTCTGCTGAGCTTTATTGGGTCAATGAGACTCGTTACAGACGAACAGAAGGGTGTGCTTGTGTTAAAGAGCAGAGGCCAACAAAATCTGACTCCTGCTATCCAATGCTGTGCTTGTGTTACTAGTTTCTTTCTTTGTACAACATGATACCTAAATGATGGATCCGTGGGAGCGCCATGGCTCACGCGATGAACCCGTCAATACACGCCAGGTATCGACTTAAGGGGCCTGGCGGAAAGAAAGCCTACTTGGCGAGTCGATCCTCACGATGAGCTCATCTTCGCCACCCGATTCATCGCTCGATTCATCCATTGTGTGCTGTTCGTTTATACCTGAACTCTGAGGGGGTGGAGGGAGACCTGCTCCAGCCAGCTTTCTGACATTGAAATGCTGAGCAGCAGTTGTGGCTCCTTCTGATCTCACGGATACGAGGGAGCGGCCACGAACTGACTCGATTCCTAGGAATGACAAGCTTTGTGATCGCTTGACTTCGTTACTTGAGGAACTCCGGGTGCGCCGCGGCAAGTTAACCTAGTGAAATGAGATCCATCAACAATTAAGTTAGCTCAAGAACTGAAATACGAGATGGCACATATCTATTGAAGATACGGCAACTTATATATAGACGATATCTTGAATTGCCAACGCCTAATTGTCTATGAATTGAGAGGGGAGCTCTATCGACGAAGCAATAGGACTATGGTAAGCTATTATTTCATGTATTCTCTCATTAAAGTAAACCAGTGCAGCTTGAAAAGTTAGCATGGCTCGGCCGATTAAAATTCGGTATAAGCCCGTCGAGTAGTTCAATTTTGGAACAATGAGCTCATCGCTCAAGGAGAAGGTAGTAGAGACGAAAGAAATAGCAATGCATACCGTGCTGCCAAAGATGCTGAGCTGCATGGCTCTTGCGGACAAGCTAATTGCTGGCCGCTTAGTCCCTTGATGGTTTGACTTCAATCGCTTAGGCTCGTAGAAATTTTCTGGCCAACTCATAAGATCACCGTGCTCTCTACTTGGCGGTCGGAGGGGGTGATCAGCAGGGTGCGACAATACTGAAGATGACCTCCTCCTCGGCGGAGCATTTTCCGCTTCAAATGCTGCCATGTCAAAGAAGATTACTCTTGCTCTTGTCTCAACCTGGTACCGAGATCCTTGATGCGTAAAACTGCCAGCTCCAGTACCTGTAACAAAACAGTTCCAGTTATGCGGTTGTTCTGGTCTAAATCCACTACTGGTTGTGTCAGCATCTCCACCATTATCAATCGTGTGAAGCCTTTCGTGCATGATAGTGGATTTGCCATCGAAATGATTATACCATTATAACTAGCCAACGTAAAGTTACTACCTTTTTTTCCCTCCTGTTGCTCCCTATTATGGGTTGCTAGCATTGCTAAACATATTAACAAGAAATACCTAAACCTGTTCTACTTCTAGAAATTTGTAAGAAGTGTAACTAATCTGCACTTTCAGATGCTCATCACACCCTAGGAAATACAGTATCTGCCTTCTCTGCATCCACCGATCCTCGAGTATCTATTTTACTTGTCACTCATGTTTCTACGTTGGATGATGTCCTTTACTCTCTAAACTCAGATCATGCAATAGAAAAGATCAAACATCACAGGAAACCAACGTTTTTCTTTAGTTTCATCACACAGTACCTGACATATTGGGATTTTGCAAGCTCTGATTCCCGTGAGCACTTCGGAAGCTTTGGTTTCCAGGTGGAGGCAACAACGCCGCTGGTGATGTAATTAATTCTTCTTGGAGACCATGGGCTTTTATAAATCCCTCTAAGAGAAAGCCAATGGAACGTTGTGGTACTTCTATAGATTCCCCCCTCAAATGAGTGGTCATAACAGAACTTTCAGCAACAAGGGCTCTCAAGTCTTGCATTGCCATTGTTTCAAAATGTTGCGGAAGCAAGAGTTTCGCAAGAACAATCATGCTTTCCTAGTAACCATAGAAGAAGGCATTCATCAAACGAACCGAAGATATGTCTGAAAAGTAGGGGAACTAATTCTGAAGACCGACGGCATCAGGAGATTTGTAATCATCATTGACGAAACAGAAGAACTTGTAGATCTATACGACACATACCTGCCACAGAAAATCCTCTACAGCCGGGTCTGACCTTAACAACGATATCACTTTTTCCGATTCAATAAAAAAGCAGAGTACTACAGATTCGGTTATCATGTTCGATATGTAAGGCTTCCCAACCAAGACCTCATATAGTCCAAGAGTGCTCCCATGAGTTAAAGTTGGATGTAGAGAGTGCTTGTTCTTGATGCTCCTGCTGGTCCACTGTCAAATGATTATTCTAGCATGTAAGTTGGTCCAGACAAAAGCTAAAGTGACAAACAGAAATCGAGAGATCCTGACTGCAAGTTTCCCAACGTACCTTCACAACACCGTTGGAGACAAGCCAAATACCAGTTGGCTTGGAGCCCTCCTTGTACAATGGGACACCACGCATCTTCATTGTTTCTTTAGTAGAACCTATAAGAGACTCGTGATATGCAGAAGGAAGTGCTCCAAACAAAGGGTGGACAGCTAGTAACTCTTTAATTTTTGGAATCTTTACGAGCGGAGGATTTCGTAATAGCCTTTTTAGGTCAGCCTGCATAACAAAAGTTGTGATTGTAGTTTGCATAAAACATGTGACAATGTCGAATGCGATAACTAATTATAAAGCCAGGAGTACCTGGACAGCATCATTAAGATGAAGCATCTCCTTTTGTTCCAATATGCCAACTCGTTCGAGTTTATGGACATATTCAATCAAATGGTTAAGCACTGAATAGGTGGCTTGTCTTGTTTTTACAACCCGCAGAACCTGTTAGAGCATTTCACCATGTTATGAAGCAAAAAAGAAAGAATCCAAAGGGAATCTCGTCGTCTCACATTGCTCTTTCAATCTAAGAAGTGAACTACCAGACAATGATAGTGCAGATCCCATCTAATTCGGACTGACGTGATGATAACAAAAAAGGGAATCTGTCTTCAGATACCTGAGGAAATGTCACGCGAACATCCTCCAAAAACTTTCTTGCTTCTTCCCCTTCTGCCTCACTCTCGTTGATTACCATGGAGGCAATGTCACTGTCACCTACACGTGCATGAAATGGGGAAAAGAGCCATCTTTCAGATGGCAATCCTTCAAGAAATGACGATAGTGTTAAGACACGCTCTCTTATGATATGATTAGGCTACCTATAAAATCATGCAGTTGCCTTCGTGCAGTCCTATGTGCACGCAGGAAAGCAGCACAGATGTAACAGGCAGATTCCAACCTCTCAACGGTGAAATAAGTAGCCAGCTTTTGGGGGACCCCACGAGCTTGAAGGAACTTGTAATAACCTGGGAACTGGACACTAGCTTTTAAGCCCCTCCAATCACACAGAGGCTCTTGGGAAGCCCGGTCCAGAGCTTCATCAACCGATTGCATCAAGATATTTGCAGTTGTTTGAGTTATCCTTCCCTCGTCAAGCATTTCCCAGTAAGCTGCTTGGACACCTGGTATTGGAATAAATTTCTCGGTCAAAGGCATAGTTCATTTCTGATTCTCTAGTCAGCATCATACGTACAGCTAGTTTTATAAATTGTGATGACAAACAAATAGCAACATGTTTACCATTCAGAAGTCTTATTCGAATATCCTCCAGGTTTGTTAGGCCCCGCCTATCATCTGTTTCAGGTAGGGCATGAGGGTGCACAGATTCTCCTTCTAGATCATTCAAGCTAGTAATGTATCTTTTCACTGTCGGCCAGTCAACCGGCCCAAGTTCCTCATCATCGCCCAGATCTCCAAAAGCCTCTAGTGCTTTGTTAAGCATCTCATACTTTGTATACTCCAATATGCGTTTCTGCAGAAGAAAGATTTTAAAAATGAATCGATGGTCCATGAAAACGCTTGGATCCTTGAAGTTCAGTTCCAGTAAACAAAATCTGATAAGAGCTACTATATATGTTGTTCTAATGGGTACAGTTGCCACCAAACTGAAGCAAGTGTCATAGAAGAACGACAAATAGAGTAAAATGGCAAGGAGGCTGCATGAATAACAAAACATGAAAGAATGCCAGAGAATACAAGTCCTAGTATTAGGATGAGGCATTATATTAATTGTCTTCTCCAGACACTCAAAACACACCTTGGCAGCAGATAGCTTATCCATGTCTAGGAGATGAAGGATAAACTGTGTAGTTGATCCATTCACAATAAGTGTCAAGAGGACGATCCCACCAGTGAAGAATACAAACTGCAGCATGATTAAGAGAGTAATCAACAAAGTGAACAAAGTAATCGACCTTGTAATAGCTTATCTACTGATCAGATGAATAATGCTCTGAGACTAGATGTGTCTGATGTAAATCTTCATTGCAGCAGAAAGCCTAAAACATTGCATTCAGGATTAAACTGTTTCACAGAAACTTACAAGCTTTCCTGTTTCAGGACTGATGTATGATGAGCTGTCACTAGTTTGCTGATGCATGCACGAAAAGGAAGAAGTTAGATGTAAATTTCAAGGCATTAAGCACAAATATGCACTATGGCCATTCTTATATCAATAATACGGTTTTCTGCACCTTTATTTTCATTGACTACCTTCATGAACTTAGCACCTCAATAGAATTAGGTTGCACTTAAATGGTAAGAAACTCATTAGTCAGCTGTAACACTTGCCTTAACAGATAAAGAAAGTGACAGCGCAACAGCTCCTCGCAAACCTGACCACGTGAGAATGACAGCTTCCTTCCAATCTAACCCATAACCGAACTTCCGTAGAAAGGGATACAATGCTCCAACAACAACCAAGCGTGATAATTGCACAAAAACGTACAACAGAATCAGGTACGCCCATGAATTTCCTGACACAAGTTCAAGAATGGTCAACGCTTAGAAAGCTTCTTTCACATTGGAGGACACAAAAAACATGTACATCAAAAGAACATGCACATCATTTGAAACAAGCATAAACAGAGCAGTAACTGGTAAAAGATACCATGGTTGTGAAAAATACTATCGCTTCCCAGAATGCCTTCAGCTATGACAACACCACTGCATTACGGACGAGAAACTTAATCATTTATGCAAAATGGCATTGTCTAGAGAAGTTCTACTCTAAAATGTAGGATTGCTGACAGAATTTCCAACAGTTCCTAAATCATCATGCAGAGGAAAAATTCTCTTCGAGTTGGTTCATATGCTGATTGCAGTCCTTTTAATGGACAAGGGAGAAAATTAGTCAGCTCTTGTTTCATTTACCCAGTTCAGTTCATCAGGATCCAGTTAGTTTGCTACTTCTACATAAGAGATTAACCTAAATATGAAGTATAGACACCGAAGGGAAAAAAAAACTTATAATGCTTTAGGCACTTACCTCAAGATGAATATCAGTGTATTTGCAATGTAAGAGACCATTTCCCTGTTAAAAGTCATCCATCAAATAGAAAAAAATGATTAGATTTTTTTTTTGAAGTTTTGAGTAAAGCTCGATTTATAACATTTTATCCTCCAAGACATGCAAGTCCTCGTTATGAAACTAGAATGTCTTGGATACTTTTGTTCATTTTGTGAGACCAAGAGATTCTGAATCCTGAAACCAAAATTTCAGTTTTTGTAAAAAATAAAGGAAAAATATTGCATACACCAAAGTCGAAGGGAGCATTCTGATTTTATGTAGCTAATTGGCATGGCATGTATGGGACAAAAGAAAACGAACAATTCAAATCAGCAACCAAAGAACATAAACTTTAGCTTCGGTTCCCCTACTGGAATTTTGCATTCCCTAAACAACAATTTACTGCTTGACATTAACAAATTTCATTAAATATCTATAAATGAATGTGAATTATTCTCGACCAGTTGTCCTTAAAAAGGTTAATCTGGACAATGAGATTACCAGAAATGATGCAAGCTTTGTTGGCCTTCACCCTTGAAAGCAGTTCTCGCGACTGCTGCATACGACCTGGTCAAGGTGATGGATCACGAAATATAATTGCTAAAAGTAGCAGCATGGAGAAGAATATCTCGAGAGTTCATCAACTTACATCCCCAAAGTCATCACTGCCAGAACACCGGAAACATCAGCAGCCTCTTGGGCCTGTCACATATTTCAAAAACTTAAATGGGGAGCCCGCCAAATTGGATTTAGAGCCAAAAATTGAAGCCAAATGAACAAGCAACGTTCTTTCTGTTGATACTAAGGAATGTCTTCCCCAGTGCCGCAAGCACTCCCCAACTAGAGCAGGGTAGGTACAGAGTACTGTCATTTGTAGCTTATACATTAGGTTTTTTAGGTTTGATTAGCTCTGCTGGCAATCTAACGATCAACAAATGAATGCATGAAAGATTGTGTAGTCTTCGGATACCAATACAGAAGATAACAGCTCACATGCACAAAGCATGTTTCCCTTCTAATTCAGAGTTCAGATAAAATCCTGAAGTTCAGTATAATAGGCTGCATCAGCTAAGTAGTAGATTCTTCAAAGTTTACAGAATCATGGAGATTAACATCACAACCACGTCAATCGGCGAGGGCAAAAGTTTAAATGAACTTCAAGTTTAGAAAGGACTTACAGTGAAGTAAGTTACGTAACTCACTGCCAGAGTCAATGCAATTTCAATGACTGTGTCATTGAAAATAAATCCAAGCCACAAAATAGAAGCGATTCCGAAAGCAAGACCAATACCTACACTGGATCAGGAAGCAAACATGTAAACTGAACTAAGGCGTTTGGCTGTCTAAAATATAAGTTGCTGATACATACGCTCCACAAGAGACTTTCACCAGGAATTTGAGTATGGCACTCCAGTTAAAGCTATCGCCGAGTACCATCTGATAAAATAGCTGGTAGACCACAATTGCTGTCCTGGAACATCATCTAATTCAATTCAAAGAAGAATATGCACACAGACACGCAATGAACTCCTAAAAGGATAGATGATCGATTGCTCCTGCTACTTAGACTGTCAGGTCGCCGAAACTTGTAAGTAAAACAATAAAAGACATCATGATATCTAATCTGATTACCCATCATTCATCAATGACTCTCCTTCAATAATAGTACTTAGTTTTTTGCTGGCACCAAGATCTTTCAGCAAAGCAACAACAGCAACAGGATCAGTCGCACTCAGGAGTCCACCAAGCAACAACGATGTTTTCCAGCTCCAATCATAAGGAAAGGTTAGCTGCATCATTGGACTTGCTTATATTCTGATAGAGCAAGATTTAGACATGCATAATTAGGGATAGGTTTCCAATATACCTTTAAGGCAGATCCAAGACAGAACGTTGAGATCAAGACCCCTGGACCTGCAAGCAGAAGCATTTGAGCCATGCACCTCTGTACATTTTTTTTCCCGGCCCATTCAACGAAATAGGTGTTAGGTTTCCAGAAGATAAACAACATCTAGAAACAAAGATACACAGTGTGCTTTTGTACCTACAACCTAAGTTTACCATTTTCAAATAGAAGTTCTCTTTAAGTGCAACAAGATGAAAAGGTTTCGTGCACTCACTCAATCACATCCATACCACAGTGATGAAAAGTCCCTATTGAGTTAGGTTTCCCTAATTCAGCAACTTATAGATCCCCCATGCCTGTGAAAGAACTAGTCTCTTCCCAGTAAATAGCATTTTAGGATTGTGATTCAACACACGGGCGGTGCCCGTGGAGTGTTTTGGAGAACTTCAGTTCCCAGTCCCCGCAATCCTTTTATCGTTTCTTAACCTGAGATGGTTGGTTGTAGCTAATCGAAAGAGCGCAAGAAAACAGACCTTTATCTGGTGAACCTCCATTGAGAAGGAACTTTCAAACAAAAGGGCGGGAAGGAAGACGGCCAACAGAAGGTTAGGATCGATGCTTGCCCCTGCATTGGAATTGCGTGTTCAACAGCCCAAGTTCAATCACAATGACCCTTCTAATAAACCCATCAATCTTGTTGCCATGAACACGAAGTACCAAAGAAGGGACAGCGACTTACAAAGCTGAATACCGTTCCCGACCATTCCGAGCCCATGATCTGTGACATAATCTGCACCACAAAAGACCCCCTCCAAAAAATTCAGACATGTCTACAAACTGACCAAACTCATCTCATTTCCTTTCCTCCCCTCAGCCCAAATTAAGCTCAAAACTTGGCAAAGAAAACACTCGTAAAATCCGAAAAGGGAAAGAGAGCAACCTAGAGAGCCAAGGGCAATGCCGATGATGAGGAGGGCGACAGTGTAAGGGACGCGGGTCCCACGGAGGAGGTGCCTGCAGGCGATCCCAAGCACCAAACTCAGACCAAAGAAGACAACCGTGTCAGTTGGGGAAGAGGACGAAGAAGAAGACGAAGAGATGGTGGTGGGTTCCTGAGCCATGATCCTCCAGGGAATAGGGCAGGGACTAGGAGGAGGAAAGTCTCCAGCTTTGGGGGAATGCTGGGTCATTTCTTTGTGGGTTTTTTATAATAGGAAGGAACTGTAGAGAGAGAGAGAGAGAGAGGAAGAAGTTGATGGATTCGGTTGAGGAGTGATGGGGATGGATGGATGGAGGTTGAAGACAATTGGTCATATACAGTGTGTCTTCATTTTAATGTTCGCGTAACGATTTGAGTACTATCGGGTATTACGATTTTTCGAATAGCATCTTCTATATTTTACATACTTGAATTTAGATTTTTTTTTAATGAATCTAATTTCTTTTTACAATTAGGTCTCTTTGTTTATTGTGTTTGTTCAGACTAATCAAAATTTGAATTTAGATACATTAAAATTTTCTTCGAATATTAACCCTGACTTGAATTAGAAATTAAAACAATTGCCTAATAGTTAATTCAATTATTTTATCAAATAATCTATGAATTTAAAATAACACAAAATCTATTTATATAGTGACTATTTGAATAATACAAACTCTAACTTTAGAGCTTAATCGAGAGAATTTATTAATTGCGGTTCGGAAGGTTGCGTCGTCTTACGGCGAGACAAAACTAAACAAGTTTCGGTTATCACTCTCATAATATATCACATACAATCCTTTTTTTTCATGAGAGATATAGGTGGCGCGAAATTTATATTAAAATAGGGGTTACAAAAAGATAAGATAAAATTATAGACATAAGACGATAAAAATGAGACAGAAGACAATAACCAATCTGATGGTAGCAGAGTGGCACAAGGGGTAGCGATGGACGATCGAGAAGGCACGAAAGCCAAACGGCCGGGCGAAATCCTGCCGAGACAAAGCTACGGCCAATAACCACGAGACAAGCTCGTGAGCATTTGAATGCATACAAGATGCACGCAAATGAGAGCCAAGATCGACCGAAGTCAACCAAGACAAGGTTCTCCACCTACAACCACCAGAAAGACATCGGGATTTGAAAGGGACTCAGATCAGACAAAAGCCGATCCAAGCAAAAGCATAAACGGAAAATAAAATAACGAAAATCCAACGAAGTCACTAAATGTTGGAACAAATATTAGTAAATTACGGTATATGAAGTATAAGCAATATAAAAGAGAAGGGTGAGAGTATGCTCACGATCACACTTTGGGCTAAGTGTGTAATACGTCGTCTTCAAGGTAGTAACCTTTGGATTGATCCTCGAGAGTCATCTTCTTCCTCTTGTGCTTGAGGTACATCTTAAAGTCCTTCCAAGATGGTGGTAATTTCTCAATCACCATCGCCACTTGTAGGGCATCATTGATGGCCATTTCCTCTGTTGCAAGATCATGGAAGATCAATTGCAACTCTTCGCATTGTTCCACAACGCTCTTTCCATCGACCATCCGATAGTCGTGGAAGCGCCCGACCACAAATTTCTTTGCACCGGAGTCGTCAACCTTATATTTGTGCTCCAAAGATTCCCAAAGATCCTTTGACGTTTCTTTGGTATAGTACACGTTGTAAAGCGTATCGTCGAGCGAACCCAATATATAGTTGCGGCATAGGTAATCTTCATGTACCCATGCGCTGTGGATCGCGGTTTGATGTGGATCACTCACATTCTCTTTGGGTTTCTCCTCCTTGATATACCGGCTCAAGTTCAAGGCGGTCAAGTAGAACAATATTTTTTGTTGCCATCTCTTAAAATTTCCACTTTTGAACTTTTCCAGTTTCTCAAGATGAGAGTACGGCAGTGGCATTGGGTGTCTATGACCTGGCATCACGGCCTCAGCGTCGCTAGCCCTCACAACGGGAACCTCCTCGTTCAAGTTGTCGTTATCGGTGTCCGTCGCACCGGAGTTGTTGAGTGGGGGAGAGTTGTTAATTCCAGCCATGATCTATATCACCACAACAAATGGATGTGAAGACGGCCTTCCTTAATGGAGATTTGGAAGAGGAGATTTACATGGAGCAACCCGAAGGGTTTGTGGTTCCAGGTAAAGAACATAAGGTGTGTAAACTTGTAAAATCCTTGTATGGACTAAAACAAGCACCTAAACAATGGCACGAAAAGTTTGATAGTGTAATGCTATCTAACAGGTTTCAGATAAACCAATGTGATAAATGTGTCTACGTGAAAGGAGATGATAACGACTATGTGATAGTTTGTCTCTACGTAGATGACATGTTGATCGTGGGTAATAATGATAATATCAGAATTACCAAGAGAATGTTGTCGCAAAATTTCGACATGAAAGACTTGGGACAAGCTGATGTAATACTTGGGATGAAAATCACCAAGACTTCAGAAGGTTACGCGGTTTCCCAAAGTCACTATGTCAAAAAGATATTTGACAAATTCGATAAGGATAGCAATGTAATTGCGAGAACTCCTATGGAAGTGGTGTCGAGTCTCTACAAGAATCGCGGAGAGAGTGTGAGACAACTAGAATATTCTAGAGTTATAGGCAGTCTACTGTACCTCATGGACTATACTAGACCAGATATTGTAAACTCGGTTAACAGACTATCGAGATATACGAGTAATCCCAATTATGAACATTGGAAAGCGATAGTTAAAGTCCTTAGATATCTAAGGTACACTGCTAACTATGGATTACACTATACGAGACATCCCGCCATTCTAGAAGGATATTCAGACGCGAACTGGATCTCGGACTCCAAGAATATAAAATCCACGAGCGGATACATATTTACAATTGGAGGAGTAGCGGTCTCCTGGAGATCATGCAAACAAACTTGCATTGCTAGATCAGCTATGGAATCAGAATTCATAGCGTTGGATCTAGCAGCTGAAGAGGCGGATTGGCTCCGAAATTTCTTGGAGGACATCCCGATGTGGTCAAAATCAGTGCCTCCCATTAGCGTGTACTGTGATAGTCAATCAACTATCGGAAGAGCACAAAACAATGTGTATAATGGAAAGTCTAAACACATACGTCGTAGACATAAATCTGTGAAAATGTTATTGACAACGGGTGTGATATCTTTAGACTATGTAAAGTCAGAAGAGAACATCGTAGATCCATTAACTAAAGGTCTAACGAGGGACCAAGTTGAGGTATCATCGAGGGAAATGGGATTAAAGCTCACGAAATGACCTAAACCCATAATGGCAACCCAACCTGGATCGTAAACCCTGATCTGCAAGTTTAAAGGGACAACCGAATTGTGAGGCTAGGGTCGAACAAAGCACTCGGGAAATTGAGTTCCTTACCTATTCCTATGATGAAAGAGTGATAGACCTGTCCATGTGAAGGTTAAGTTTTAAGCTTTTAATGATCCTTATACTTCAAATATATATAAGTGGGGTATGGCAGGATACTCCTTATAAGAGATCACCTATATCGAATGTGAAGGGGCCGCTTCTATGAGATGAGTTAAGGGCTAAATCTCTAGAGCATTCGATAAAGTTTTCAAGGTAGTCCAGGGCCAAAATAGACAACAGCGAAAGAACCAAGTAGTGGTTTGAGAAGGAGTTGTGTGAGTACCTTTGTCTTGGTATACATAAAAATGCCGAACAGTTCAAGGCATCACGTCCACTGGTTAGCAAGTATATCCGAAGGTATTTCACTAAGGAAGGTTCAAGGTTTTCAACCACCTTTCCTGATGCAACAAATTCTCGCAGAACTCCAAGTTCCATGTAGCATTGGTAGGCTCATGTCATATAAGCCATTTTGCATTCATGTGGGTGATTATTGGAGAATTGGTTTATTAACCAAGGAAGAGATGGCCCAATACAAGTGAGTGTATTGGGCTTTGGCCCAAGTATTTAATCAGAGAGAGAATCCTAATTAAATATAATAACTAAGTAATTATTGGGCAACTTTGAGCTAATTTAATTAAAGGTCACACCAATTGATTTTGGGTGGTTGTGAGATCAATATGAAGCTCGTTGATAGAGCTTCGTAACGATATATAACACATGCAAAAATCCAATTCTCGGGGTGAATGAAAATTGGCTTTAAAGTGGTATGGTTGTTATTGAAATAAGCACAATCCCACATTGGTTAGCGCACCATGCTGAGACAAGTTTATAAGGGATTAGAAGTCTAGCATGGGTAAACTGGTGGAGAAGGGAGAGGCTTCTCGCGCTGTCCGTCTGTCCGTCCGGCCGGCTCGGCTCGGCTCGGCACGCACTCACGCGCGCGCGCGCCCTGCCCCATCCCGGACCGGCCTAAAAAATCCTCTGAGCTTCTTGGGCTTCCGTTTGGACAAGCCCACGCTCTGGAACCTTCTTCTCCTTCCAGGTGGCTTTGAATTTAAATTTCGGATTTAAAATTCATGCCAATAAATGGTATAACAGCCAAATAAATATGGGATTTTTATGGGTCTTGTAACAGCCCATTTATTGGGTGGGTTAATGGCCTTATTAAATCCAGATTTGAATGTTGGAGGTCCTAGGCCCCCTATAAAAGGAGCCCTCCTCCTTCATTCCAAATCACCCCAGCTCTGCATCTCTTCAGAGCTCTCTACTTCTCCCTCCTTAGCATAGCATTTCTCACTTTTATTGTGTCAGAGTTCTAAGGCTACGAAAGGTTCGAAAGGTGTGCTATAGTGCTTCCTATAGTACTCGTGGTTGGGCGTTGTACCTTGGGAGCTCTATTACCTACGGAGGCCTGAAGCATATAGACGGGTAATAAGAGTTTAAGGGCACACGGTTAAACTGTGGCCTCGTCCAGGATTCAATCCGAAGTCCTAACTTGAAGATGAATGTGTTACACACTTACCTACAAATGTGATCGTGAGCATCCTCTAAACTTTCTATTTTTATATTTCAAATATATACTCGTGTTAAAACTATAGTTTACTAATATTTTACCAGCACTAAACAGGCATGGTCTGGGAGCAAAAGCAACAATAGCACAATTAGAAAGAAAACAAACAACAAAAGCAACCATAACAAAAAAATAGAACAGTAAAAAGAAAATGGAAAGCAAAACTGGCTCGGGGGTAGTCGGCGGCGACCAACACCCGGGAAATCATCGATGACTTCAAACCGAGCCAATCCACACCCAAAAGCTTACTGATGAGGGCAGGAGCAGGACAGACGAGCCTCGGGCCGAGATCTAGCTGAGGATGACAAAACAACGGGGATCGCGTGCGACTAATAGGAAGCCTTGTTTTGGGCGAACGACGGCGACGGTGAGAAGGAGGGTGAGGTAGGTGAGACGGACAGAGAAACGACAGCGAGACGGATAGAGGACGACGACGAGATGAACGCTGGACAGGGGAACAGCGGCGGGAAAAAAGGCAAGACGGGCAGGAGGGTGAGGTGGGATGGAGGTCGTCTGGCGAAGAACTTAAGGGAGCATTAGTAGGAGTTTAGGGACTGTTTTGTAATACGCTATATAAAGTGCCTTATAGAGGAGTATAAATAGTAGTCAATGTAATGGTAGGGACTATTATGATATTTTGATATAAATCATAAAGAAACAGACATTTCTTCATTTCCCTTCTCTTTCTCTCTCTCCCTATCTTCCTTCTTCTCAATTCCTTTCCCCAATTCTATCATTAGAACCCTAATTTCACAATTAGGTTTGTTACATGGTATCAGAGCGGGTTGATCTCATGTCCGTTGTTGAATTCGCACGTCCCCCATTTCTCGCACTTTGGTAAAGTCAAAGTCAGTGCAATCTTCGATCTGAGGTGGGTCTCGTTTGAGGGGGCGTGTTGAGAATCTCACATCGATTAAAACACGAGTGGGGGCAACTTTATAAGTGTGAAAAATCCACCAACCCATTGCCTTAAGGTTTTTGGTTGGATATAGAGATTCTAGCATGGTATCAGAGCTATCAATCCTCGAAATTGCTAGCTAATAACAAGGTGGGCAATTATGGTGAATCAATTTCGAAGCCTGGAGCTTAGTCGATCTTTGCAGATTTTTTCCTTGAAGATGGGCGAGCTCCAGAAGACCGGAGATGACCTTTGTTGGGGTTTGGAGGAGTTCAACAGAGAAGCCTTGGCTGCACACAATCGAAGAATCATCCCTTTTTCTTCAAGAACGATACCAAGAAGTGAAGAAAATATATCGCGAGCCAGAGCACGATTCTTGCACGCTGGAGAGGCACCTAGCATTCTTGGGTCGTAATTATGGAATAGAGCATTGCTGGAGTCAGTACTTGGACGAGTTATTAGATGAATGGGCCTAAAAAATCTATGAGAATATGGTAAACCTCGTCTTGTCTCGACTGGATTTTCCTATTCTCCCTTCTTTTGCGGGTGTTAACCTGTATGATTGGGTTAAGATTTGTGAAGAATTCTTTGAGATTAACCCATCTTTGGAAGCCTACAAAGATAGTTTAGTGGCTGATTTGTTGATGGTAAGGCAAGAGTGTGGTATTTATCATGGTGTTTGGGAAATGAAGAGGCTTGTTAGGATGATTTCGTCGATGTTTTGTGTGAGCATTTTGAGAATGAAGTGGATGTTGATGAATCCGTGGTAGAAAGCTGTGTTGTTGGGAATCTCTGTGAAGGTGAAGGTGAAACTCAGTAGGCGTGAAGAAAAATTTGATTAATGACATGGTCGTACAAGATGAAGCATTGGACGTTGTTAAAAAGGAACGACTTGAACCTTGTGATTTCGGTTTGGAGAGTCAAGTGGGTCAGTTGTGGTCTTCTGGTAGTATTTTGGCAAAGGATGCTTATGGTGAGCTTCTTGACAAGAAAGAATTGCATATGGAAAACATGAATCTAGAGGAGAAAGCAGGTGGTATTCAATCTTGGAATGAGATTGAGGCATGGTCAAATGAGGTTGTAGGTTCCAAACTTCCTATTGTTGCCGAAGTGAATGCAACATATGTCAATTCTTTTTATTCTGCAGCTGAATTTTTGGATAAGTATGCTTACTTAGTTGCAGCAAGAAAATTGGGCAATGCAGACGTTAGACAGTTGTTTCTTTTGAATGAGTTCTTTTGGAAGTTTTGGCATCGATGGCGATCAAAGGAATGGCTCGAGTGTTTCTCTTAGTACAAGGGAAGAGCAATGTTTGTTTCCCAACTAATTCAAGAAAAAGTACATGGCTGTTTGATTCTTAAAACTCTCTTTGGGAAAATTCAATTTACTAATAACAAGGCAGAAGAGAATTATGTGCTTCGCTACATGTGTAGTAGAGCATTTCATCCAGGAAGCAAAGGAGAATTGATTGAGTTTGATGCTCTTGATTGGTTACATGCAGTTAGCCAGTCGCACATTGGTGTCGCTTTTAGTCTTAAAATATAATAAAGGTGCTGACTTTTATCTCTTGTACTTGGCCCAATATGAGTATTATGATGCCACTTTTCGGATTGCATCGGGGAAGACCACTAGAAAAGCTGGTATTGATACACCTTGGGACTCTTTTGGACAGGACAACTACGAACATTGTGTTGCTAGGAGAGCATGTCGTAAATGATTCTTACGATGGTGAGGTCCTAATTTTTAGAAGGAAGAAAATGTTGGACATGTATACTAATTTTTGGGTAGAGAGAACAGCCACTGTCCAAGACAATGGATTTATTGACGCATAGAATTCAAGAAAAATAGACATAGGATATGAATTTTTTGTCAAAAGTAGTATTGAGTTTAATCAATTCGAACCGTGGTCAGGTCTAGGTGATGGTTAAAAAATACGTGCGAAAGTATGAGAAAATAAAGAGCATGTTGCTGTCGAGAATTGATGGTCAGGAAGCAGCAAGTTTTGAACATCAATTGTGTGCATGTTTTGTGAGTTTTCTCTGATGCAGGGCTTCCTCTGGTGCATGGTTTCCTTTGTTGCATATTGTGTGTGCTGTTATGTGCTTTGTCAATGCTTTTGGTGCACGAAAGCATATGTTTCAAGTAAGGAGATAGTGATTAAATCCTTGAGTGACGTGCATCTTATCATAAAGAAGGGTGAAATTGCATTGCACGTCCTTGTAATAGCAATTATGCAACCTTTTGAAGATCTGAAGTATACAACAGCAATAGTTTTTGCAACAGACGTTTATGTTGTAAGAGGGACAGATGCAACAGCTGGAGTTCTACAAGCTTTTTGTGCAGCAGAGATACAAAACTTTGAGTTGCTATAAGTCTGCAATTTTACACAGCACTGCAGATATCGAACCATGGCATGGGACTTGACTGCAAGGTGCACTAGGAGTTCAGCTATGATTCAACGAGAAATTACGGTGCACACGCGAGTTCGAAGTTCTGATTTTGCAGTTTCGTGAACCTTGAGGACAAGATTGCTTGAGGGGAGAGTTGTAATGTACCAAGGACTTAAGCGAATATTAGCAAGAGTTTAGGGACTACTTTATATTAAGCCACATAAACCGCCTTATAGAGGAGTATAATTAGTAGTCAATGTAACTGCAGGGACTATTTTGATATAAATCATAAAGAAACAGACGTTTCTTCCTTTTCTTTCTCTCTCTCTCTCTCACCCTATCTTCCTTCTTCTCAATTTCTTTTCCCAATTTTATCATTAGAACCCTAATTTTCCAATAAGGTTTGTTACAAAAAGAGGCGAGACGGACAGACGAACAGGAGGGTGAGGTGGGATGGAGGTCGTCTGGGTGGAGGAAGTGAGGCGGCAAGAAGGAGGAAAGGGGTTGGAGATGGGAAGCGGCAAGAAGAAAAGTCTGGAACCCTAGAAATTGTTCCACTAAGGGAGAGAGAGAGTCTCTCTCTAAAGATAGAGAGAGAAGGAAAAAAGGGGGTAAACTCATTCTTCCATATCAGAGGGAGTGGTTCTATCACATCACATACGATCCTGATCACATATGTAGTTTTGGAATAAAAATGATTTGACTAACCCAAAAAGTTATTGATTCAACATAGGATGGATATCCATCCTTACTTAAAAACAATATCTCTTAGGTACATTTTTAAGCTATAAAAACAAACGGCACATTTTAATAAACTACATAGATTAGGATAGGAAAAGCGAGTTACCGAGGTTTAGACTTCACATTCGATTTAGTTTCACTATGTTTAAATTGTAATAAAATACATTTTCTCTTCTTCTTTTTTCCTTTTGTGGATAGTTGACATTTCACATTTCTTTTTCAATATGTGATATCTTATCAACTATCATTCAATTTAAATTATTTAAACTATAGATACGACTTTGGTTACTTTGGGACGTAATAGAGATCACCAACTGGGCGGTCTAATTTTAACCGACTGTGAAATTAAGACAGGAGGAACTACTGTTGTTTCAGAGGGTTGGTGTACTTGATTAGGATCTACGGCAGTCGAGGCAAGTGTTGGACACTTTCTCCGTAAGACGAGATTGCCCCGTATATTTCAGTATGGTACGGGCTACGGCAATCGTCCCTAAGATAAAACGACTATTAGGGCATTTCCAAGAACATTGCACACGTATCTCGAAACTTTCGGGCGAACCCTTATATACCCAGAACTTTTGGACGGGGGAGAGAAGAAGACAACTATTGCTAATGAATGCTTATGCAATGAGTTGCTGGGATGAGGATTATAGCAAGGGGGCAGGCCTATTTATAGGCTGGAGGAGGCAGGGAGGCAGCCACTCGAAGGGACGCATCTGCTCGGCCAGCAAGCTACGCTCGTGGCCCTTCAGTGGCTTCTAGATCCTTCCAAGCGTGCCCAGGCTGCATTGGTGCCCTTTCGCAACGGATCTCGCAGCCCTTCGGCCTTCTGGAAGTCTCCTGGACATTCCAGCCCGTCGTGCCTCTTCGGTGGCCAACCTGAAGGCGCTCGCAGCTCCTCGTCACTTCGGTAGCTGTGCAGCTACCTCCGGACCTGGGCAAAATACTTAAGGCTCCTCTAGCTCCTCGCGATGATGCGCACGTGCCAAGTGTGCCACAAAGTACCCATTGTGACCTGCGTCTAATACGCCATGCGTACGTGCACGTACGCACGTGCACGTGCACGTGCGCGTGCTCGTGCTCGTTCTCATGCTCGGACTCGTGCTCGGACGGTGCTTCGCACCGTCCTCGGAGGCAGCTAGCGGTGGGTCAGCCTTTGGGTTGTCAACCAAGTTTGAGAGGTGAGGAAGGGAATTTCTTATAAACAAAGAAATCCTCCTTGCTCTAATCAATGTGGTATTGCACTTTTCTATTTCCCTTTTGGGCCTCCACTTTGGGCCTTACCATTTTGGGCTTGCATTGAATTTTCATTCAAACCCAACAATCCCCCACATGAATGATGATTAATGCATGCAGACTCTAATCGAAAGTTCGGACGTGTTATTATTGCATTGAGATAGGTAGCTTGCGGCTTTGAACCTTCTCTAGTAATATGTTATCAGATTTACTTGCTGCTCGGTAAATGTGATGTCTTGAACCGTCAGTTTTTGGTGTAAACCAAGACAATAACATTTACACAATAATAACCCTAGTATATTTGGGTTCTCACGTTGTGTCCGTTTCGGCCATGCACCGTATCTTGGATTCATAAGTATTTTTCCCATTTGAAGCGGCCTCACTTCACACTTATATAGGTAATCTCTTATCAGGAGTATCCTGCCATACTCCACCTTAATCAAGGTATAAGAATTATTAAAAGCGTAATGCTGAACCTTACCACACCGCTGCAGGCTAACACCTGGGCAGCTTCTGAGAATGAGATAGGTTCCAGGTGATTAACTGAACCCTCCATAACTTAGTTGTCTCATTGAACCAAGTTTGTGGGATCTCCACTCATCATGGTTGAGTTACCACTATGGACGTTCTTTAGTGTGTGGATTTTAATCCCATTTCCCTTACTGCGTTGTACATTTGATCTCTATTGATTCCTTTTGTAAAAGGATCAGCTAAGTTGTCCTTGGACTTTACATAATTAATGGTGATCACCCCACTAGAGATCAACTGTCTAACGGTATTGTGTCTCCGATGGATATGTCGAGACTTTCCGTTGTACAATGTACTTTGTGCTCTCCCGATTGCAGACATGCTATCACAATGTATCAATACGGGAGGCACCGGTTTGCTCCAGCACGGAATATCCTCTAGGAAGTTTCCGAGCCATTCAGCTTTTTTCTTAGCTTTGTCTAGTGCTATAAATTCTGACTCCATGGTGGATCGAGCTATGCACATTTGTTTAGAGGACTTCCAAGACACAGCTCCTCCTCCTATGGTGAATACATATCCACTCGTGGATTTGGAGTCCTTAGTGTCCGATATCCAGTTTGCATCACTGTATCCTTCTAATACAGCTGGATATTTAGCATAATGTATGCCATGGTTTATGGTATGTTTTAAATACTTTAAATCCCTTTCCAGAGCTAGCCAGTGATCCTTCTCTGGATTACTTGTGAATCTACTAAGCTTACTAACTGAGTACGCAATATCGGGACGTGTGTAGTTTGTTAAATACATCAAGCTCCCGATAATTTGTGCATACTTCAGTTGAGATACTGGGTCCCCTCGATTCTTGGCTAAGTGTAGATTCAAATCTACTGGAGTCTTAACCGGAGGTTTGTCAAAAGTTTCAAATTTCTTGAGCACGCTTCCCACGTAATGGGATTGCGTCAAGATAATTTCGTCAGCTTTCCTAGAAATTTTTATTCCTAGTATGACGTCTGCCAGACCCATATCTTTCATGTCAAAGTGGTTCTTTAACATGTTCTTAGTTTTCACAATAACCTCTTTATTGCTTCCTTTATGGTATGTTTTAAATACCGTAAATTCCTTTCCAGAGCTAGCCAGTGATCCTTCTCTGGATTACTTGTGAATCTACTAAGCTTACTAACTGAGTACGCAATATCGGGACGTGTGTAGTTTGTTAAATACATCAAGCTCCCGATAATTTGCGCATACTTCAGTTGAGATACTGGGTCCCCTCGATTCTTGGCTAAGTGTAGATTCAAATCTACTGGAGTCTTAACCGGAGGTTTGTCAAAAGCTTCAAATTTCTTGAGCACGCTTCCCACGTAATGGGATTGCGTCAAGATAATTTCGTCAACTTTCCTAGAAATTTTTATTCCTAGTATGACGTCTGACAGACCCACATCTTTCATGTCAAAGTGATTCTTTAACATGTTCTTAGTTTCTACAATAACCTATTTATTGCTTCCCATAATTAGTAAGTCATCTACGTAGAGACATACAATTATGTAAGCGTCAGGTGTGCCCTTAATGTAAACATATTTTCGCACTCATTGATCATAAATCCATTTGACAGTATTGTTCTGTCAAATTTCTCGTGCCACTGTTTCGGCGCTTGTTTTAGCCCGTATAGTGACTTGACTAGCCGACACACTTTATGCTCTTGACCAGGAGCCACAAACCCTTCAGGTTGCTCCATGTATATCTCCTCTTCCAGTTCTCCATTTAGCAAAGCTATTTTTACGTCCATTTGGTGGATCTCGAGGTTATAGAGTGCTACAATAGCTATGAGTACTCTAATTGATGTGATTCTTGTGACCGATGAATACGTGTCAAAGAAATCATATCCCTCCTTCTGTTTGAACCCCTTAGCTACTAATCGAGCTTTGTACTTGTCGATTGATCCATCAGCTTTGTATTTCCTTTTTAGGATCCACCTGCATCCCAAAGGTTTGCAGCCCGGTGGGAGATCCACCATTTCCCACGTTTGGTTTTGCATAATGGATTCTATCTCACTATTGATAGCTTCCTTCCAGAGAGGAGCATCTGGACTGGACAATGCCTCTTGGATTGTCCTGGGTTTATCTTCTAACGCATAGGTTAGATAATCCGGACTGAAAGATTTGGTTACCTTCGTCCGTTTACTACGTCTAGGTTCATCATCTTTCTGATTTGACCCTTGCGTAGTCTCGTGAGCCCTTTTCTTCGGACTTGCTTCCTTTCTTTCCTTATTAGGAAAGCTATCTTTAAAAAATGTTGCGTTCCTTGATTCTATGACCATTCCTTTGTTTATCTCAGGGTTTTCAGATTTATGCACCAAAAATCGATAAGCACTACTATTTTGCGCATATCCGATACCTACTTAGGCTTAGGTACTTCAACCTTTGCTAGGCACCCCCACACTTTAAGGTAACCGTAGGAAGGCTTTCTTCTTTTCCATAGTTCATATGGGGTTTTATCCCTTTTCTTGTGTGGCAATTTGTTTAGAATGTGGTTAGCTGAGAGTACAGCTTCCCCCCACATGTTCTGGGGTAAGCCCGAGCTAATCAACATAGCGTTCATCATCTCCTTAAGAGTTTGATTTTTGCGTTCAGCTACGCCATTCGATTGAGGTGAGTATAGAGCAGTCGTCTGATGAATAATGCTATGTTCTTGACAGAGTTCCTCAAACGGAGCTACATATTCTCCTCCTCGATCACTTCGGATCATTTTGATTTTCACGCTGAGTTAATTTTCAACCTCATTCTTATATCTCTTAAAAGCATCAAGAGCTTCGTCTTTGCCCTTTAGGAGATATACGTAACAGTATCTCGTATAATCATTGATAAACGTGATGAGGTATTTCTTCCCGCCTTTAGTTTGCACGTGTTTCATATCGCAAGTGTCCGTATGAATTAACTCTAAAGGCGTAGTACTTCTTTCCATCGAATGGAAAGGTGCTTTGGTCATTTTAGCCTCCACACATACTTCACATTTATCGAATGGGTTGAACTCTAGATTCGGTAATAAATTTAAACTTACTAACTTTCTTAGCAAGTTTAGATTTACGTGTCCTAATCTACCATGCCATAAATTAGAACACTCGGCCAAGTAAGAAGAAGCGTTAACTTTATTTTTACCGTTAAAGGTACGATGTACAGTTATTACATTCATCTTAAACAGCCCCCTTTCTAGATAACCCTTTCCTATGAATTGACCCGCTTTGGTCAGTACAAACTTATCAGCCTCAAATACAAGCTTAAGACAGGCTTTGTTTAACATTTGGGACAAGTCTTCATCCAGGTTAGCCTTTCCTTGGTTGTCCTTCTTCAGCTAGCGACAATCCTTAGCCATGTGTCCGGGTTTACCGCAGTTGTAGCAGTCGCCCTTGATCTTCTTTTTCTTCTTGGGCTCTTGCTTCTCCTGCTTATCCCTAGACTTCTTCCTCTTCTTGCTACCTTTTCCCTCGGTGAGGTGCACGGTGGTCTCAGGGTTGGCCTTGCCTTGCTTGACTTCAGACTTTCGGTTGTCTTCCTCGATCCTAAGTCTCACGATCAGGTCTTCTAGGCTCATGTCCTTCCTCTTGTGCTTGCGGTAGCTCTTGAAATCCTTCCAGAGCGGGGGGAGCTTCTCGATCATCGTAGCTACTTGGAAGGACTCGCTGAGTTGCATCCCTTCGACTTGGATCTCGTGAAGGATCAGCTGCAACTCCTGCACTTGGTCGATGACCTTCTTGGAGTCCACCATCTTGAAGTCGAGGAATCGTCCGACGATGAATTTCTTCGTCCCGGCATCCTCCGTTTTGTACTTCTTCTCGAGTGAACCCCACAGCTCTTTAGCGGTTTTGGCTTCCGCGTAGACGTTGTAGAGCGTGTTGTCTAGTCCATTCAGGACGTAGTTCTGGCATAGGAAGTCACTATGACTCCATACATCGAGGGCGTTGATCTTCTGTTGATCTGCCTCATTTTCCGCCACCTTCGGAGCCTCTTCCTTCAGGAATCGGACCAGGTTGAGCGTCGTCAGGTAGAACAACATCTTCTGTTGCCACCTCTTGAACTCGGCAGCCGAGGCAAGTGTTGGACACTTTCTCCGTAAGACGAGATTGCCCCGTATATTTCAGTGCGGTACGGGCTACGACAACTATTGCTAATGAATGCTTATGTAATGAGTTGCTCGCAGGCAGCTAGCGGTGGGTCAGCCTTTGGGTGGTCAACCAAGTTTGAGAGGTGAGGAGGGGAATTCCTTATAAACAAGGAAATCCTCCTTGCTCTAATCAATATGGTATTGCGCTTTTCTATTTCTCTTTTGGGCCTCCACTTTGGACCTTACCATTTTGGGCTTGCATTGAATTTTCATGCAAACCCAACAACTACTACATGCAACTTGACGTGTAGTAATTTGACGTCAACTTAAAATTATATTATTATTAATCGATGTGTCCTATTATAGGCCAATCACCATCGGGTTATTGACTAGAGAACAAGGTCTATCAAACTTGACACGTTTTATGGAAACTGATGTTTGAACTGCTATCCTGATGTCATATGACCCAATTATCATTTATAATGGGCGATTCATTATTGTAAGGAAAAATTATTCTGTAGCACCTCGGATTTGTTTAAATATACTCAAAAGTACTTCCTATTTGCAAAATACACGCCGACGTCCCTATAGTTTGCTTTTATTATACTTTCGGGTCCCTGGCTGATATCATCTTTGATTTTTTTTTCATTTTTGTCATGAAAATGACAAAAATACCCTTGCTCCGGTCAACTTAGATCTCCGGTCATCTTTCCGGCGAACACAATCTTCTCCGGCAAAAAAAAACCCAAAAAATATTAAATAATCAACCCATCTTCATCGATTTCGGAAACAAGCACTGTCGTGTCTCTCAATCGGCTTCTGCCAAAACCCAACCAAACACCTCAAACTCTCCTCCTATAATAAGTAACAAAACCTGGAACTTGGTATGACTTGGAAGACGAGGACGGCCGCGACGACGCCATCCCGATGGTAGACTGCTCCTCCTCCTCGCCGAGGAGGGTTCTAGGTCGGTGGCTTTCTGGGCTGAGGAAGTGAAAGGTGAAGCCTTTATGGCTGTTTGAGGGAGAGAGGAAGAGAAAGAAAGGTGGGAATTTGAAGGAGAAGGAGAGAGATATTGTTCATCGGGCGGCAGATGATGCTGGTCCCGGTGGGGATTCGACAGCATCTTCCTCGGTCTCTGTCCCTTCCGTGGACCCGGGAGAATCAGGTTCGATGCTTTTTATTTACTTGAAAAACGAGGGTTAATTACCCCGGAGGCGATGACAGTGTTTGATCTCTTGTTCGTCGATTGTGCATCTTCTCTGGCGAGAGGATCGTCGATTGTCCACCTTCATCAATTAAGGTTCTTGACAGATTTGGGGATTTTTTTATCTGCTTCAAGATTTTTTTTTGTCAGAATTGGTGAGAAAGGATTCAAACTACGGGCCACCGTCGGCGAGAATCAGGAGGAAGAAGATGAACCTTTTTATTTTGAAAGGTATTTTCGTCATTTCTATGACAAAAATGAAAAAATCTGCTAACGTGAGCCAGAGACCCAAAAGTATAATAAAAGCAAACTAGACAGACATCGGCGTGTATTTTGCAAACAGGGGAGACTTTTGAGTATATTTAAGCAAACCCGATGGACTACAGAATAATTTTCTCTTATTGTAAATATAGATTTGGATTCAGATCTAGATCCAGACTAACCGAGTTCTTCACTTTATATTTAGAATTGCAAGATGTGGATAGCGTTCGAATTCAATCATGGATTCAAATATTTCTGTTTAATGCAGAACCAATAAAATATCCACTTAAAATATTTGGCGGATCTGATATTTACGAGTACTACTGGGATAGAGATTGGATAGATTTATTGGTTGACACGGACATCTAATAAATCCTCTCGTGCAAGTCCTTCTGACCTTTTAGGGTTAGGAAGGTCCTTTTTGGCTTTAAATAATTTCTTGTCACAATAGTGAGAACTCATTTCTTTTATTTTTTTTTTGGGTAAGAGAGATGCTAGTTCCTTGTTTCCTTGGTGGTCTTGCGCTTGCTCTTCCACCAATCGGGACATGGTTCGAAGCGTCATCTTCACTCGTCCTCGCTTGCTTCTTCTTCTCTAATTAAAAGAGGTATTCTTAAATACCTCCCTTTTTTTAATCGCATCTACTTAGCTTTTCTGTCAATGGGACATCAAACCCTTAAATTAAATATTAATTAGAATTAGTTTAAGTGGTAAGATGATTGAATTTGTTACTTACATAACTGTTTCGAACTATAGTAAATTAATCATCTGGTTAGTTTCTGTCAATAGCACATCAAACCCTTTGAATTAAGTATCAAGTAGAGCTGGTTCACAAAAAACTTGAATTCATTATTTTGATAACTGTTCTAAAATAAGGTTAGAAAATGCTCTAAACTGTAAAAAAAGAGATTTAAAAAGAATCTTAAACTAACAGAAATCAGTAAGGATCAACATTATTTTCGGCTCTCTTGATCATTGTTTTTCTAAGAGGTAAAATATTTTAAAGTCCCAAATATTTGTTGTTGTATACATTTTGACCTTTTCAGAAAGCAAAAAAAAAACCATAGTTCGTATGAAAATTTTTTAGGGCAAATTATGCTCAGGTCCCTGTAATTTAATCTCCCTCCCTCTCGGGTCCCTGCATTCCTAAAATCCTTGCTGACATCTCCCAAGTTTGGTTTTAGAAACTCTCGGGTCCCTGGCGTCAGAATATGTCGATTTTTCCGGCGAACACCCACATGAAAAGACCAAAATGCCCCTCCCACTAAAAAAATCATCTTTCCTTCCTTTTCTTCTTCTTCCTCCCACTTCATCTTCTTTCTCCCGCTTTCAACCAAAATCAAAACTCAAACTCAAAAATAAATTTAAATATTTTTAATGAGAATCAAAATTAATTAAAAAGAATCAAAACATATAACTAATCTCACTAATCAAGAGCAAAAATTACATCACAGAAACTCACCTTTAATGGTGCCCAGAAGAAGAACCCTTAGATCTTTAATGGTGGCCAGAAAAAGAACCCTTTAATGGTGCCCAAAACGAAGGCCAAAACTCTCTTGGAGGTTCCATTAAATCTTTAATAATACCAAACTAACCAATACAGAATCCAAAAATTTATGGGTTTTGGCTAATACCCAATCTTTCACTACTACGAGAACCCAATTGAGCCTTTTAATTACTTCTATTTCTACACTAGAAACCAATTGCAGAAGAAAACCCAATTTGTTCTTGGTGATGTGCAACCAAGATTTCTGGTTTTTATTTGTTCTTGGTGAAACATGGTCATGGCCACCTGCGAGATGGTGTTTACTTGCCCTAGCTCCCACATACATAGGTTCTTGGCAGCCCAACGATTCCATGCTTGGTCATGGGAGAAGAAATTAGAGAAGAAGAAGAAATTAAAAATCCAATCACATGTAGATGACGAGGAGGAGAAAACTAAAATTAGATCTGGAAAATTCAAGAATAAAAGCAAGAAAAGAAAAGGGAACGAGGAGGTTGAAGCTCCATTTTTGGTTTCTTAAACTTGGAAATGAACTTGAAATTTTTTGGCTTTGATTGAAGTTGGAAGAAGAAGATGAAGTGGGAGGAAGAAAAAGGGAGAATGAAAGAGGAGTTTTTTTTATTTTTTAAGTGAGAGGGACATTTTAATTTTTTAAGAAATCGGCATATTCCGGCGTCAGGGACCCGAGAGTTTCTAAAACCAAACACGGGGGATCTCAACAAGGATTTTAGAAACGCAGGGACTCGAGAGGGAGGAAGATCAAACTACATGGATCTGAACAGAATTTGCCCAATTTTTTTAACTCAAGTTAAATTTCTTCTACTTTTCTGTTACAAAGCACATGAAATGTCCAAAACTTGTACCCGTTTTTCATAAACCAAAATTTGCTTTTATTTTCACCCCATTTTATTCTCCTAAATTCTCTTTTGTTTATTTTATTTTTCTCTTTTTTTCCCCTTTGTCATCATCTTCCATCGTCTCCACAACCGCGTCCGAGTCAAGTAAATCGTATTAGTTCAATGCGGGTCCGTTCATGAACTGGCTTTTTTTTTTACTTACACATGAATATTTTCTTTCAAAACAATCACAAATCAAATTACATATTTCCCGAAACCAAAAGTAAAAAAATCTCTAGAAAAATTACAAATGAAATAGGAAACTCCCATTCGGACTTGTTACTTTTTAGGTGGCTTAGTAGTCTTGTATTTTTTTGGGGGTACCTATTAATCTTGTACTAATTAGAATGGTTGTAGTACAACGAGTACAAAGCTAGTTACCATTACATAATCCACTAGTAAACTAACCGGCTACGGAAAAAGTAAGATAATCGGCTACAAAATTGAGAGATTGTTCGTCTTAGATTAAGCATCAACTCCTAAAATTAAATTAATCTTTATAAAAGAGATAGTGCCCGCTAAAAAAACAACTTCCCAAAAAATTCTAATCGCACTGTCAATTGAACAAGTCCATAACATTAAAGCCCCGAGTTAACAGGCTTGGGCTTCCATGTCCTTTTACCTTTTTTTTTTGAAGAATATATCCTTTTACCTTTTTTTAGAGGTATATATCCTTTTACCTGGTTTGTAGTTTACGGGTGATTATTTGGGCTGCCCTTTCCTAAATAATACTGTCCTTCAAGGGGAGAGAAGTTAATACCACCTTTAAGTTGCAGCCTCTTTCGGCTTTGATGTTTGTTCCTTGTTTGGTTACGAGCTCTCACTCCAACCTTGGAATAAACGATCGAAGCGGCTAGCTTGTTTTTTGCGAGGTAAATTTTACAAAGAAAAGAGGCATTCTTAAATACCTTATATTTCCTCAATGCTGGCAACTAATTTTTTTAATATATATTTTGTCATCCTTAACATTCTAGTAGCTACATTCCAAAAATAGTGATCCGAGATTCTTGTCAGTTCAACCTTTTAAATTAAGAATTTTTAATAAAATATATTCTAATTTTATTGTCAAATTTATAGTTTATGAGTATTAAATTAATAATTTAATTACTTTTAATCTAATAAACTCAAAAATTTTATTTTTTTTGAAAAAAATTGACAGTTTGATCTGGACGGGTCGATCCAACTGATGAAATAACTAGTCCGAACAATTGAACCGGTGGTCAACATGGTTGATCACTGATTTAACCACCATCCAACTTTACGGGCAAAACCGACCTGGATTAGTCTCGGTCCGATTGGTCGAAGATCCCAGATGAGCATGGAGACATGATCACTCTGTAGGTACTTGAATTGGCTCATAACAAGCCATCAGGAGAGATCTCCGCGATGCTTGGCCTGTTGAGGAACCTAGGTGTGTTTGATGCATCTCCACGAATGGCTTCTCCGCTACAAGCCTCATTAGTTGTGGCGGGCGTGGAGAGGTGTTCAAGGTCAGGCTTAAAGACGGATCGAGCGTGACAATCAAGAAGCTGATCAGGCTGAGCTGCCAGGCGACCGCGAGTTCATGGCTGAGATGAAGACATTAGGCAAAGATCAAACACATTAATCTTTTCCCACTACTCGGATGATCACGAACTAAAAAATAAATTATTTAGATAATAATCACGGACTATTCTCTAAAAATCATGCATAACAACATTAGTAGCATTAAAATTACATCACCATCAAACATTATCATACGTGTGCATCCAAATTATACCACAATGCTAATTGAACCCGTACGTTTTCCGAAAATTATATAAAAATTACATCATCATCGTATAAGTCGCAATCATGTAGTGCCCTTGATTATTTACATGGTTTGTAATTTCTGGGACTTTGTTGTTTGGGCTGCCTTTTTTCGGCCCAACAGATCGTTTTAGGTGAGAAACTTTTTATAAACTTTTTGACGTATGATTGAACGCTCCTTGGCTTGGGTTTCGAATTGAGTGAGGACTATATAAAAAATATTCATACGGAATGGACTAAATTTGGGCCGTCAGATTTGATTGTCTTTAAATTTGATTGTCAGGTGATATTAGTTTGCATGTGAAATGATATTGATTTGCATGAGACTAATTTATATATAAAATAATATTTGTTTGCATGTGAAGTGATATTAATTTATATGTGTAATTATATTGATTTGTATTAGTCTCTGCCAAATCCGACCCCAACAGTGTGCCTTGTTTCCTCGCTGGCTAGTGCGGAACTTGGTTCGAAGCATCTCGCTGGTTCTCGAACCTCGCCTGTGATTGCTTCTTGGATTCTTTTCTTTGCCAATCAAAAAGAGGTATTCTTAAATACTTTCACTTTTCCAATGCTCGCCGGTTTTTCTTATCGTTAAATAACAATTTGGCGAAGATACATATTTTATTATGAAAAAGTGGAACTCTCAGGTCGCTATTTTTTCCCGTTAGAAAGCATATGTAATGTCTAAAACTATAGATCTTTTTTCATAAACCAATCATATCTTTCATTTTTTCGTTTTAATCTTAAATCTTCTCAATCTTCATAATCTTTCTTCTCCCTCTCTTTTCTTTTCCCTTCATACGCATCCATTGTTTTCATGATCGTGTTTGGATTGAGTAGGCCCTGCTCCTCCATCGTAGGGAGTTCAAGGTGGTCGGATCACAAACTGACCCTTTTTAAAATTACACATGAAATTATATTTTAAGAAATCACAAATCAAATTATATGTTTTTCCTAAATTACAAATGAAATTGGAATCTTTTCTTAATACTAGTGTCCTTGAAGGGGAGAGCTATTCCAATTAATACATGAGCTTGCAGAATCTCAGCGCCTCGACGTTGGCTCCTTTACGTGCTCTTACACTTTAACTTTGGAACAAGCGTTCGAAGCATAATACTTCTTTAAAGTGGGGTAGATTTGGTGGGGACTAGGCTAGTCTCCATTTATGGGGATTAACTCAAACCAAATCACTACACATGCAAATTAATATCATTTCATATGTAAACCAGCCTCTTGTAAACCAATATCATTTCACATGCAAACCAATATCACCTGGTAGATTATTGACCATCAGATTTAAAGATAATCAAATCTGACGGCCCAAAATGTAGTCCCCACCTATGGACAAATTTTCTTTAGTCCCCGCTCAATCCGGTCTCCTTTAAAGTGATGTGGGATTGGAAATGGAGATTGAAAGAAAAGGTATTCCTAATCCTAAATACCTTCTATTTTCTCAATAATGACATCTAAACTTTGTAATTATTAATTATAGTAGGTCCAAACGGTTTCTTACAATTTTTTGATTTGTATTTTTTGTTTTATAAAATTTATTATCCAATTTGTTGAATCGACTAATTCTAATATAAATTGAATGACACAACTAAATCCATAGTTATCCAAAATATTGTAACAATAATTTGGATAAAATTCAATAACTTGTACAGAGCGGCATCTCTCTTCGAGTGCCAGATGACCCTAAAACCCCACATTTAACTATTACCATGGTCCATCCCGGTTTACTCACCCAACGGAAACGTTTACAACTCCTAAAAAAGATCAAATTAATTAATTCTATTTTGTGATAACCACAATTTATTAACTGATATAATATATACTAATAAACATTTAATAAATTGAAGATGAAAAATGTTTGCAACGACCGTTAATACAGGAAACATTGAAACTTTTTTCTTCTGGATATTATATGATATTTGTATCAGATGACTGATTAATTTAAATTTAAAATAAGAATAATTTTTTTTATAATTTAGAATAACAAACTTTTTAAAATTCGAATTCAAAATTTTATTAAGCTGAGTTTTTAAAAACATCATACTTATAAACTAGCGAACATCATTTTGATGAAGTGGTAACAAAGTTGTTCTAATTATGTATAAAAACGGACGTCGTAAGTATTTAACTAGATTTTAAGTTCGACAACAAAAACTGACACAACAATTTTAATTACTTATATAAAATTTTTATCACATTTCGAATATTTCTACTGATTTGAAAATTACTCGGTCTACTAAAAAGTAAAACCGAATAGTAAATAGTATAACAAAAAAATATCTGTCTCGAAGAACCAACCCTCTCCACGTGGCGCCAAACCACCTCTTAACCCTTATAAAACCCACACGTCAACTTTTCTAAAAGCCACCCCATAACCAACGAACACCTTTCGTTCTTCAAAAAAAAAAAACACGGGCACCGACTTCCTCCCTCCTCCCTCCTCCCTCCTCCCTAGCTTGCGAAATGACCAACGTACCCTCGCCCTTGTTCCGCCTCCAGACCCTCCCCCACCTAAAGGACCACTTCCCGCACCTCGCCCCTCTCCCTTCCCCGATCCTCTCCAACCCCTTCTACCACCAGTCCGACTCCGACTTCTTCTACCTCTCCTCCACCGACACGGTCCTCCGCCACATCCTCCTCCCCCTCTCCGCCCCGTTGGCGGCGTACCACCGCGCGGGGCCGAGGAGGGACGTGTATTATTCGGGGGTGGTGCGGGCGGCGATAGTGACTTGCGGGGGGCTGTGCCCGGGGCTGAACACGGTGATCAGGGAGCTGGTGGTGGGGCTGTGGGAGCTCTACGGTGTAAGGGACATCTTCGGGGTCGCGGCGGGGTACCGCGGGTTCTACTCGCGAGAGCCCATCCGCCTCGACCCCAAGATGGTCCACAACTGGCACAAGCGGGGCGGGACCGCGCTAGAGACCTCCCGGGGCGGGTTTGACCTGGAGAAGATCGTTGACGCCATCGAACGCCACCGTTTTAACCAGGTACTCTCTCTCGGGAAAACCCGACTTAACTTGGTGCTTAGTGGTTTGGGGCTGTCGGGCTCTATTTTATATTCACGAGGCTTGAACCTAATTCCGTAAAGCCCAAAACTAGGCTCAATCTATTTTTGCAAGTGTTTTAGTTTAACCAGAGTTCGAATCCTACACGTAGGAGTCGTTAAGGAATTTTTTGCAAAACACCGCATTTGCTCATTCTTAATTTTTATGTTTCTATTGATCCGCATTATTTTACTTTCTTTTGATAAGTCACATTATTATGAGTCGGAGTTTAATCCATCGGGTCTATGAGTAATTTCACTATGATCACAACTTCTCATGAATCCCCAAGATTTTTTTAAAAACCTCAAGACATAACATGAAAAACCATACGTGGCTGGGTTGGTCTGATTAGCGATATGCACATGTTCAACTACATGTACTAACCAAACCAGGTCTCGACATTTGCCAATTAGGACTAGTCCACTCAGTGAATCCAGATTGTATAAACATTATTTAAAAAAAATACCCATGCGAACCAAAAAAAAGATATAACTTTTAAAAAAATAATCAATGACCTAAAAAGAAGTATCAATGACCTAAAAAGAAGCGGGAAACTATCCCGCCCTAAATAAGAAGAATTTCACACCGATAGTCACTTGCGGGGGGCTGTGCCCGGGGATGAACACCGTGATCAGGGAGCTGGTGGTGGGGCTGTGGGAGCTCTACGGTGTAAGGGACATCTTTGGGATCAGGGCGGGGTACTGTGGGTTCTACTCGCGGGAGCCCCTCCGCCTCGACCCCAAGGTTGTCCACCACTGGCACAAGCTGGGTGGGACTCCGCTTCAAACATCGCGTGGTGGGTTTGACCTTAAGAAGATCGTTGATGCCATCGAAATACACCGTTTTAACCAGGTCGGTTGTTTGGTTGAACCAGGTATCCAAAAATTCATTGAACTGAAATCCTGGTTTGATTCAAGCAGGAGTTTGTGATAATATTTTCCGAATTTGTACCTCGTTTAAATCCGAATTCCAGGGTTTGAACTCGATATCAATTTAGTCCATGATAGTGTCCTCATCTGCGCAATGATTGCGACTGAACTGGGTTAAACTTAAGCATGTGTCAATTGTCATTGTCATTTTGATAATTCTTCTGTAATGTGTGTTTCAGATGCGAGATTGTAACGATGTCCTTGACAAACCATTAAGTCAACCTCGTACTCGGTTGTTTCACAGTGATGATGGTCTTATGGTTTTATTAGGACATGGGTTGAAATGAGCTTACTACAAGCATGCTTCCCATAATTGAAACTAGAGCGTGACTTTGTTTTGTGTGTTGCGCCTCGATATATTGCTGCTATTTTTAAGAGCGGAGTGCGAACCAGAGAGCTCTCCAAATATATGTTCTGTGTTTCTCTGTTTCGCGTCATTTTTGGAGTCTAGAGTTTATGATTATAGAAGCTAACCTTGTTTTACTCTTTCCTGTTGTGGTATGCACAGCTCTATATCATAGGTGGTGATGGCACGATGCGCGGGGCTGTTAAGATATTCGAAGAAATTCAGAAAAGAAAGCTTGTCATTGGACTTGTAGGGATCCCAAAGACAGTTGACAATGACATTGGCATCATTGACAGATCGTTTGGATTCCAGACGGCAGTAGAGAAAGCACAGCAAGCGATCAGCGCAGCTCATGTCGAGGCCGAGAGTGCAGTTAATGGCATTGGTCTGGTGAAGCTGATGGGCCGAAACACAGGCCACATTGCTTTGCACGCGACATTAAGTAGCCGCGATGTAGACTGTTGCTTAATACCCGAGATGAAATTCTACTTGGAAGGTAAAGGAGGGCTTTTCGATTTTCTTGAAAAGCGATTGAAGGAGAACGGCCATGCTGTGCTGGTTGTTGCAGAAGGGGCGGGACAGGAGCTAATACCTAGAACCGATGCACAGAAAGAAGAACGAGACGAGTCTGGCAACCCAGTGTTCCTAGACGTCGGTGCATGGCTAAAGACGGAGCTCAAGAACTGGTGGGCGAGGGACCACAAAGACGAGCTGTTCACGGTGAAGTACATTGATCCAACCTACATGATACGTGCAGTTCCGGCTAACGCCACAGACAACTTGTACTGCACCCTCTTGGCGCACTCGGCTATTCATGGGATTATGGCGGGTTATACAGGATTCGTGGCTGGGCCTATAAATGGAACCTACGCCTACATTCCTTTGGATGAGGTTGCCACGTCCAAGAATTTAGTTGATATGCAGGACCACAAGTGGGCGTGGGTGAGATCTGTCACCAATCAGCCAGACTTTGTTAGGGTATAAAAGGATCATGAATCTCATGCATCTGTTGGGACACTTCAAGTTGAGAAATGCACCTTGGTTATAACTTAGAAGGCTATTTTCATTCGATACTCTATGGATCAATGATGGTTTGCTATTTTAATGACCTTGGATGGTTGAACTCGTCCATTTTATGCTATGTTGATTATTTCTAATGTCGCGATTTTACGCTAAATGATGTTTGTGTTAGCAAACAAAAGAAAGTGATTCTCCATTTGGTAGGTAAGTTTAGAACTCATACACGAGTTAACCAGACATCAGCTGAGAGGAAATTTTTGTGAAAGCATCGACAGTGATACATTTTTAGATGGTCCATCAGTTAGTTCCACAAAAATGTGGTGCTCTTTCAGCTGGAAGTAGAGACCCAGAAATCACAATCATCGTTCACCGCTTGCGTTCGGCTCGCCATTTATACACGGGGTTAGAAGTTGGGGTGACGAGCTCGTCCTCCTTCAATTTCCGCTTCCTACCCTTTTTCTGGCAAATCGAAAACAACATATGCATCAGCAGTTAATGAAAGTGCAGAATTGGCGGACCGACGGAATTTAACTTCGGGACATTATACCTGTAGCTCCATCTGCATTGTCATTTCCATGTATACATTCTCCAACTGGTTTGCCCTGTTCTTCCTTGCCTCCAGTTCTCTATAGGAACTCTCCATCTTCCTGTTCAAAAGATCCATATCAAATTAAGAACAGTGCGAAGAAGTTCCTGCAATCCCGATCAGATATACAACAGGAGACTCGGTTTCCTAACCACTCCGACGAATGTCATCTAATTCCTGCTAACAAAGGTAGTATTGAGAACTGGAAGACAAAGGAAACAATCTCCTGCTGAACTGATGTACAAAACTTTAGAAACCAACAAGGTAAGAGATTCATCGCAAGCATCCTGCATTTACTAACTGATTGTTGCACTTCAGCCACCTATTACTGAAGACAGTGATCTGCAAATCTAGGCACTATAGAGCCAACATGGTATCTCCCACTAGAAATTACAGACTAAAAGAACAGCAGGAGCCCAAGTCTATTACGGCCTGCCAACAGATTCTAGAACATTGCCCATCCATCAAACAGTAGTTATTTTATTCAGGGTATCGGATTTTGGGATTTGATTATTCAGATTTCTCACCCGGAATAGCAATGCTACAGTTATTGAGAGATACCAAAACAGGAATAAGGGAACAAAACAAGATTATTTTCACCTCTTTACAAGCTCCGGAAGTTCAATGGAAGCACTTCCACTGGCTTTTTCTGAAGAGCGAGATCTTATTTCCTTTGCTTCCTCCCTGCAACACATAAAATTACACTTGATCAAGATGCCAATATATCGTGCCTCGACTTTGAAAGACACCACACAAAGAACAGTGGCAAGAAACTGCAGACGAAAGCTAAACAAGCAGGTTCTTCTATTCTCCTAAACTATCTGATTAGGAAACAACAGCCTTATTCCTAAAGATCGGCAAGAAACTCAAACCTGTCTTCAGCAAAATAGATATGCTTGTTAGGTGGTCGCCCATCAAGAGAGTGCAGACCTGAAGATAGCTTTTCAATTTTCTGTTACAATGTAAAAGTCGGAGAATTGCCATCAGTAACCCTTAAGCAAGCTTCAAAAACGATGAAATGAGGAGGAGCATTAGATTTAAAAGCTTTTACCTTTTTCTCAGTTTGAAGTTTGAGAAGAATATATCCGGCATCTTGTGTTTTCATCAACATGAGTTCTTCATGCGTATACTTGTTGGGTTCAGCCCTGCAACAAAGAAATCATCAATAACCAGACGGAACCGAGAAGATCAACAAAAACAGACACAAAACAAAAGGAAGGAAAGGAAGGAAAAATTACTTAGGCCGATGAACTCCGTGGACGGTTTGTGAATTTATCATCCCGAAGTTGAATTCATCAGGATTCTTGAACGCGGCCTTCTCCCTGAGTTTCTGCAAAACGTCTTGCTTCTTGTGGAAAGCCTTGGCGCGGACAACATAGTCCTTGTGCTTCTCAAGGATCCCAAACTTTCTCCTCGAATGCCTTCACAAAGGAACAAGACGAAGAACCGCGTCATCGTCAACAACGAACAATCATCGGACAAAGCGACCACATTAATGCGAACAACGAACAATCATCGGACAAAGCGACCACATTAATGCGAACAACGAACAATCATCGGACAAAGCGACCACATTAATGCGAAGGGGAAAGAGACTTACGGTTGGGCTCGCTCCCTGTGAGCCTTTCTAGGGATAGCATTCCTCAGGGACGACATCGTTCTTCACTTCCCTCTTGATACAAACCCTAGAAAACCATATACACGTCAAAACCACGATTGCTTCTTTCAAACCCTAAATTAAGCCCCTAATTGTGAGATTGAAAATTAAGAAAATATTAATTAAACAAAAGTACCTGGCTTTCGGATGCTCGAGAAATCGGAAAGCTGGGGGTTTGGCTAATCTCTGCTCGTACGAGACGGAGGCGGAGACGGAGGGGAGAAAGAGGGTTTATAGGGTTTCAACGTCGACGTTTTGAAGTAGCGAGTTAGTTGGGCCAAAAAGCTCTAATTGGGCTTTTATTTAGCAAGAGTATTGGACTGGGCCTGTATATGTTGAAATATTTTAATTTATTATATCCCAATCAAAACTTTAAATCCGGCGAGCGTATAATCTATAGATAGACAAGTTTCTCTCTCTTTTGTTCCATGATTTTCCAACTTAATGCAATATGATATTTAGATACCGATCAAATCTAACGAATTTTAATACAGCTACATTTGTAAGGACGCAACCCGGCCCGTTTTTATTAACACGGGCTGTAGGTCGTTGCCGTCCCTATTCACAATGCATTACATGCGCGTAGCCAGTTGTTCCATAATCGGACAAACAAGAGGCCAAGTAATGAGACAGAACGTTCAACTCATCTGAGATTTATGCCGTTCCATAGTAATATAAATTGGACAGTGACCACCAATAAAATTTCACAGCAGAGACAGTTGACGTAGAACAATTCTGAGTTTTTGAGGTCAATATGGCTTCTAAGGCGTTGTTGGTGTGGGTCTTGGTGCTAAGGTTCCTTGCATTTTCTGCACTGGTTGCTTCGGTTGTTGTCTTGGCCACCAACCAGTTTAAAACCAGTGATGACAAGGTTTCGTTCACTGATATAGTTACATACAGGTAACTAATTAAATCAGATTTTACTGCATAAAAACAGTGTACGTATCTTTATATAAATATTTATTCATGCTTTAATGTTATTGAGGTTTTGGGTTGGATATAAAGATTCTGACGTAGTACTAGAACGGGTTGATCTCGGTCAATTATTGCTTGCATAACCCCGTGTCATGGCACGATGCACAAGTCAGAGCTTGTACAATCTTCAGTCCGATGAGTTTGGTTTGAGGGGACTTATTGAGATTACCACTTTAGTAGTTACGAGAGTGGTGTATTCTTTACTAATGGGAGTTGGTCCAGGTAGAAAATGACATTGAATTTATTTAAAGAAGATCTTGAATTCAAACTTTATGAATCTAGAAGATGCTATTGAGAATGTAGCCCCTAAAATAGAGTCTCGCTGTGCTGACTCTCAATGTCAGAAATGCACTAAAAAATTGGTGTGCTTATATATAAGTGTCGAAAATCTACATATTCGTTGACTTAAGGTTTTGAGTTGGATACAGAAATCGCAATCAATATATTTTAATATATCTAACCGTTTTAATTCCACATTTTTTTATTTTAATTTCAGGTATGTTCTTGCAATAGCTGGTGTTGGAGTTTTGTATTCGTTGTATCAAATACCGTTTGCCATGTACCATGCTATCAAGGAAGAGAGATTGATCCGTAATGGTTGTGCACCAGAGTTCGATTTCTACGGTGACAAGGTAATTCAATTTAATCCAATCTTTATAGTAGGAAATAAGGTAGAGTTTAATAAATTGAAGCACGGTTGAGTAAAGCAATTTTGACCAGTTATATTTATATAAATAGATAGATAAAATGGTTGCAGCACTACTCATTTTTTTAAAATATGAGATAAAAAATTTATTTGTGCACTCACAAAATTTGAAATAGTCCATAAAAAATAGACAATTTTATAATTATTACTATGATAAAGAGTTAAATGTTCTGGCTCCGTCTATAATGAAAACTTATCTCATGTTAGTTTGTATAATTTTGTTTAGTTAAAAAGATAATTGATTGTGAGATGAGTACTAATATAGAGAATAATAATTGATAGTGACCTTGTTTATTTCATAATTGTAGGTTTCAAAAATAAATGACCCTTTTAAAGGAAAATTATTATTTATTTTGCAGGTTTTGATTATTCAAATTTACTCTTTATGGTGGTGTAAAATTATATAACTTATAAAAATAAGTATTTTCTTTACTTAGACCAACTCTAGTTAGTTAACAGATGTCTCAGAATTATCGAATTAGAATTAAATTTGTTGAAAAATAAAAATGTTATGATGCGATTGGCTACTTTCCTTGATCAGATAGTGTCATGGTTGCTGGCCACCGGCGTGGGAGCCGGTCTCGCCGCTACATACGAGTTGAAGAAGTTGCTTAAAGAATTCACCGGCGGCTTTGGCGCCGACGACGACACTCAAGAGAGTTTCAAGTTCCTTAACAAAGGATACGTCGCCGTCGGTCTCTTGCTGGTCGGCTTCATCTGCGTGGCCGTACTCTCAATTTTGACGTCCATCACTACTAGGTCCAACAACTCCACCAACGGCAAGGCCAAGGGCAGGGGCTGCTTCTGATGAAATGGAACAATTCAAGCGATGACAACGTTATAGTCGAACATTGTCCGACGCTATTTATGAGAGTTATTCTTTTGATAATATTTAGTCTTGTAAAATTATACTTGACCAAACGCAACAAAGCGTACATATAATTTGACGAAAGTCCAAGTTCTATTTCTCGAGATGTAATATTATGTAATAACTTACTTCGAAAAAATAATAATTAATTAATAGTTTTTTATAAGTTAAATTTGTAATAATCTTAACCTCCAGAAGTAATTATAAGGTAATTACATCATTTTTTGAAAATAAATATTATACCATGACAATGCTAGAATTTGAACTCTAAACCTCTTAGATATTTACAAATATTCTACCATGACAATGCTAGAATTTGAACTCTAGACCTCCTAGATATTTACAACGATTTGTGCAGTTAGGTAATTACATCATTAGTATCTAAAGTATTAGATAAATAAAAATTATAATAAAAAATATGATTAGAGTTATCTAAAGTACAAATTTCGCCTCATATCCGCCTAAAACACCCAAATTCCAATTAAATTGGCACAAAAAATCATCAAGATAATCATAATCACCGAAGCTTGAAAATTTTTGATTGCTCCTTACCCTTGTAGCGTCTCGAATATTCTTAAGAATCTAAGGCACTTCACCCACCCAATAACTAATTAACTAATTAATAGTTGGGAATGGTTAAATAGAGATTAATTTTTTATTTGATAAATTGATGAATGTTACACCAATTTAAAAGATTAAATGATATTTAATTCACGCTTCCGCTCTTTTGTTCCATGATTCCCAATTTAATGCGGGGATTTTGACAAATTTTTGTCAACAAAAGAAACATTAAAAGAGCCGATTACAAGATCTTGACTGTTTTTTTAGGGGAAGATCTTGACTGTTTGGTCACTAATTTAAAAGTAGTTAATTGTCCATATGTTGTTGCCGTCCCTAATCATAATGCATTTACATAAAAATGGATTCTCTTGATTGTAGCTTCCTAAACACATACTCAAATATTAGATTCAACTATTACGAATGAAAAAAATAACGTTAGAAGAGCCACCCTCGGGATGCTTGTGATATTTACCAGATGTAACTCTTACCGTTGTAATATGGAAGCCGAAAAGAGTCAAGTACTTGCGGTGCTACCAACGGTACTCTTTTTCCAGTGTGATTTTATCCCAATAGATTTTGCTGTATAAAATTTTTGAAGAGGCTGGCAACTGCGAGACTAATCGCGGTGCCCGTATTCGGGGAGATAATGCTTGATTCTAGTATACTCGGAGAAAAAAACATATACCAGACCAGGTATTCCACAACCATCCCTCGTTTTCAACAGAATCGATCACAACAAGAAGCTAAACAACTAATCCCGACAAAAAAAAATCAAGTACTCCTCGAGATTTATGTCGTCCAATAGTAGTATAAATAGGACAGTGACCAACAATTAAGTTAGGGTTCAATATGGCTTCTAAGGCGACGTTGGTCTGGACCTTGGTGCTAAGGCTCCTTGCATTTGCTGCATTGGCGGCTTCAGTTGTTATTTTGGCCACCAACCAATTTAAGACCGGCCCTATAAAGGTTACCTTCACCGATGTTGTTACATACAGGTAAATAAAAAACAATGTGTTTTTTTTTTGTTTCCAAGGTTTGAGTAAAATCACAAATTCACACCGTATCTTTTGCCAAATCTCAGTGATAGAAGGACTTTTCTATAAGTAAAGTGATAAAAGGACTTCAATTCTCTTAAAAGAAGTCTCGGCAAGCTTGAAAAAAATACATTGAGAGCGTCGTTTATATAGAGAATCCGACGATAAAAATATCATGTGAGAGTTATTAATATTTTCAGGGAATTCTCAGTAATTTTAATTCCAAATGCCTCTTATTTCGATTTTATTTCAGGTATGTTCTTGCAGCAGCTGGCGTTGGAATTTTGTATTCTTTGTACCAATTACCGTTTGCCATGTACCATGCTCTTAAGGAAGAGAGATTGATCCGCAATGACTGTGCACCTGAGTTTGATTTCTATGGTGACAAGGTAATTCAATTAATCAACCCTTAATGGATTAGAAAATAAAGTAGAATTTTATAAATTAAAGCAAGGCCAAGTGAAATTAAATAACAACTACGGCAAAGTAGCTGTATACTATAATATACAAATAAATTCAATAATCATCACAAGTTTAGTATCATTTAGTGCCTCGTATTTTCCGAAACCAACCACTCAGTTACTTAAGCACGTCACTTATAAAAAATTTTTTTACCACATTCTGCTTTTTTTCGGCAGGATACAATTTAAAATGTCAAAAATATTTTTGAGGTCATCGGAAAATTAACGAAAATACCCCTAAATAAGCATGCAAATTTTGGCCAACTGCTTCGTATGAGTTCACGGATTGCTCGAGTGCTCGTATTTTTTTGGTAAGTAAATTTTTTTAATAAAATTATATAGTAATATACATACGCATGATGTTAATCCCTCCCCTACTTGAGAGTTAAGACGTCCCAAATTCCCTACCATAGTGATGATCTTATAGATGTATGGAAATTACAGCCGAGAATTTTATTAAAAAATTTATTGTTGCAAAATCTAGTGGAAAAAGATGACAATATAAAAAATACACTGCGATTCACATCAATCATCTGTGGGATGTCCTAATAGCAAACATGTTTGCTATTTAGACTGCTCGAGTGCTTGAATTAACGTTAAGATTGTTGATAGTTAATTAAGCATGGAACGTTAACGTGATTGGTGATCTTCCTCGATCATCAGATAGTTTCATGGCATCAGATAGTTTCGCTGCTACGTATGAGCTGAAGGAGGCAGTTAAGCAATTAACCGACTACTTCGGTCCCGACGTCGACACTCCAAAGAGATTCAAGTTCCTCGACAAAGGATACGTAGCCGTTGGCCTCTTGCTGGTCGCCTTCGTTCTCGTCGCCCTACTCTCAATCTTGACGTCCATTGCTAGGTCCAACTCCGGCAAGGCCAAGGCCGGAGTTGTCTTCGGATGATGAAATACAACGATTCAGAGTCAAGCACTGTCGTATTACAGTATTAACAACTCTCGTTAAGTCAATCCAAGTTCCATTAGTAGACAACATAATATTAATTGTTGGTCTATTCGAATTTTGTGAGTAGGTATCGATGTACTCACTCACAGTTTCTCGCTCGCTTACAAATACTTTTTCCTGGACATCAATTCCAAATAAAGATGCCACTTTTTTCACGATTTAAGCTAGGTGTTAAAGACACCTACTTCTGTACAATGGTGTTTGAAAATATTTTACATATATAACTTGTTGCAACTATGAATTGGCGGTCTCTAGTTTTTTCTTGATATTATCGTTTTTTTATAAGCAAAATTGATCATTCCACAAAAAACCTCAAGTATAATTAAACCAAAATAATTATATCACAGTGGGTGAAAAATAAAACCTATCAAGATAGTAAGCTACAAGATGCAAAAAATTCAAAACAGTAGATTTACCCCACCTCAAATCCACGGTTTTCATGATATAAAAAATTAAGGGGCGGAAGACCTTGTTCCTGAATTGACCAGCAGCCGCACTGCGAAGTTTCTTGATATTATCGTTTCTATTGGCTTCTTTTGGTGAAGAATTTTTCTCAATCCAGCCCAAGATCTGGCACATGAAGAAAGATTCACGAGCTTGGCCCACCAAAAGGCCTCTATTTTGGCCACCAACATTCATTTTATATCAATTTCACTAGTCATTTTATATCAATTTCGTGGTGCAAGTTACAAGGAGATCAATTTAAATTCGAATGTCCTATCTGGCTCGAAAATGAATTATTCGTTATAATAAATTTAGGCAGCTTTAGCAACTAAGCTCTGGGCTAGCCATGGTTCTGTGTCATCGAAAAGCAAGGCCACTGCCACTCCAATGATGCAACCCATACCGATCCTTCTTATTCTAAAAAAAATACTGATCCTTCTTCAATGTCCTCCTTCGCCTTAATGATTATATCACATAGGATTGATGGAACAATTGGAATTTAAACTAGCAGGACCAGCAACGAGTTTTTCTACTAGTACTAGTGCAATGATGTGTACGGATTTTTTGACATTCTTGTATAAGAATATTACTTATGTCCGACAACAATATTTGTAGCATAAGGTTGATCAAATTCAACTTTCACTCGAAATAAATTGGAGCTAATACCGCACTAGAACCGACGAATCAAACTGTTGAGATCAATTACAATGCTAGTTGCAAGTGTGCTATATATTTTTTCAAAGGTAAATTTTATTTATCAGTATTTGAACCCTAGACCTTGTTATATGTATTTGTTTGTAATTTTTTTATCATTTAAAGTACTTTATGAAAGTATAATAATATTTACACCGTCAGAGATCCCCATATATTGAATGGTAACTCTCGTAGGATTGCACCCAAAGACTTCAGTAAAAATTTTATCGTCGCAATATTCAACGAGAAAAAATGATAATAAAAAATAGCTACATCTATAGCATTGTTATATACAGTCTACCACTCAATCCCTACTTAGCGAACATGCTATCGACGTACACCATCACAATAAAAACCCACCCTGCCTGTCCCTAAATAGCCACATAAAGTTGAATGCCAAAGAAGCTCGTAGACGGATCCCGATCTTCTTCCACATACAAAATTGAAACCTTCCCACGAAGCCTCGGCCCAATTAAGAGCCTGGCCTAAAGTGAAAAACACGCTCCCCGTGGAGCGCAGAAGACACTTCCAGATGCGAATGGTATTCTCCCTGTCCAAATTTGTTGGAGTTTCTAGTTAAAATTTATTATCCGAGTCAATTGTTTTTTTTTGTGTGTTTGGAAATGGTGATTAGCACAAGTTTGTTGCTCGTAAAACCCTGGTGCCTATGAGGGGTTTGGATTTAGTGGGGATAAGAGTTGTTCCCACTGAAATGGATCAAGTCATTATATTTATAGACACGATTTTTAATGACTGTCAGATCTGTAGACATAATTTTTAATAAAATTTGATGGTCTAAACAAAATATCCTCCGTGACAATGATTTTTATGTTGTCCCCACTCAATCCAAAATCGTCTATAAGATCCCAATACATGTTTGTTACTTGTAAAACCATCGTGTCTATCCCACATTGATAAAATTCATTTGGCAATAAAGTGGGCTCGTTGTCATGGTCATGGAGTCCCATCATTGCATTTGAAAAGGAATGGCATTGGCTAAGGATATTTTTGTCTAGTTGTGTATATATACACATAGTTTGTACCTTTTCTCAAGCTAGGCTAGCAAGTACCTTTCGGTATTACACTCCATGTGGATTGATTAGGACATAAAAACAAAGTTTTTTTACGAATACTAACGATTAGCTTTTTTTGAAAAGATAAAAGTATGTTACACCAAATACTAACGATTAATTAATCCTAGATATTGTTAATGATCGGGCAATTGTATTTTTTCCCATTTGATGAAATTGGGTCGGTTGAACAATTCTTTTTTTTTATAAATAGATTAATTTTATATATTTATCTCCCAAAAGTTACACAAGGTAAAATGTGATATCCTATAATGATATGTTCTGTCTGAAATGCTTAAGCGATTTGGTTCATACTATTTATATCAATAAGGTACACATTCTTTTCTGGCACACATCTTGAGAGAACTCCAAGGATCAGGATGGGTGACTTCCTGAAAAATTTCTGGGATGCGTGCGAGTAAGGACAAAGTACGCTAGAAAAGACTCGTGTTAGTCTGTGGAGATAGTCGATCAGATCACTGGGCATTACATTTGATATCAGAGCGAAAAAAAGTTTTAGGATTGTTCTGTGTACTATCTGGCGCAACATGGATGTCGCGTATTGAAGAAGGGATGAATGTGATACCTGTTAATGATCTATTCTATCTGAAATACTTAAGTGATTTGATTGGTACTATCCATATCAACAATGTGCACTTTCTTTTTTGGCACACATCTAGAGAGGACTCCAAGGTTAAACGTGTTTGGCCGGGTGTAGGATCAGGATGGGTGACCTCCTGGAAAATTTTCGGGATGCATGTGAGTGAGGACAAAGCACGCTAGAAAAGATATATGTTGGTCTATGGAGTCAGTCGGTCGGATCACGGGACTTTACACAAAATTATATATACTATTTACAAGGAAATCCCTATTCATGTAAGGACTCCGTGTATAAAAGTAAATACTGATGTCCAAAGTCTGAAATATAATTTGACCATCAGATCCATTCATGAACCCATCGTAGAATGGTATGATTGAGAAGCTCTTTGTTGCACCTTTCACCTTCAAAAATGGTCAGATTTCTTGTAAGCCATAGTCCTCAAAGAATAGCTTCATAGAGTGAAAACTAAACAATCTTGAGCATAACACCCCGAACCAAACCCATCCAAATGTGTAGTGAGGTTGACAATGATGTTAGGAAATCACCCACAAGAGATCAAGAATGCGCAAAGTACAATGGACACAAAAGATTATGTGATTCAGCCTAATGTCTATGTCCACAGGGAGAAAGAAGAATTTTTATTGATGAATAGCCACAATGCCTTACATGAACTATGGTAATATGCCTTTAAATAATAGACAAACCCTTGCACACCAAGAAACCTATCTAGGCCGATCTAGGAGTCCAAAACAGGAGTACGAACAATACAGGAAACAGTCTGCAGTACAACCTGGCAGACATCGGGTCGCCCAGACCCCTCTCAAACCCGGTGGGCACCAGGTAGTTGGCTGGTTTCCACCTAGGCCATCAAAAATTTTATTTTTACATTTCTTGACATCCTAACAATCTCCACCTTGGCGAAAAATCATCCTGTGGAAGAACCATGAACCTCCACCCGAATTTCGACAAACTTCACCTTGACAAAATACCACCCATTGGAGAAATATGAGACATGCAAATCAAACAGACTCTACAGATTCCACCTCAAACTATATATACATCGCCATCAATAAGACCATCTACACTTTCTCTCCACCTTTATTCAATCACTTAGAGATAACCCCCAAACTCGAGCAACTCTCAAGTTTGCTAGGCGTATTCTCTCCAATCTCTATCGAACCCCAACTTACAAGTTCACCTGCTGAAGTAAACTTGTGACCAATAGATACATCCTCTATTTTCCTGTCACACCCACACTCTGCAACCTCGAACTACTTCTCTGTTAGACTTTTTGCCTCGAACCAATGCTACGAACTATAGATATAATGGGCAATCTTTTGTTCCACCAAGTAAAATTTTTCACATGTCACAAACTCTACCGTTCGGCCTTGAGTGAGATATCTGATTTGTCCGTGGTGTTACTAATAATTTTGCATTCCCAATACCCAAACTACCCAATATATTTGACGTCGATATTCATGTAGACATCCATAGCAGGACCTTGCTAACAATACTTCTCCGAGACAACTATGGCTTCTTGCCAACAATGCCTCTATGAAATAACCATATCTTGCTAACCATGTCTTTGTGAATCCTAACTATACTCAAACCATTCATGACAAACCTTTGCTCCATCATACAAAAGCTTTTTCCCTCTCCATAGAAACCCAAAGATGGGACTCCACCTACAACTGTGCCCCCACTAACATGTAGGTATTCCTTGTATCCCTTTCTGTTATATGTTAGGGTTTTTAGATATTTTATTAGGGCTTCATATTTGGTTATTTTCGTCAATTAGAGGTCAACCTCTACTAGGTTAGGGTTATTTTGTATTTTTTTAATTAAGTTTGTTAGTTATTGGCTATATAATGTCTTGGCATCCTAAGTTTTATTCGTCAATCAAGAAATAAAATAAGAAGTTCTTCCCCCTTCTCTTATTCTTTTCAACTCCTTTCACTAATTCTATCAAGTCCCGGTTGGGTCCTTACATTTAGTATCAGAGCCAATAACTCCGCTCATCATGCTTAGCTCGCGTGAGAAGCTTATATGTACCCAACTCATGCAATTCATGGAGGAGATGTGCGAGCAGATGAATGACATCTCGTAGCGATTAACGACCCTGGAGAAATGGGGGGAGGACAAACCCGGAAGGCCCTCCAGCAGCGAACCGAAGTCCTGTAGTGCCCTCCTTGGTCCAGACGAGTATAGGACCGCCACTCATAACTTAAAATTATTGCCATGGAACTAACTCCGGAGCTAATTCTCAACCTTATACTGGATACTCACAAGCGGTCACTCCGCTTCCGATGTCGGAACAGTTTACGTCAAGGGAAGATGGAGGCATTCCTCGCTACTATAAGATCGAGTTTAAAACTTTTGACAAAAGAGAGGATCCCCGGGCATCCTACATGGAGAAAGTATGGTCGGCCAATGCCTCGCTAATATGATCAATTCTTTCTAGGCCAATGCACACCGAAGATGGACAAAGTATGGTCGGCATCCTACATGGACCACCGTGAAGCAAAAAGTATCACCGTTGGAAGAATTTTGCCATTCTTATCCGGACTTTTAGCTCGAGAACGAGCTATTTTGCGAGGGCGGGAGTGATATTATGTGTTAAAGTTTCTAGAAACTTTATTAGGGAAAATATTTGGTTATTTCTGTTCATTAGAGGTCTGCCTCTACTATGTTTGAGTTGTTTAGTATTTCCTATTCAGTTTGTTAGCTATTGGCTATATAATGCCTTGGCATCCTAGGATTTTATTCGTCAATCAAGAAATAAAATAAAAGTTCTTCCCCCTTCTCTTCTTCTGCTCAACTCATTTCTCTAATTCTATCAAGTCCCAGTTTGGTCCTTACACTTTTACCCTTCATCACCACCATATCATCCTTCCCCATCTCAATTAGCCCGCCTACAACTTTATAGTTGTACTCACTATAATCTAATACTCCTAATGTGATCATATTCTTCTCCAACTTCAAAATATGTCTAACCCCACATAATTTTCTCTCAACACCATCCCATATATTGATTCAGATATCGCATATGACTGCGATTCTACAGTAGAACCATCACTCATAGTCACCGTACATGAATCAATAAACTTGTAGGTATCGAACCACCCTCCCTGGGGTCATGTGAAAGGAACAAGAGCTATCTAAAATTTAGAAATCAGAATTCTTATGACCTGATAAGACAGAAAGACATTCACCATTGGACCCGTTTGATTATGAGGCCATATTCATGGATCCCGATCTTCTTTCGTGGTCCTGAGTTCTTCCTGGACAATCCTTCTTCATATGCCCTTTTCCTCCGCACTCGAAGAAATTTTCTTTGAACCTTTTTGACCTAGACCTGGATCCCCTTCCATCTTTTTCTTCACTACGACCATCATTGCTACCCCTCACAACTAGCCTTTTTATTCGTTCATCGCCAGTTTTCCTCTTTTGATGAAACCTTAGCAGAGCACTTGTGATATCCTCCAACATTAGGTAATCTATCCTCCAAGTTAGAGTTGTAACCAAACTCTCGTAAGAACTTGGTAAGGAATTCAGCATCAACAATGCCTTGTCTTTATCCTCAAACTTTACATCGACCCTTCTCAAATCACTCAACAGTTGATTAACAATATTGATGTGTTGGCTCAGATCTGAGCTCTCCATCATCTTAAGTCTGTACAATTTTTGCTTAAGATAAAATTTATTCAACAGAGATTTTGTCATATACCTATGCTCCAATTTCTTCCATACCCCAGCTAGTGACTTCTCATCCATGACGTGATACATCACATCATTCGTCAAGCACAAGTGCGCTCACCATCCCTTGTTGGACCAGCAGATCTTTGACACGCCTTTCCCATAATTCAAAATTCGATGAACCATCAAACTTCACCAAGCCAAACTCTGCGCCTTGATCCGCCATCCTTGACCTTAGCTCTAATAGCAATTGTTATAAAATCACCCACAAGAGAACAAGAACGCACAAAGAGCAATAAACACAAGAGATTACATGGTTTGGCCTAATGCCTACATCGACAGGGAGAAAAATGATAATTTTTATTGATGAGTAGCCACAAAGCCTTAAATGAACTAGAGTAACATGCATTTATATAATAGACAAATCATTGCACACAAAGAAACCTATTTATGTCGGCCTAGGAGTCCAAAACAAGAGTACGCACAAAAGAGGAAATGGTCTACAGTGTAACTCGATGGCGTCGGGTCTCCCGAACCCCTCTCGAACCTGCCTGAAGCCCATCAAAACTTTCATTTTTACTTTCCTCGACATCCCAACAAATAAATCCCCTATTTTTATATTCGATGAAATTGGGCAATCCCCTCTTTTCTTTTTCTATTTTTTTCGTTTATATGTTATATTTAGCATGGTTTTAAAACCCGGCTCAGAGCTACAATCCGAAATTTCTACCATTTTTCGGGTCAGCCGGTCGGACCAAAAATATTTTTATTTTTTATATTTTAAATAATATATATACGTATATATATGTAGGTTAAAATAGATTTATTTTTCATACAAAAAAATAGACTTAATTTTTTTTCTCTCCACTCTATAAATCTACTTATTTATTTATTTATTACTCTATAAACTTGTCAAATCAACTTTTTTTTCCTCAAAAGCTACCCAGAAATTCAAAAAATTTAGGGTGGATCTCAAAATCGGCCAGTCCGACCGAATTTGGTCTGGTTAGTACAGACCCCGGTCAAAAGCCTAAAAATGATCCAATTTTGTGCCCGATTTGTGGTCCAACCAGTCAGACTGCATTTTTTAAAACCATGATATTTAGGAGACCGTATCTGTACGTTGTCATGACTTGTGAGCTGCAACCATGCTTGTAATAGGACGAGGAATCATTAATATAGGTCTTTTTTGCTTCGTCACTTTTAACATAGTAAATAAAGTACTACAAGGTTTCAAAAGATGACCAAGCAATTGATGAATCTAATTTCGTCACTTTTAACATAGATTTTTCGTTCTCATAAATTGAACCCAAAAAATTCCATTTCTAACACAGTATTCTTTTATATATAAATATATTATACTTTTCAAAAAAAAATATGTCAAAATAGTAAATTATTATACTTCCTATTTATTACATACTAACTTTTTTGACAAATAAATGTATATTACTCTTCAAAAGAATCTCCAAGAAGTTTATAAGGAGAAAATACATCCCAAATGGAATCAGATAGAACCTATAAAATTAACATAGTAAATAAAGTACTACAAGGTTTCAAAAGATGACCAAGCAATTGATGAAACTAATTTCGTCACTTTTAACATAGATTTTTCGTTCTCATAAATTGAACCCAAAAAATTCCTTTTCTAACACAGTATTCTTTTTTATATAAATATATTATACTTTTCAAGAAAAAAATCTGTCAAAATAGTAAATTATTATACTTCCTATTTATTACATACCAACTTTTTTTTTGACAAATAAATGTATATTACTCTTCAAAAGAATCTCCGAAAAACTTATAACAAGAAAATACATCCCAAATAGAATCAGATAGAACCTATAAAATTAACATAGTAAATAAAGTACTACAACGTTTCAAAAGATGACCAAGCAATTGATGAAACTAATTTCGTCACTTTTAACATAGATTTTTCGTTCTCATAAATTGAACCCAAAAAATTATATTTCTAACACAGTATTCTTTTTTATATAAATATATTATACTTTTCAAGAAAAAAATCTGTCAAAATAGTAAATTATTATACTTCCTATTTATTACATACCAATTTTTTTTGACAAATAAATGTATATTACTCCTCAAAAGGATCTCCAAGAAGCTTATAACGAGAAAATACATCCTAAATAGAATCAGATAGAACCTATCAAAGTAGAAAATTTACAAGATAAATACTATCTAATTCAAGTCTGCCCACGTGAGCATCGGACACCAAACATGCAAATAACACAAAGGAAGACCAAAATTCTACCAAAACCCTATCGAAAAGTCAAGGGGGATCAAAAGACCAAGAATGGAAAAGCCCAAAGGCCGCCTCCTTAATAGAGCGGATGATAAAATAAGCGTCCTCCTCCCAAGAAAATTCTGCAACGATAGCAAGACGCCACGTCTCTGCCGAAAGTACTTCGCGAAGAGTATCCTCATTCGAAATCATACTCGACAAAATCAAGGAAAGGCAAACTCCAACTCCAATTTCGGAGCTAATTTTACCTTCACTTTTGGAACAGAAGATTGCAAAAGAACGGTGGCTTTACAGATCAGCTTCCGAACATTGGTACTAGACCGGATCAGAGTCATCTGTGTAAAATGACTCACTTTAACCTTCTTGTCCATCTGGACAGGAGCAGTGGACTCTGGCGATGCAGACACGGGGCGTTGCGCCTTGGCAAAGGCTGGAGCATCCATAGATGAAAGGAACTTCTCTATCCAATCAGCAGCCACACCAACATGGGGCACAATTAACGACTCCAACCAATGACCAGAAACATCTACTGTTATCGCTGCAGCGTCCCTAATCTCAGCATTGGCCTCAACACCAACGTCCCTAATCTCAGCATCTACCACCAAACCTGAACCATCCAAGTCCTGCAAATAGACAGCAGGAGGCTGTCCAACGACCACCGCTGCAGCAGACACATCGGGCCGCAGCAGAACGTCCAACTCAGAAGACAAATCGGCCTTCGAAGAAGCTGCCAAAGCATTAGGGGTAGCGAGATGTTGTCCAGTGACAACGACCAGAGCATTCACATCGCAAGAAGCGGACAGCAGCAGGGGACGAAGCATCCAACAGAGAACCATCCACAGGAGGCTGCACTTCAGGACTAAAAGTCACTGGAGGCTGCACATATATTACATACCAACTTAACTCGCCATTATATCATATATTCTTAATTGATACAAACAAACCATTATTAACAAAAGGTTCACCCAAATAATGTCTGTCGCCAATTTTTTTGGACGAAATCATCTAGATCTAGCCCCAATTAGTGGACAGCACAACAAAGACATTTGTATCTTCTTCTTGGTCTGTCAATATTTTGAGAAATTGTCAATTTGACATCCCCATCAATGAGCCCTACTGTCTCCTATAAGATTATTACCCAATAACATTTTGGCTTTTCTTGCTCAATTTCTTTTGATCATTAAACCAATAATTACAACTACTTCTGTCAAATCGTAAACTGGAGTTCAAAATTTTGATCCATGTTCCTATGATTCCATATATCAAAGCCTTGTCACATGTGAGCACCTAAGTGTATCCTCATATGCTAGAAGTCTATGGATGTTATGATTTGAAATTTTGGAGCCTGGCATTTGTCTTGCCTGGCCAGTTAATGTGCAACCTCACAAGTATTTTGTTTTATTTTTTCTAGAATATTAATTATCTTGTTCATCCATGATTAATATTAATGCATGCCACAGAACCCATGTTAACGATCAAACTTTTCGAACTAAAATCTGATAATGTAATATAACATCAATACGAGTTCAATTTACATAGGATATAGAGAATGTAATATAGCATCGATTCAAGTTCAATTTTTTAGCATTTTTTGGCAAAGTACAACTATCGTTTCATGGCACCATAGTAAAAACCAATTATTGTGTAAATTTCAGTCCAACAATATTTTTGTACGAAAGCGAGTCGCAGAATTTTACATAGAAATTATAAAGTTGTTCGGTTTAATGAAAACTTTTGCGTCAAAACATTTCTTCATATTTTGAATCTCACATGAAAATTGTAACATTATATTATAATGAGTAGATTTTGTCGTCCGTTAATTGTTATCGCACGGCCTCCATTCTACAAACTCCATGATCTCATAGTTAATTAGGACATATATAGCTCTAATTTTCGAAGCTTCCACCAGATTCTAACCCTTTTTTTTAACCAGATTCTAACTAACCTACAATCGTAAGCAACCGCAGGCACTAGACGGCCCAACGGTCGTAACATGAAATCCTGTTAGAAAATAGCTGGATTCATATGTATCAAATAAATATGTAATTTATTATATGATCTTCAAGAAGAATGACAGGCTATATATTTCCATCTACGATTTTTGGATCAATCGTAGTTTGTGAGATCGTAAATCTATCCTCAAATTATAGCCGGCCTACTCATATAATAATAATAATATGGAATATCAATTTATGCCATATGACCCACTGTCAATATACATCTGAACCGCGAGCAATATCCCAACATCAAATTAAGAGTAAGACAACTGACCAAACAAGGTTCTTCTCCTCTATTTTTTATTTGATAGTAACCATACATAAAGTCATTCTTCACGTATGACTTATTCTAATTTAATGTGTAATCTTGAATACAGCTATAGTAAAATTCGGTAGAAAATTTATTACCGTCTATATATTAATTTCTAACTTATATATAAATTAGTCTGTCAAAAGATAACCAGATATCCGCTAATTTTCGAACTAGAACACAAAGTGTTTGGAGGAATAGAAACACATGCAAGCCCTAGAACTAAGTCAAATTAGATGTTTGCCATTATTGGTCGGTAGGGATTTAAAAGTGGACTAGAAAAAGGAAGCTGCAATAAAAGGTGGGAGGAAAGAGGTGTACGTGGTCCCGAATAAAGAAATGTGACCAACCGGATGCTTTTTGGTATCCCTTATTGTTCATCTTTTAATTTTCTTTTATTTTGCATGTGATTGGAACAATCAAAATTCCAAAAAAAAAATTTTGGTTTGTAACGGCAAAGGTCTTCTCGGGTTCGCCAAAATTACTTTTAATCTGGATGGTTTCAATGGTGCTTGAAGCCCTAGTTACAACATATGTACAATTTAATCGTAGATAATTAATTACTTTACCAACAACAGTTAGAAGTTTTGTTCGAAGAGGAGGCAGTAAACACCTCATTGACGAAAATTGGTCCAAATACAAAATAAATAAGACTTGGACTGTTATACATGTACATGTTGTTTGCAATTTTTTAGTCTATTGCATCAAATTTACATCATTGCAAGTAGTCTATAATGATCAATTCTAAATTAGTCGTTATTTAATATCAAAAGTTTTTTGAAAAGTAGATCAATATCATAAGTTGATAATATCGTAAGTTGATATAAAATTAGTAAAATCCACTTTAAATTAGTGGCTATGTATATGTTTGATAGGAGTTACAACAGCATACCATGAATTAATTCACTTTGATTTTTTGTTAGTCCCAAAAATTTATTATCTTGTTATTTTATATTAGATAATGATATCACTAAAATGCCAAAGCAGATAAGTAACGTGAGATTAATGAGAATAGTGTGCCTCATAAGAAATATTCTTTGACTTTTTCTATGAAAAAGTATTGGATGTGTTATTTTATCCTTTTTTCTTATGATAGTTTCAATATCGATAAGATTTAGGTTATTCGTGACTTCCCGATTTGTGAGCTAATTTGAGTATGATTTTCTCGTCTGAGTTCTGATATTTTCACATTTACAAGTTAATGCTGCCAGTCGGGTTAAGATTTAAAAAAAAATAGATAATGATATTCTAACAAAATTTCATAATGATATTCTAACAGAATTTTTTGACTTATAGCGAATTCCCTCATAAAAAAAGAAAGGGATAAGTTTATTTTAGTACCATGTAGTTTCACCCGTTTCACCTAGAGTACCATGTAGTTCTAAATTGGTATTTTAGTACCTTGTGGTTGACCACCTATTTTTCAGGCACGTCCAGGGCAGCTACCTGTCCAAACCTGTCCGAAATGACGTCATTTTGAGATGACGTGGAGGACACGTGGCGGATGACTATCTTAGGTTAAAGTTGATGTGTAATCTGATAAATTACCTAAATAATTTCTAAACTTTTTAAAACTTCTTCCCTCCCTTCATCGTCTTCTTCCCTCTACCCTAATGTAAATACGGCACCTAAAATGAACTCACCAACCACCTCAATAAATTTGGTCCTGCATTGACGAGCTCACCAACCACCTCAACTTCATCGACAAGTCAATCCAAGCCCGCCTCAATAACCCTAACCTTAACTATAACCCTAAACCTAAATCTGATCCCACCCACATCCCGCCGCCGGGGACCGTGCCTCTTCGCCTCCCCGAATCCAACCAGACACCTCCCTCAGGCTCCTTTATGAGGCCGGCGACTGGAAGAACCTCCGCCGGTACATAATTGATAGGCCTTAGATTAAACTTTCTATAATTGACGGACTGGTAAAGAAATTGGTGGGGAAATTTGGTAAAGAAAATTGGTGGCACGAGGAGAATAACGAGGTAAAGAAGCCGTCGGTGAGGGCTGCCACAGGGGGGTTTCCGGCGGAGGGGTCACCGGCGGCGTCGACAGAGGAGCTTTGGTCGAGGACCTCGAGGTAGTCGGAGTCGCAGAGCCATGCCTCGAAGGAGTGGTCAAGGATGCTCAGGGATAGTGGGTTCGAGGAGAACACCATAACAGAGGGCTGACGGATGGACGACAGTGCCTCGGGAGCTCCGGCTAGACCTGACCACGGTTCGAATTTAGACGAATTCGAATCGAATTTATTCGAATTCGAATTTATCAAAACATTAAACCATATTCAATTCTTCAAAAGACGAATCGAATACGAATTATGAATTTTCGAATTCGAATTCGAATTATAATTCGAATTCGAATTCGAATTAATTCTATAATTTTAATACTTAATTAAAAAATTCTAAAACCTCTAAATTTTCGAAAAAGTTTAAAAAGTTTTGATATTTTTTGAAAATTTTAAAAACTTTGATTTTTGCTTCAAATATTAAAAAAAATTAGGAATTAGTGTTTAACATTTTTTGAGAAAAAGAAATAAACTAAAGATTGGGCTTGCACTTAATGTACCAAATTAAGTTGCCTACGTATCCTTAGCTCCGAAGGAATCAAAGCCCACGTAGTTCTCTTACCTTTATGGAGCTAACTCACTTAGTCGGATGTGTTTGTGCTTTCACCGGTTGTGGCATCATCGAGGTCGTATAGTTGGTCGGGATTTTCCCGGACCAATTCTTGTTGTTGTCTTTCCGCTTTGGTCCAATCGGCGAGTAATGCTTGTGCCTCCAAAGATTACGGTGTCATTGAGTACCGGTGTTCATCCAAAATATTACCTCCTGCACTAAATGCTTGTATATTCCATTCATTATCAATCCAATGACATGTAACACCAAAATATGAATGTGTTTGCCAATGATCACTCCATATATCACAACATATAGAAACTCGACCATCAAAATCAAAGAAAAAAGTTTGTAATTTTTCTTTATTTTTTTTGTATAAATCTTTTACATATCGTGTTAATGTACTTCGTGGAACTTTTTTTGCACTAGGATTTAAAGCATTTTGACAATAAGTTGTAAAATTAAGTTTTTCACCAAAACTAAAAGATAAATGTTCGGTAGCAACTAATTTAGCTAATTCCTCTCTATTATTTTGATCGGTGTAATGAAATAAAACATTAGGTGTAGTAGATAATTGAGTTTGTGATTTTTCAAAACCAACTTCGTGTGGATGTTTAGTATTCAAATAAATAGTATAAGTACCATATCCATTCCCGGTTTTGAATTCATATTGTTTACCACAATAATTACATGTAATTTTGAAGATACATTTTTCTCCGGTAGAAATTTTTTTGAAATGCTTAGTAAAAAGTAATGAAGGTGATCTTTTTACCTTTTGTGGATTGTTGAATATTGAATCAACACTTTCCCGTTGAGCTTCATCATGGACGTTCATCATTTCTTCCGGAATAGGATAAGTAGAAATCGGTGGAAAATCCGATTCAATAGAATCGTGATGTTCCACACGTTTTTCCTTACCCTTATTTGCTCTACTTGATGACATAATTATATAGTAATATGAGTAATTATATGAGAAATATGACTAATATATGTAATTAGTAAACTTGAGGGAGAATTTATATAGCTCAAATTTTCAATAAGAGAAGTAGAGAATTGAGATTGGAATGTGTAAAATTTGAAGAATAAGAGGTGGTATTTATAGAGTTGTGAAGAAATTTTGAATTTATAAAAAAAAATTTTAAAAGTACCAACAGTAAAAAAACGGTAACCTGGGGATTAAAACGGTAACAAAAAAAACGGTAAGAAAAAAACGGTAATTTGCCCCCTGACGCTGACGCAAGCGCTTGCGTCAGCGAAATTCAAATTCCGCGCCCCCCCTTGACGCAAGCGCTGACGCAAGCGCTTGCGTCATCTCCCCGCGCGCTCCCCCCCCCCTTTTTGAATTTTTTTGAATTCGAATCGAATTCGATACGAATCGAATTCTCAAAACGAATTCGAATTGAATTCGCCGGTTTGACGAATTACAAAAAACTTGAACCGTATTCAATTCTTATCATGACGAATTCGAATCGAATTTTTTGACGAATCGAATTATTATCGAATCGAATCGAATTTTTTACGAATCGAATCGAATCACGAATCAGATTCAATTCATGGCCAGGTCTAGCTCCGGCGATGACAGTTTGCTAATTTTTGGTTTTTGTTGTTGATTTTGGTTGTAATAGATTTTATTGTTTGAAGGGAGAGGTAGGAGGAGGAACGTGTGAGTGTGAGTGTGAGAGGAGAGAGAAGTTAAATGAGTTTTTTTAAAAATATAATTAACTTGAGACTATTTTGATAATTTATCAGAGTACACATCAGCTTTAACTAAATTCACTATGTCGCCATGTGTCTTCCATGTCGTCTCAAAATGACGTCATTTTGGGCGGGTAGCTGCCCTGGACCTACCCGGAAAATAAGTGGTCAACCACAAGGTACTAAAATATCAATTTAGAACCACATGATACTCCAGGCGAAACGGGTAAAACTACAGGGTACTAAAATAAACTTATCCAAAAAAAAATGTATGTGTCATAAGTAAGACACAACAAAGAATCAGATCTTTCACATTAAACCTTAAAGAAAGAATTTTCACATTAAAAAACCACCAATACAAGTCTTTTTTTACCATAAAGATTCAAAGATGTAACTTTTTTTTTGAAGGAGCAACAAAATTAGCCTTGGATCTAATGGGAGAGGAGGAAGAGGGATGAATTGGTCTGGTCCTCTTACATAAATGAAAAAGGTAGTCTGCTCCCTCTTTAGTTCTGTTTTAATTCTGAGACCTGCAACACTCTCCTGATTCTGATAAAGTTTTTGTGTGAGTGAGTGAGAGAGAGAGAGAGAGAGAGAGAAAATTTAAGAGTTTATGTGTTGTTCATGTTGAGAGGGACTAGTGCCTGTCTATAACCATTCCAACTGTGGCACTGAAAAACATGGTGTTTTTTTTTTCTAAAGCATTTAATTGGTACACAAATGCTATGAAAGTGACATTCCCTTCCCCCTTGTTTCTTTCCCTTGTATCTATTATCTCCCACCTCCCCTCCTGTTATCTATAACTATACAAAACATGAGTACATTTAATTGTCGGGTGAGTTGTACTATTTTAATTGAGATACATTAAATTTGAGTTTTTGAAAATATAATAATTTTAAATATTTTGACAATTTTAAAAAATCCTAATTGCTCTAACCTGTATAATTTGTTAATAAACCATAGGAAATAACTCCATGTGTCATGCTACATTTTTCCCCTCACGTTGAAGAAATTGTTCTGGCTAGGGGACGACTCTTAGCTTGTATTTGCAGGCTTTTCTCAGCCTGGAATTTATTGGACAGTTAATCATGGGAAACTTTGACGCTGCATCTGCAATACTAATTCAATGGCTATCCCTAAAAAAAAATTCAATGGCTTGCATGTAGTAGAGAGCTGATAAATAATGAAATGACTACTGGTCATAAACATAAAATATCCATAATTCTTTGATTAGGGAACTACACAAATCTAATAGTTAATGAATGCAGGTGTGTTAAAACTCGATTTTTTCTCTTTGTGATTTGATTCATTTCGAATTCGAATTAATCCGTTCAATAAATATATGGATACCAAATTTGAATAAACTTCTCCCGATATTTACAAGCATGATTTGAACCGTTGGAAAACGCCAAATGATGAAGCTCCCACAAAAGGGAAAGGAATATCAGAGGGACAACACTAGCTATGCATGGAGGGAGCTATTATGTTACTGTAAGATTTATGATGAGATACATTATGGTGTTCGAAGTCTATTAAATTAATTTCTAGCTAGCTAGTTACATCATTTGCATGAACATGGGAAAATATTCTTCGTGGAGTATAAAATGTACATGGTTCATGGTAATCATAAAAACTCTATCCTAGTTGCCCACGTAAAAAAGAAATTCGAACTATATATTATACATTTATATTTATATAGATTTGCAAAGTTACTCACGAGGCATCTCGTAGTACAAAAATGATTGAGTGGTCTTGGTATGAATCATTTTTCCCACAGTGGCTGACCCTTTGGAATCTTCATGTAATTTTCCCTGCATGGGCTGTCCATATGTAACACATAATAATGATGTCCATTTTCCTTCCAGCGAGAGCAAATGATGATACATTATAATTATTATATAGTCAGTTCAGTTCAATTCAATTCCAAGAACCGTTAACACTCCAAAATTAAATATATAATTTCATTAACATAATGCACATCCAATTGAATTAATAAACAAACACATAGATAACAAACAAATAGTTATGAGAAGTTAATCGAAAGGTTTAATTATAGTTATGCTGTAAACTATGCTGCTGCTGCTGCTGCTTCTTCTTCTTCTTCTTCTTCTTCTTCACCATACCCAAAGAACCAACAGAAAAAGAGATCAAGAACAGATATAACATCACATGTACGATCACTAGCTAATCTCATTCCCCTTCGGTGGTGGCCGACGACATGTAACTCGTCGCGAGGGAGGTCTCGTCGGCTGGCGGCGCGGCCATCGTTGTAGTCTGGAACTGTTGCTTGCAAGCCTGGCAAGTGACCTGCATTATGGTTGAGCTAATCCTCTTAGTAGCATCCTCCCTCAGCGCCTGCGCCTTCTCGAGCTCAGCTTGAGCTTGCTGCCTTATCCTCTTGGCATTGGAGAATTCCAACTCGGCCATCTCTATCTGCCTCTTCGCCTGCTGCCTCGCTTCCTCTGCGTACGACTTCTCCGCCATGGCCAGCCTCATCTGCTCGCGCGCGCCCTCCTTCAACCGCGCTGCTTCGCTCGAGGACTCCAACCCCGCGCCCTTCTGATCCCTCCCTCTATTAGTACAACACTCCGTGCCTGCTAGACCCTTCCCCGGTTGATCATCCTTCTCATGACGATCAGGCGTCGAACCACCAATCGACAGCTTCAGGGTTGTGACCTGATCATTGGGATTCACCTTCTTCTTCTTCGTCAAGTGGGCAATACTTGACGAGGAGGGTAGGAGCTGAAGCTCAAGGTTGTGGTCTTCCTGATGATGGTTATTCCTCTCACAAGAGTACAAGAGTACTCCACTTGGTTTAGGAATTAACAATCCAGGCAATGGACCTGCTCCTCCTCCTCCTCCTCCTCCAATAGTATTAAAATTGGCATCACTTGAAGGGCTGGTACTTGAAGCTGTTCTAGAGGAGCAAGCAGGCTGATGATGGTGATTATTATTATTATTATTATTATTGTGGATTGATACCTGTAGTTGATGCTGATGATGATGATCATCATCAGGCTGGCTCCTCCTCACTGTACAAGCATCTTGATGCTCTATGAAACTTTCCACCCTATAAAAAAGGACAAAACAATAACTGGGATCATCCAAAAGCCCACTCCATCTCCTTTCCCCCCTCCATCTCTCTCTTTTCAATATAATAACACATAATAATAATAATAATAATAATAATAATATATAGTATGACTAACGAGGATGGATGGACTACTACTAGTAATATTGTGTCTGTCTGCTTGTTTCTTCTCCATAACACTTCTTCTACACATCAAGAAAGCAATATCTATATCTATAGAAAACTCCTATTAGTATATCTATAACTATATTGGCTAACTAGCTTGTGACATTTTAATTACAGCTGAAGTTAAGGTTGGCAATCCCATCCCATCCCATCCCCATGTAGGGTTGCCAAGGAACAAGTAATAAAAAATTAAGAACATTAACCCCACACGTAATAAAAAAATAACAACAACAAAAAAAAAACGAATTATGGAAGAATCATATCCTGGACTAGCTAGCCAGCTAGCTTTCACGAACAAATATTCCCCCCTACCCACCCAAACAGGGAATGCTGAGTAGGCATTCCATTGGTTAACACTAAATCCGAATCATTCGTATTCAACCAAAAATCTTAAATACCTGGAGAAGACGCGGCCACAGTCGCAGGAGTGGCCGCGGGTTCCGCAGGTCTTGAGGTGGGCTTTGTAGTCGGACTGGACGGCGTACCCTTTGGAGCACTTGTCACAGACCCACTGCTTGTTGGAGCTGTGCTTCCGGCGGAAGTGCTTCTTAATTCCGACGAGGTCGCCGAGGGCGTGGCAGGGGTCGTGGTGGAGGCAGCTGGGCTCCGGGCAAACGTACACCCGCTTCCTGACCTCCTGGCCCATCTCCCTCTTCAGAAGCTTCCACGGGACCTTGTGCCGCCTCCGATGCATCTGAAGGTTCTGGTCCCGCTGGAACCCCTGGTTGCATATCTCGCACACGTACCTGTCCGATTCTAACAAGGTCCGCGGGGACAACGACACCACCTCCGCGTCCGGATCTGTTAAAAACACAAATATGGATTAACGCCGGATGTCTCGGACAAAACCCTAGTTAGTGGGAGTAGATGGAGTTGGTTATTACCTGGGGTGCCAGCTGGTTTTCGTTTCCTCTTGTTGGCCGCCACGTTGGAGATGTCCAGGGAATTGGGAGAAGGGAATAAAGGGTCCGAGGAGGAGGAAGGAGTGGCAGCAGTAGAAGAAGTTGTGTTGTTGATGTTGTTATCTACCATTTTTTTTTGTTTGTTTGATGACTATATCGGTATTTTTGGGTAGAAGAGAGGTCCAAAATCTGTATAATCTCTTATCTTTTTAGCTCCTTTGGGGGGTGGGGGGTGGGGTTTTTTCTGCCCAGCTTTAGTGCTTTCTGGGATATTAGAGAGGAAGAAGATTTAAGAGGGAAAGAGAGGAAGAGGAAGAGGAAGAGGAAGAGGAAGGGAGAGAGATGGAGATTAGAGAGAGGAGAGGAAGATGGAGAAATAAATAAAAGCTCTTGCTGCTTTCTGCAAGCAACTTTCTTTAAGCTTTTTAGCTTTTTGTCTCTGGACACAAGGAGAGGAGAGGAGAGGAGAGGAGATCGCTTTTTCCTTTGGCCTTTGTTGTTTCATTTCATTGACCCCGCACCTTCAGCAGGTAAAGGTTAGAGAGAGAGAGAGAGAGAGTCCAAAGTCTTCTTTATCAAGTTTGTTTTTTAAGTTATTCTTTATAAAGTTCTCTTGTCTTACCACCCAAAAAATTCATTAAAAAGTTGTTAAATTTTTTTAAATGTTTTTTAACATTTATTTTTTTTATTACAATACCTATATTCTGATCCATGTTCGAGTTGTGTCGGGTGACAATTTAACAAATTTATTCATACCAATTTTTAACACATTATATATTCGTATAGTTGAATTCAAAACTTCGGTTACACCAGTAGTTGCACATGGTAGCTGTAACATCCCGTGATCCGACTCACTGTCTCAATAAATTAATACGGGTTTTTTTTAGTATGTTTTGTCCTCGCTCACACGCACCTTGAGAAATTTCCAAGGAGGTCACCCATCCTGAAATTTCTCCAACCTAAGCACGATTAACCTTGGAGTTTTGTCTATCAATATGTTTGCCAAAAAAGTAGGTGCACCTTGTTGACATAAATAGTCTAAATCAAACCACTTAAGCCTTTTAGAGGATATTATTAACGGGTTATTACATTCACCCCTCCTTAAATATGCGACAACCTCGTCGCGCCACAGAACAATCCCAAAATCTCTCGTTTCCAGGCGTGGATCGGCTCGCTCATGTCTCCCTTCACCTGGAATGCTTGCCAGGAGTCGCTTATTGTTTGCGCACTTTCAGACTGACGATCATTCCCTGCCATATAGGTCTCGGACATCACATGCCCACTAGCTTCAGCTTAGTTAATCTCTGAACCACACCGTATTAGTAGATGTCATGCTCTGATACCACTTATAATCCAGCATGTTTTGTCCTTACTCGTACGCATTCATGAAATCTAATATACCATTTTTTTCAAAATGTACACATAAATAATTTTTTATTTATTTATGAGAGATGACCGACCTAATCCAAATCCAAATAATATAGATGGAAGTTGGTTTGTAACTTAAATTCTCTTAAGAAATATTAGATTTAACAGTACAAATATTTAAAATAAAATCCAAACCCAAATGCTTGAAACTTAGAGCCTTGCTAAGCGAGCAACACTTGGATAGAAAACAAAAAAACATGCTCTCCTCACAAGAAAACAAAACCGTCATTATCCACATCACCTTGTAATTTGCATGAATAAATGCAGGCTTCCCTTCACACACACAAAATGCAGGCCTCGCCACGTGACCTCACTTCCTCCCTCTCATCACGTCACCACCTCTCCGGAGTTAAGGCTTGCCAAAAAGAAATCATTGATTTCTCTAACTGTTATTCTAACATTCACAAAATCAATTAATTTAAAGTTGTGTTAAAAAAATTTAGATATTTACTAAATTCTTCTAATAAATATTTAACACTAATATATTTTTAAATAAATAATTTGATATATTCGGATTAAATTATGATAATAATATATACATCTTTGTTCTTTTGAGGAGCATCGAAGGGTCTCCACGTACAGAAACTAGTGAAAACCTCCCTATATATGTGGGCTCTATCTTATGACTTGATATATATGCTTGGGCTCGGGTGTTTCACAGTAATTGTGGCTTATAACAAACGCAAAATTAAAGCAAAAAAGACAAACAAAGATAATAATAATGGAGGAGGAGGAAGAAAAAAGATTAGAAGGATCAGTCATGTGTCCTGTCGGCTAAATGAGACATGAAAGATAATGTATGGAGTGTTCGAGAAGAAAGAAGAGAGTCGATGAAAAGGTAAGAAGTGATAGATGATTGTAAATAGGTAATTATGTGTGTGGGACTTATTAATCGACTAAAAAGGTGAAATGTAAATTATTTAAGTTAGACCTATGCTTTTCCTCGAGTTGACATTTAAAAATATATATATATATATATATAATTTTTTTGTCTGGAATACTCATTTAACTAATTAATCCAGAAATAATTTAGGTCAGACCACAAACAACAATAAACCTATGTATATTGAGTTTTAACACATTAATGTTCCTAAGACTACAATTGTTGTGTGGTCCAACAAGCACTTAAACTATAAGGTTGTTCTAAATAAATAAGATAAGGTTGAATTATTTGATGATCGCATTGTTGCCAACTTTTTTTTTATTTTTGAATTTACTCGGGTTCGAAGTCACGAATCTTAGATTTAAAAGGAAATAAATGAGTAAAGATGCATCCAAACTGCATGTTCGTTTTTGTGTAATTTGACTTTTGAATCATATCAAATGATGGCCAATTAGCTCAAAAAAGAAATTCAAACACAGCGCCTATTTTTTGAGTCGTAGCATTTGATGATTTTTGTTATAGCGTAGGATTGTCTGGAACTTGAACGGTCGCATTATTATTGCATTCTTTGCACTATGCACATGTATCAAGATACCATATTTTGCCTATGAGCGATAAAACTAATGTTGTAAAACCTATTATACTTTTTTTACAAGTGAAATTTTATTCATAAAAAAACAAACTCTAAAATAGTAAATAATTAAATTTACTATTCATTACACCATTTGTACTTATGAGCACAATTCTCCTTGCTATAAACAAAACACAGGTTTCAAATCTTGTGAACAGATCATTTAATGTTAAAATAGAAATGACATGGTTCAAATCTTTTTACCTCCGACTCCGTTCTGCCCAAGAAGAAGACCAATTAGTTATCTAGGAATTTCAAAAAGAAAAAGAAACAACAGGACCGGTTTGAAAGTTTTCAAACTCCGAGTGTCTGTTTGATTTTTTCACAAAAGTTATAAGAACCCTACATGAAATCTTCTCCATATCTTAACCCACCGGATCATCATCGCAGTCCTCTAAGTAGATAGAAATTTTATATTTTTTTAAAACTAAATTTTATACGATGACAATGTTAAGAATTGAATCATAGATTTTCTATATAATTACAACGCTTTGTGTTGTTAGACTACAAGACTTTTGTCAGATATAAAGTTTATATGTTTTCCAACAGATACGAACAACTAGGAGCATTTTAATAATTAACAACTCTTTGGTTTTTTAATATGCCAAGTAATTAACAAGGCCACAGGTTTGAAGCATGCAAGGGGTTCAATAAATAAAGTTGGGGATCCAACAAGTATTTGATTTAACCAATAAGTGTTGAGTTTGATTATTTGAAAATTTAATAATGTTAAATATTATTTGGAGAATTTTGTCAATTTTTAAAGATCCCATCTGATTTAAATATAGATTAGTCGACTCAATAGATGTCGAAATACAATAGTATCAACTAACAAAAAAGGTTTTGGATTGAGTGGGGACAACATAAAAGTTGTCCATACGGAGGAGATTTCGTTTGGACCATTAGATTTTATTAAAAATCGTGTCTACAGATCTGACAGTCATCAAAAATCGTGTTTATAAATCAAAAATTTTGATCCATTTTCCTACTCAATCCAACCTCAACAAAAAGTTGGGACTACAAAAGAAGAAGATGATCAAAAAATATAATCCCTTCATTTTCCTGGTTGGAAAGAATGGGAAGATGATGGGAGTTAGATTCTCGACACATGCTGTATCTCATAAAGGCAAAGTTGGTGGCAATCATCTTTCCCAATTGCCCAGGACACTTAAATTAAATTATATCCCAACGACAATATTATAATCCACTTTGTCCTTAACAGACTAATTAAATTAATCCCCTCGTAACCTATTATTTTAACCCCTCTCGTGTTTTGACTTTCCAGCAAAAAGTCCAATTGACTTTAGCGTCTCAAAATCACTTTCAACAAGCTTTTCTCAGGCATATGGGTGGCTATAAAAGAAAAGGTTCTCTTCGTCCCAGAAGAGGAAAGGACGATCAATTAAAATTGGGTAAATTACACTCAGGCCATTGGTATTTGGTATATTTTACGCTTGCCCCCTGTATTTCGGTAATCGATTAAAAACTCTCCGAGGTTTGGTTTTATTATACTCTCAGGCCTCTCGCTGACGTCATCAAGTATTTTATTATTTTTTTAATCCTAAAATAACAATTCTGCCCCTATAGTCGGCTCCTACCTTTCCTTGGACGACCCTCATCATCTCCAGCCACCCTCCAGTCAGTTTTTCGGCGACAACTAAAACATCGTCGTCTGCGTCCACTGCTCCTCCTCGTCACTCTGGAAGGAAACCGACCGCGAGAGCCCAAACGAGTGGTCGTCTGCAGTGGTTAAGCTCGTGGAGAAATTCGCCGTCGCTGCGCCGCCTTGGGGAAATTTGGACTGGTGCGACGGTAAGTCCCTCGGCACCCTCGCCCGCGCCAACTTCAACCTCCACCGCTCCCTCGCCAAGGAGGTCGACGACGACGTATTGTACGGTTACCGCCCACTCACCACCCATCATCGTGACCTTCACCGTGTCCAAATCAGAGTTCGGAATCGTCCTGGAGCCTTCTTCTGGATTGGGTCGATGGTCCGGGACGAGGCCCGAGGGAGATCTTTCTCGACGACGGCGACGGCGGTCTCGACGGTTTTGCAGATTTCTCCCCGGTGCAGATCAAGTCGAGGCTGGAGGAGAGACTAAGAAGAAGGCTGATATTGTCTCTCCTCAGCCAAAAAAAGATGCCGACGACGGCGAGAAGAAGGAAGAACGAGAGCTTGGTTGAGTATAGACAATATCAACGAGAGCTTGAACACCAACGAGAGCTTGGTGCGACGGTAAGCCCCTTGGCCCCTTCTGTTGCCTACGCCGACGAGAGCTTGAGGACCGACTCCGACGTCCAAGAACGAGGGGTTATCAACGTTAATTATATATTTAATTAATTTATTGGCCTTTTATTTTTTTGTTAAGGGTAAAAAAGTCATTTTCTTGAAAAAAAAATTGATTGTTGACGTCAGCGAGGGGTCTGAGAGTGTAATAAAACTAAACTTCATAGAATTTTTAATCGATTACCAAAATACAGGGGGCCGAGCCTTAAATATACCAAAATTTGAGGGCCTGAGCGTAATTTACCCATTAAAATTTGCCAGGAATTGTTGGGTTAAAGACTTATTTTTTAAGTGAAAAATATCAGTAAACATTAATTTCCAGTGTAAAATAAAGTGATAAGTACAAACGCACAGTCATTAATTTTGGTCACAAAACTTTAAATTAATACATCGCATAAACTCGAACCCGCTTAATTTTTTGGCAAAAGTACATTTTAGTACTTTGTAGTTTTGACTATTTGCACACCACTACTATGTTGTTTCAAAATATTTGATTAACTGATAGAGATTTCTCAAATGGACACTCCATTATTTGAGTAAGTTTATTGGTTAAAAATACCTCAAGTTTAATTCGGAAAAAAATAGTTTAAATAATCTTTCGAAACAAATTAGAAAATATATATGAAAAAACTCATTTTTCACTCCCGCAATATTTTTGCATATTTTCGTAATTTAATTTTAAAATTTTAATTTACCGATAATTGAGGGTATTTTTGTCTAAAAAATATATTCAAAAAGTATTGTCAATTTGTAAAATGTATGTCACTTGTTCAAACATTTTGAAATAAAAAATAATTATGTTTAAATAGGCGAAACCATATTGTACTAAACTTCACTTTTACCTAATGTTTAAATACTTGTTGGGAGAATTTTGCCATCTTTCAAAAGTTCTATCCGGCTCAAACTTGGATTAGTCGGCCTAGTAGGCCGGATACCAAGTGGTTCTAAACCCAAAATAAACCCTAATGTTTTTCATAATCCCAGAGCATCTATACTATTATATATTTTTAATTTAATTATGACGTAATTTGATTTGACAGGTACTTGGCTCTTCCAAACCAGTTAATCCCCAATAGGTGACAAGCCAAAGACAAAAACAAAAAACGAAAGAGCGCAGAGCAACGTAACGTGTATATATAGTTGAATTGCAACACCGATATTAAGTGTTTCCCCCAATAATTTCACTGATGGCCCCGCTACTATTGCACTGAAATCTGAGGTTTTTGTCTGTTTCAGCCTTGTTGGTATCTGAGGAAATGAACCAAAAGTTGGCATCTACATGGAGTCCAACAAAAACCCAAAAATATTTCACTGTTTAGAAAATAAACAATGAATGAATTATTATTATTAGGTGGAATCCATGGTTTATATGGCAGACATTTCTTATCATCTCTCACCCAAATGCATAGACGTGCACAGTTATTTTTTATAAGTAGAGTTTTATTTTATAATTATTTAAAAATGTACAACCACGAGCATTGGATTCTCTCATATGGTAAGTTGCAGCCGCTTGGTCTCGTAAAAACTTACAATTAAAAACATTTTTCGTATCCGCTCTCATCAAAATTATTAAATTAAATATGTTTGGACGAGAATCTACTATGATGAATTACCTTCTCACTCATGCAGATGCATAGAAGGATCATACATGTATGAGTGTACCAGATCTCATTAAAATTGTAAAGTTAAACACGTTTTGGCAAGAATACTACGAAAATTTGTATGCATTTCATTCCTCTCTTTTTAGAAATGATCAAAAAGAGGTGTATAGAAGATATGTTTTTTTAGGAGAAGAAAAAACAAGAATACTACAGGAATTTTTATGCCTTTCATTCCTCTCTTGTTTTTTTTTGTTTTCTATGGGAGTATAGTTTCACAGTTTCCTTTTTTTCAAAAATACTTTGCTTTTAAGGGGAAATAGGTCCTGACAAGTGGTGGTACCGTCAGGGTCTGAAAAGGCAACGTGCAGTAGCGTAATTATTAAATACGGGAGGGGAAAAAAGTTACCGAAACAGAATAAGAAATTATTAAATGGGTTAAAATATGTAAAAGCAAAGATAAAGGTGGGAAAATAAAGTAAGACAAAAAAATGTTGGGACTTAACTCATTTCTCGAGAAAAGTCAAAAAAGTACCCTTTAAAGTTTGGCATATCACAGAGACAAATATACCCATATCCAGACCCTGTTTTAACTAGTGTCCCCTTAAAAAAGAACACTTTTTTTTCAAAAAATGAACAGATTAAAGGAAAGAAAATGATTTTTTCCTAAAATTATTGGGTATCTGGTTGACTAATTTATGCTGCAGCTGAATAAATCACAAAAAATGAAAAAAATTATTGCCTAATTTCAGCTCAATTGTGTTTTTGAATTATATGTCAATTTTTTTGATAAAATTAGAACAACTCTTAAACATCTGTTAATTATTTTACGATTTATCCTCTTTCAGTTCCGAGCAAAAGGACATCCCACGAAAGTGCTGACCATTTTAACCATTAACAAACTCTCTCTCCCTCCAATAGGCAAATGAGAAGATTCCCCAAATCTTTCTCATGAGAGGAAGATTTTAATGGGTGGGACCCCTTAAATTTGTATTTTCATGCTTATTATTTTAATGGTTATTATGTTGTTTCCTTTTGTTTGCTCCAACAGCTATGTTGGATAACATAAATGCAATGTATAGTCATGACTCATGAAGTTTTTAATACATTTTTTTATTTTAATCAAAATGTCTCAAATTTAAGTATCGACAACTCGACACTATACATGTGCAAATTATAACGACCCGGATGCAATATCGGCTGTTTCCCACAATTGATTGAATGTGTTTGGTCACGTTTTATAAGGGGGACAAGACTTTGGGATGGAATAAAAATAATAGCATCCAACAAGTATATCTGGCCCTCCAATTTTGACACAAGTGGGTGGATATATAGAACCCAACAGAGGCTATTAGCTGCCCTTCATCACTTTTTCTGTCTTATGCTGGTTATGCTTATTCTCTTGTTTGGATAGATATAAAGCGATAAATAACCATAATAAATTAAAATCCAATCACCACTTTTTTCTAGACCAATTATGGTCCTCCATGCCTAATTCTATCAATTTCCTTGGGAGACAATGTCTTTTTAATTAGAGTACCAATTAGATTAACTAGTGAGAGAGTTATTTAATGTTAATAAAAAAAATTCAAATTTGAGTCATTTAGAATACATCAATGTTAAATAATTGTTGAGAGGATTTTGTCACATTTCAAAAATCATACTTGACTCGAAATTGTATTAACTGACACACTGGGTATCTCGATACCATATAGTATAAAAAATATTGTCAAATCATTTCACTAGTCTAACATTTATTTTAAAATGGAAGAGATGGAAAACCGAAAGAATGACAACAAATAAAACCCACCAAAACTATCACATGTTATCTTTCTTATTTCTTGTTTTTCCTTTATATTGCTCATGTGTTCATGCTATACCTAATTAATTTGGATAGGATTTAGGAAATTCTCGAGCAATAATCTTTTGTCTCTCTGTTCGTTTTCCTTTTATTTTTTTCTTTTTGTCCTTCTACTTGATGTAATGGGTTCCAACTATTGGGTCGATGAATTTGAGAAGCCAGAGCCTTGATGGCATCTCATAGTACTACTAGTGGTAGCGGCCCATAATGTTATTTGTCTAGCCAAAAATCCTTTTTTTGGGGTAATGTCTAGCCAAAAATAGATTGATGTCTCTGAATTTTTTTTTTTTGATAAGTATGTCTCTGAAATCTGTTGTATGTATAGTTGTTTAAATGGATTGTAGATCCATCCAGAACTCAATTGAAAAATCAAAAACTTGAGTGGCCTCACATGTCATTGTAGCTAAGAATTACAAGTTCCGATACTATATTAGAATTATAATTAGTATAGAATTCTCGGCAGTAGAGTCTGGTTAATATTTTAAATATTTTAATTATGAAATCTAGAGTTTGAATCATTGGTTGATATTTTAGTTCTGCCTAGCTAAAAAATGTGCCCTCAAAATAAGGAATGAATAATTACCAATCTTTCCTAAAACTCTCTCTCTGTGAGAGCACCTCTCTAAGGTTTATTACTCACTTGCTCTCTCGGCTCCGTCGCTGCACCCCTTCCGTCGCTCACCGCTCCCAACTTCTTGCTCGTCACCGCCGTTGCCGCTCCATCGTCGCTCTCTCTGTCCCATGCCCAGCTCGAAGCTCGCCTCAGCTCTCCGTCTCCGTCGCCTCAGCTCGTCGCTCGCTTCAGCTCTCCATCTCCGTCGCTCGCCTCAGCTCTCCATCGTCATCGTCGCCGCCGTCGCTTATCGCTCACCTTACCGTCACACACCTCTCTGTCGCTCTCCAAGACCCGCTCCCAGCTCCAAGCTCGTCGCCCCTCTCCCGTTGCTCTGTGACACCCACTCCCTTCTCGTGGCCGTCGCTTACCGCTCGCCTGGCCTGATCTCCACGGCTGGGCCTTTTAAGGTCATCGGCGGTCCCCGGGGAGGATGGTCGCCTCCGATCTCTGCCCCGATCGGCTCTTTGTCCTTCTCGCTTCTCTTTTTATTTTATGCTTTCCCGTCTGTGTTGCTTTCGTTGTTTGTTTCTGTCTATGTATGTCTTCTCTTTTTATTTTATGCTTTCCCGTCAGTGTTGCTTTCGTTGTTTGTTTTTGCTCTCGAGTCACACGTGTTTAGTGGTTGCGTCTATGTATGTTTGTTTTTGCTCTCGAGTCACACGTGTTTAGTGGTTGCGTTGGGCTTTCACATTTTTTATTTTTACTTATGCTTTTGCTTGGATCGGCTTTCGCCTGAACTGAGATCCTTTCGGATCTCGTTGCCTGTTCGATGGTTGTGGGTGGAGAACCTTTTCTCGGTCGATTTACGTCGACCTTGGCTCTCATCTGAGTGTTTCTTGTATGCATTCAGATGCCCTCTTGACGGTGTCTTGAGGTTATTGGCTGAAGCTTGATTCGGCAGAAATCCGCTCCGATCATCGCCCCCCGTCGTGTCACCCTGCTGTTATCGGACTGACTTTCGTTTTTTGCTTGAGTTTCTTATCTTATGCCTGTATTTTTCTTTATTATTCTATAACTTGTTTATAATATAGGCTTTGCCCCACTTTAATCCCTAAAAAAAAAAAATAAGGAACAACAAAAAGAAAACAAAGAGAAACCTTGCTGGACTGGAGAAGTGCATTATAATTTGAAGTTCTAAATACTGAAGGCGGGCCTCTCGTTTAGTTAAAGTGGTCCACCAGGCCCATATATTATGATAAAAGTGTGGACAGAGCACAAAATTGTGACGGTATCTTGACAAACTAATAAAAAGGACTTATGAAGCATATCACAATACAAATTAAAATCAACCACCTTCCAAATATCAAAGGAATATAAAGTTTTTTTGATTGAAACCACATTGTGTTCTAACACCATACACCGTAGATCGATTAATTCAAATTCGAGTTCGATAGAATCTTTGAACGGCCACAAATCTCACCAAATAAATGACATAAAGATTAATTAACTTAGACTCCATCTTTTGAGGAGATGCATATTAAACAACCAATTACATTCCCACTAGGGCAGTGAAGGTAACACAGAAATCTCATGCTCACAACGATTACAAAGGAAAATATGAGGAATCTCCTGATTATTTGGGATCCCAACGCACCTCGTATGTTGCCAAACATCACAAATATCGCATGTCACCAAACGCTCCCCATCATCTTCCATGGCTCCGCAATTGCAATCCACAACCTTGTCGTCCATGCCAACTTCGTAAATCGACGAGTTATTGCTGTTAATCAGCGATAACCCTCCTCGATCGACAAAATTAATGTCGTTAATCCTCCCTCGGAACACCAGTTTCCGTCCGACCTCGACTGCCCCGAAGACCAGGTTGCTGTCCCGGACGTTGTCCAAGCCCACGATCGAGTCTATGATGAAACCTCTGAGGCCCCAGTAGAGCTCCCCAAAGGTCCTAACCACCTCGAATTTAAGGTCGCAAAAGGTGGAATTGTTCTTGAGCGTGACACGCTCGAAAGGTTGAATTTTATGTTCGTGGGTGCCAATTAGGGCAATTGAGCAACAGAGATTGATTGACTTGCCTTGTGTTATGTCTGGTTCCGGAAATTTGTCGGAGTATTCCTTGACGAGGATCTTGGAATCGAGAATAACACTCGCAGCTGCCGGAATTGAATTGAGAATCCCAATGTTTAGGGCAATTGGCTTGTGATCTTGGAGGATATACTTGTACAAGAAGTAAACGTCCTTCATCAATTGAGTCCTTGTCATTTTTTTGCATCTCCCAATTGTCAATTGTTGGTTCTCCGGTAGCACATTGGAGATGTCCTCCAGGCAGTACTCCAATATTTTGGTCACCGGATTGAGGCTCCGGCGGACGAGGTAGCTCCCCACGATGTGGTTCCCGAGCGACTTCAACACGTAGTCTAAGAGGCCCGTGTCGCCAATGTACACGCGCGCGGCGTCCCTTAGTTCTTGGCGCGAGATCCACCTCGGCTGAGACCCTTTGAGGGCCTCGACAATGACTCTGATCGCCATCTCAACTCGCTTCGGGGACCAACGACAATTAGGCTCCCAAATGACCCCGACATCGCTGGCGCATATCTGGTTTTCGTGGGGGAGGCGGGGCTTGAGCTCCATCATGAACCGGAGTAGGTCGCCGAACGTGGCTAGTACATGGCCCGAGAGTGTCTGGTACCTTGACAAAATGATTGGCAAGTCATTGTTGGTGTTGCCTAGGAATCGGAGGATCAGGGATAGAGGGATTCCTTGGATGGTTTCGATGGCTTTTTGGTAAATTGGTTGCGTGACACCGAAGCTTCCTCGGCCAAATTTGTATCCCCAATGGCTAAACCATGGCTCACCATAAGCTATCCCATGTAGTAGCCTTAATTCCATGCTCTTCTTCTGTGATGTATCCCTCAAGCTCACTCTCCTATACCAAGCATACAAATTTAAGTGCATTATTATATCCCACGATCACACGATTAAATCTGCTATGATATCATATATAACGTTATATATCTAAACTTACTCCAGGTCTAAGCCAAAAGTTTAAATTGATAAATAGAGAAAAAACTATATGATTTGTATACTAAACTCTTAACATAATTTTGACATGTACAATATAGATCTAAGGTAGATCTTATAAGTTCCACTTATAAATTACATTAAATTCTTATAGTTCAGACTGTGACCGCCATTAAATAACAAATATCTGAGAATATTATATAGAATTGAATAATCGGTTGATATTGACCTGGATCGTAATCCGAGGGACAGACGATCCCAGAACTCCATGATCTGCCAGCCAGACAAGCGGGAGCCAGCTTCCATGCCATTAACACAGAGCAAATGGCCGAACCCATTAGAGTGGAAAACACCATGCATAAGATGACGATGATGATGGCCGCCACCACCCTGTATTAATTCCACGAAATTGAACTTACCCACTGTCGAAATCGTCTTCTTCATCCCGTCGTAGCTGAGGCAATGCGAGCTAATCGAGTCGCTCGACGGTAGCACGAAATGGTACTTCTTGTTGCAGATCATATGGTGGCCCCAACCTGAGCTATATATATAAGAAAGAACAACAAATCATCCACCATTAGAGAGCTTTCATGAGTTATTAATTAAGCAAGTGTGTTAAGCATCAGTTTTAGAGCTCTCATGGAAGTTTTTGGGCTTCTAGACATTGTTTTGGGCCCTAGGGTGTATTGGGTTTCTATTAGACCTTGGGGGTTTTGGGAGTCAATAAATCAATTTCCAATTGCAATCATCACTTCTAAGCTTGTCTAGATGGAAGGGGATTTAACATAATTTAGATTATAATTCACCAATATCCGACCTAAACCATGTTCTTTTATATCTGTATTCATTCATATGTGATGTTGTTTCATCGAACCATGATGATTAATGACGTAATTCTTGACGTCAGTTAGAATATCTATGTCAAACATAAAATTTATAAACATACATAAAGAGTTATAATAATTCATTATTATAAAAAGAACATATTGGTCGAGAATAAACATGGCATATTGATCTCGTCGTAATTCACTTGACATTCGTACTACGACAGTATTTCACAAACGAAAATAAACTGAAGTATATCAATCGAATGGAGGAATTAGTCGAGAATACTTCACCAACATATTTGCAATGCCTGCAATGTTGTTCAATCGACAGCTCAATGGGCTCTTCCACAACGAGCAAAAAGACATGAAAAGGAGGGTGCCGGTTGACTTCAAGATGGAAAGACCAACTTGGCATTAGTCCATCCCAAGCCACGCCTTCGAAATGGCCCAATTCAAGAAGCCTCCTCACATTTTGGCTAAAAGAACCATCCAAATCAAGTGGATACCCATTCTCACAAAATGTGTTGAACTTGAACACTCTCTCTCCCAACTTCCTCTTCTTACAACTCACCAAGTACTCCAAATGCGACATCAAGAATGATCGAAAATTACTCCGACGGCTAATCTAGGTTGGTCGGAATTTTAGTTTGTCCTTGGAGAGGGGGGCTTGAACATGCAAAGATCAAGTTGGGATTCCTACAAGAGAGCAATTGAGACAAGATGGCTTCCTTTTTATACATGTATCCAAATTTCTAGAGTAGAAATGCGCCACGCCAAAAGTGCCGGGAAATAAAATTTGAGGAGGGCACCAAAGAGAATATGAAGTAATCAAATGTAGAGTGTGGAGTGGTTCGCTACTTTGCATGAATCAATTTAAAATCGAATTCCATGCAAATATATCGCGGTTAACGTATCCGATGAGAGGTTTCTCCTCTAAATAAATGGATCACACGTTGGTCGTGTCAAAAATTATGTCACCGTTAAGTTGGTGCTATGGGCCGCATAGGAGGGCCCCGAGGCCCGACGAGAAATGATACCATTTCACAGAACCACACTTTAAGATCCGACAATATTCTATTAAAAAAAATACTGAATACCATCAAATTATTCAAAACGGCGCAGAAATAAAAGTTAAGATATAAAAATAAATTAAATTAGTCAGAAAGCTTCAGCCGGGAAAAATGGTCAAAAGGCAAAATTAACGAAAACAAGACATCAAAGGGTCAAAATCAAATCTTTCAATGGGAAACAGGTACGATTTCATATGAGGTCTTTTAGTATCTTTTCTCCTTCTTTAGGAAAGTCATTTAATACCACAAAAAAAGGATAGTCATCTAATTCCACCAAAAAAAAGAAGAGCAAATTGCCCTCAGGTCCCTGGTGTTTGCTTAAATCACTGTTTTTGTCTTCGCTGTTTCGAAATCGAAACTACGATCCTCCTAGTTTGCTTTTATTGTACTCTTAGGTCCCTACCGAGTCAAATGCTGATGTCATCGGTCAATATAAATTTTTTAAGATATTTATACCCTTCATAAAAATAAAAGATCATCTTCTTCCCTCATCTTCTCCCCCGGAATCAACATCTTTCAATTAAAAACTAAAATCAACTTCTGCAATTAAATGCCAGATCGGAAAAACAACCCACAAAAATAGAGACAAGATCGGAAAGAACAAAATGGCAGAAAATTAATAAGAAACTAACACCCAAGGCTAATATCTTCTTCCCTGTGAAAAATCGTAGGACAAGAACAAATCCAGGCCATCTTCTTCTTTCACGAAGACAAAACAACTAAATCAACAGGCCCCGGAGAATAGAACATCGGGTTCGTATTTGTTTTATGGGATTTAGAGGTGTTGAATGGCGGAGGAGAGTTGGCCATGAGGGCCGACTACGGGGGTTGCGTTTGAACTGGGATTAGATTTAAACATCAAACCCATCCCCTAATTAACTGGAATTGGTTATCTCCAATAGAACCAGAACTGAACTTAAGCAATATTAGAATTGATTAATTCGACTCCAATCCATACGGCGGCAGACGACGATAGGTTTTTCGAGTTCGGAATATACGACGAGTTGGCCGCGGATTACCTCTCCTCCAATCTGTATGGCGTCGTTCATAAGGAGCTCAAGGCCGCCGTATGCGAGCTCAGTGCCCCTGAGAGCCCGTTCGGGCTCACTGCGCCACTGCCTTAGATCTGTACTTTGTCGTTGCCGGAGACTTGACAGTGGGGAAAGAAAAGGGCTACCAAAGCCGTGTGTTTTCCGGTCGGCTATCAGAACGGATGGGAGAGGATGCTCGGAGAAGAAATGTGTATTTTTATTGAAGGCTATAAGTGTCATTTTGAAAATAAATTAAATGATGATATCATCGAGGACCTGAGAGTGCAATAAAAGCAAACTAGGGGAATTGAAGTTTCAATTTTGAAATAACAAGGACTAAAATAGTAATTTAAGCAAACACTAGGGACCTGAGGACAATGACCGGAGCGGATTTAGAGTTTAGACAAAAAAAATCCCAAAAGATATTATGTAGTAACAAATCTCTCTCTGGTCTTAGTTTTCCTCTCTATTAATCACGCATCTTATCGATGGACGATTAAATATTTTTTTCTTTTCAATAGCAAAAAATTGACAAAAGTGATGCGCACACAGGATGAATTGATGGAATACAAGAGTTTTCAAAAAATAAAACAAAATATAAGACCCAATACTAGGCGGTGCTTAAGACAAAACGCCACCGAAAAGCTGACTACAAAATTAGTAAACAAACCACAACAAGACAACCTAATACGTTTCCGTTTCAAGAACAGAAACATTTAATAATAGGAAGCGACCCTTTAGAAGTTCCTCAAAGTGGAAAAAAGCAAATAGATTCTCCTTTGCTATGAAGAGCAAAATCATAATTCAGACCAATGGAAAAGCCTTCTGGTTGATGGAAACAGCAGACCTAAGGCAATTAATAAAAAATCATGCATATCTAAAACGAAAAGTAACAAAAGATTCCACTACATCCAAACCACTTCAAGCCTTACGAATTTAAACAAATTAAATAGAAGAGTTATCCTAAAATAGAATTTGAATATGAATATTAGACATCTAGACTCAAACAACTGCAGACAACTGAACTAGGAGATGATCAGATTGCAACTAGACATTTTGGATGGAACTTCAAAAGGGTTAATAATCATCATAAGAAAAATTTGACCATCTTCCAAACTTCGGTTCCAATGCAAGTAATAAGAATTGAAAGCATCTCAGCAACTCATAACCTTGGCTTGCAGGTTTATATAACATATGAAATAAATATGGAAACAGATAAACAGGTAGAAAGTTCATTGCTTTTCAATGAATTCTGGGAAAGCTATTGGTGCATTCATGAGAATCATCAAGTGATACTGAAGTAACCCACACAACTAAAGTATCAGAGTGATGGAGAAGTCAATTGATCATAAATGAGATTCAATTAAGAGAAGAAGTAAATGAGACATTATCCATGGCTGAACCATGGCTAATCTCATGAACTAGCAAACTTGCTAGCAATAAAACAATGTTGCCTTGACATTACATGAAAGTAACATTGAAGTTAACAACAATTCTCCGATTCAGGTCTCCGAGTTTCAAAATTAACAACAATTCTCCGATTCGGGTATTCAAGTTTCAAAAAACATTTAACATGGCTGTTGAAAATCATGAGCTACGATGAGCCAGTAGATCTCAGCAATGCCATGAAAAATATATACAAAAAAAGCAGGCCATGGACACTCTGGGGAGCATCAATAGTTACCAACATCCCGAATCTACCTGATGGTGACAAACTTGTTGGTGCCGTGCTTAGCCCAGTGAGTCTTTAAATCAATAGGGTTAGTGAAGTTATAGCCCTCGGCCGCAAGTTTCTCCAATACCTTCTTGAATGCTCCCTGACTCATCTTCCTTCCAGCAATTCTAGCGCCACGCCTCTTAGTACTCATTGGCAAAGGATACATTGATACATTAGTGGTGCAGCAAGCTGACTGCCAGCCACCACATCCCCATCGATAGCACTGCTGAGGCACTCCAGTACAGGAGCAAACCGGAATAGGGATACCTGAAATGTCCATGTCAATACCGTTTATTACAACTTCCACGCTTTTCTTAGGTGCCTTTGCTCGTTGCACCGTATTATTGCTGTTCTCTTTTGGCTTCCTAGGCTTCTTAGTTTTTGGAGTTTTTGGAGCCCCTCCGCCTTGCCTTTTCTTCGACTGGCTAGCTTCCTTAACTATGCTTTGCTCCTCCACTTTTACAAGCCTCTCATCCCTAGTTGGATTTTGTGGCTGTAACATTTGCAAGGAATGGCCCCCAGAAGTTTCTGGAAAGCCCGGAGAAAAACTGGCATTGGGGGATATCAAGCCAACAAACTTATCCCTGCTTGCCCAAGCATCCCTACCATAGTTGTTCATAGCAAGACCAGGATCCGGAAGCAGGGCATCACGCGGGTGAAACCCTCCATTCCCAGCAATCATCATAGCATTAGGATCACGACCATGCAGGCAGGGCTTCGTATCCAAGCTCGGCATGAGCTGCAGACCGAGAGCCCTTGGAGGTGGTTGTTCATAGTAACCCCAATTCTGGAAATTATAAGGAGTATTATAATGCATTGGATCTTCGTCCATGAATCTACACATTAAGCCAAAAACAGAAGCAGGAAACGAATCAGTAATTCGTTCACTTCGGCAGTAAAACAAACTGACATGGAAGGAAATCAAACCCCGTACGTCAGACACCAAGTGTACATTAACATAGAAAACCAAACTTCATCGTGCCGGGAACCAAACCTTCACCACGACCCTGGACAACGTAATACCTCCATTAAACCTGATGACACAAACCTCGGATTACTGTCCCGAGGTGCAATGCCTAACCAACACGGCCCCACAGAGATCGCCATCACAGGCAGGTGAACCCGAGACACGACACGAAATGCCTATGTCGTGTGGTCGGAAACAAGACAGGGATGCACAATCCCAACTACATTTGGCCAAATCTCACATTCTAATCCATACACGAGCGGGAATTTAGGGCATTTCACCCAGATCTCAAACCAGAAAGGGCAAAGAGATAAACTTTAGACGTTCCCAACATCAACATCAACAAAATCAGAATCCCATGAAATGAAAAATGCTTGCTTTCTCCTCGGATCCAAAGTTTTTCACCAGCTACCCAACAATTTTTCAGGATCCCAAAGGAACCCATTCTCAGATCTGAGCAAAAATGCAGAATTTCAACTAAAGATCAAAACTTTAACACAAATTGGGGGATTCCCAGTAATTGGGCAGATCTCAGCTTCTGCCAAGAGGGGAAATAATAAATCCACAGGGACCAGGATGGATTTCACCCCCCAGAAATGCAGATATAGAATAAATATAATACGCAGATAAATTAAAAAGGCAGGTTAATAACAAGTACAAAGGACCCATATATTCAAATTTTGGAAAGATGGAGAGAGAGGAGAGAGAAGGTGGTAAGAGAGAGGGGGTGGAGGAGAGAGAAAACTTACTTGGGATGTAAACGGCTCTTTAGGGTTTAGCCCTTCCTGGAGAGAGAGAGAATGGGAACAGGAGAGAGGAGAGAGATGGGAAAGAAAGAGAGAGAGACAAAGAAAGAAAGGGAGAGAGAGAGAGAGGGAGAGAGAGAGAGAGAGCTACCGAGAGAGAGAGATGAGAGAGACATAAAAATGTGGATCCATCAAAGGAAGGATAATAAATATTTTCTTTTTTATGCATTACCTTTTTTGTTTTAAAATTTATACGATTTTTTTCTTGTCAAGTCTAAACAAAGTTTATAAATGGATCTCCTAACGTTGGGCATATGTGCCCATGTGACACACCGAGAAGTTTTCAATTCTTATCCTCACGTCCCTTATTTTTATTCCTACCAATTTGAGAGACAAACTTTATTATATTCCTCTCTTTTGGCGAGCTGTTTCTTTCAATAAGTTTTTTATATATAGTATTCGGACATGGATCGATTAATTCAAATTACAGTCGATGTAATTTTTAATAATGGCAAACTCTCACAATAATATTATAGTTTTCAATAATTTAAACTCACGAATCATTTTTTAAGTTAAAATAACACATTCATAAGTTTTTTTCTATAATTACGGTACACACTATTTTTTTTCCAAAATTAGTTAGTACTGGAATAACTATTAATTAGTTCAAATTCAGATTAGATTAAACTACAATATTTTACCGAATTATATTCCTATAACTGGAATTTAAATTTTTTAATCAATGCACTGTCTTACATATGGCTCCAATGTGGCCGGTTCAAATTCGGTTAAATCATAAAAGATAACAAAAATTCTATCAAATTTTAATAAAATTGTATTTATTCATCTCTTTTGTAGAGTTGTTTCTTTTTATAAGTACATGGAGCTATATTTTTTTTCCAAATTAGTTAGTACCGGAATAACTATTAGAAAAATTAGTTCGAGATATTAGAACAAATTAGAATAATATTTTTCACCAAATTATAACAAAATTACGTTCCTACAACTCAAAATTTAAAATTTTAAACTACGTGCACTTTTTTACATATGACGCCGATGTGGTGAGTTCAAATTCGATTAGATCATAAAAGATAACAAAAACTCTATTGAATTTTAACAAAAAAATGTGATCATATCATATGACTTAAATTTTAAAATTTTAATTAAAATATAATAACTTTTCATAGATCTCGCGCTTCCTTGTATATAGAGCTTTATTTGTTTTGGCTTTATTTGTTTAGGAATGTGGTGGAGCATTGACTATAAAGTTGCTGATATGGTAATTGTTTTATGGGTATTAATGTGGACAAAAATTACTGTGAATCTTTATAAGTTCTGCCTCTTTTGGACGGGTCTAATTTTTTTTGGGTAAATGTCAAAAATTTAGATGGGTTCAGGATCTTGATGATATTAAGATTCGATTCTTCTCAATTCAAATTTAAAAGCAGACTTGTATCCATCCAGTCACACTTGCATTAGTTTTGGACGAGTCTAATTTGTATCAAGGACAAGTCAGTGTTTTCCTTACTTGTATCGGTTCCTAGTCCTAAGTTATTTTGATCAAACATTATTGTCAAATCTATGTCTTTGGATTCGGTCGGTCCAAACTGAATCTCTAGCTTTTCGTTGACTCATTCAAAGAACAAAACTTACATATAGAAGTGAGTTTGAAAAGTAAAAATATCGGATCTTTTAAAACAAGCTCTCAAATTCCAAAAATCTGTAGTGTGTAAATATAGTTGGAAAAGTGTCTCCATTAAATAATTACACCAGATTGCTTATAAGCACAAATCACCTACCCAAAATTTACAAAAGATAACTATATATCTATGTAGGATTTACATACAATATGATAAGAATTCACTCGTATAAAAAAAACTCATCCTCGTATTAAAAAAAACTCATCCCGGATATAAATAGTGATACCACTTTTTTGTCGGGCTGGTGCTGCTCATCTTATTAGAGGCACCGCAGAATCAATGGCTCATTTTATTTGGCCTATTTCATTTCCTTTAGTCTATGTAATATACTAATATGTGCAATAGCAGAAGGTTAGCTATAATATAGCTTTTTTTAATGTAAATTATTATACTATGATATTGCCAACATTAGACCTCCTAAATATTTACAACGCCTTGTGCCGTTGGACTACAAGTCCTTTGGCGTTATAACTCCTATTGTTTGGTAAATTATATTTAATGATTGTACATTATTGTTAGTACTTTATTTTTCTTTGTCTCGCCTCTCATCACCTGCCGTATTTTCTTTTTTGGTTATAAAATTTCTATTCACTAAAAAAAAATATCTAAGATAATAGCTAAAATAATGACTCATTATCCGATCTCTTAATTTTTGACCAGATCTAACCACGGGTTCGACTAACACAACTTTCTTTCTTTTCTATCAATAATCACCGGAGCCATGGTCTATACTTGGTACCATTAGTAAGTGCCGGATGAAACGGAAACAGAAAACTAAACCTAAACCCGGAGAATTGCTAAATGGCATTTAGTCTAATAATAAGGCATTTACGTATTGATGGAGATACATAGTTTGCACTATCATGTTGTAAAAATTTAATTTTACAAAACAACTGCTACGATATTTAGTTAATACGTGGGTTCTTTGATCGTGATTACATCTAAAAGAAAATAGAAGAAATTGTTGAGAACTTGCCAAATTTATCACAAGAAATATGTGGGATTGCTGTTTTTCTTAATAATTAACTATTTATAATATATCATAAACCAACAAAAACAAAATAATTATGCGTGTATACCAACAAAAAAAGGCACTAAGGAAAAATCTGCAAATCTCAAATAATTAAGGACCCAACATGTGGCTAGAAGGTAATTAAATCTGGTAGATCTTGTGTACGAACAGCAGGGACAGTAGGTAGATCGTAATAGTAATTACAGGGAATGATTTCAAAGGGATTGTAATATTGTGCGGAATTAGCCATTATCAGGTCATTCTCTGCCTTCCCTGGACACCCCAAAATCTTGCTGCAGTATTCATCGTCGAACACCTCCCATTTATCGGTGATGATCGTCTTGAACTCGTCGTTGTCATAACCGTTGCCAAGAACTATGAGCGTGTTTTCGTCAACGTGTTTCTCCTCCTCGGGGGGATTTGGGTCGTTGATCATTCGTTGGAGTTCCTGGATGTCGTCCTCCCGGATTTGGGGGAGATGATCGGGGACATCTTTTGCATTCTGGACCCCGAAAACCTTGCAGAACCTGAAGTACAAGTCCAGGTCCTCGGCTTGCTTCTTGGCCTTCAGGACCACCTTCATTGCGATGCTGGCTTCCACCTTCTCGGCCGAACCAGCATCGCTAATGTTGTTACAGAGTTTGACCAGTACTGTTGGCAGCGCATTGCAAATGCAGTGGTAGAGGTCAAAGATCTCTATCACCACGCAGTCCATTGCCTCCAGGATCAACTCCTGCCTCATGTTATCGGCCATTGGTTTGATCAGGAGAAGCATGTCCAACAATGCCTGCCAGTCTTGGAGCCGCGCCAGCTCCTGTAGGCGCGGCTCCACGGTCTGCTTGCCTTGCGTGTACAACAACGCACCCCGGTTATCCAAGAATGTGAAATACGCCCTTACAAACGAATTATACCCCCACATCTTGCTAGGGTTGGTATGACCATCCTCGAAGTCGGAGAGGTCAAAGGGCAGGCGGCCTATCCTCTGGACTGCGGGGGTCTTGCAACAGAAGATGCCGTGGATGAGAAGCAATCCTTTCAAAGCTACCGCCCAGCTGCTGGTCCTCTCCATCCTCGCGGTAAGCGCGAAGATGAGAGGCTTCAGGCTGACTGGGGAGGTGCGCACCCACTTGAACACCCTATCAGTGTTCTTGTAGTCGATCCGAGTCTCGTCGTGGCTCGTTGCCTTGATTGTCGCGGCCTCGAGCTCCGGGATCCGGAACGGGGTCCTGCGTGAGAGAGCGACCACCAACACGCTGCTTTGATCCTTCAAAGCGCCGGTGGCCCTCTTCCACAGCTTCATCCTGACAAATTCCCGTCCCTTGAAGATCTCTGTATTCCTATGTTTCTTGGCCCCTCCAGCAAATGGTATCCTGGAGAGGGCCAGCCCTAATTAGGGACGTATTCTGAGGATGTTGGTTTTGCTCCTCCCTTCTCTCTCTCTCTCTCTATCTCTCTTTGGTGGTGGGCTTAATTGGTGCAATTGGCAATATTGCTAATTTATGTGTTGTTTTTTTGTTTGTTTTGGAAATGCATAAAAATAGCAAATGAATTGAGACAGAGAGGAAAGAAAAACTAGAGGAGCTTGCCACCTCGAGGTTGCTTGCTTGCTTAGGCCAATTTGTCTATGGGTTAATACACGGTGTCACTCATATTTTGTGTCCGTATTTTATGGGAAGGGAAATTATTAATCATTAGCTGGACATATTATTAGAGTTTGATTTCTTGACATTTTTGGATAGTTTTGAGTTAGATTCGGGTGAAATTTTTCATTGTTAGTAAATATTTGTGATATTGTTAAATATTTATAACAACCTTGCGTATTAGGGAGTGGAAGTGCCTGTAAGACTTGTGATTGCAAAATTATACCTAATACCAAAGAGTTCCACTCTAACTTATATATGTACATAACAGTTTTATTACATACCAAAACATAAAATGTTTTATTAATAAAATTTTACCTATCAAAAAGTGCTACAAGTACTTATAGCATGACAATGCAAAATGAGGTTTGGAATTGTAGAACCTACAAACATACTTTTGGCTATCCTTCGGAAATTGCAATTTTATTTTGATAAGCAACATTAATCTAGAGTAGATTACAGTTTGACTAAATAAATTGATTGGTTCTTTCAGAGATCCATGGTTTATTAACAAAATTCGAAGTTGAGCCATTCTAAGAGGATTCGAACCTCCGGACAAACAATCTGCACCAAATCTTATCGATAGAAGCTATACTTGTGGAGTACCAATGCAGTTAGTAGTTACCCAATGAAAGTTGACTGATTTTATATGAAATAGACCTAATTCAATACTTCTAATAATTCATATGGGCAGAAGAACGCATGATGTCATAATGTAATTACAATTGACCAAAAAGATTTTTGAAGTGGGAACCATGTCTTGGCAAGCAACGGGCTTGCATCTTATATAAAAAGCCCGGTGGTGCTGGGCCAGAGATGTCCATGTGCCAGACTTTTTGTTGGTTGGTGCAGGCGGTGACAACTATAATATTAGAGGGTTGTCAAAAAAAAAACTATAATATTAGAGAGTAAAAGGAAAAGTCTAAGTTGGTATCTTGTGGTATCGCAAAAAATTAGCATGAATACCATGTAGTTTAAAACACATCAATTGAATCAATTTTTTTTAATTAAAATTACTTAGAGCTGGGACAGATTTCCGAGTATAGGTGGTCAAACGACGTTGTTTCATTAACGAAGCGGCGTTGTCACGTCAGTTCTTTTTTTCCAATAGTAAAAATGACGTGGCTCGCGATAAAATTACCAAAAAATTACTTGATTTATTTATAATTGTATAAAAATCCCTATTTGATAATTATTCTCCCAAGCAATCAATCAAAATTAGATTCAAGGACACCTCCACCATCCACTAAAATAAAATTTGATCCGAATAATCTAAATTCTCATTATCCAAATTTATTATTTCACTATACGAAATTCGAAATTCAATTTTTTTTCACGTATGGATACATATAATTTTTCTGAATTACAAAATTGAGATATGACTTAAACCAAAACACGTATATAGCCAAACAGACTAGAATTCTACTACTCAAAATCACCCAATTTCCAAAATGCTAAACCATCTAGGGTGTAACTTTAGATTATCCGAATGCTCGTCCCTACACGTGGCATCGCAACGTCAACGAAGTACGTGACTTCTTTCCGAAGGGAGAGAGGGAAAGTAGAGATAAAAGAGGAAGGAACGAGGGTGATAGAGAAAAAGAAAAAGTTTGAGATCTTTTTGAAATTTTACAATTTCAAAATTAGTCATAGTGACCATACAATGGTGACGTAATATAGATGGGTGACCATAAAAAAATAAAAAATAGATTAGTAACTATAGACCCAAATTAATAAAAAAAAAAGAGTAACCATGAGTATTTTTTACTCCATGATGGATAGTTTTATTTGTTTGAATCACATGGTATTCACACACACTATGGTGGACTAATTTAAATTTAAATTCGATAAGGTTATTAAATGGTAATAAAATTCTCTTAACAAATATCTAACAATTTTCAATGATTAGAACTCGAGACTCATTAGATATCTAACCCTTGAGACAAAAGTGCATAGAAAATATGGAAAAAGAGAGAAAATCGGAGGAGAAAAGTGAGAAATGGAGGGAATCTCCCCCCCTCCCCCTTTTTAACGTCTTTCACTGTATAGGGGTGAGATCACACATAGCTTCGACTTCCTTTTTCCCTCTGCTACTTCTTCTTTTGATGCTATCTAATCTCTCCCATGTGTCTTTTCCTCTGATCTTTTTCTCACTTTGGACACACCCACTTCAAAAAATGACACAGAAAAATACAAACTTCTGTTTTTAACTGCTTTCTACCATCACCCTTCTCAACGTCGACAGGAGGAGGATTTTCATGTAATCCCCCCCCCCCTCTCTCTCTCTCTCTCTCTCTCTGGTCTTAAGTTAACTTATAAGTAAAGTTGGTGAAACCATGAAGATGGGGTACCAAAGTAAGGAAGAAGAGGAGGAGTTCTGGCCGGTTGAGCATCCAATGGAGCCACCAGATGAAGACCGTCCTGTCAGATGCCCCATGCCAGCCTCTTCTCTCGCTAATGTAAGCGTTTCTTACCTCATTAGCAATTAATCAATGGTAATTAATGTTAGAAATGTCTCAAACTTCCTATTTAGTTATTATCTAATATAATAAGATTTTAGTTAAGAAATAACTCTAGGTTAGTCTCCTATAAATAGGAAGGCAGTGTTAAGGAGTTCTTTGGGGCTAAACACAATGGGTACTATAGTATAGACAAAGGGAGAAGGACTTGAGGCGGATAGTCTCGCCATAGCCTATGTAACTATTCTACTCCATATCATAGTGAAGATCGTCTATACTTCCGTAGAGTAGGTCAGTTGACCGAACCACGTATATCGCGTGTCCTCAGTGTTCCTATTATTCTCCTATCTCTTTATTATTGTGCTTGAGCCTATCAAAAGTGCTTCCGCTGCTCTAACAATTAATCATTCGTCGAAGAATCGTTAGTTGTGTTAGTTGGTTAGTGACCAACTGATGGATAGCAATTTATAATTTGGTGCAGCCATTTTTGAATGAACAATTGTTTTAGCCTCAAATGGTTTCTCTTCCATTTTTCATGTTATATGTATTTATGCACATGATTGTACAAAGTAAAAAAGCATGGCAATTGGAATTGCTTTTTGAGATTGGTCAGTGCTTTACTTACAATGACAAAAATTTTCTTCACATTGCATTATAATTTTGCTTTGAAGAATGGAAGAAAGCAAGAACGGAAGAGGGCTGATATTCCGGTGATGACTAACAAAGAAGGCGCGGTGGTCGCCGCCTCCGAGAACCCGGTCAGAGCGGTCCGGAAGAGGCACCACACTCTGACTCATGGAGATTATTATATCATGGCACCTTCAACAAGGATTATGTCTTTGCCGCCGCAGCTACCGAACCAGAATACCAGTATCTTCCAAATGCTTCAACAACATGATGAGCGTTAGCAAATGCACTGTCTTATTGTAATTCTTAATGGGAATCGAAGGGAGATGCACTAGGTAAAGAAGCTAATAATATAGCCTCGTCTGTGTGTTCTCATCTCTTCTCCTTCATTGAACTTACAGACCTCTGCAATATTATTTCATCAATGAGGTTTTCTTCATCCTTCAACTTGAAAATTTCATTCCAACTTTTTGTCACTTGACCTCAAAAACATTGATCCCTACATTTTTAAATTAGAACATGATCCGGACGGTAAAAAAATTGGTCTCTTTTAAATAAGTTTCAAGTGAAAACTTGGAATTTTGCATATAAATCAACTTGCGGAGAGAGTTACATCCTAATGAGATTTTAGGATACTTGCTTGCTTGTGTTTAATTGTTATCTACTACAGATTATGAATTTAAGATTACATCTGAATCCTGTCATCATTGCTTCCATTAGATTTGCGATGACGACGAATATCGTGTATTTAGTCCAAAAACAACAAGATCCTACGAGACATCACAATCTGAAAAGGATTCTCTTTCACCATTTACGATAACTTTTCCCAACTTGTGTTCCTTGATTTACCAGCCCAATTCTTTGGACAAATTCCACTACCTTGAAACCAAAGCCGCAATTTCCCAACAACAACAAAAACCAAAGCCGCAAGTGGGGTATTTTAATTTAAAATTCTTTTTTTGAGGGGCGGGTATTTTAATTTTAAGATGGCCGCTTATGTGAAAAACCAGAGGGGAATGATACCATTCAGGCTCCCTACCGAGTAGCACTCAATATTAACAATCGAGTACAGGAAGCATTCTGACTTTATAAAAAAGAAGAAAAAAGATGGTTCTCTCCCAAGTCCCAATCATTACTTCCATAATAACTACAAGCACAAGAAGAGGATCAAGGATCAATGGTTAATGTTAGAATTGACTTCGTTAATCATGACACGGAATCGCGCAAACAAGTCACAAAATTAAATTGTTCTTATACCATGTTAAAATCTCCGTACCAAATACAAAATCAATCTTGGTCAATCATGGCAATTGATATGTTTCGTTGCTTTTTCAATCTCCTCTTCCATCGGAAGATGGAAAGGAATATTGCACAGCAGCTGAACAGAAATTGTAAGGAACATGCTAGAGACCTACAGCTAGATGCTAGGGATGAATCATAAAAGTGCTCAGGTGGGCCAAAAGCTAAGGACAATTCCTCTAATTTAGAACTACAGTGAGTGCTTTTCCGTTTTATATCCTTCTCATTAGTGATTAATTAATCACGTCGAGGGCTGCATTCTTCTTTTTGGGAAAGAGAGATCATCAGTCAAAAGACAGAGCCTTTAACGTTAATCAACGAAACAAATAACAACATTCTGAATAATCAATCTATGAGGAATCATAATTCAAAGAAGGAAAACTGAGGGTGTCACAGCTAGTTCATTACCCGAGAGGTCAATTTCGGCAACGAAGTGCCCAAATAACAACATAGGGTGGTTGATTATCTGTCCCTATGAAGGTGAGATGATGATGTTGTTATTGTACAATTACAATGTGTATAAACTACCAATTCGGTAAAGGCATGAAACAGGGGACTGGCTCTTGTAAATTTTGTTTCCTTTTTTTTTTTTTGAGGTTTCCGGATTTTCATTCAATAAGCGAGATAAAAAGAGCAACGGCCATGCCCGACACCAACGAGGTTACATGGACAGCCGTAGTTTTCACTGAGGTGCTGCCATTGTTCATTTCTGCTAAAACCCCAGCCACTGCAATATAGATGAACCCCCCTGCTGTGAACCCCTGCACAAGCAAATACATATAAACAAATCTTAGGGCGATAAATATTACGATGCGAACGAAAAAAGGTATAGACTGGCAACTGTACCTCGATCAACGATGACTGTCCTGGATCTTGTCCCCAGAGCAGTGCCTAGCGAAATTTCGGGAATGTTAATGCCTTTCTTATTTTTTTCGTCCATGTAACTACCACCCGTAGCACAAACAAAATAATATGGAAACAATAATATACCAGAGCAGTCCCAGCAAGCGCCACTAATGCCGAAAGGAAGTTGAAAAATAGGGCCTCAGTTACACTAAAGCCAGACCTCACCAAGATACCAAAATCTCCTATCTGCAGCACAGGATGAAATACAACTCAGAGTTGGTAAATTATTTTGACATAAGCTAAAGTCAATTGGTGCACAAGCTATGCAGTAACTGAAAAGTCTCCAGGGGATAGATCGGCAAACTTATTGGTTAATCAAGGAAATCAAAAGTAATACCTCTTGTGGGAGCTCGTGAGCGAGTAAGAAGAGAGTTCTAGACCATCCACCAACAGACCCGTATAGCAGAAACGCACTTCCTAAAGCCATCCCATCAGTGAAGTTGTGCTGTAACATCAGCATACGTTAGGTCTCAAAACACATGGTTGTTTAGATGAAACGCATACGATGAACAATAGAGTACGGACTGGTACATGCTCAATCAACAGACGGCACGTAGAAGGACAGAGAACCACATACTTACAACACCATCAGAGAAGAGATTTAGATAACCGAACACCAAGCTTGATGGGGAGCTACCAGATTCCTTTTTGTTCCCTGGTTCAATAGAAGTGGTAGAACTATCCACTGCAACCATCTCTTGATTGCCGCTATTGCCATCAGCAATGGGCTTTCTCTGCAAAATCAGCATTTGATTAGTGACATGGTCACTTCAACTCTTTAAACAAATCTCACTCAGTCAAGCCAAGGCTTCAACACTAGCATCTATCCATTGGTATACCCCCATGACGTCAGAATAAAAGGTCCCTTGAAGTTAAGTATTAATGACGCAGAGCTGAATACAGCAGGAAGGGAGTCATTTCTGTCGTGGTCCCACTGCTTACCTTCCTAAGAGCAGATTCAGGCAGAGTAGAATTTTCTCTGTTTGAATCAGCATTTCCAACTTTATCTGTCCCATCAGAGGATTCTGACTGCCTCTTATCGTGACTGTCAACATCATCCTTTAGCTTCTGACTGCTCTTGTGATGATGGTGGTGATGGCCATGACCCCAGGAGGTACCTCCAGCAGAATTATGTTCAATATACCTCACCAACTTCTCAACGAGAAGAAAGAGTACAATACCGGCTGCAACAACCGATCAAACCATACACAAAAAATTGAACAATCAAGTGCATTCATATTGAAGGAAAAACTTCTTTGAAGAACTGAAAGCATAAAGTTGCAAAATCTACTTTAAAACTCACCCAAAATGGACAAGCCAACAGATAGATCTTTCAATGAATGCGAATGAGAATGCTCATTTGAATGTGTGTGTTCATCATGGTGATCATGAGAATGGGAGTGTTCACCACCTGAAGCACATGATTTATTAGAAGATCAAACACACATAGAGAGAACTGAAGAGAGCATCGTACAATCTCCTTCCAGCATAGCACTAGTATATCTATGATCAGATATTTTCTACAAATAAACCTCATTGAACTATTACTTAAACTAGGAGCTGTAATTGTTAACAATCCCAGGTCCCCAACCAGCAGGGAGTTAAATCAGGTGAAACCACGGTCATATTCCCGAAGTTAAGAGAATCATGAAAATCTCCAAGAGAGAATTCTGATAACTCCAGTTATAAAGCAGGAGCTAATGAGACTCCTTTATTCAGACATATATATATCACCCCTATGTAAGTCGTTGCATACGGATCTTACATGGTGACTTGGGGCTTACACTTCTACCAACAAATTTAAGTTTCTTCACCTATTTCCATCTCTCTCGATATTTCATACATTCAATTAAGGGGCCACCGGCCACGTTGTAATTCTCTTTCCATACATTATGATCCAATGAAGAAATCGAATCGACCAATTTGATCCTATACATCTCAAATAAAGCCACTAAAACCCAGTACAAGTGACAAAAAGAATGTTGAAGTTGTAAAGTATGCAGGAAAATCATTAAAAATACAACATAAAATATAAATTCATCAGATGGTAAAGGGTATACCAAAAGCATGAGGTAATTGGTGAAGAAAGGCATCCCCAAGCATAGCCCCTGCCTAAAAGTAGACCGAAAAAGAGTAAACCGAGTCACAGAAAATACAAACACAAAGAGTCTCATATATTGAAACCCCATGCATAACCACTCAATCAACTCCCGTGCCAAGCTACAGACAAGATCACAAGTCTCTCAAGTCTAAACTACAACTAAACCTAAGACGATTCAGGGAAAATTGTACACAACATCGGAAACACACAAAACTGAAGACTTGCAGCAAAGAACACGAATCAGATAGTAGTTCCTCCGCGTCAAGATACATTGTCCTGAAACATGAATGCTAATCAAAATTTTGAAAAACAAAAGAAAATGACAGAACTTACCCCGAATAAAGCCAAGGAATCCACAACGGCCTTGGATGGTTTTCCATGTACTGAAAATCAAACAATACGATACGGCACATCACTGTCACTTAGACAGACGCGGATAAAGAACTGACGAAAGGGCAGAGTAACGAAAAACCGAAAAAAAAGGGGATACTCACTGAAAATCAAAGGCAAGAGAACCAGGCAGACGAGTGAAGCCAAGCTCACCAAGAGGGAGCAACCCATCGCACTCACCCAAAGACCTGGAATCAATCCTCCACAACAGCAGCAAACATCAGAAAGCAACTTCTCCCCCTAAAAAGTGATAAATAAATTCTGGCAAAACAAACGGAGCCTAAATTCCATCGGATTGGATCGGCTGTTCACATAAGAACCCTAATCGCCACAAACTCACCGAAGCCGGAGAGGTTTGCCTCGATCTCCTCCTCCTCGTCATGGTGGTGGTGGCCGAAGCCGTAGAGCTCCATGTCCTCGTCCTCCGCCAGCTCCTCCGGGATCTTCGCCTTCCGAACCACCTCATCGTGGTGGTGATGGTGGTGGTGGTCAACGCCGTGGTCGTGGTGGTGGTGGTGGTGGTCAACGCCGTGGTCGTGGTCGTGGTGGGCCCCGCAGCCACAGGAGGCGTGCCCTAGGGACAGATCGGTACAGTGGTGGGCAAAGACGAGCAAGAGAAGGAGCACTGACTTTCCCATTTTGCCCTTTTGGAAACTAACCGTTTCTACTCGATTGCCTATTTATGTTGCAGTGACAATAAAGGGGAGTGTGCTTTGCTGGTATCATGTTCTGTTATGTCACTCAACTCCGATAAAGGTAAAACACACGTGAATAACAATGATATACATGAGATTAATTATGGTACGTATTGCAATTAACAATAATATAATACGTGATTAATAATTGTACAAATGCGACATACGACAAATAATGGTATAATACTCAATCACGTGTTGTACTATCGTTAGTCACGTGTTGTACTGTTGTTAGTCATGTGTTGTATCATTGTTACACACGACAAACAATGGTCCAACTAAGACTAACAATGATACAACGCGCATTTTATGTACAAAATTACAAAATTGCTCATATGTAATCTCTGATATTACAAATTTGCAATAGCGTGTATGACCGTCAGATCTTTCGCACGCTCGCCCCCTCCCCATCCAACGACTTACAATCCAAACCGAGTTATGTTGGCCACAATTTACTGACACCACCCAATCTATCTTCTTATAGATCTGTAATTTTATCAATCGGGTCAAATATGTTAAAATTTGAATAAAAATTTTAAAACTTTGATATTGTTGAAAAAAAAATTATTTTACATTATCTAACCCAAAATATTGAAGGAAGAAAATCAACGAAAAGATCGATCAAAATTTTGTTTAGTGGAGTGTTAAAAGGGAAAACTTTACTCGTGAATCTAATTAGGAAATCAAAGAAAATCATTCATATTCTACACCGCTAAGGTTTCATATACTTTTTCAGAGAACCTTAATTAATTAATAAATAAGCGCATGGTACCAATTATTTAATAGAGATGAAGTGACTTAAAAAATCGGGATATTAATTGAAATTCATCAATCTAATTGTGGAAAGACTACTAGATTTGGTTTTTAACCTCTACATAACAACATTTCACGTGTGTATATATATATTTCTAATAGAATATTTGAGTGATCTGTTTGTGCTCTTTGTTGCTCACACGACCCCGCATCGTGTTGAGATTTGGACATTGGTGGTAGGAAGCGCGGGTTTGATATGGTTCTAAACATAAGCTAGCATAGAAATAACAAAGAGCTTCATGCATTTGCAAATACATTTATGAGTAGTCTGTGGTCTGAGTATAGTCAACCAACCAGCAAACATCCTAACATATGCAGATCCTCGAACAAAACTAACTTGAAAGCTTCCCCTAACATCAAACCTGGTAGTATACATTATATACACCAACACATCAAATCCACACACCAACAACACATAGTCGACACTACCGTTACGAAGAAACTATCCGAGCCATGGCACCACCCGTCCCTCGTACCCTCAGATTCTCGAGCACGTCGGAAAATGTCAGTAAGGGCACTCCATGTACTCCTACCAAATCACTACCATGTGTACATCTGCTCTGTATTCACAAGGTTCCACTGCTTTCATTTCCCAAAATGGACAATCCTAAGGTCCTGCAAAAAGCTCTGATCCGTATGAGAGGTGCTGGACATCAGCCCACAAAATGCACGGCGATAATAGACATAAGCTTTTCGGGGGATGAGAAAGAAAGACGTACCATTGAATCTAGAGCATCAGCTCGGCGGAGGCGAGCCTGGTTCAGAACCAGAGATTGATGCAAATGAAATCGTATCCTCTTTTTGTATGGCCACGTAGTTCAATGGCGCAGTGGACAACCTTCTCATTTCCTTGAAATAACCATTTTGGCGTCCAGAATAAGATCGGGGCGTCATGGGTTCGGGAGTAGCACAACCAGCAGAAGCCCGACGGGGCGTGGGAGTCATGGAGCCATTTCCATTGGCACGATATCCATTTGGTTTCCTAAAGCTGTTAGCTTTGCTTGGACTTGGTCTAGATCCATAGATGCTTTCTTTCTCAGTTAGTAACAGATCTTGTAGCTTCTTCTGGTCCTGCAAATGGAGCAAATAATCATCATGAACAGCGTCTTTGCAAAAGGAAAGTTGTGACTGGAAGGCTACAGAAACCTCGACTTACCCTGGATCTTCTCTTCTCTTCTTCTTTCTGCCGTCTGGCTAGCTTGTAATCCTCTAGTATTGACACCAGGCGTGCCTGCAAATAACATAAAGACTCTATCTTATTGAGAAAAACAGGAACAGCAGAGCGCCATCATGCACGGACAGGGAAAAACCAAAAAGAAAAAACTAACCCCGTCATAAAGAAACTTCTTTTTCTTCTCTTTCTCCCATAACAGGGTTCTACTTATCAGATAGTCAACCATTCCTGAAAAAGAGAGACAGTTTAGCACAGGAGATGGCGTTAATTTATAAAACATGATCATTGCAGACGAATACAACACCTGGAATCTTGGTTACAGTAACTCGAGCTCGTTCTGCACGTTTGAGATTGATGTGGGCACCCCTTCCAGCATTATACCGATTATCATCCTAAATAAATTAAGGCGGATGCTTGGTGAGTAAATAATGGCCGATGACCTGCCGGTCAAACCCAAGTATTTATACCTCAGGATATTTCTACAAATGAAAACACACGAGGCCAGCTGAATCAGCTTACTTGGTTGTACTCTTCGAGCCAATTTTCCTCCTCACATGCTGAAAGCCATTTGTCTATCCTATCCATTATGTCCTTCCGGCTTAGAGCTTCATCTTTAACTTTTGATATCTGTGCTTCAATGTTGGCCAAAAGCTCCGAAGGATCCACCAAACCTTGAAGCAACAAAAGGACCATTGTCAGTCAACATATGTTTTTAGAGTAATCAAGAAATACGTGAAGATTGACCCAAAGCTCATAAACATGTGGACGTCCATACCTGAATCAATTAGTGCATTGGACTTTTCAGTGGCCGTATTCATATCAGGTTCAATATGAGCCATTCTACAAATTTCCTCCAATTCTATTCTCCTTTTCATGACGAGTTCCTTCATTCTGCTTGCTTTCAATTTAGTGAGTCGGTCAACTTCTGCCGCTGCCTGCCAGAAGAAGGATTAAGTAAGTCCAAAATGGAAACGGTGTTAAGCATCAGAAGATAGAATATTCAGCTTTTTCACTCACCTGATCAATCATCTCAGCTGATAGAACACCAGGTCCGGTGATTTCGGATTCTGACAATCCAAGAAGGGAACTGAACCTCGCAAAGCGACTTCTCTCATCTCTTGGCGAGTCCATCAAATTCCAAAGTTCAAACAATGACACGGTGATTTCTTTCAGCTGCATTTGCAAGCACAGATTCAATTGGTTTGAGGAAAGGATGCAAATAGAGGAGGCCTGGAAGCAAGAGGGATGTCACTTTACCTTCTGGATTCGAGCCTTCTTCTCCAACTTCAACTTGAAAATGCTCTGTTCTAAACCTTCAAGCGTGCTGTCGCTAATATTTGTAGATTGTTCATGGTTCACTCCATTTAGGGTCGGGTGCACTTCGCTCACAGTCTGGCCAAAATCAAGCCCAAGTACACCACAGAGAGAATGCACCTCGTTTACATAGTCAAAAACTTTACGAAGGCGGTCAGACTGCAACAACGAAAGAAGCAAATCCCATTAGAACACAAGTTGACAAGCCTCTGAAAAACAAAAGAGAAATTCTTTGACCATGATGTAATCAGTGGACTACTCAGAACAAATCTTTAATGCAAAATGTCTCAATCTTTAAATCATGTACCTTTTCCTTCTGCAGGATCCGGAGATTCGCTTGATAGTCATTAAGCTTTCTTAGAGACATATCTTGCTCATCCAGAGTTAAGGAAGTCATTGCAGAATTGTTGAGAAGGTTGCACCCAAAAATCTCGCCATTAATTTTATCAATCTGTGCCTTTATTTCAGAAAATTGCTTCATTCTTTCCTCTTTCTTCATTCTTAGATCGTCGATAAGTGGTGTTATCAATGCAAGTTTTTCCTTCAGAGTCTTTGACCTCTTCTCCATCTGAGTCTGAAAGTTCAATCCAATACACAATGCAAGATGGCCATGAGTGAAGAAACATAATCAACCTCTAGAAACAGACACGAGTCACACGATACTGCTAACTCCCATTCATACAAAACACAATTGTCAATAGACTGCCAGATTCATCTTCTGGACTTTAATTATTGCATTAGAATGAATAAAGACCAAATAATAGAGGATAAGCTGCATAAACGAACAGAAGAAGTAGAGAGAGGTTCAGATTTTCGATGACAGATGAATTAGCTTCAACCTGCGGACAAGACTGCAAGACAGAATTAACCCAAACTATTATGAGCTTCAGATGATGTCTGTGTACGATCAATCACGCATAGATAAAGGATGGCATAGGGACAATAAAATCGCACCCAGAAAAACAAAAGAAGCTATATCCATATGTTGCCTAATACAGTCGGGTTATTCAAGCAATCCGAGAAGTGGCCAATAGCCAGGCCAAGAGTAATTACCGGTGATTGAATATTGATTTCTCCAAGGGCTGCTGCAAGGGTTGCCAATTCAGCTTCCTTAGCTGCAACAGACTGATGAAGACGAGCTTTTGCATTGGCAGCCTCCTCGACCTTCCTTCGATAGACTTCCAAGCACTCTCTCTCCAACTCCAACAGCATGCGATCCTTCTCAGCCTCAGTCTCACCTATGTCACTCCATATTTGCTGATCAATGTAAAGCTGAATCAGTCTGCTGTAGACTTGAGTTTTTCATTACAGCTAAAAGTACCACCAGGCAAAAAGCATTAAAGGATCAGCCTATGACTTAACCATGTTGCCACAATTGCACAGAACATTGATAACCTCACACCGGTGACCATCATCGACAGAGCAACTTACCATCGTTGCCAAGGCTCACCCTCATGATGAGTTTTACATACTTTCAATCTAATCAGCGGATACACACACATCCCCGATAGATAAAGTGCGATTCCGCGAACAACCCAAATGGAACACAGAAACAGCCGTAACACCATAGTAAAACTAACAGACACCCATCAGAACGTTCACCACTCTCACAATGATCACAAGAACAAGACTGAATTAACTACCAAGTAGAAATGAGCACTATTCATGCATAATACACCTTACCCTGTTCTTCTTTTCTCTCTCTTTTTTTATTCGTTTTTCTTTAAATAGGAAACACACCATAATAACAACATCCTTCAGAAAGTAGGACACCTGGAAGTTGGTTTTCCTCTTTCCAAAAGTTTAGCAAGCCTCACTTGTTCATTCCAATAAAAGGAGGTTCTTGGTCACTATAGGATAACTTTTAACTCTAAACAGACTCTAATTATGAGAAACAAAAGATGCACAATCCATAGCTCTCAATAGACTAATTATGAGAAACAAAAAGAACCCAAAAAAAATGATTACTTTAACAGAACACAAGACTACCAAGAGCAATCTTTTAGCTGAAAAGAAACTCCATGATTACCAGTCTAAAGTCAACCAAATTTCCAAGAAAAATACTTTCCAAACAAGAAAAAAAACCCACCAAGCAGCACCGACAAAGGAACAGTAAAACACACACAAGGGCCAGAGAGAGAGAGAGAGTACCTGTAGCTCCCTGAGAAGGGCATTGCAATTAGTACTAGCAAACAAGCTGGTGGTGGTAGGACTCCCAATAGCCAGCATTTTCTTCTTCTTATTCTCTCTCTAGCTCTCTCTCTCTCTCTCTCTCTCTCTCTCTCTCTCCTCCTCTGGAAGTGGTAGAGCACCCAAATGCAAGTGAAGCACTCCAAGAAAGGAACTTTCCTCTTCTCAAGAGGGTAAAGACTCAATCTTGGGGAACACAAAAGAACACAGAAGCAGAGGGGAGAAGAAGTTGCTAGCCAGCTGGGAACTAAAGAATCAAGAAAAGAGTTAAAAAATGTTTTAGAAAGAGAAAGTTTGGAAATTTAGAGAGAGAGAGAGAGAGAGAGAGACAGAGACAGAGACAGAGAGAGGGAGGGAGCTAAAGGGTCATTGCTTGAAGCAATGTCTTTCAGATCTGAAGTTGAAGAAAGAGCTAACCTGATGGTGTCTCTTTTCCCCAAGTTCTCTACTTTATTCTTTTTTCTCTTCTCTCTTCTTTTTTTTTTTTGGGTGTGTTTCACTGTTTCTATAGTAGTATAGTAGAAAATTAATAATGAGGAGACAAGAGGGGTCTTGGAAAGGGGGAAAGGAGGGTTAAAGGTTTATTATTTTTGAGGGGGAAATATAATAATCATTGGTTATTAAAGAGGGGTGGTTTTACTTTTAACTTATAGGCTTGGACAGAGAGGAAAGAAAGGCAGCAGCCAAAAATTAAGGGAGAGAGGGGGAGATTGGATATTTGAGCTAAGGACTGAGGAGTATTTAATATATTAGAAAGCAAACAGTTGCATGATGTTGAAATTATTTAAGCCACTAAAGGAAAAGTTATGTCACTTAGAAGAAGGGTTTTTCCTTCTATCAGTGAGATAAAATAAATTTGCTATCAAAAAATATTATACAAAACTGAAAATTGAATAAAATATGCTTTTTTAAAACAAACATAATCTTGTTTCTCTCTCTATACTGGAATAATTTTTTAATTTTTTTGTACGTTTCCTAACAGAAACTTCTCTTTACTTCCAAGTCAAGGAGCTACAATAAATATTAGAAATTAACTTTATTTGAAAAATAAAACCTTGCCTTGTTTGGTATCACCACAAGAGTTATAAAAGCCCTCTTCAGGGAAAAAGAAAAAGAGGGAATCACAAAAGTAGATTTTGCATTGAAAGAGTTATGAGTGCATGCAATAATATTTTTAATTATAAGATACACCAAATACGCTAAAAAATATTTCGTATCTACAAAATATTAGCTTAATTGACCGGAGAACAACCTCAGTCGGTGATACTTGTCGTTTATCGCTTTCTCACTTCGCGAGCGTGATTTACACGGACCAATTACAATCGAGCTTGACGTTTCAAGCCTCCGTTTAGCGCGTGTCAAAGCGCTGCTCGTTTTCCTCGCAGACTCGAGTAGCTGTCTTGACGTTGAAGTATAAAAAGAAAAAATTAGCTATTTTCGATAGCGAAGTTTTGGATTCGTATTTATTTTATCGTCTTTTTTATTCTTTTGTTATGCGGTAGGTAGAAGTGTTAAGTGACTTCGCATTTTTTCACGAGATCATCGATTATCATTTTACGAAGGGAATTTTTTTTTATAGAGATTCATCAGTTTTTCACTCCCGAAGTTTAACCATATCATCGATTCTAACTTTACGAAGGAAGAAATTCATCAATTTTTCACTCCCAATTTTGAATACCCAAAACTTACCCAAAAGGTATAAATTTTGTCTCCGGTATTGAAATATTCACATGTTTGTACTTTTTTTTATAGAATTAACATATGTTTGTACTGATGGGTGTTTCTTTTGTACTGATGGCTATATGGCAACAATACAAACATTTGACGTTTGATCCAAATCAAAGATTAAATAAATTGGCGAAGAGTGACGACATGAAATTCATAACTCAAGAAAACTCAAGAAGAAATAAAGGGCCTCACTAATATTAAACATGTATTATAGAAATATAAAAAATAGTAGTAATAAAACTTATACGAATGATCAAAAGGTTTGTTGATTTTTAAAGACAAACTAAGGATTCACTGATCCTTTGGTTCCTATGTCATAAAGCTAAATAACAACTGTGAATCAAAATCTGTAGCATAGAAGCCAGGTTCATATCAGTTTGATATAATTCATCTGTTTATCCTATTATTTTAAAAAATATGGTCTAATCATTCTGATCGCATCCTAGAATTGAGACCTTGTCGTTTTTTATAACAAAATCAAGAGGCTGGTTGGACCGATATATCCAAACCAAGCTGACCAAAAGAATTCTGATTATTCTAGGATTTTGTTAGATAAGAAGTGTCTAGATACAAAATTATAAAAATATTTATATTTGAATACTGATTATAAATAAAATATTAATCTCACTTATCAGACCGGTTAAATAGAGAAACTAAAGAAATTTAGACCGTCACCCCGGTTCGAAAACATTGGTTTTGACCCAAGTTATGCTCGCCCCATGCAGATTAAAATAATCCACGCGGAAGAATAATTATACGGTGTTCCGCTTCCAAATAATATATCTGTGTATATACAATTCACATTATTATCCACCAACGAATAAGTACATTGTCTTAATTAGATGACAATCATTGACACCTCAATAATTGATAATCAATTGGTGGATTAGGTTGGGACAATTTTCTCTGACCCCATAATCCCGTAGATATATTTTTCCAATACCATAAAGAAAGAAAGAGAAGAAGAGGGTAATATTTTTTTGTAACAGCCATGGGTTTGATGAGGTCAGAAAGTAGCAAGACAGAGACAAATGACCTATAGCTGTCCGTTGAAAATTAAAAGAGCAATGGACCCTCTTGCTTTAAATATATAATCATAATCTAGAGAAGATGTTGTACCTTGATTAGGTTAATTGTAATTTTGGAGGGTCCTCCATTTAGGCACCCGCTAATCATATCTTTCAAGAAAAGATGGTGGAATAAACCCTCGGCGAGGTGCCATATTAGTTTCTAATTAAGACATGATTTTGATTGTGTTTTATCCAAAGCAAACCTAATCACTCACTCATTTTTTCTGGAAAGGGAATCACTCACTCATTGGTGTTGTGAATTTTGCATGGTGTTTTTTCAAAGGTCATTTTTTATACTACATGAGCGTTTGAATCTTATATCTCTAGGCTAAATGTCTTTTGACTTTTTTTTTTGGCATCGTGTTGTTGGACTAAATTTATAAGTGTAAAATATTCATTAATTTTGCATCGTGCATGTGGTTTATTATCTGTCACGACTTCCTCTTTTATGGCACGTGAAATTATTTAACTAAGCGCTTTGTAAATAATTTGAGCTGTTTTATTTCGTTTTAATCCTAGATCGATCGTCCCTATTAAAATTTTTATTAGTAAATGTGATTTTATTAAAATATTTACATTTTACATATGCAGTTGTGTAGCATTTTCTCGTATGATTATGAAGTTGTAGTCTCGAGCTTCACTAAAAATTCTACTCCGACAAAATTTATTGAGAAAAAGTCGCAGTATGAAAAAGAGCACCCGAGATAACACTGCCAGAACAATACTACATCACACCTCCACCAAAATACATATCCCAACCATAATACCTTTGAAGATTCCTATTGCAATTAGTACAAGAGCCAATTGCAATAATAATCTCCTTAGGTAATTTATAAATAGTTTGTAGGCCCATCGTCCCTATTGATTTGCATAGGAGAACTTTAACAAATGAAAATTGAGCGTCAACAATCAGTTTCAGTCTCTCTCTAATTAGGAAAACAACAGGGAAACGCATATTAATCATTCGGCAACCGTGATTAACGAGTGAACTGGAGATTAGGAAATTGGGAAATGACGCCCTATAACAACGTATCAACTATATAATTGGGACAATGACATCGAACAGACTGGAGGGTTATTGAAGACATATCTAACGTAATCATATATTACTAACAAACATTTGTATCAACTTAAATTAACCGATAAATAAGTAATTATAATTTAATCAAAAAATCTCGATTTCAAATTAATAAGAACGTAATAATATAAAATATTTGTTGCTTAATTTTGTCACCCCATCGACCTTCCGAATATGTATAATATAATTAGATAGAGAGGTCCACGGTGGTTGGCTACAGTAAGGAGATTGCTTTCTCTAATACATTGAGTGGATGTGTGTGGGGTTAACTATTTGAAATTATTAGCTTAACCTAGTTAATCATATGCAAATTAGGTACTCTAATAATTTTGAGCAAATCGATTTTTAAGATAAGAGAAGTGACTAGAGCTAAATGTAGGTTGGCTAGAGAGATTTTTCTTTTCACGAGTATATATTATAATAGACTACTAGTCCCTTAGATACACTATTTGATTCTTTATGTTGGGTTGATGTGTTACTGAATTATTATTATTTTGCAAGTAAAGTAAGCAACGACCAAATCATGATTTTTAACAAAATAACTCAAATGTCTGAATATGATAAAAATTGCATATTCCTCCGTAAATGTTTAAGACAAATAGTTACAACTTTTATATCAAACCCAGAATCTTAAAGTTATGGATAAATAGATTTTCAACAGTTATAAACAAGTTCACCACCTTTTCAATTAGCGATGTTATAATCTCAACACGCCACCTTCAAACAAAACTCATTGGTCCAAAATTTCTACGCGATTTGGCTTCGTCAACGTACAATGAAACGAGGTCGTGCTAGCAACAACATGTTACAAGACCAGTCTGCTCTGACACGATGTTAGAAACTTCAGATTCAATCAAAACTTCAAGGCTATGGTAGATAGATAAAATTTTCACATTTATAAATAATTTCACCACATATCGCAACAAACGATGTGATAATCTCAACAACAAAAACTTGTTAAATTTATCTTACTTACAAACAAAACCATCAAATGCACTATATCAATCTATCCAAATGACATTTTACCTAGTGACACAAATTGTAGGAGGACTTAGCGGAAGTGAAAGATTAAAACTTTTACAAAGTGTAATTATTAGCGAAAAAATTTACACTTAAAAAACACAATATCAATATAATTTGATACTATGCTGCAATATTTGTATCTAATCCAAAACAAAACATCCACAATAGAAATCTCAACATATTGTTAGTAGAGCGAGAGAATGGGGTACTGATGAAAGTCTTTGCCATAATCAATTGGTCACAAGGGATAGGGCCACTATAATTTCCATTTGGATTCGTGTGCCGGTGTGGCTAGCTAGTCAGCCAGAGAAATTATAAACATGAGTACTTGCTAGTTAGTTTGGTCGGCAATTTGACTAAGCAGATTGTTGGACCAAACTAATATCTTGTCCCACTTCTGAAAAGCAGATATTACAATATTTAGGTATCAGGGAAATCAATTCTCTCAGTTTGGTCCCTTTGATCTACCGTACCCTGCAATTAGACATGCTTCGCCTACAAATGCTTGTTGATCAGACAGTAGGACAAATCCCCTTAAAAAAAACATACAATAGTACAAATTTATGATCAATAAGTTGATCTTGTTCCCTTATTATTTTCTCCCCACGACAGCTTCATTTGTATTAATTATCCTCTGCAATATTCCCTAAATTCATTTACGGCGATTGCTAAAATTTCCACCTATGTGGGTGACTTTCCATTTCGCAAAAGATTTTATCTTGGAAATGAGTAGACTTGAGTCAAAATGAAACAAAATAGGTAGTGTGAATGGCGAGTTTAAGCAGATGATGACACGTACACATAAGTAATATTTTTAGCAATAAATTCGTCGTTTCTAATGACTACTCTCGAAAGTCTTCATTCTTAGTGACGAATTTTACTAACACTAATAAGTCGCCACTTCAAAGTCGACTTCTAAAAGTTGTAATTGACTTCTTTCTGGTGCCTATAAACGAAAAATGCCCCATCTATAATGTCTATAATATCACTACAAAATTGGATTACTTGTGAGGGAATTTTGGATATGATAATAAGGGCCCTCTACCATCCGTGGCTTGTCAAACCATGCTACTGCACACCAACTTGGGATTTTAGACAAAGATGGTTGCTTGTCTTTTTTTTTCTGTGGCCACCCATATAAGAACTATTTAAGCCAAACAAACAATGGTAGTTGAGGAGTATTTTATTGTTTAGGAGTATTTATTGGGCGTGAGTGATATATATTTTGAGTATTTATTATCTTTTCATATTTTGAGCATGGTATTGCAAGACCTACGTTGTCAGTACTCAATCGGGTTCTTTGTTGGGTCTGCTCTTTTTTTGTTTGATAATTATGTTGGGCTTCTCTTCTTAAGTATTTGGACTCTTGTTATTTTTCTCTGGGTAATCAATATATTTTTGCTTATAAAAAATAGTTAAGTTTTTAACAAATATTCAATTTTTGATAAGCAAAGTTTATTAATAAAAATATTTACATCCTAGTGTAGAATTCATTCTTAGGAGGTTACAATTGTTGGCACCGTTAAAATACTACCGCGATGAAAGTCAGTGAGAAAAATTGCGGCAGGAAAATAATACCTCAATAGAATCAAGATTCGATTAATGCAGGGTAGAAATTTTACTTGGCAAAACAATTATTTGAAAAAAAATCGTTTTGATTAATGACCTATATTTTTCTTTTTTCAAATAATTATTAACATTTAAAAAAATCACACGATATCTACAATTTTTAATATTATAAGAATGGAAACTATATTAAAACACTTCATATAATCGAATGTACATACAATCGATTCCAAATCTTCGACACTTTCACCATGAGTTGATGTACATTATAACACATTTTTTTGTGTTGGAAACTCTTCTTAGAGGGTTTCTGATGAATAAATTTATGCTAATACTAACACCTAGACAATATTCCATCCAACCGTTAGCTCAACTGTTGCGTTTTTTAACTTAACTAAGTCTCAAGTTCAAATCATTAAAAATGTTAAATAATTATTAGAACAATTTTGCAACCATTCAAAAATTTTGCTCAACTAAAATCTAAATTATTCGATCTAACAGGTCTGAATACCATACGGTATAAAAAACTTCTGCCAATTTTCCACCGAAAGAACCTCTCTTTCAAACATCAATGGAAATCTCGATCAAGAAAAACAAATCAAAGGAAATGGTGATATAGACTGAGATGGAAAAGATAAAAGGAGAAAAGGAAAGCGGGTAGGCGGCCTTTCTCAAATCCCTTCTTTAATTGATATGAAATCACTTATATCCGTGTGGTAGACCCTACGCCATTCATCTACCAAATGAAACCTGTCGGAAAGCATAATTTTATCCCTTGTAATTTTATATTAATCTAAATTCGAGTAATTACCGTACATTCCCTATCTAACAATTGCATTCCAAAAGTTGGGAGTATAAACAGCAACCCACCCATTAATTGAGAGGAGACTTGCAATGATTTACAGTTGGCCTTGCAAGGGCTTTAAATCGACGACTTGCAATAAAGATTATTGGTAAAAGTATACTTTAGTATTTTGGGGTTGCACTTTGACACTCCAATGGTTTCAAAATATTTGTCCAAGTGAAAGAGATTTCTAAAATTGACAATCCACTACTAAACTAACTTTTTTGGGCATAAATATTCTCAATTATAATTAAATTAAATTTTTTTAAACAAATAAAGAAAAATATCACAATAATGGAAGAATAATTTTTTCATATATTTTTTCAGAATTGTTTCGACAAATAATTTGTAACAAATATTTTTATTAATTATAATTGAGGATATTTATGTCCGAAAAAATTATTCAATTAGTGAAGTGTCAATTAGAAAAATCTATATCACTTGATCAAACGTTTTGAAACCACAAAGTAGTAGAGTATCAAAGCATGTAACCACAGTGTACTAAATTAAACTTTTACCAAGATTATTCAAACTATATTAAGGAACACTGGACTTTGTACCGGAAGTATGAACAAAAGAAAGTGAAAAATGCGACCACCCCAAGTTTGTCAAAGAAAATTGAATGTAGTCAAAGAAATTATTGGTACATGCTTGTGCTATATTTTGACCAAGAACTTTTATTTATTTATCTATTTATGATTTTTGAGATTCCAACCTATTGGTTGAATAAAAAAATGTTACAACTAAGTACGTGGATTAATCTAATTTCCATCAAATTATGACATAATGATGCAGGTATACCAACTAGAATTATTTGATGGCGGATTTGACTTCATATTCAAAGTTTCAGATCCGTTGCTACCCAAGATCCGTATTTAGCCCGTGACGGACCTCATAGAACTAAGTCACTTAGATACCAAATTAGATTACTGCCAAGAATCTTTGTTAAACTCACTTAAGAAAATATTAGGTTCACACTTTACAAATATAAATGAGACTATTAATAAAATTATCTCTGAATTCCATTCGACAGTATTTGAATATCAAAACTACAAAAAGAATTAGATTAGTGGCACCAAAAACATAAGTTTTATTGTTTCAACACCTGGGTTGCGGTCTTCTCAACTTTCTTGCCACATCAGATTAATGCCGTAACCCTGAGGTAATGGATAAGAATGCCATAATGAATGGCGCAGAGACAAGGGGACCTACCAGATGTTACTCATTGATAGTGCTCTGAGTTGTAAATTTTCAGACTTCAACTCATTCCGGAAACCCATTAACTATTGGATGCACAATGCCAATTAAGACTAAGTACCAATACTTAACAATGAAGCTTTGACTAATTCCGGTTAAACGACATTGTGATTAATTAGGCTAAAGTCCGATGATCAGAATCAAGTTTTGGCCTAAACCCAAATGACACGAGAGATTTTCACAATTCTTTTTAATTCTATGTTTCTAAAGTCGAGCAGTGTCGAACGCATAACTCAAAACCTCTTTAAATTAAGAGATAATTACTCTCAGGACCCCAGGGTATAGTCAAATAGACTCTGAGGACCCTGTAGTTTCCCTACTAATTTCCAAGCCCCTGTAGTTTGGTTTTTATTATACTCTCCGGTCCCCCGCTGACGTCATAGATTTTTTTTTTATTTTTTTCATCATGAAATGACTATTATACCCCTAGAGTTGTCTCCTACCTCCCCTCCGGTGAACCTTCCATCTTCTCCGGCGACCCTCCGTCTTCTCCGGCGACATCTCCGACGACATCGCCGTGGATGGCATCGGAGAACGGACGGTGACCTCCCCGCTCCATGCATCGTAGCAGAGTAGCGTCCCCTCCCGCCAGACGACGTAGATCCTGGGCCCCACAGCCGTCAGCCGCGAGTGTGTGAGGCTGAGTGACGTCACCCCCGGGATGGCGGGGCCCACGCGCCAGGGGCCGGTGAGGTCGGGGAGGGAGGAGACGGCGAAGAAGAAGTCGACCTCGTACGGGTCGAGCGTCCTGAACACGCCATCGTTTAACAAGGCGCAGTAGATGGCCACCTCGGAAGCGAACAGGTGGGAGGAGCAGCGGTCGTTGGCCCGCCAGTCGGAGTTGAACCTGGGCGGAAAGTCGTACACGAACACCCTCACGTCGGGGGTGGGGTCGAGGAGGGAGCGGGATGAGATGGCGTCGGATTGGTGAGTCTCTCTCACGAAGACTCTTTTTGTTTTGTTTTTGTGTGAGGGCATAAAAGTCATTTCTATGACAAAAAAAGAAAGAAAAAAAAGGCTGACATCAGCTAGGGATCAAAATGTATAATAAAAACCAAACTACAGGGGCTCAGTAATTAGTAGGGAAACTATAAAGTCCTCAGAGTCTATTTGACTATACCATGAAGTCCTGAAAGTAATTATCTCTTAAATTAATCAAAGTACTTGGATGGGACCAAGAACTAGCAAGAATCTACTTTAATCCATCCAAGCTTCCGTTCAGAGAGAGGCAGATGTAAAAAGTGAAAAGAGCAAAAAAAGAACAGAATCCCAAAGCAATGGATAGTGGAAGGAAAAAAACCAGCAGAGAGAGGGCAGAGCATAAAACACAGAGGACACAACTGTCAACTCCTCAAAGAGGCACTACCAGGTTGGAAGTCTTCCATCCAAAGCAAGTTTCTTCTGTAGAGTGCAAACTTAAAATTGGTCAGGAGTGGGGTCCTAGTGCAATTTCTCATATGATGACAAAGATGTGTACCTAATGGGAAATCTGTCAAGAGGATGGACCTGATGGACAAACCAGTTTAGTGAATCCTTACCAACGAGAGTTGGTCCAACTTGTAACGGATTGAAATTACTTACGAAAGACTTGACGAGTGTAAAAAATACTATTGAAAAAATTGCCTCCTATGTAGGGCCTGATAGTGATCGATTATAAAGTAGAGATTCACCAACAAAAATGTTTCAAAAATGTTTTTGGGAATCATCTCCGACCAGGAGCACCCACATTTTAATTATGCCAGCCTAGGCTATCCCTTACGCCTGTACAAGGCATATGAAGAGCTTCCAAATTGTCAGCCTTAAGAGTAATGCTCGGAAGCAAGGAATCTCATTGTCATGTCAGCTATTGTTGTCAAGGAGAAGAAGCTTCATTAATACAAGACAACACTAGTGCTATCCCGAAACAAGTTTTTTACGAACGTACTGAATGAGTGCAGTTGACTGTAAAATGAATACAATTTTTCCGAAAACAATGAATGCACCACAAAGTGATTGTGATGTCCCCTGAAATACATGCAATCAAATTGCACTTATTTTATTTTAGAAGCGATGCATTCACTTTGAATTATAAAAAAAAACATATGCTGCCAAGAAAAAACCTATGAACTTGCATCCTAGAGCTGAGGTATCGTAAAGGAAACAGCCAAATCCGTACTTACCCATTAAATAATGGTGTCATCTGGCTGGAAGAGAAAAAAAAACCAGGTTGGTCCACACTGAGAGAGGATCATTCCGTAGAAATGTATAGGGAACAGGGTCAGAAATGCTTGGTGGATCTTACTAGGAAAACTACCTGGGCCTTCGCTTGCAATTAATAAATACTACTATTAGTATTATCAAAGGTCTATATGCTAGGAGCAGCTGAATAATTGTTTTAGTTCTCTAAAAATTTGTGCAAAAGATGAATTTTACCTTTTTAGTTTTTTTACGTTGAGATTACCACATATCTAATTTTCATAAGACGTTAGGTTGGATATAAAGATTCAAATATAGTATCAAAGTTAATATTTCGCCTTTAAAGCTGCCATTGAAGATCCCATTGCAGATTCCGTTAAAGTAGCCCTTAAAGTTTTCAGTGAAGATCCCGGTCCAATTCTTTAGATGCCCTTAAAGATACCCTTAAAGCTTACGAGACCATGGCCCATTGTTGTTGTCAATCTCCGTATCATGACATATTGAAGAAGTCAAAATACGATACAAACTTTGGTCCAATAGGTACATGAACAGAACAACGATTTATTACAAGGGATGAAAAGGTATCGACTCAAATGAAGAGGTTGGGTTTTATCGTACCTATGGAATATGGGGGGCACTCTAGACCTTCGGCCTTGCATAGCTTGGTCCAAACATGGTCCATTAGTAGACTAGCCCAAGCCCGGATGCACATGGAAGAACGAGATTCTCTAACAAACAAAAAAACCGATCCGAGAAAATCTAGCCAGCTACATTCCACCAATAAAGCACAAGAAAAATAGCCAGCTAGCCTAGGTGGGCCCACATTATTATATATCTGGTTCTGGGCCTGGCCTGTGATGGACCGCTCACGCTCCGACTAGTCTCTCCTCCTGAGCTCGGACTACGCGTGTATGGGCCCATTGGTGCGTGTTGGATTAACAATACTATCTCGAGTTGGAATTCGTGAAAAAATATATATTATTATTTGATTTTATTAGTAATAAAAATTCATATGATTTATTATTTGAAATTCTGATTACCAAGAAAATCCTCATTATTACGTCCTTAGTACTTTAAAAAAACAAAAAGGAGCTTTGTGGGGAAAATAATGGAGACTTATGATATAACAGGATAGGATAGGATATTCTAAAGAAAAATAAAAAGGTTTTTGTATGGGATTCGTAATCTTATTGTCCCATACTAGAACCAGTGTATTCGTACATCGTACACACAGCTGGCAATGTGGGAGCTTGGAATGTTTGCATAATTGCTTCACAATTATCATTTCATGTAAAAATTATATCAATGACATAATGTTCGTTCGATGGACCAAAATAAATTATAATTCGGACATAAAACAACCCATGTGCAAGAGAAATAAAAAAAGTTATAATTATAGTATAAGAATAATCGAGAAATGAATTGAAGACACGTTGCCCATAATTAATGAGGATTAGATAATTTATATTTACGTTCAATTAAAGTACAATACTACATGGAGATGGAGCCAAATAGTAGATTAATTGACCTATAAAAATATGAAGCCAACTATTATACCTTAAATTTACACTGTACTTAATAAGGGAATATGTAGAGGAAATTGTTGAATTAAAAATAATTTACTAAATTTTAGTTTATTAGGAAATTTAATTGCCAATCGAACCGTAGAGCAACAATATTATTCTAGTCTTTATCTCACAATGACATTTTCAAAAGGGACACACACACATATATATATTGTGCCCAGACATCACTTGACTTGGTACAACAACGATAATTCTTATACTGGCTGTTCCATCAGCGTAGGAACATCAAGTCGAAATGATACATAAATTGCACTAGTTAATTAATAATGTCTCTGTGAGAGCAATTGTACTTTCTGTCGCCCAGACCGAAATAAAAGTATAAAACCATCTAAATACTAATTAAATAAAGAAATCCTTGTCCTAACATGGGCCAAAAGTACACGGAGTAGCAACAAATTCTTGCCAATCAACACTCCAGCTTTCGTAGAGAGCAAAAAGAAAAAGAAACAAATTAATGATCACCACAAAAAAACGAAATTGTAGCTTTCATAAACACAAAAAAGGAAAAACAAAGAAAACCAATAAAATTAGACCATGTTCATTATCTCTCTTAATCATATAGTCATTAATAAGATGTTGTTTATAATCTTTGCCAGCCTCGTAGACATATATATTATGGGACCGGATTTGGTCCTGGAAGCTCACTCCAGTACGATGTTGGAAGATTTTTATTGAAGGACACGCAGAATTTTTTTTGCAAAAACGCATGGATGATAACGCCTGTGATTAGTCATTTTATCTTCTCTTCGTTTATGCTGATATGACAAGTGACGCAAGCTCGAACTATGCGCCATTTCAAGCGTTCCACTGCCTGCTCGAGCAGGAGTTCTATCGTTATTGGGCGAGTCCTAGCTTATATATATTAAATTTTGCTTTGTTTTTTTAATTTTTATACATTGATTCTTCAGTATCAGGCAAAGATCTGATAGCTAAGATAATATTGGCCTGTAGCCAATTAACTATTCTCTTGGCCCTAATCAACTTCAAATTAATTGGGTTTCAATTAATTAAGCCGCTTGAGACAAGGGGTTCACCACACATAATCACCTGGTTTAGGACTAATGAGAATCATGTGGCCGATCAACTTTCTTTAATACAACAATAAACTAAAAAAAGAAATCAAGCTTAAAAAATCATTCTACTGAACAAAAAATATTTAGATAAAATGATGGGAAAGTTATCATAACTTAACTAAGCGGTGTCGAGTTCGATCCAATGAAAATGTAATAGTTAAATACTCATTAAATTTTTTTATCAAATCTTATTCAAATATCTATTATTCGAAAGTGGATTAATCGGCTCAATAAATGTCTCGACATGAGATAATATAAAATAATAATTTATGGTCCACTAAAAGCGGAAGGATGACAATGACAAGTATCTCTCGACATAAAGAAAATAGAGGAACATAAGCTAGTGGAAGATCCAACAGTGGCACCGTACACATATATACATGGATAAGAAGCTTCCTCTCAAAATATTATAGAAATACTCCCTTTTCCTTCCAATTTTCTTTTATATATATATAACACTATATATATAATTCCCACATATATACCTATATTTGTGGCTAGGAAATTTTCTCGTTTTATAATTTGAAGCTTGATCTCTCATCAGCCAGAAGCAGACGTGGCGGTGACACCTCGAAGTTTAATTGGTTGAACCTCTCTGATAAAAATAATCTTTGAAGTCCCTTGAGAGATTGTGCCTCTACCTCCGCACTAAATATTGCCTTCACTGGCCTATGATCAGAAAATTTTGATTCCCCTCTTGTATAAATATGCTGCTTCGGTCCTCCTCCATACCAAATTATCCGGTCACACCTGTAAATTTTAAGAATAAACGTAAAATTATTTTAATACGCTGCATGATTCGTCATATACAACTTAAAATTTTACCGAGACTTCCATAAATCAATGTGAATTTCGTTCTTGAGGCTCAAATGGTAGATAATTTAGTGATGATTTTAAGATTGGAGTTTATGACGATTCGAACTTTAAAGGAGTGAAAAAAAAACATTATCAAAATGATTTTTTTGTGACACATTCAAATAACCATAATAAATTGTTCCAAGGAAAAGAGAGTACGGGGAAAGTAATTAAATGACTTGCCATGCAGGAGCACGGCATTTTTCTCCTTTTCGCCCTTCCACGCATCCAAAATAAACATCAGAGTTTAGGTAATATTTGTAGGTTGGAGCGAAATTGATTGGTCCTTCGTGCCAACCTTCAAGTACTTGACCATTCAATAACTCCGTTCTTAGCTTCACATTGATGTAAAATCAAAAATTAAAAGTCAAACTAGACAGCTCAAAAATATTTGAAACGATTAATAAACTTTAACTAAAGAATATTAATTAATTAGGTAGATGTTCTTTTAATAAATATTTAGGTTGGACTCGATATTTTTTATTTAAAATAATTCTCTTACCTGATCATTTTCAAGCAAGGAATTCCAGTCTCTTTGATCCACCAGTGATCGAGTTGTCGTTTCCAGGAGGGAAATTCTATAATTCAAATCTCCAAGCAGAATTACCCGACTGCATGAAGGAATATTAATTTTTTAATAAGATACAGTATGAAAATATTCACTAAACATATTAATTCAAATTTAAATTGAACAATTTTTTACCAGATATTCACTACCAGCTTTCGAAATGATCAACTTTCTGAGGCGATTTAGCTACCCATTAGCACCATGACCCACTTATTAATTTATTAGGTCTTTGAACAACTACCCAAAAATAATAATTACAAATTGATAGGCTCTAGTTAATTGGACAATTGCACACTAATTACAAATAAAATACATGGGTAAATATATGTTTCCGGCTTCGATCCATAGCGACAACTTCAAAGTTGGACGTTGATTAATTAATGAAACAACAATAATGTCTCTTCCCTTCATTAACATTTATCGCTTTTCGGTGTCTCGTTCTTGTGGTCAGTATCAAGACCAGGAGTTAAATAATAAACGAGACACCGATTGAGATCGAAAGTATATAATTAATTTACTTAACAAATAACGACGAGTTGGACATTGGGTTTGGCTGGTTGCATGAATTAACTTCATAAAGTAATCTCAACCAGTCTCTAAAAAAATATGGTGCAAACAGAGTAGGCCACTATATCTACCCATTAAATTGATAATATTTTCAACAATTATAATCATGAGCATATATTTAATTAAAAAAAAGATCACATACTCATGATCGAGGATTTTTCGTGGCAGGCCAAGGGAACGACCTCTAGGGAAGCTTGTACGCGACAAAATGTCGGCGACATCGGAATTTCGAAACTGTTCGTCTCCTTCTCGACCGCCGGAAGCTAAGTGACAGCAAATAAAGCAGAAGCTTGTTTCGTGCAACTGAAATCTAACTGACACAGCACCCTGCACATCAAAGAATATACACAGATTAATGGACATGTTATTAATCTCGTTTCGAGTCGAGTAGAATGACGAACTACGTACCTTGTTTCCCAAGCAACCCATGATCCCACAGCCAACACAAGAAACACTAGGGTGACGGACGTAAGGAAGGAGGTCGGTCCGGATCCATACGGATACCAATATCCCGACCATTTGCTTGCTAATTACACATTGGAAGTCATTAGGAATATTAATATTGCTGCTCCCAATTGCCTTTCCTTCTTTGGTTTTCTTGTTCAGTGCTTCTCTAATCAAGGAGTTCCATTTCATGGAGATCCTGTTGTTCTCGGAACCTAAGACGTTGGATGCTCTTAGTGGTACGATCTCCTGGAAACTGTAAATTAGGTCAACCACACGACGATAATACAAATTAATACATGTTTAAGTTTCTAATTATAATTGTTATATGATAATTAGGTTGTGATTAAGAATACCCGAGGACGTAGATGTCACAAAGATTGTCGCCTGTGTCGAGCCAATCTTCCATATCTATATCCTCCCGTGGTGCAACACCTCCAACATTCCACGTGCTCACGAAAACCCTTTAATTGGAAAGATTATGTGAGGAAGGATAATATATCTGTAATAACTTTACTCTAGATATTTAAAAATAATGCTATTTCAACTTAAAAACTATTTATTATTTCGAGTTTGAATCATTTAGAATCTCATATTGATTAAGAAAATTCTAACACGATAATACAACGTGATACGAGACGGAAAACAAGATTTACTTGTAGTTATGGGAGTCCTTGTGAGCGTCGAAGAAACTATCGGCGCTTAGAGATGGGTTGCCCAAGGAGGATGGAACGTCTTCTTTGAAGGAATCAACGTTATTGCTTGGGAAATCCGCCACGAAGTTGGTGCTCCCTAGTCTCTTCCTCAACAACTTGCTCGCTACTAATCTTGGCCACATCACCTACATATAATTGCATTTCATGTCACAAAAAAAGGGATTATAATATATGATCATATTTACCAAATTAAGGCAATATAAGGATGGAGCTTACTTCTGGAATTATACTGTTACCCATCATGGTGACACTCAATTGTGGATGATCACTTGGAATGCAATTATAGGGAATTGGTTAATAAAGAAAAGGGTTGGATAGAGTGGACTAGGGATAAAGAGAAATGGGAGAGAGAGGGAGTGATCAGGTTAAGATAAAATGGTGGGCTAAGGAATGGGAGTATGGAGAGAGACCCTTGCAAGTTGGCATGTAGGGGGATGGAAGAAGCACTAGCTATGCTGCTTGCTCACTGTGACCTGACGTGGATGATCTTTTATTTGTTCGAACAAACGCAACATTCTAACACATACTAAACCTACTAATCTCGTTCGGGTTGGGTCAGATTTTAAAATGCGACAATGTTCTTTTTCAGTTTCCACATAGATGCCATTCTCACGGATCAAACACATACTTTTGATGAAGTTACAATAATCTCGTACCGATAATTTATGACATCATGATGATGCACATTTTCTATTTTTTCCAAACAATATTTATAGTTTGCTGAATTCCAAAATAGGTCTCATTGATCACTATTGGTCTAATTTGCAGGCTTAAACTTTTGTGTTTGTTGGGTTGAAAGGTACATATCTTATAATAAATGTGTGATTTAGGTTCTTTGGAGTTTTTTAAGTTTGATGCAAGTTGGAGATCTACATTAGCATTTTGGTTAAAATACTAATTCAATTTCAACTACTGAGGATATATGCTTTTTCGCTGACCTTGGCAAATTGAATGTTGTCGTCCCAATTGACATGTTTGTATTTTATCGAGGAACCTTCATTGCTGGGAAATTAGAGCTTTTACTTTTACCCATATGCAGTTTTTTTTTAAAACTGCATTTTCACCGAAATAAACCTTGTAAAACTTATCTCGTATATCAATTTTGTCATGTACCTGTCGAATTACAAATGACACCTTCTACACCCAAATAATCCGGATTTTTCCAAGTAAAACTCCAATTGTATATATTGAGACTATGATTTGTCTTGGCAGTATCTTAAGAAAACTTATAAAGACACACCAACTAATAAGCAATTAGATCATAGAGTTAGTTCTAGTTTAATCAAGAGCCTTCGAACTCAAATTCTTCAAATAGTATTGTTAAATATTTGTTGAAATTTTTTTGCCACCTTTCAAAATTTTACCTAGTTTGAACCTGAATTAATGTTGGATATTAGGTGGTATGAAAAAAAATACACCAAGCGACGAATTAACCACTATATTAATTCCTTCCTAACCACTATATTAATCCCAACTAGGCTTGGGTTATTGGGTGTGTTTGGAAACTAATAGTTTAAGATTAGATAGAAGACTAGGAGTAGATTGTCAATCTACTTGTTTAGTAAAATGAGTAGATTGCAATCTACTAGTAGATTATGACTAGTTTTGGTTAATTATTTATTTATTTTATAAAATATGAATTAATTTTTTACTAAATGATCCTATTCGCCGCTGCTGGGATATTTTTTATTTATTTGGCTACTTAAAGATTCTATTTAATTATTCTTTTAACTACTATTTTAAATTAGATTTTTTATTAGATTAAGTTGAGATTTTTTCATTCTTAAAATTATTCTCCCCTTCACTATATAAATACTAATGGACTATAAACATAAGAGATTAAGTACTAAAAGATTAAGAGATCACTTCAGAAGAATGCAGTAAGAGATCAAATCAGAAGAATGCAGTAAGAGATCAAATTGCTTTTAGTTTGATGTAATCATAGAAATAGAATAAAAATTCAATGTTCTTTTAAAATTTTTGTAATAAATATTTATTTGTCTATTGTAATGAATGTTATGGTCTTATTATTCTTATTCTAGTTTCATGAATCTTTACCAAGCAGTTGTTTAATATATATATTTATTTTTTTAATGTTTATTATATTTATTTATAGAAAAAAATTAAAATTAAAAATAATTAATTTTATCTTAATTTATTAGTATTTTAGGTTAATTAAATAATATAAATTATTTTATTTAAGCTTAACCAAACTTGTATGATGTACTAAATTCAATCTACTCAGAATCTACTATTTAGTTTTACCAAATAATTTGTCCAATTTGCTATCTGCTATTCCGGAGCACCGAGGGCTTTGAGTAAGTCAGCGTGTAGGGACACAGATTCCGGCACCAATTCAAATTGTTGTATTAATTAAGAAGACCTTATAAGATTGAACATGTCCCCGTTGTAATTCTGTCGTCTCGCAGATATTTATTAAAAATGAAATTAAATATTCGTGACCATTTAATAGTATCTAACTAAACCCTAAAATACAAAACTATTACTAAACCCTAGAATACAAAAATATACTATAATTTTTTGGGAAAATTACGCTCAGGTCCCTGTAGTTTGGCATCCCTTTCTCTGGGGTCCCTGTATTTCCGAAATCGTTCCTGACGTCCCCGAAGTTTGGTTTTAGAGATTCTCGGGTCCCTGACGGCTCTTTTTTTCATTTGTGGTCATGAAAATGACCAAAATATCCTTAAACAAAAAATAAAAAAGTTACCTTCGCCAACCTTTGAACAAAAATACCTACCACCAAAAATCAACCCAAAACTAAGATCAAACTAACTAAAATCAAGAACACAACCAAGAATATTAAAGTAAAAAAACTCAGATAAAAATTCTCAATTCCAAAGAACATAAAAAATTCAATCCAGAAAACCATAATCAACAAAAAAAAAATATCCATCATCTTCTCCGGCCACATGTTTCGTCTCCAACCATCTTCATCGTGCTCACCAATCAAGTTCACAAATTCTCAAGAAATCAAACTCTTCCAGAAAATTAAGAAAAACCTAAATCAAAAAAATTCAAAATCTAGATCCAAGAAACAATTGACTAAAGAAGCAACAACGAGGAGGTGTACGACAACGACAACGGTTGCCGTCATTGATTTCTTTGAGCACGAAGATCCTCGAGGTCATCGGAGTTGATTACGTTGACGAGAGCGAGGTCCTCACTCCGACCAATGGTTGCCGTCGTTGATTGTCCTTAATTAATATCCCTTCCGCACCCGAGAAATTCTTCCTTGTCCCATAAGAACTCTCGCGTGGTAGGGCAAACTATCCTAGCGACGGCCTCGTGGTTTAGATCGACGATTAGGGCTTGAAGGGCCTCTTCGAGTACTTTCTGGTTCTTGGGATTCTGAGTTGGTGACGTGGCCCTCGTCGGCGACAGGATGAACGCCTAGGTGTTCGACATTGACGAGCTCGTCGGCTTCTGGTACGTATTATCGATCCCCAAATTGGTCTCCAAATTGGGTGTTCGACATCGACGAGCTAAATTTTTATCAGAGTTTTTTTTCTTTAATGTTCTTGGTTGTGTTCTTGATTTTAGTTAGTTTGATCTTAGTTTTGGGTTGGTTTTTGGTGGTGGGTATTTTTGTTCAAAGGTTGGAGAAGGTAATTTTTTAATTTTTTGTTTAAGGTTATTTTGGTCATTTCCAGACCAAAAATGAAAAAAAGAGCCGTCAGGGATTCGAGAGTCTTTTAAACCAAACTTCGGGGACGTCAGGAACGATTTCAGAAATGCAGGGACCCCAGAGGGAGGGACGCCAAACTACAGGGACCTGAGCGTAATTTTTCCTAATTTTTTTCGAGTTAATGCAGAATTTAGGCAAGTTAACCTAAATTCTGAGGCTCTAAATGACATTGATCTTTATTTTTTTTGAAATATAAATTTTTACACTTATGCCAAAGCTTGAACGCTTGACCTCCTTGAATATGGCAATATTATATGTCGTTAAGCTACATGCCAATTGGCCATTGGTCTTTGTTCTCCTTCCAAACAAAGGTTTTTTCATTTTTATAACGAGTGGGAGTCGACCTGTCGACCTCTAAAAAATGAGTTAGGATTCATTGTCATTCTACCCAATAAATATTGGTATATAATTATTATTTAGACTTTTCAAAAAAAAAATTATTTACTTGAGATGTCGACAACATCCCACGATCACTCTGACATTAAACTATAGCGCAAGTTTTAGCCAATGAGATGCTAGCTTTTCTCTCTATGGTATTACACTAGTTTATAAAAAAATTTATTTACTTATTATTTTAAGATTTAATTTAAATATGAAGATTTAATATAGTATTAAATTAAATTAATTTTATACCTATTATTATACTCGCACAATCCTATTTTTATCCTAACTAACCAAAGCAAAAACCATTCAAAATATTGACGAATTCGTTGAATAACAAACTTATTCTTTGATACGGGCAATGTCTTGTTTGTCCAAGTCGGTTTTTATGGACCCAATTTGTTTCTCGAACCCTGTTTCTAGGACTGTCTTGAACCCCATTTCGTACGATCTATTGTATCATAACTGAGCGAACTATTGCATCATAATTTGGCGAATCAGCGCGTGTTTTGGGACTGTCCATTCGTCGAACTTCGGACGAACCATTGTATCAGAAATGAGCGAACCATTACATCATAACTAAGCGAACCAGTGCGTGTTCCGAAAAAATTGGGACCACTTCGGGCGACCCATTGCATTATAAGTGGGCGACCCATTACATCGTAACTGAACGAACCATTGTATCATAACTAAGCAAACTAGTGCGTATCCCAAGATAGTCCTGGATAAAAATACACGTTTAGAACTAAATTCGGTGCCGGTTTTTATTAATAGGTGGTGACTAGCGGCAGAAACGGTCGATTGGTGCGTCTCCTTGTTGTGGATGACGACTTAATTAATAACTTAGGCATTAATGTCAGTGAAAATTACCCGTCCTTTTTGCTAACTTGATCTAGATTATTCCTCTATATAGCCCACAGGTTAATAATATAAAGTAATTGTTTGTTTCGTGGCCACCTCCTCGGTTAGTTTACCTAAGTTGTCAACATCAACGTAATAATAACAGACTTTCTGTAAGTGTCTAAAATCAGAGACAGATTCTTATGATCTTTCTGTATTTTTTATAAAATCTACTGATTCAAGTTGAAGACAAACTCCTATCAACTAACAAAATTTTCGAACAAGTATATACGCGCGTTCCCAAATATACAAGTTGAAGGATCTCGTTAAACTAGAAAGTGCATATTGGTATATATATATATATATGCGTTAATTGGACCACAATGTTATTTCTACGAATCATCGTAAGTTCAATGATAAATTCAATTTTAAATTCAAAATGATTGTTGTGACGCATGAAATAATTTTGTTCTACTACATATTTAGCAGACTTGTTTAAATCTAGGAGCTCTTTTATTATTACTGTTGTTTCTCACATGATTTTACCAAGGTAGGTCTTAATAGAGGCTCTGATCGCAATTTTGTATGAGGAGATTTTACATTTAAGACATATACATTTAACTTAATGCAAATGCTGGGTGTAAATACGGTTAGATCAATAATTTTGCTTATTAAAAAATAGCAGACTTGTTCAAATATAAGCTCGTTAACTGGTAGACGAATTACCAAACTTTAAGTATACACAGACATAAAATACCCCACCTATATTTCCTATTTATAATTTTTTTTATTTCAAATTAATTTCTCGATAACCTTGACAAAAAATAAGAGGAAATAGTTATAGAAATTTTGGAAGGTCAATGGAAGAAATTATGAACATAATTAGGGAGAGTTTATAATATATGCTAGCTTTAGCTAGATATATCATTGTCAGTTAGGTCAAAGTTGGAAAAGTTGCTATCAGAGTGTTAGCAAGTTGCACCGAGGTCGTGCAATTCCAACCTCACAATGAAATTAAGCCCAATTGTTCTATCCAAAATTTAATTTTTTTTACGTGCAAGTTGTTAATCGTAACGTATCTATATGTCATGTTCGTGGTTTCATATTGATATCTTACACGTCCAATAGTGTAGGCTAATCATCCCCATCATAATCACTTATATGAACTAAGAAACAAATTATTCTAGTTTAACCAAAAAAATTTAAATTTAAATAATTGTGTAAATATATCATTATTAAATATTTATTGGAAGAACTCGTCGTTCAAAAATTCTACCAAAATCAAATATGGATTATTAGAATGATACGCAATACCAACCCAAAGAAAAGCTAATCCTCGACAACGTATCTAATTGACGTTTCAATATGTTTCTTTTTGGAAAATTAATTGTTGACGTTTTCACACACACACACACACACACACATATATATATATATATATATATATATATATTCTAGTGGTTGAAAATAACATTATTTAGTACAAGAATGGTAAGTTAGTTTATAAATATATTTTTCATAAATAGATTACTCTATATATATATCCCAATAATTACAATAAGTAGTACAAACTCATTAGTAACTAAAAGGCTAATCTCCTAATCTTAAAGAGTTCACATACAAAAATAGGTCTTAATGACCAAGATCGGCAATTGAATTTGACCAACGACTTCATTCATAGATGTAGAGTAGAATGTTATGAGTAAGAAGATTAGCCTTCAAAAAATAGTGGCACTAGTGGTACTCGAAGCAGTTGGAAATATATACGATTTTGGTAAGCAAAATTTGTATTGATAGTAACACCAAAGTATAATGTACACAATATACTTATCAAAAAATATAATAAACTTATCTAAAAAAGGTTATGAACACAATATTGACATCGAGAGTGACCACTCTTGAACCAAATGGAACATCGGAGAGATCATAAACAACAACACCATATCAATTCTAAAAAAAAAACACCATATCACATCCATAACGCCATTGGCTTGCCGGCCGAACATACGTCCTTAGTACCGTAATTACATATCATAATCACAATTAAAAGCTGCTTGTCTTGAATTATCACGCATATAAAACCGATGAAGTGTTGTATTTTTATCCTTAAAAAAAGTTGTTTTTTTGTGAAGTATTGTTTTAGATTAACAAGAAATCTCAAGTTTAGACGATTACCACATTGCTAGTTGCAAATGTGGTGAGATTGGTTATAAATGCGAAAAATTCACTTACCTCATGCCTTAAGGTTTTCGATTGTATATAAATTTTTTAGCATGAGCTGAAAAAACATATTGGAAAATCCTACATCAGAAATGTCCAACTTGTTTGAAATCTACATTAGTCAATACAACCATACATTTTTTTAGAAAAAACAAATGACTGTCTAGTCATAATCCGTTCCAAATTAAGATAGTCCTCAAATATATTAACCCAAATACTGGCTGTACGTCACCAATGACTTGAGCCTATGGAAGGCGAAGGGGGATCGAGGCTGAGGACCACCTTCCCATAACGTTTTTTTTAATAAGTAAAATGTATATTACTCCTTGAAAGATCTCCAACCGGATAAATATACCTCTAATAAAATCAGATAGAACCTATCAAAGTAGAACCTACTCGATAAATACTATATAATTCTCTTGATAACGAAGAGACAATCCACAACCCTCGAATCACTCTGCAAGACCATCGTACCCCAAATATGCAAACGCCATAAAGGAAGGCAAAAAACTAACCAAATACCTAAACGAACTCCAACTAGGCAAAATCTGGAAAAATTATTGAGGTTGAAAAACCCAACCCGGGAATGCCCACATGCCACCTCCTTAATTGTGCGGAGGATAAAGGAGGCGTCTTCCTCCCAAGAGAAACCTGCAACGATAACAAGTCGCCATGCCTCGGCCGAAAGTGGTTCGCGAAGAGCATCCTCATTTGAATCCAAACTCGCCAACATCGAGGGAAGGCAAAGTTACATCTCCGGCTTTGAGGGTATAATCTTCGATTTTGGAATTGAAGATTGCAAAAGAGCGGCAGCTTTACTAGTCAGCTTTCTAACACGGCTACTAGAACGGATCAGAGTGGGAGTAAAGTGATACACTTTGACCTTCTTGACCCGGACAACAGTGGACACCAACGGAGAAACCGTCAAGCCAGAAATGGGGCGGAGCACCGAGGCAAAGGCCGGAGTATTCACAGAGGCAAGAAACTTCTCCGCCCAGTCAACATCCGCACCAACATGGAGCACCACGAGATTGCACATAACATCACGGAACTTCATCAGTTCCGTACCAGCATCAAGACCATCCTGCAAAGAGAAATCTAAAGCAGCAACGGAAGCAAGTTGATTCAACGTCCCGGGCTGCGACAAGACATAGGCGACAGGAACTACCCCTTCCCATAACGTTACCAGTTCCGCACCTTCCCATAACGTTATTCCAAATACGGGAATAACTACCCCTAAAAAAAATACGGGAGTAACTTTCAGGTTTACTAATAGTAATACTTAATTAAGATGTCACGTCAGACCCCCTCATTATTGTTCTAATTACAACACTTATGTGTTGTTATTTGGATGAATTTGGGATGGGCTCCAACTATGTATATTTAATTGGTAAGTAAATTTGCTTCATGAATATTTATATATATTAATATAGTTATAATCATTGTTTTAAAATACGGATTTTGGTATGGTCCGAATTTTGTCCGTTTTTGGCATGATCGGTCAGACCGGTCAGACTACCGGTCGGACAAGATACTTTTTAATTAATTTTTTAATATTTTATGAATAATATGTAGACTAAATAGTCAAAATGTAGCTTTCAAAATTTACATTTTAGAATATCAAGCAATTTATAACATATAAAGTCCATTTTCCTTTGTTGATTAAGAGAAATCGAGCATACGATATGATTTTTTTGTTTAATTTTTTGCTGATTTGGATAGAATCTGGTCAGACCAAGTGGTCAGAGTCAAAAATCAGTACGAACTACCCTGTCTGACCAGATTTTGGGCGGTCTGACCGGAGGCAATTTTTTCCCTAAAATAGACCGCTCTGATGCTCGATTCGTCGGACCGCCGATCGGACTATGGTTATAATGTCCTATCCCATAAGATGTACCCTTATGTATGAGTGGTAACTCCCCCGTACAACAGTACGTGTTGCAGTCGATGTCTCACTAAAAATTCTATCGCAAAATCTAAAGGAAAAAAATGACAATAGAGAAAAGAGTTACCTCGATAGCACTGCAAGACACAGTCCACAACTCATCCTATAATAGTGAATAAGCTCGCTATTACAAACTTGACAAAAACAAACCCAATTACGCCCCTTCAAACATACATATAGGAACCAAGCAATGCCAAACAAAGCAACCGAAACCAAAACTCCAACTATGTATCATGGAAGTGGAAATGAACTTTGTCCTGTGGTGTGATCAACGGTATTTTTTTTCTCTAAAATAATTTTTTCCACTAAATTTTGCTATTTTAGAGTTTTGAAGAGACCGCCGACTACAGGAACTCGAGTTCACCTTCTGCCATACATCTTATTAATAAAATATTACTTTTCAGAAAAAACTTCTCATGTCAGATATTCATCCTTGAATAATAATAAACAACGAGAGACATCAACTAACATATCATATGAAGTAAATACAATGGAGTTAAAGTTGTATAAGAGATCATGTAAATCAAGGACCTGACCATGAATTGAATCATATTCGTGATTCGATTCGATTCGATTCGTTAAAAATTTGATTCGATTCGTCTAAAATTTGATTCGTTTAAAATTCGATTCGAATTCGTCATGATACGAATTGAATATGGTTCAAGATTTTTATAATTCGTCAAACCGGTAAATTTAATTCGAATTCGATTCGAGTTGAATTCGAGTCAAATTCGATTCGAGTTGAATTCGTAACGAATTCGTGTATATATAATATAATAATAATATGTTAAAAAAATAAATTAAAAAAAGTGGGGGAGGCGGGATTCGGGAACGGGAAGCGGGGAAGGGAATTTTAAAAATTGGGGGGAAGGTGGGGCCCACACAAAAAATTAAAAAGGGGGGAGTTTGCATTTTTTGGGTTAAAAGATGATGACGTCATTGCCTGCGTCATTGATGACGTCATTGTCTGCATCAGCAAAGGGAAAATTACCGTTGGAATCTGCCCATTTTTTTTGTTACCGTTTTAATACCCGGGTTACCATTTTTTTTACTGTTTGTCCTTTTTAAAATTTTTTTTAAATTCAATATTTTTTCCAAACTCTATAAATACTACCTTTTATTCTTCAAATTTTACACATTCCAATCTCAACTCTCTACTTCTCTTATTAAAAATTTAAGCTATATACATTCTCCCTCAAGTTTACTAATTAATCATTAGATATATTAGTCATATTTCTCATATATTTACTCATATTACTATATAATTATGTCATCAAGTAGAGCAAATAGGGGTAAGGAAAAACGTGTAGAACATCACGATTCTATTGAATCGAATTTTCTACCGATTTTTACTTATCCTATTCCGGAAGAAATGATGAACGTCCATGATGAAGCTCAACGAGAAAGTGTTGATTCACTATTCAACAATCCACAAAAGGTAAAAGACCACCTTCATTACTTTTTACTAAGCATTTCACAAAAATTTCTACCGGAGAAAAATGTATTTTCATCATTACATATAACTATTGTGGTAAACAATATGAATTCAAAACCGGAAATGGATATGGTACTTCTACTATTCATTTGAATACTAAATATCCACATGAAGTTGGTTTTGAAAAATCACAAACTCAATTATCGACTACACCTAATATTCTATTTCATTACACCGATCAAAATAATAGAGAAGAATTAGCTAAATTAGTTGCTACCGAACATTTATCTTTTAGTTTTGGTGAAAAACTTAATTTTACAACTTATTGTCAAAATACTTTAAATCCTAGTGCAAAAAAAGTTTCACGAAGTACATTAACACGATATGTAAAAGATTTATACAAAAAAATAAAGAAAAATTACAAACTTTTTTCTTTGATTTTGATGGTCGAGTTTCTATATGTTGTGATATATGGAGTGATCATTGGCAAAAACATTCATATTTTGGTGTTACATGTCATTGGATTGATAATAAATGGAATATACAAAAAAGAATAATTGCATATAGAGTTTTTGATGATAGTCATAGTGGGAATAATTGTTATAAAATATTGCATAATATTTTACAAGAATATAATCTAGTTCACAAAATATTTTTAATTTCTCTAGATAATGCAAGTTCTAATAATGTTATGGTTAAAGATTTAGAAATTCTTTATACACGATTCGGAGGAAATTTTTTTCATATTAGATGTGCATGTCATATATTTAATCTTTGTACCAAAGATAGAATTAAAGCTTTAAATTCTACATTAGGACCAATTAAACAAGCACTTAATTTATTATGGGCTCGCCTAAAATTGCTAAAAGATTGGAAATTTTTTTGCAAATTAAACAACATGAAACCAAAACGTTTTCCACAAGATGTTCAACATCGTTGGAATTCGACTTATGAATTGTTAAAAGAAGCTCTTCCATACAAAGATCTTCTATGTAATTTTTTTGCATCTAATGATCAAACTAATAATATTATGTTACAACCTCACCATTGGGACCTTGTACAAAAACTAAATGAACTTTTAGAATGTTTTAATTATGCTACACATCTTTTATCGGGTGTTTATTATCCTACATCTTATTTACTATTTTTGGAATGTTGTAATATATCGGAGGCAATATGTAGCGCTTATCAAGATTTTGCATTGTCATCATGCGTTTCGGAAATGGCAAACAAATGGTTAAAGTATTTCAGGGAGATTCTCCAACTTAATTTAATTGCAACCATTTTTATGCCGAACATTAAAATTGATGGTTTACAAAATTTATTATATGCGTATTACACAAATTTGGAAAATTTTATGCAAGTTGCTAATCTAGAAGATCATGTTGTAATAATTACAAACAATGTAAAAAATAGTATTTTGGATTTATTGAGTGAATATAGTAATAGGAATAATGCTTCTACATCTAATGAACCAACTCCCTCTCCCTCACAAGGTAAAAAATTAAGTTTTACGGAAAGATTGTTAATGAAAAACCAAAAAAGATCCCGAGGAATAAGTTTAACCAATTCGTGATTTGATTTATATATTAACACACAATTTGATATTCCATTTGTCAAACATTCTAGTTTTGCTTTATTAGAATGGTGGAACAACCATGTAGAACAATTTCCGGTTATGTCAATTGTTGCAAAAGAATTGCTTGCTTGTCCGGTTTCGACGGTTGCCGTGGAACAAGCATTTAGTGCAGGAGGTAATATTTTGGATGAACACCGGTACTCAATGACACCGCAATCTTTGGAGGCACAAGCATTGGTCGCCGATTGGACCAAGGCGGAAAGACGACAACAAGAATTGGTCCGAAAAAATTCCGACCAACTATACGACCTCAATGATGCCACAACCGGTGAAAGCACAAACACATCCGACTAGGTGAGTTAGCTCCATAAAGGTAAGAGAACTACGTGGGCTTTGATTCCTTCGGAGCTAAGGATATGTAGGCAACTTAATTTGGTACATTAAGTGCAAGCCCAATCTTTAGTTTATTTCTTTTTTCCAAAAAATGTTAAACACTAATTCCTAATTTTTTAATATTTGAAGCAAAAATCAAAGTTTTTGAATTTTTCAAAAAATATCAAAACTTTTTGAACTTTTTCAAAAATATTACAAAAATATTCAAAATATTCAAAAAATAGAGGTTTTAGATTTTTTTAATTAAGTATTAAAATTATAGAATTAATTCAAATTTGATTATAATTCAAATTCTATTATAATTCGATTATAATTCGATTCGAATCGAATTTGAAAATTCATAATTCGTATTCGATTCGTCTTTTGAAGAATTGAATATGGTTTAATGTTTTGATGAATTCGAATTCGAATAAATTTGATTCGAATTCGTCCGAATTCGAACCGTGGTCAGTGTATCAAGACCCTTGCGCTTCCCAAAGGACAACCTAACTATTTAATGACCGCAGGCGAACACTGAGATTGTAGTTGCAATGGCCTTTTGCCTTTTGGTTTATTGCAATTATAATGTCCTGTATGTAATAGGTCCTTTAGGCCCAGTTTATTTAATAAAATCTACTTACAAAAAAAAACTATTTACTGACCGATTTAGACAACATAAGTCCTAAAATAACATTTAATCAAACAACAAAAACGATAAAAAAAAGTTTTGATATAATAAGAACCGCATCAATAATTAGTACAAATATCAGCAACCCCGGGGCAATTTGTCATTAAAAAAAATTTTCTTCGACATTTCACCTCTACTCGTTTCACTTGTTAAAAATGACGATGTCAAATTTTTTTTATAAGTAGAGATTTCATTAATAAAAATGAATTAAGAAAATACACCCAAAAAATTAAGTATGGAAAGAGAGAACTTTTATAAGGAGTGGAAGATCAATTCTTTACATATTTGATTCAAGAAAAAGTAAAAAATCTTAATTACATAGAGTCTTTGAAGTATTAGACCAAAAAAGTCACTCACGAGCACTAAGAAGGATGGTCTAGATGGTGAGCTCGTGGTTGAACACCTTCCCCTAAAAAATAATCGTGTTCCGCTGTCGCCAAAGACCCTATTTAATTGCGCCAAAAAGAAGAGTGAACCACACCTTGCCAAACAATCCGCCACGGAGGAAATTTTACGTGTATTTTGTGGTCCACACACTTGTGTATTTTGTGGTCCACACATTTGTACTTAACTACCATGTACTTTTACATTTTTTATTTTAGTGACGGAAATTTTCAAATTTGATATTTTGGTGACAAGGTTTTTCCCAGAATATTTTTTATGAATTATCCACGTCAGCGTCACGTCATAGAGGAGACATGGCTGGTTTATGAGGCGGCAGAAAGGCTGAAGGAGAAGGTGAAGGAATTCTTCGGGTGCGAATTTGAGCTCTCCGTCGAGTTCACCGGGTTGTTTAGACAAGTTTTAATGGTTTATTCTTTTCGGTACTCGGATTTTCTTGAGCAATGTATTGGTTTAGTTTCTTGTGAATAAATCAGATACATCTATTTTTCATCCACTGATATTGTCGAAAACTATTTAGCGGGTTTCACGCTCATGAGACGTGCAGTTGAAGTGTAAGTCAAACAAAAGTTTTGCTTACAAATTTGCCTTGTTGGAGAACTCAAAGTATCATCTACATTGTGCCCATACTTGATGGCATGTGCTACTTTACTTATGTTTGAACTGCATCAGTTACTCTGTATTTGGCCTATAATTGATTTAGTGAATGCAGCTGAGTGGCTTTGTTTGGAGACACTCCACTGATGCAAGACGTTGCCATATACGTCGTAGTACTCGAAGTCTGCATCTGTTCCTGTCATCTTAACTGACATGAAACCTTGACCATCGTAATAGAACTTCATCTCATCCGGGTTCCACGCGCTAACGTCGCCCCTCCACGCCTTCGAGCCTCCTCCGCTTGTTAAGTACTGGATATGACTGTACCTCTTGCTGCTAACGATGCGTTGTAGGCAGTGATCATGGCCATTGATATACATATCGACTTTATTTGCCTGCACCAAATGGATAAACTTGCTCATCTTTATGGCTGCAAGATCATTAATTGTTGGTTTCAGAAATACCTCAAGGATCGGAACCAGCTGCTTTACAAGCTCCTCTGTGACTCCGTGTGTTCCAGCGCTCAAGATCGTGTGATGGCCAACCACGAATTTCCAATTCGCGGTTGACTTTTTCAGCGCTGAATCTACGTCCTGTCGATCACAAGTTTCGAGTTATTAATAGAGATGCTGAAAATATTTTCCGACCAAACAGACGGACTCGGCTGTTGGTCATCTCTACCTGTAGTAAATTTGCGAGGTACTCCTGCCTAGGTAACACACCGGACCAGTCGTACGTACTGTCGCCTGGATCCGTGAAATACTTGTCCACGAAAGGAGTCGTGTCTACGAAAAAGAATTCAACGATTCCTGAAAGGTGGAAATCGTTTTCCAGAAATTTGGAAGCGTGAAGTAATGAAATTCGAATAAAGCAAATGATTATTGGAATGGAAATAAGATTGGTTTCTGTTTATTTACCTGTATCAAGCAAATAGGATCTTAAGCAGAGCCACCTTCTATCCTTTTCAGCGACAATTGGACTCAGTTGAGCTTCTACATCACCCCTGTAATCATGGTTGCCCAAAACTGCCGACATTCCAAAAGGATCAGCGAAAATTTGTTCTAGTTTAATTAGAAAAATGTTACCGTCATTTTTGTAATTTGATCGAATTTGAAAGAAAGGTATGTGATGATTACCATTGTACCATTGCTTTTGCAGGCTTGGAGCGGTGTAGATTTTGCTAAATGAGTCACCAAAAGCTGGATCATCCACGCCGGTTAAACCATCTTCGTAGAAATTATCACCGGTGGAAATGATGAAGTCAATGTCCGATTTCTCTCCGATTATACCCATCTAGAGAAAGCCAACGTAAAAAGAAAAGAAGTAAAAAAGTTTAACACGAAACAAAAAAAAGTTGGTAAAAATTATTAGGAGAAAATACTCAAAAATTTCTAATGTTCAATATAATGTATTGAAAGGTACCGTTCTCAGTAAAAATATATTATGTAAAAGCAATTGCAAAAAATAAACAAAGCCTAAGTTTCATCCATGATCACCCACAAAATAGGTCAATTGACATGGCTAGTTTTAATATAGTAAAATTTGAGTTGCAGTTGCGTCAAAATAAAATTTGTTGTCACACGTGATCTTGTCAACCTCGAAATCTGAAATTAATTAATTTAATAAATATTTGAATATATTATATATATTTTTTCTTCGTTAAAGAATTATTCTTTTCAACTAGATAAACTAATTTTACTTCGGCGGTCACGGCTCTGCAAGATTATATTAGTTTAGTTATAAAGAAACTTTGACTAGACCAAAGAATTTACTAAACAAATTAAAAGGCGTGGCAAAATAAAATCCACTAATCAAAATGCTAGGCTAAAGAGTCCCTTGGCGACACACAATTTTTGGTAGCTGTCCAAATTAAGCTTTGACTATAAAGAATTAGCATATCCAGCATTGACTATAAAGAATATCCCTTCTTCACTGTCAACGACTTCTATTTATCTACGGCATTGTCAAGGAATAACGTAAATTACAAGGTATACTTTCCGGTAACATTGGATATACTAAAATTTCATGTTTGGGAAGACTTCTGTATTTTGAGAATTCCGTGTTTACCAATCAATCATTGATTTAATTATGGGTGTATATAATCGAGAAAATAGCAACGACTTAAACAATTTAATGATTGAAGATACTTATGAATAATATTATGTTGGAAGAGCTTTAACCAATTAAAAGTTTGTAATATAAACCAAGGAGCAATTGTCTAACGTTATAAAACAGTGAAAATTTGACTTAGTTAACAAATTCTACTTTAAAAAAAATCCATAAATACACACAAGCACGGTGAATTATTAATTGAGCTAGGCTATAGCTAGTTACATAGCCAATGAAAATATCATTTTCAAGGTTCGAACTAGAGAAGAATTAATTGTAAAATTAAGCAGAAGTTGATGAACCTGGGTCGCAACCAGGGATTGATTATATAGGCCCTTTCTTCCCCAATCTCCAACCACCAAGAAAGCAAGAGAACCATCATCTTTTATTGGCACCTCGAAACGTTGAAGCTCGGCTTTTGAAGAGACGATGAAGAGGAGGAGAAAGAGGATGATGGCTGATGAGAGGAGGAGGATCTTGTTGATGGAAAGAAACGGGAAGCCCATGGTTCTTTTGGTAGCTAGTCAGAATATGAACAGAAAAAAAATGTTGTTTAATAATGTTATGGTTGGTCACGTGATGGGAAAATTAATCAGACTGCCGTTATATATATAGGTTGGTGGGCTAGCATTACCCAATTGATGTTTTGATTCTAATTTTTGTTACTTGTGAAGATAAAATATCTACTAGATTGATTAATTCAGAATTTAGTCAGTTACTCGAACCATAGAGCAGTAAAATTATTCATACGAAATTTCAGTGTTCAAATTCGAGATCTTTCGTTAAATTATATAACACTCAACGGATGATCCTACTCGGCCCACGCCAATATCTCGGCCCAGTGTTATACCACAACTAAGCCCACTTTATCTAATCCGTAATACATGCCGGTCACGTGCGTAACTCATCCACGTCAGCGACTCTACAAGCGCGCCAAAATCCATCTCAAACTAGCTACCAGGTCTTCTCACAAAAAAAAAAACTAGCTACTAGGTCTTTATTAATACTTTTTTGAATTTCCCTCCCACGGCTCTCTTATTAATATATCCCAGCTACGTCGCCTCCAAAAAAATTTAATTAATTTCATACATTTAAAAAATACGAATGATGATTTAACTAGATATCTCGAGTTAAAACGTAGCGAAATTTAATGAGATAATTTTGTTCAATTTTGTTATATTTTCTAGTTAAAAATCTGGTTGATTCATTATAAAAAGTGATTAAAAAAAAATGGTTCGCATTAAAATATTGTGATTGTGTCCTTTTAATTATATATGTATTGAAATAAAGTTTACCCTTTTTAATTAATCAGTGTTATTGTTTGATTAAAGTTTGCCCTTTTTCCCACAACAGTTTCCTAATCAGTTTTTTAATAGAGTTTTAAATCCATTAGGTCGGTTTGCCTATAAATAAAAGGGGCCAGATTTCTCGTACCCGAACAAAATCGATCGAAGCCCTAATTTCCTTCGACCTTCTCCTTCTTCCCTGCTCAACGGCGATCGCCGGAGTCCAACCCTAAATCGCGCCACCGCTCGCCGGCCTGTAAGGAAGCGCCCTCGTTCGAACTTCTAAGTAAGGTCACCGGCCTGGCTAAAATTGGAAATAAAAATCTTGGAACTGAAGCTTGGTAGGATGTTGCGCGATTTCTATTTTAGGTCTCCTTAGGGTTTTTCTTGCGAACTTGTGAAGTCTCCGTGCATATAGATGATGATTATGCTCTGTTTGATAAACGTCTGTGTGCCCTAAATCCATATCGTAAGCATCCAATTCGAGGACTCGAAATCAAACCGGAAAGAACACGAGACCTCGGCCCTGTTGGCAAGGTCGCGGTACTATCTGTATCAAGCAAGATTGCTACTGCCCTGTTCTTGATACTATTAACCATAGTCCTCGTCAATTGGTAGTTAATGGTGCCTGCTAGAGTTGCATTCATGAGGTAGCATAGTTAATTGGCGAAGCTATGTCGTTGCAGGTTGAGCAAGGTATTAGAACATGAAGATGGCAGAACAAGGAGGGTTAAACGGTAGCAGCCCTGTTGATCTTTCCAAACATCCGTCCGGGAAAGTCCCCACGCTTCAGTAAGTTTCGGATTTCTGTTCTGTGATAGAGCTCCTTGGTTGATTAAGTATAATTGGCATTTTAATGCATGTCTGTATGTCTACATCAGTTCTTAATTCTGCAGTTTTTTGTTTTAGGAATGTCGTATCAACAGTGAACTTGGGTTGTAAGTTGGATCTCAAAAAAATCGCTTTGCAAGCTCGAAATGCAGAATTCAATCCCAAAGTATGTAGCAGTTTGGTTGATATACGAATGCAATGTATGATTATTTTGAAGTTGATTTTAAGTTTGAACAGAATCTCTAACCTCTCGGATGATGATGCAGCGTTTTGCTGCTGTCATTATGAGAATAAGAGAGCCAAAAACTACAGCTTTGATTTTTGCCTCCGGAAAGATGGTGAGTATTCTTTTTCCGATATGCGAAAGATTTTTAAGTAGATCCTTGGAGAACTCTGCGAATCCTCCAAAACACTCCCAAAATTCCCATGTAACCGACAATCCACAATTCCAAAAGTGTTTCTCCTATCGGCCAAGAGCACTTCTTTTTCTCTACAAAAGATGGCAGAAGGGAGCTTGCAATGAAATCTATATGGGATCCAACTTACAATCCAAGTCTGCTATCGAAAAATTGCAGAATTGATTATGGATAAAGACCCTAAAAAAAGACAGCAGAAGGAAATAAACTTTCTGTTCAACTTTGATTGAAAGTGCAGCCAGTGAAAAATGGGTTTGCATGCTAGATCTGGTTTTAGCTAATGATCTATACTGTGAACCCTTTGTCACAGAGGTTTCTCTTCTACTCTTCAGGTATGTACTGGTGCTAAGAGCGAACAGCAGTCTAGATTGGCAGCGAAAAAGGTATAGTTTTAATTCATCCTTGAGTGCTTTTACTTTGATCAGGCTATACATTTTCTTAATCTAACATGATTTTGTTTTTTGTAGTACGCAAGAATCATTCAAAAGCTCGGTTTTCCTGCCCGATTTTTGGTATTGTTCTCTTGCTTCCCATCTCCGTTCTGAGTTTGTTATGTGCTGACCCGTGCACTCACACATACCTGCAATTCTTACTTTTGTTGATTTTTTCTGTATGCCAGGAATTCAAGATTCAGAATATAGTTGCTTCTTGTGATGTGGAGTTTCTCATTAGACTTGAAGGTCTCGCTTGCTCCCATAAAGATTTCTCAACTGTGAGTAACCAGAATCAACTTTTCACAGTTCTTACTATCGACGGAATCCTTTGGCTCCATTGCCTTGTGTACTGAATCTGTGTGATTTTGCAGTACGAACCTGAACTGTTTCCAGGTTTAGTATACCGCATGAAGCAGCCAAAGATTGTCCTTTTGATATTTGTCTCGGGAAAAATTGTGATCACTGGGGCCAAGGTAATTGTCACATCTTTATGTTATCATGGTTGCTTGCTGCATTGATCGAATCTGAAGGTGAAGCTGACTTCTTTCCATAATACCAGGTCAAGGATGATATTTACACGGCATTCGAGAACATTTACGCAGTGCTTACCGAGTTCAGGAAGGTTCTGCGATGGTATTACTCTGACCCCTTTTATGCCTACCTCCATGGCCATCTTCTACATTGAGTCTCATGTATCGTGTATTGTTGTTTGGTCCCAGACGTCTCATAGCTCTGTGAATGAAAAAGTCTTCCATTGGTCACTATCGGCAGAACTCCCCGGAGATGGCGGAATGCAACGATATTCCGGGAGGCTGTGATCCGACATTAACTACGGACATGAACATCATATTAAACTTCACTTCCATTTTCTTAGTAAGCAGAATTTGTTACGCAGTTCTTAGATTTGGACCGTGGTCACTAATCTCTTTGAAAATAAATAAAGAATTGCAACCAAGCATATTAATATCTTGAGAATAAAAGAAAAGGCACGTCAAATTGACAAATTTTCCCGATACAAAGCTCGGACAAAGCTCTATCTTGTTTTATGTACATTTTCGATACGCGAGATCCAATTGATAGTTGGCACACATTGAAACCTCGGACACAAGGGATTTAACTTTCAGAGACCGCAAATACATATTTTCGGTTTCAAATATGTACGTATTATTATTATTATTATTATACTGAATAAAATTAACTTATGGAAATTAAATGGTAGGAATGAGGCTGTCCTTATTCCGTTTCCATTGGCCCCATGCTCTTATTATATTAAAAAAGGCTTATTGCGGGGGCCATCTGGTTTTTAGTTGCTTAACCGGAAAATATTTTTGATAGAAATTCTTGCCAAAATAATTTCCGAAACATTACAGGTAAAAGTAAGTGAACCTTCTATAACCAGTGTCACAGTACTCCAAGATTAACTTCACTTTTCGAGGATGATTAACTTCACTTTTCGATTAACAGCCTATCAAGACAAGAGATCATTTACATTGTAGGAAGAGATGAACAACCACTCTCAAAACATTGAGCGAAGTTACCACGGGAATGAGAAGTCGAATATGAATTTATTAGATAATTCCTATCTAGAAGCATAGTTACATGTACTATTCCATTGCTCCAGGAATTTACATCATGTACCAATATAGAGAGGGAGTCGCACCAGATTGCACCAGAAGTGCTTACAATATCCGGAAGCTATTAGATAAATATTTATCTTTGATCATTTTGTGTAGGGGATTAATGCTTTTAAGCAGTATTGGAGTAGGAGATTGATGCATTAGTCTAACTTCTGTGTAGGAGATTAGTGTTGTATTACTATTTGGTGAAACTATTTTTGGAGTAACAAAATTTTACATATAAAAAATGTATGAGCTCGATATATAACAGATTACTAGATTTTATCATGATATCATAACGGACTCATAATATAGTTTCTTATGTTTGCAAGGATTCCTTTTCGAAAACACGAAATACAAAAACTCTAGTCCCATCTCCCCCAAATCTCAGGATCTAAACATCCTCCAATACGCTGATGATACATTTTTATTCTTGTCAAAGATGGTTGACAGCCTAAAGAACCTGAGAATAATTGTTACCCTATTCAGAATAAGCTCAGGACTCAAAATCAACTATAGCAAAACAACTATGATTCTGATCAATGTGGACGAAGGTTGGTTGAGGCTGCCGGCAAGGATCTGGGGCTGCCTTGTGGGCAAGTTGCCTTTTAAATATCTAGGTATTACTCTCGGTTGTGGCATTAGAAAAATCAAGAATTGAAAGCCGGTTACTGACACAAAAATGATTAAAATGGTCGAATTCGCTACACGTGTTGACCAGCCAAGATATAATTTTGTATATTGAATCACTTTGTGAATTGGTGAACTAGGAGGGCTGTGAACTGCCCAGATGGGGTGAGATTTGTACCACATCCCATCTAGACTTTGTTTGAGAAAGTTTGTTAGAGAATCCCAACACATTAAATGTGGAGAATGGCTAATCTCAATATACAAGTAAAAAAAGCTCTAAATACTCGTTACAACGTTTTGGATCACTTTGTACTTTCGTTTTCTATGATGAAATATACATATACCTTTAAAAAAAAGAACGTTTTGGATCGAAAGCGTAAACAAAACTTTCCTACAAAACCTAAACTGTTGGCTATCCAAAATCAACAACCTTCAAGGTTGAAACACCTCTATCAAACAACTCTAAGAGATAAGATACCGCGGATGAGCTTTCCGGCGAAGGGCACAAAGATGGAGCAAAGATCAAGAAGGCAGTCTTCCACAAGATCAACAGCGTCGAGGAAAAGCCCATAGATATTGAAAGCCAGGATCTCATAGAAAATAGTGAGGAAGAAGATGTCAACCAACAAGTAATTTAAGAAGAACACACAATAGTCGAAAAGAAATTCAAATTTCCCTATGAAGTCAAGATGATGAAACTCGTCCATGTCGTTGCACCAGTCACGAAGAAATTGCCTTATTCCTGCACAACAAACCAATCTAGTTAGTGGTTAAATCAACTGGTAAGAGAGTTGTTCTATCTTAACCAAGAGTTTTCGAGTTTTAACCGTTTAATTGCCTCATTCTTGCAGCAACTCCGTCAATGGTTTTTCAGTCTTTCTCTGATTTTTTTTAACACAAGTCTCTTTCTAATCACTAATCCACATGTGTATATATATATATCGAATATGTCACCTTCTATTTATAGTCCAAATAGAATTAGAACTCTAACCTAAGTATATATTTAGTAGTAAACTAACTAGGAAACCAAATCAAACAATAACCCTAAATCACCAAAATACAAAGGCGTGTGCATAATAATTTTGCCCTAAAAGGAAGTGAATAAATTATGACAAAGGTTAGAATGTTGGGTCCGGCATAGGAAAATCTTTTCATGCGTGATCATTTATTTTTTAGTCAAAACCACATTATATTTATTGGAGCAAAAAATTAATTCGCAGATTTCGTTTTGACGCTGTCTAAGTAAAATAATCATAATTTTTTACTCAAGTATCAGATTGATATGATTCTAAAAAATACAGAAAGATAAGACGTAGCTCTACAATTATATGTTTCTGTGTCATATCTAATTTCGGCACAGAAAAGAGTCAAAATTGGGTTGGAAGTCCTGGCCGGGGCTAGTTTAGGTTTTACTATATTAGGTCGGGACTATGTTAGGTTTTGCTGTATTAGACTTTTCTTGTATTAGGCTAGAACTAGTTTAAATTTTCCTATATTAGCCGGAGACCAAGATTTCTTGGGCATAGGAGGAAGACACCTCACATACACACACAAAAGTATACACAACTAAACCCTACCTTACAACCATGCTACCCGCATCGGTTTTCTTTCTCACTCTCCCATGTATTCTCAATAAAATTCTTGCTCCTAGCCATTCTAGCTCCTACCCATTCTCTCCTATACAACTAAACCCTACCTTACAACCAATTTTGTTCTCTCCTACCCATTCTAATATGTTTCTTCTCTTCTTATTACCAATATTTCTTCTCCTCGTAACTTTTGTCTGATCGTTTTTTGAAACAACCACTCCGGACTCCTTCTCAAGTTCGTTTCGACATTCTCAAACATATTTTTCCACAACAATATATGGATATTTGATTATTTTAAATTTGAATTAGAAATAATCATAAAGAATGTCAAAAGTCTCACATTTAATTTTTAACTTCAATGTATTATTAGAATTTAAACTAAAATATTTTTTCTACTAATTGATCTAAATTCCTTTTTAAATAGTGTTCTAGTTCACCTCTAGTTTTTGGTCTTTTGTTCCTTGTTCTTAGTTGTAAGTTCTCTTTTTTTCTTTAATAAAGTATATTTACCTACCAAAAAAAAATTAACCAGAGGGGAAAATGGGTTTGGCCGGGTTTGATATGAGTACTTGCTCAGCTCTAACCGTATTCGTATACTAGGTAATTTCGACTAGAAAAAAATTATTTAACTACGAAACACAAATTAATATTACGACAACTGACAAGATACACGGTCCAGACATGCCGACAAAGATACACATAAAATTAAAAAATTAAAGTAACCCTTTGATTGGGGTTCAGATGAATTAAATGGTGGAGAAGAAGCTGTCTTTTATCCTACTCCACTGGTGCAATACATTGCCAAACACATCGTAGAAGACGACATCAACTTGGGACACACTCAGCTGAAGAGTCGTGAAGCCTTGACCATCGTAATAGAACTTCATTTCTTGTGGGTTCCACCATGAAATTGCTCCCCTCCATGCCTTTGACCCCCCACCGGTTGTTAAAAATTGAAGAGGGCTGAAATCCGTCCCACGAATATGACTTGTTATACCAAAAATGCGGAAAATTATTTTTAGAAAATATTTTTAGGAGTTTTATGGTTACTTTCAACGAGTCTCCTTTTAATTCTTAATTAATTACCTGTCACCGCTGCCAATGTGTTCCAGGCAATGGTCGTGTCCATTTATGTAAAGATCAACATCATTATCCTGCGAAAAGAGATTTACAGAAGAAAAAAAGGTTAAATGCAAGTCGAATGATGTTGAGATAATTAGATAATTTCGGGATTATTTATATTTTTAAAAGGAATTATTAATATTTTTTTGAGATTAATTAGTTTACCTGAAGGATTGGGAGAAGATGTGAATTGAGCTCTTTGGTATTACCGTGTACTCCAGCACTTTTAATCGTATGATGCCCCACCACAATTTTCCATTTCGCACGCGATTCCTTTAACGCCGAGTCCACGTCCTGATAAATTTCAAACAAATATTAAACTCGAACTCGAAATATTTTAATTAAAATAAAATATTTTATTTGTCAATTAATCTAAATATTTGTTGGTATTTATTTAGGTAAATAGCAAACTAATTCAAGCGTCTTTTAAATTGAAATTAGTTACACTTTATTGAGGCTTACATTGAGAATATTTGTAAGGTAAGTCTCCCTTGGAAGAATGCCTCTCCAATCATAGTTTTGGCCTTTTGGGTCGTTGAAGTATTCATTAACGAACGGAGTTGTATCCACCAAGAAAAAATCGGCAATTTCTGCACCCAGAAACAAATTTTAAAAAAAAAATCAGCGGCTATTTAACAAGATAAAATTATACAAATTAAAGTCCCGAACTAAAATTAATATTATTACAATCTGATATTTTTACCAGTGTTGACCACGAAAGATCTCAGGCAAAGCCATCTGCTGTCCAATTTCCTGAGAAGTGGGCTCAGTTGGGCTTCAACATTACCCCTGTAGTCATGGTTACCTAAAACTGCAGCAACACGAAAATTTATCGTACTCGAATTTCTATTAATTGATTCAATAAATATATAGACACCTGATGGTTTCAACAAAATTGCAGCAATTGGCTTGAATGACATTGTTTTAAAAATTACAGCCGAATCGACGGTCAGACCAATTCTGAATTGTGTTTCACCCTAAATTTGGAGTTTGGGTATTGACCACTAGTTCAATCAGTCAGATCAACCGGTCTCATAGTTGGACCAACTGGTCTAGTAGCCAAAAATTATTTTTTAGAAAAAAATATTTTAAATTTTGTTAGATTAAAAGTGATTAAATTATGATTTTGATGCTTGTATATTATTACTTTTTTAATAAAATCAGATAATAATTATAAATATTTTCTATTTTTAATACAAAATATAATAAATAATACCAGAGTACCACTGCTTCTGCAAGCTAGGGGCGGTGTAGACGTCACTGAATGACTCAAAAAATGCAGGGTCGTCCACTCCCGTTAGCCCAAATTCGTAGAAATTGTCTCCTGTCGATATGACAAAATCGATGTCCAATTTCTCCCCCACTCTTCCCATCTGTCAAGTGAAAAAGTTCCAAAAATGTTGGAACATGAAACCGTGTTTTTTTAAACAATAAAAAAAATTCCCAACATAAGAAGATGAGATCGACAACACAATTAATCAAGCAATTGTAGTGAGCGTGACCTGAGCAGCAACTTGAGATTGGTTATAAGCTCCTCTCCTTCCCCAATCTCCAATAACCATGATGCTAAGTGACCCATCAGCCTTCACAGATTCATCAAACATTTGAAGCTCAGCTGTAGAGATATTGGTATTTGAGCTCAAAATTAGGAAAGTGAGCAATAGGCTCAAGAACATTATAGGCTTAGACATGGCTGGTTCTTGAGAATAGATATGAGATTGTAGTTGGGTTGGGGAAGGATGTAGAGATTAGATAATATACCAAATTAGAAGTTATTGAGTTTGGTGTAGGTGGTGTGGGGATGGGGAATCAAAGTGAAAGTGATATTGGTATATATAATGGGAAATGTAGCACATTAGTGAAGCAAGGTACCTTTCAAAAAAAAAATAGTGAAGCAAGGTGGTGGGTATGTCATTGACATGGTACTTAACGGATTAATTTTTGAACTATTAGAAACACAATTATTTTTGCTTTAAATATTGTTGAGAAATTTTTTTCATCATTTAAAGATCTCACCTGATTTAAATTTGAATCAGTCGACTCATTTAGTTCTCGGATACCATATGATATTAACATAAAAATAGTACTTAAATTAGTTATCTTATTAATTAAGCCCTCAAGGTTCTTAAGGATGATTGGGTATTTATGAATAGTTATCCACTAATGGACAAGACAAGAAATGCGAAGCTAGCTGACTAAATATATTTCAGATTATATTATTTCGATGGGCTAAATAATTGAATTTGGAGGAGTGGGCAATCACGTGGAACATATTAATTGGATCTGATTGGACCCACTATTCCATCTTTTTTGTGATTGTGGCCAACCGTTTTGTTAGTTGAAATGCCTTTCCGCTTCGGATAGAGCTCACCAGTTATCCAAGTAGCTTTTTTGTTTCTTTTTTAACATTTGCTGCAAATTAGATCAGTTAGTAATACAAAATCATGTGGTTTTAGACATGATTTCCTTCTTGTTGATACCAACTAATGTTACGATATTTATTGCATCGACTAATCTAGTTTCGAGATCTCTTAGTTTAGACAAGGTATTGAGATTGTATCGATGAATAGAGAAACATTTGTTCACAATTGTTTATGCATGTGGAAGGCAATCTACAGATCATGTACAAGCTGTTCCGATCAGATTTCTCAAGTTCAATTGGCCTCGCCAACCGTAAATCTCTTATCCAAAAATCATATGCCAACTTCAGGGCACATGCATTGTTTTGTCCATATTATATCCATGGTTCTGTTTCTTGAAATGTAGTAAATTTAAAAGTGATGATATTGTTCAATAAAAAAGGTGGCGGTTCTAAATATTTCAATTTTGTATTTTACCAATTATAGAAAGCCACTTTTTTATGTTATCTCGTATTTGAACCAAGTGGATCGACTAATCCAGATTCGTGCCGGGTGAGACATTTGAAAGATATCAAATCTCTTCGAACAAATATTTAACAATATTGTATTTCCAATAATTCAAACTCGATACCTAGTTAAGTGGGAAAAAACCGCTCTCTTGATTGTTGGTTAAAGGAAGCCACTTTGGAACTACAAGGAGAAGTTCCGGAACCAAGACCGGGTAGAAAGATAAATCAAGAATTTGGCTGCTAGTTTGTGCAAACGGTGCCTGCCATACCGGCTGGTCCCCCATCGATCAGGGACTCTAGAAATTTCAACGTACTCACAATAATCTGTATTGAAAATAAATTTGTGCATTTTATACAAATGGTTCGTATCGGACAAAATCTGATAAAACCCATAATTTTTCCTAATTTATACATTTTTTTCCTTTCTTTCTTGGAAAACAAAGTATTTACATGGAAGAATGAAGCTCCTTGGACATTTTCCACCGGTGGAGAACCTTGCCATGAACATCATAGAAGACCACGACGGCATCGTTTACGGTCAACTCCACCGACATAAAACCTTGGCCGTCGTGGAAGAACCTTAAGTTATGTTGGTCGGAGTTGGAACTCCTAACATCACCCCTCCATGCCTTGGAACCAGCTCCGCTTGTCAGATAGTGGATATCACTGCAATAATTTTGCAAAATTAAGAGGTCGAGATTAATCTGATATTCAGAGTCGAATCCTATTTAAGGGTCGATATTAAATTTGGCGTTACCTATCATGGCTGGTGATGTGTTCCAGGCAGTGGTCGTGCCCGTTAATGTACATGTCAACTTTATTTTCCTGTCCCGAGAATTTACGTACCAAATTTTAATAAAGTTGTATTCCTAAGTCTTGAACTAGCTAAAGTGTAACTTTGTTGGTGTTTCTGAACGAATTTAGGTATTACCTTCAAAATTGGAACAAGTTGTTCTACGAGCTCCACAGTGTCTCCATGGTGGCCAATGCTTCTGATTCCGTGGTGACCCACCACAATTTTCCAATCAGCGGTTGACTTCGCCAATGCAGCATTTAAATCCTTTAAATCCAATCAAATCACATATGAAAAGGGTCATTTAACAATTGATTAATTCTTCTCCAATTTATAGGAAACCTTGAAATAAAATTAAAACAAAATAATAAAATAATAATTTGTAGATCATGTAGATATATACCTTTAGTAGGGCAGAGATGTAAGTTTCTCGAGGAGTTACAGCTCGCCAGTCATAAGTATGGCCGTCGTCTCCGAAATAATCGTCTACAAAAGGACTAGTATCTACAAAGAAGAATTCCGCAATTCCTGCTTCATTCCAAGGAAGAGAAACCAATTAATTATCCCAAATACCCATAGCGAAAAGGATAATCGAATTGATGACACTCTTCCAAAATCGATATTGCGACGTACTTAGATAATTTATGTACAGGTAATTATCATCCTCTAAAAAAGAAATGTACATGTAAAAAAAATGGTAAAATTAACTCTGGAAGTAATTACAAAATGGGAGATTAATTAGTTACCTGCATTGAGAATAAACGATCTTAGGCAAAGCCACCTTCTATCCATCTTCCTTAGGACAGGGCTCAGTTGCACCTCGGTGTCACCCCTATAATCATGATTCCCCAACACTAAACACAAGGAAATGATCAAAATTTAATTAGGACCAATTTATTTGTTTATTCATTTTTTTCTCCTTCAAAACTAAGAAATAAATAAATAATGCACATTTAAAATTGGAGGGTATTAATTAAGGACTCACCACTATACCATTGCTTTTGTAGGCTCTTAGCTACGTAAACATCCGTGAAGGATTCCTCGAATGCTGGGTCGTTTAATCCTGCTAATCCATTGTCGTAGAAATTGTCGCCGGTCGATACGACGAAATCTATGTCTAATTTTTTCCCAATCCTTCCCATCTGCCGTGATTAGTTTTTGCGTAAACAATTAGAGGAAAACTTCACCAAAAAGCATATATAACTAGGAAATTCAGAGATGAAAAATATATATTTTCCATGCCGTGAATGCAGTAGACAATCTATACTGAATTTGAATGCAGCTGTATTCGAATATTAAATTTTTGGTTAAGACGGGACAACCATTTATCGACTGATCTACGTAGCCGACCCGTGATATTTGTACCTGAAAAGCAACATGGGATTGGTTGTAAAGCCCTTTCCTGCCCCAGTCTCCTACCACCAAAAAGCTTAATGACCCATCACTGCCTTGAACCTGATGTTCCAACCTTGTGAGCTCTCCATAGCTACGAACAGCTAATAAGTACATCCAAAGAACTAATTTCAATGCAAAACCAATGGCTCCAGCCTTTGGTCTTTGATTATTTTTATTAAAAGCCATGGTTTACTGACCATGGCTCCAATGTCTAACAAATATAGCTCAGGGGGAAGCCGATTAAAATTACGACTTCTGTTTTTTTTTTCTCCCTTAATTGGAATTGGGAACGAAGGATTTAGTGCTTCTTTGCATTCGGATTTAAAGGGTTCGCTATTAGGAACATTACGAGGGCTTCAGGGATTTGTGTCCATAAGAATTGTTAATTGGCCCTCCTCGTTTTAAGGATTCAAATTGAGGGTAGCCCTTGGTTTTGTTTAGAATATGTTTGAAGATTGCTTCCCTCGACCCTAGTTGTTGGGATAAAAAGTGACGAGAACGTCGATCGATCTCGTGACGGCCCGAAGTGCTCGTCCCAAGGTCGGTCTAACGCCGAAAGTAACAAGGGTGGCCGAAGCCGAGACTACTACTAACCTAAACTAAGATAAAAAAGCCGAAGCTTGAGAGTAATTTGTATGTTTTGTGTGTGATGTCCCTTCTGCTCGCCCCTTGTCTTGTTTATATAGAAAACAAAGATCGCCTCAGCTTCACTCTAGCCGTGTTGTAGTCGGACTCGGAGTCCTCATCGCTTATCTTCAGCCAGGCCTTACCCTTATCCCGTCTGAACTCAAAGGCCCGGAGCCTATCTCTTTCAATGCTTATCTTCATCTGAAACGGACTTCCAACGCTTATCTCCGCCTAATTCAGATTTGCCTTACCGGAGTTTATCCTTGTCTCTTAAGAACCTAGGGTATAGAGTGTTCCAGAGCTCCTCCAATCCCTTCAAGAGTCCGCCTTAAACTTGGTCTCTTCGTATCTCCGTCCACTTATGTAGAGTCCGTGCTAACCCGGTCTCTTTCACCTTATCTCATGTACACCGGGCACTATATTTGGGCTCAAGAGATTGGTCTTACCTAAAGTGAGGAAACTAGCTCTCTACTTGAGCTAATGGCAATCGGTGCCCCTGTTCGGTACCCTCAATTGGCGCCGGATTTAGGTGCCTTCAATTGGCGCCTCATTTAGTGCCTCATCCGGTGCCGCATCTGCTTCAAGCGACTTTTTGACATCCTTCTGCCTCGAATTTGAAGAATCCATAAACTACAAAGTTATAGTTCTATGTCTTACTTTCATACAGCAACTTGAATCACGTTAATCCAAGATTCGAGTCAGAAGATATGACCTGGCGCCGGATTTGCTTCCTCTACCTGGCGCCAGGTTGGCTTTCCACACTTGGCGCCGATTTTAGACATCCATCCACTCTGAATTGGCCCAAGTGATGAACTACGAAGTTGTAGGCCTATCTATTATCTTTCCATAGGCTCAAGAATCACCTTCATCCGAGGTCCGAGTCAAAAGTTATGACTGCTTTACCACAGACAGCCGAAGCCCCTTCAACCGCCTTCACTTGGCGCCGGGTTTCCTTTCACCCACTTGGCGCCGGGTTCACTTGGCGCCGGTATTGGACTTCCTTTCACTATGAATCGGAAAAAGTGATAAACTATAAAGTTGTAGGTCTATCTATTATCTTTCCATAGGCTCAAGAATCACCTTAATCCGAGGTCCGAGTCAAAAGTTATGACCACTTTACCAGAGACAGCGGAAGCCCCTTCAACCGCCTTCACTTGGCGCCGGGTTTCCCTTCACCCACTTGGCGCCACACTCTTCTTCCCTCAGTTGGTGCCACACTCGCCTTAGCTCAGTTGGCGCCGCACTCGCCTTCACTCAGTTGGCACCGTACTCACCTTCGCTCAGTTGGCGCCGCACTCTCCTTCCCTCAGTTGGCGCCGAGTTCGCCTGTCCTCGGTTGGCGCCGCATTTAGTTGGCGCCACCTTTAGTTGGCGCCGGGTTGGCCTTCCACTCGGTTGGTGCCGATTTTAGCTAGTGTCGGGCTCACCTCTATTGAGTTGGTACCTCACTCGCTCTAGGAGAATAAACGCTCCATTCGGCTTCACCTTCTCGAACTTGTGAAGTCAATCACACACCTAACTCCCATACTCGAAGCCCCAACTTTGTAAATTATTTTGCCCGTCAACAATTTCGAGGTCCGGGTTGAGCGTTACGGTCAATCTACCAATATGGGTACTCCTCAAAGAGACTGAGGAAGTCCAACTTGACATGTGTTAAGAGGGCCCTCTCATTCCCTCCAATTGCTCGACCTGACCTAAGGGAGACCTGCTTGCCTTAAGGGAACTCAACCTAACTTGAGGCTGAGGATGTCCAAACTGACTTGAGGCTGAGGACACCCAAGCTAGCTTGAGGCTGAGGATACCCAATCTGATTTGAAGTTGAGGGTAAACTAAGCCAAGAATGAGGCTGATAGTACCCAAGCTGAATTGAGGATGAGGGTAGTTAGGCTGCCTTAAGTATACCCAGCCAAAGCAAGTTGAAATCCAAGTACAGGTATCTCGATGATTGCCTTAGTCGACCCCGAGCTCCCAACAAGTTATTTTTGCACTCCAACACTAGTTTGTCTCTTGAGAATCATGGAATCTCATTAGTAGATTCATGTAAAACCATATGTGGATGTCGCGTCTAAATGGGAAGATAAGAGTATTGTCAATAACATTTTGGTACATTGGTCACTTTTGGTTGAAAAGTTTTGGTGCATTCTTACACGAGCTATACTAAGTCATGCTTGTCTTGACCATAATGAAGTTTTCATACATAAACTAGTATTCAACATTGATGTGTTCACAAAGATTCGAACTCAATACCTGGTCAAGTTCTCGGATAAGAAAATTAACAAGCAAAGTAGGCGCACTAAAAAAGATCCCGGTGAGAGGTTTGACGATAAAGGCTTCGAATAAGCCAGTTGTGGAGGCTCCAAGAGGGTCAATTAAGGCTGAAACTGATGAGCGTGAGGAGGCTCGGAAGGTAGAGCGTGCAACGAAGGCATGGAACTTGGCTATTGAAATGGGCATGACGAGGATCCCAAGATTCTTCAAGCGCTGCGCTCCGCGACGCGGCAAGGGGTGACAAAAAGTCAAAGATTCACGATCCTCCATGACTCGGGTGTCACCTGTGAATACATGGTGTATGTAGCGGGATACTTTTGGAGTATGTAGATAGGCCTTGCTATAGTTTAGCTATGATAAATATTTATCTTGTATCCTATATGCCATACTTGATGTACAGTTGATGGAATTCTCATCTTGAGTGGGTTTTGAGGAGTAATAACATTTTACTTATAAAAAGATATACATTGGTTTAACGAGAAGATCGCTTGTAATAAATATGCATGTTTGGTCTTGCCATATAACCATATCAGTTTCAGTATTTCCAACATATAATCTTATTCCTCTTTTAGTAGGAGATGTCTCTTCACTTTTTTTTTCTCTTTTTGATAAGTTATATTTTGAACTACCAAAGTTCGGCCTTGTTCTGTACGTTAATCACAAATCTCCATTTCACTTTTACCGCTCGAGCTAGGCCTCAGTATTTCTATCTACTGTGAAATACGTGGATTAATTTTTTTTTTGTTAGAGACAAAACAGAAACTTATTAGTTTTATTCTACAATACCACGAGCCATGCAATAGTCCATGTGAGTTCAAATTCTACTACAAAATTGTACTTTAGGATTCCGGATACTTGTTTTCCATGTGGGATCGTAAGCAACAACCAGAACTTTGGACAGAATTGTTTGGACTCAGGACAACATCCATCATAGATTTCAGGCTATCAAAAAATAAAGAAGTAGTGAATCTATTCAAGATAATTACGTAGTTGTTGTCGGTAGATGTATGTACAATAATAAATGGCACCCCTGCAGAGTTTTTGGCCAAATTGTAAAAATACAGTTTCGTATCCGAAACGGATTGTTCAACCAGATATATATTATCCCAAGCAAGCAATGTGGTGGATGATGATCAATCTGATCCCAACAAGGCAAGAAGGAAGGCTCTGTAGTGTCCTGATGTCTCAGAATGGACAGCATCTGCCAATGACCTGCCATACATCTTCCTGTAGTGCCCCCTGATTTGCTTCATATCAAGCTCAGCCCTCGTCACGATTATTCTGATCAGCGTCGTGTCGCGGGTTCCCAAGCCTTTCATCGCCTTGTGCAACACCTGCACAAACCCGAAGCGCGCTTAGTTGCCCGTGACTACTGATGTACGATTGTCTTAAGGTTTTGGATTGGATCGGATACCCTGGCGAAGTACTTGGAAGAATCATGAGCACATTCCAGGATTGTCATGAGTCCAAACTTGAGACTTCCTGAGGTTTCCTTCTTTATGACCCTTTTCAGTTCTCTGCCATACAATTTATGGAAAGTGGAATCAAGTGCAACAATGTGAGCCTTGCTCCTCTCGCTGAATATCTGTATAAGATTGCCCTCGTCCACCCCGGACTTCTTCTCTCCGAATTTGCCGATCACTTTCGCATCATCCTCCACTGATTTCTGATCGATCTCCGGTCCTTCGTATCGCGTTGTGTTGAGGAAGGCCAAGAGCAACTGACAATACAAAGAACAACCATGATCCTGGAAGTTAGTTGCCACAAGTAGGACCATAGAGATTCTTAATTACGTACCCGTTTATGGTCACTTGACGTGTGAGCTTCGATATCATATTCGAGGCGGGTGCCACAAGTAGGACCGTAGAGATTCTTAATTTGTCGAATAAGGGAAGAGCTGCGAGAGCATATGATCTCGGTCGCGGCTTTGCTATCGCTGATGGGCCCTGCTAGAGCCTGCCTCAGTGTTGAAGCGTCCCTCTCCAATGGTGTTTGCATCCACAGCACCACAGCTTTCTAGTTTAACCAACACAAACAAACCAACAAAAAAACAAAAAACATGTTAGTGCTCGGATTCCGATAAAAATTATACGAAATTTTCAAGTTTTTTTGGTCGTCAGTGTGATGCAATGGTTCATTGTACTTGTACATTTTCGGACTATGACCTTCTGGTATCCGCGACAACGGGTTCGATGTCGTATATATACCTTGAGGTGGCCATGGAGCTCAGAGGAGAGGGTTTTCTTGAGCTCGGTGGAGAACATGGTGTCGTACGCCTGCTGTATGTCGTCGCGCTGGGAAGCATCTCGGTGTCCGAGAATGTCAACGATCGCCCCTGCGTCACACCCTATCCCTGCTCCCAACATACCAGGGTTCGACGTTAAGTTTGGCAATAAACTGAGCAAACCATTGCCTAATCCAATTTCGGACAGGAAAAATGGAACATGAACATGGTCAGTTCATCGTATCCTTTTTACAAGATGAAAAGTTACGATGCTGATGCTCATTTTTGTCGACACGTATCCATTTTCGGGTGTCAGCACGTGCAGAACGAACCTTTGAAAGCGCGGTGCAATTGTTGGGCATCTTCCCGCGGGGAAAACTGGGTCGGTGGTACATTTGACATAATATTCAATTGGAATTTTCGTTTCCAGATGGAAAAAAGGTGGTGGCGCTATAAAAAAAATTTTGCGAGGAATTACGAGGAGAATCTTGTGTTCTGTTTCTGTTTCTTTGACCCTTTTGGAAGAAGAAAAAAAAGATTGAAGGTGATCTCCAGTTAACTGTTGTAAGGAGAAGAGAGAAAGGTGGAAAGCCATTGTCACCCCAACCGTTTTTATTCGCTCGATATTTTTAGAGTACCCTATCCCCGGTGCTTTGTTCTACCTTAATCAGAGGTTTCAGTGTCCAGAATTATGAATACATTATATTAAAATTTGGTGAGGGAGACATGTAAAATTCGATGCTGCATGAATCTTGATTAGTAATGTCTGTAAAAATTCGGACACCAGAAAACTACATTTCATTATCTAATCAAAAAGTACTCCTAGCAACTACATATTGGTCAATCTGAAACAGGATTAGTTTTTCTCTCTCTTTCAATGCAAAGGATTAATTCTTTTTCTGTTGCAATGACTAAATTGGTATACCCCTTGCAAGAAAAAGACTCAATCATCCCTCAAAAAAAAAAGACTCCATCGGTGTAATATTACCAATAGGGGCATATTAATGAAGTGCAATACTCAATAAATAAAAAAGCATTCAAAAAATAAGGGCATTTAAGGAATTTTTCCCATGATAGCAACCGCCAAACCATTATTCGGCCGCTATTTCATCGCTATAGCAGCTGCTATTCTCCATGGAATGTAGCAGCAGCATAGCGTAGCAGTGAAATAACGCGCTATTGACAACATAGTTTCCGATGTTGACGACTAATCCAAAATTGATTACGTTCGAACCTGAACTCACTTGGAACTATTAGCTCCCCTGTGCCAAGCAGACAAATAAAGCATAAGATGAGAGGCAAGATGTGTGGGTTAAAGGCTAAGCTAGGATTTAGGTGGGCCCAGCTTAACTCTCTGTTGTAGAAGAGTTTGATATAATGATGAGACAACAAAAAGGTTATAGCAAAAGAGAACGGAAGGGCTTTTAGCTAAAGAGAACTACCAAGTTTCTCCCTTTTTCTCCTCCCCGGTTCCCTCTCTTTTTAAGTATGAAAATTTGTCAAGATACCACCTCTCCCCCTCCCTCTGCTGTTCAATGATCGGCAGTTTTCTCGCCTTCTCTCGATGTGGTTCTTTCGTCCCCCGCGCCATTGCAATCTTGCTTCTGAGCCTTCCCGTCGTGTTTTTCTTTGGGGGAGGAGTTGTTGCTGTGACTAGACTTCATGGATCCATTCTCTTTGGCATGATGTGGATGTGTCTCTGAGGGGAAATTGGCATCTGTTGGGGCATGTACGGGAGATGATGCATTGCCGGACCCCGGTCCTGATGGAGGGAGAAAGACACCGGTACCAGGGGCAGGCACGGGGAGGCAACTAGCGGGATGATGTCTTGGAGGACCAGCTGCCCATCCAGTTGAAGCAGGTGGGAGTGGAACAGGTGCGGGGAAAGGCATCGGTGCAGCAACAGGAGCAGTTACAAATATTGGTTGGGCACCATTTGGAGCAGGCACTGGTCGAATAGACGGTGCAGGCAACACACCAGTCGCCGGAATAGCAGCATATTGACTATGTGATCTGCTTGGAATTGGGTGGCGGATATGGTTTGGTGATCTGCTTTGTGGTGGACCCCAGTGGGAATGCGGGGCTACAGCAAGCCGTGGGCCACTATCACCCGGAGCAAATTTCTTCGGCTGTGATTTGATGAACGTAACAAGTATCCGCTGTTTCCGAATTGCTGGAAGTGCATGCCTAGCGAACTCTGCAGATTTTCCTTCCATTATAAGCAGGGATCTGCATTCAGACCAACAAAGATTAGCAAAAGAAACGCGCCTGACAATGCAGCTAAAGAGTCAACAAAAGATCAGTATTTATCTTGAAACTACCCGAAACAAGATGTTTCATTCAAATCCCTTTTCTCTAAGCAGATAAAACCAACAACTGGTCGATGATAAAATTAGGAGGCGTTAACACCTACCCGGGGCCAAGAGCTAACTTGAGGGAACCTTTGTAGTCCCCGGGATGCTCATTTAGGATAACTCTCCCAAAAGTCATATCGCAGTCCGTCAAGAAAAGTGTGGACACGGACTTTCCATAATGTGAAGGCCACAGGTAAGGCTGTGAATAATCACCCTACACAAGTTCCATAGAACATTAGGCTCCATAAACAATAAAATTGAAGAAAACCTACACGAGATTAATCCAATAATTTCAAACCTCGTAATATATATCGATAATGCAAGAGTCAGGCTTCACAGGCACAAGGTGCATGCTAACCAAGCGATCAATGACATCTTGCAGCGAGGCAGGAATCGACTCTGCCTTTCGCTCTACACAAACAAAAAGAGATTGTTTCCCTAAGAAGTTAGAATGTAAGCCTAAAACAAAGGACGCATGTTTGGTAAAGGAAACATCCCTAAAGTAACAATAACTACAAATAATGCTGTTGTATCATAGCAGAGATCTGACATGAAAAAACTAAACAAGCACGCCCACCGCACGAAGAAACTGGATGAGTGATTGGTGAAACATGCAACAAAAGAGAAATTTGGGGATTCTAGTCATGGTATTCCATACCTTTGAAGGTTCCTGGTGAATTTTCATCATCCATATGAACATCTATGATAGGAACGCCAAACTGAATCATCTCTCTCCCATGTCCCCTCGTGGGCTTCTTGGAGACAATATAAGTCTGACCTGCTTTTCCACAGACAATATACCAATTAATCTTTTATACAACTCCTCTGGGGTTTGAACCATGGTTCTAGTCTCCAATCCAATTCATCACCACTCTTTACCACTTAAAGGCGCAAGGCCTCGAGGCAATATATCCAATAAGTTAGCACTATAAGGAATGAATGAAACACTTGCATCAGTCAAAGAAAAAGCCTTTGGAAAAGCAGAGAACAAAAAAATTAGTCTCAGGTGTTACACCTAAATGAGATACCAACGGCGATTTTTTTAAACTAAACAAGATAGACTTGATAGTTCCACAGCCACTTTAATCTATGCAAAGGTATTCACGACAACAAAAATTGGACGGAAGGAAATCCCAAAAACAACATGATCTATGGTGCAAAAAACAATCCAAGCATGCTCAAACTCAATTACAAGTCGAAACCAGCTCTAAGACACTCTATTAGCATTGTAGAGGCAAGGTTATAATGATGTGAACTTTGTACGAGCAACGTGTGGTAGAAACAGTGGTGCGAGAAGAGCAGCAGATTATATTATCATGTGTGGTTTAAAGAAGAGTAGTGACAGATGAGGCTTCTGGTAAGAAGCTTTGCTAGCGGGAGAGAAGGCTCTTACAAACAAGGTCTTTGGGATCAATAGTTAATAAGTCCTCCGAAAAATTAAATTCATACGAATGAACTTACCTTGACAATGTCCTTTTCTCCCAGCAACTCTAAAATCGTTAACCAATGAAACAAGACTCAAAACTTCCGAGTCATTCAGAAGGTGATCATACAATCTGAGTCCCTCAACCACGTTAACCTATACAACAAGAATGATTAAGGGTAAGAAAACAATAGTGTAGCTCAAGAAAGTCATCTTTAAGGAGATCCAACATATCCAGACTTGCCAAAAATTGCCACTATAAAGGAATATTACCGTCTTTCCCTCTATAATCTCTGGACCAGTGAATGATCTTGGCATAATTTTGAGATTTGGTTTCTCTTTATCATCCTGGCTTGGAAGAGAATCATCTTCTGCACAATCATTATTGTGTATCTCAAAACAGGGAGTGATGAGCCAAAATAAAAAAAATAGACAAGATGTTATGCACATCCTCAGAAAGCGGCCACAAAATTTATGTAGTGTAGACATGCAGAAAAAGTAGACAAAGAATTCAACTTAGGCCATTTGTATGAAAATCGGCTAGATCAAATGTGTAAAAGAGGGAATGGCTTCGAAAAAACTGAAGACACGTGTATAACAGCTAGGGCCACCATAGATTTTCCTTGCTTGAGTTAAAACTATGTGCGGTTTTAAACAAACTATTTGGGATGTCATGAATACTCAAGACATTGGGAGGAAGACTTCATTAGTAGGTTTTCAAAACCAAGGTAGCAATCAATGCACGAAAGCCTGTCACACACAGCCGCATCCACTAACATGCACAACCAGTGAGAGAAGGAGAGAGACCATTGTCTGAAGACTGATCATTCACGGCAACAGCCTCAGACTCGGGGTATGTGTTAGAGTTTCCTTCTGAATTATCCGAAGACTTTGTCTGTCCATGGGCAGTTAGGTTCATTGTAGTCTCTGCTCACTCAAAAGAGCAAATGGAAAAGAAACGTCAATACCTTCACGAAAACAGTCTTTATCAAAGAATAAACTAGAGAGTTTTGAACTTTAACCTGTTAAGGATATTTTATTATTTTTTGGTCAGGTAAGTAATTCTCTTATTGGGAAACTTACCAAATTGGAGTTGAAAACCCTCTATTAAAAGTGGTTCAGCTTCAGCATACAACAATTGACTGTCCTCCAAAGATACAGTAGTGATCATGAAAAACGACACTAGTTTCCTAGTTTATCATGTCCACACAGATGATCAGTAAGTACACACATGATTTCAAAATCCTGAAGTCTACCATAATTAACAAAATACCATTTATCTGTACAAGAATTGGACCAGAACAAAGTTTTTGCCATAAACTTGTCATGGCAATGCCCATAAGCCCTCACGTTAACACTGAAGTTAGAAAATTTAAAGCCTGCATGAAATTACTGAACTCCTCCCAATCACAGCAAATTTTTAACAGTAGCCTGATAATTAACTTACCTATCAAAATCACAAGTCATATTCCTGAGTGAACAACTAAAGTTTACCTTTCTTGTCCTCTGTAAGTGTAGATATCTTCTCATCCAACTTCTCAACACCAATAACAGATTTAGTCTCGTCCACCTTCTCAACCCCGACAATCACCACAGAATTCCCATCAGCATTATGGTTCTCTACATTAGGATGAGCGACGTCTTTCACCACCTCACCACCCCTGTGCCCCTTGTTAAACCCGGTGCTACTAGACCTCCTGTATTCTTTTCCCCCCACCTTAGGCTGATCATAGTAATATCTAGGGTGAGGCAGCTGCTGGTGGTGTTGTTGCTGCTGCCTCCTCGATGCAACCTGCTGCAGCGAGAAAATCACCTCTGCAATTGAGAAATACTGCTGCATATGCAGCACCGGATTCCAATTACACCTCCGCTGCTGTATAGACCCTATCACAACATCGTACTCCCCTGGCTCCCCGACAGTACGCAAATGATGGCACAGTGAGTCAATGATGGCATTAGCAGCCGCAAACTCCCCCCTAAGCCACGAAATGAACCCGTCACGCTCATCCAAGGCGAACCACTGGTGGCGATGGGCGTGGTGCTGCTGGTGGACCATCTCATTCCCACCAGCTGCCACACCACCGGCACCATTAGCTGCCGGGAATTGCATTTTGTCTGGCACTACAACGGTCCCATGTGGCATTGCCATTGTGATCAAAAGCTCAAAACTTTCACCTCTACCAAAATTAGCAACAAATTCTGACACACCCCGGATCACAAAATTACCACCCAAAAGACAACCAAAGCTCGAAACTTTAGCACATTACCGCCTCAATTCCCGTGTCAGCAGGCAAAATTCACTCCAAAGTAACCAACTTTAATTGCACATTAATCAAAAGATGGGTCATTTTCTTTGTCAACCTAAGCTAGAGTCAGAGCCAAACTGAACCAGTTACTGCAATGTGACAGAGCGGGGTGAATTCTTCAGATCTGGGAACTGGGTTTCTTTGATAATTACCTAAAATTCAACAAACCAAGAACATGGATTAAAAATATTAACAAAAAAGGAGGGAATTTACACTAAGCAGCAGTATAAAGTTTGAAGCTTTAAACAACTCGGGTGAAGAAGAGCAGAGAAGATGGTATGTAAGAGATCTAGGGTTTTGTTTTGTGTGTGTGTGTGTGTGTGTGGAGGTAGATGGTGTGAAGGTGAAGGGAAATTAATGAAAAATTGGCTTATAGCCTACGCATGTACATATATGTACCTGTTTCTATGTATTTTTGTATTTTTAGTATTTGATTTTTGGTTGTGGTCTTTAAATGGTGGCTCTCTCTCTCTCACTCTCAATTTCTTTTCCTTTTTTTTTCTTCCTTCCTTTCTCTCTCTATTTTCCTCAAGATTTGGTGATTCTTGAGTTTTTAGAAACAAGTTCAGGTTTTTATTTCTCTGTGGGTTTTTTTTTTCCCTTGGGCACCAAGAATATTCTGTGGGAAGGGGGGATCAGGGGCCTTTTGGTCAGTTTGGTGGGGTAAATTATTGGGATGGGAAGGGTCAGTTTTGGGTTTTGGACCCCCCGAGTTTTAGGGTTTAGCTGACGTAAGGTTAGGTGGATAGGAAATTTGGTTAGGGGTTTGAACTTTGAAACCGAAATTGAAAGGAGATTAAAAAAAACTCTGAACCTGATGGCATTGTTTTAATTTAAATAAGATAATTTGTAACAATATTAAATATATATTAATATTTGATTTGAATCTAAATTAATAGATCTTATATTTAAATAAGAGTTAATCTTGAAAAAAGAGTGTTTTGTTTTGGATTTTCTCTGTCATAAACACACAAATCAATGAGACAGTGTCCTGACCTTGAGTTTGGTGTGCTGGTTACGGCTACGTGGGAATTCAGTTGGACTTACTCGGTTATTTTCTCAATCCCTATGTTAAAGTCTAGGTCGGCTATGAGAGAAATCACTAAACTTTCTAAAAAACATCCTGTAGAATGATTAATAGGAAAATAAGTTTATAATTTCAATTTCGTACCTTATTGTGTTAAAATACTGAAGTTTAATATTTTTAATGTTTTATAACTTTATTCTATTTGAATTTAGTAAACGGATATTAAAAAAAATTCAGTAAAAGAACGGGATAGACATTAATAAGAGAGCAGTTGTTTTATCGACGCAACATATTCAATGCTAGTACTTGGACCAAACCTAGTCAGATTCTTTTATTAGCTTTCGGCTATGTAGTGTATTAGTACTTCCATACCGCGTTAACGTGACGATTAATATCGCAATTATGATTATTTGAAATACGGCAGACAGCTGTTAATACGTAATAGGCATTTATTTACCGTGATTCTGCTTGTAATGGATTTAGTTTACCCTGGTATAGAATCCTGTGATGCAAGGAGGCCTTTGGAGAATTGGTCTCTTTTTTTGTTGAAACTACTAAATAGCAAACTAATTCAAGTTAGAGCGGATAGAATCTGAATTGTGTCAAAATTCTTCCAACAAATATTCAACATGTTAGGAATTCAGCAACTAGAGAACAAAACGCGCAAAGAACACGAACGCAAGAGTTTACGTGGTTCGACCTAATGCCTACATCCACAGGGAGAAAGGAGAACTTTTATTGATGAGTTTCCGAGCCACAAAGCCATACAAAAAACCTAGGGTAACATGTCTTTATATAGAGACAAACCCTGGTGTACAAGTAACCTATCTAGGTCATATTAGGAGTTCAAAACCTAGTCAGAATAGGAATAGGAATAGGAAATAAGTCTTTCATATTTCTCGCCATCCCAACAATCACCACCTTGGCGAGAAATCATCTCGTGGAAGAACCATGAAGCTCCACCCGAACTTCAACAAACTCCACCTTGACAAAACACCGCCCCATGAAGAACCATGAGATCTTGCAAAACCAATCCGACTCCACCGACTCCATCTCGGACCATACATAACTGCATCAATAAGACCATCTCAACTTTCTCTTCACCTTTTGCGTTCAATCACTTGGAGCCAGCCCCCAAACTCGAGCTTCTGAGCTTGCTTGGCCTATTTCCTCCAATCTCCATTGAATCCCAACTAGCAAGTCCACCTGCTGAAGCAACCTTGCGACCAATAGACACGCCCTCTATTTTTCGGTCAGCCCCATGCTCCGCAACCTCGAACTGCTTTTTCGCTGGACCTTCTTGCCTCAAACCAATGCTACATGTCATAGCATACAAAGGGCAACCTTTTGTTCTACCAAGTAGAACCCTCGACATGCCACGAACTCCACCGTTCGGCCTTGAGTGAGATACCCGATTCGCCCATGGTGCTACCAACGGCTTCGCATTCCCCATGCAAAACCTACCCAACACCTTTGACGTGCGCGTCCCTTTAGACAACCATAGCGGGAGACAGCTAACAAAGCTTCTCCGAGACAACCATGGCACCTTGCCAACCATGTCTCCACGAAACAACCATAGCTTGCTATCCATGTCTTCGCGAATTCCAACTACACTCAAACCATCCATGTCAAGCCTTTGCTCCCTCATACGAACCAACCTCATATGACCTGAGCTTTTGCCAACTCCTTCAGACCCATTGATGTGACTCCACCTACAATAATGTGCCTCACTAACCTGTAGGTATTTTCTTTCACCATTCATCCCTACCATCGCATCCTTCTCCACCTTCATTAGCATACCTTTATAACTATCACTGTTATAATCCAAGGTCCCTAATGAAAAGAGATTACAAGGATGCATTGGACTTGATAAGACAGAAAGCCAGTCATCATCCGACCCGTCTGAACATGTGGCCATGGTTGTGGATGCCGATCCCTCCTCGTTGTCTTGATCCCAGTTCGTCCTGGATAGTCCCCTTCATGCGCCCTTCTCAGCACTTGAAGCCACTTCCATTGAACTTCTTTGACTCCGACCTGGATCCTCTTCCACAACCCAGCTGGTGGCTCCTCATCATCCGTCGAGCACAAGCGAATCTTCGCTACTGCCTTGGCCTCCAACTCTTCCCACTCTTGCTCCTCCATCTTCTCCGAGAGTGCGATAACCATCCCTTGATGCACGAGAAAATCCTTGACACACCTTTGCCATAGCCCGAAATTCAATGAACCATCGAACTTCACAAGAGCAAACTTCGCGCCGTGATCCGACATCCTCCAACCTTAGCTCTGATACCACTTGTTAGGAATTCAGCAACCAGAGAACAAAACGCGCAAAGAATACGGACGCAAGAGTTTACGTAGTTCGGCCTAATACCTACATCCACGGGGAGAAAGGAGAACTTTTATTAATGAGTTTTCGAGCCACAAAGCCATACAAAAAATCTATGGTAACATGTCTTTATATAGAGACAAACCCTTGGTGTACAAGTAACTTATCTAGTTCAGATTAAGAGTTCAAAACCTAGTCAGAATAGAAATAGGAATATGAAATAAGTCTTTCATATTTTTCGCCATCTCAACACAACACTACTATATTTTCAAACACTCAAACTCGAATAGGAAGAAAATTGTTCTTGTTTTGCTATATTTTTCTTATCCGAGAAAAACTAACAAAGTAGAGCTTCATTTTGAACAGGGAAGTCGCCTTAGCTATGACAGCGGACCATTTTTCATTCGTACCTTATAATTTGGGAGAGGACATTAATTAAGGCGACTGCCATTTATTTGCCAATATTGTTTTTTTTTCTATATTGGGAATCTGCTCAGGTCAAACTTGGCTATTATCTTTTGAAAAATGCAAGAGCCTTAGAGAAAGTCACAAACATATTAAAGTAAATACGAAATCCTGTCATGGACATGGTTCAACAGCAAAGTCCTAAGATAAGCTGCTTCATAAGTCCAATATCATACGGCATCTTTGACCATTATTTAGAGAGCATCCCAGTCAGGGGAAGCCAATCCTTTCCTCAGTTTGCGTGACATGCCGAGTCCCTTCTGGCCAGATGAGGTCCTTAGCCAGGGGGCCAGTTCATCTGTCGCCCGCCAAGGAGATGGACGTGGAGGTGATACACAGATTGGCCTGGAAGAGAGAAACAAATCAGAACTTGTTATAACTAAGCGATGAGAATGAGCTCTGAAAGGAAGCTGGAATTGAACACGAGCACTTACATCCACTCGGGCCATCATTAATAACAATCCTATAGCCATCTGCAAGTCCTTCCTTCTGAGCGACAAGCTTGGCGGTGTATAGCAAGTGACCAAGAATCTCGCAGTGCCTTTCTTCCGCCTAAGTAGCCGAATCCAGTGGCCCCACGTGAATGTAAAAGGAGGACCCAAAAAAATTGATCAGTTCGGAAAAAGCCACAAGGGTAAGTATCAGAGAACTCAAATATCAGAATAATGTGTTGTAACAGTATGCTAAACAGCTAAATCGAACACGAAGATTCGTGAAAAATAAAATAATATCCAACCAGGAAACAAAGGAAAACATGGAGCTTTTTCCATACACCGCGGAAAAAAAAAATCAGACGAGTAGGCACCTTCTTAGACATTCCAGGCAGGACTTGCAGACTATAAAGTGATGGGACGTGTACTTCACTTATAATTATTGCGACCGAATACGATCAATGCAACCACACAAAAGAATCCTCAGAGAGCAATGAAGGGTTCAGTAAGCAGAACTCAATAAAAGACAATTAACAAAAGAAAGTATGCAGTTGTGGAAAAGAATACCTTTGACAACCCAGTTAAACCATCCCTGACCTTGGGTATGATTAAAATGTGGACAGGCGCTTGAGGAGCTATGTCCCGGAAAGCTAGAGCCTGAAAGGAAAACACTCGAGTAAATAGTCAAAAGAAAGAAGCAGCAATTCCTTTCGATAAAAACGTAGAAGCAGCATTGAGATTCAGCTGTACCAAATCCAGTCAGCTAGGTACTAGTGTCAATGAAATTGAGGGCCAAGAGAGTTGATATGCACAGGGAATGACTTGATCTTTAGTTTACGGGACTGAAGCTCAACGAGTGATGTTAATGTAGAAGTTTCAAAGCTTTATACAAGGGTCACATGAGTGCCATCTTCAGCTATCAGAAACTGAATACAAGGGTATTTTGTACGGATGTATAATTTTTATGACAGTTGTACAATGTATCATTTAGCAATCACCTCTATGAGCAAACTATTCCACATTGTCAGACACAAAGGATGAAGGAAGAGATTGGTCAAAGGAAAAGATGTAGGGGCTGGCAAGTAGAGGACTGCTGGAAGGCCTATCTAAAGGTCGCACAATAAACGTGTGTTAAAAAAAGTCTCTCAATGCCAAACAATATGAGGTCCAGCACATTAATGGGTTTGGGTTTGGGTTGGGAGAAACATCTTCAACCCAGTTCTACCAACAGATGTAAGCACAACCGGCACTGTTCAATGCTACGAAACTCGACGATGCGACGATGGTCATAGAAGTGAAACAAAGTCAAATAAAAAAATCAGACTGAACAATGCGTAATGGGATTACCTTATCATCCTCATAAACTACATTAGCAGGGATCTCCTTGTTGATTATCTTGTCAAAACTGCACACCAAAGGAGAAACAAGTCAAGCATCGAGACAAATATAAGCTACCCTTCGAGCTACAGCGATCTCGCATATCAAATGATTCACTGGGTTTCCAAAACAATGCTAAGCCACAGATAGAGTCCACCATCCATCTTAACCCATCATCTTTCTTCCCCCCTTTCTGTCCATTTCCCTCTTCTAAAGAAACACACTAGAGCCTAATAGGTTCAAACCCATGACTAAAGTTCGCACCTTTTCAACAACCCAGATGCCAATTAATAATATTCGCAGTGGTAAAGGAGAAACCCAAATAAAAACCCTAAATTCATAAGGAACCCCAGAAAACAATCCTCTAAATAGTAAAATAGAAAGATGGGATTTTTTTACATGGTGGGGGAATCGGAGGGGACGGCCTTAAGGGCGGCCTCCTTCTCGGAAGCCATCGGGAGGTGGGAACTCAAGACGACCAGTCGTCTGCTCTGCTTTGGATCTATTGTTGTGGTTTTTCTCTCACTGGGACAGGAAGTGGAAGAAGGTCTTGTTTTGACCAAGGTATGGGGAAGAAGTGGACTTTAGAAGTGAGAGTCTTAGTGACTCGTACGCGCGCTTAGGCGCGAGTGTGTTAAAAAGTTGGGAAATTTTTTTTTTGTGAGATTTAAATTATTTCCACAATTTCGGATCTTAGACGGTCATTGGATTCGATCTTCCCACCTCATGTTTAAGGACTGACACCGTATCCATCGTACCATACATAAGTTGGTAAAAGTTGGGAACTTTGGATTTGGTTTGGGTTCGGAAAAGCGTTGGCTGGCTATATATTGCATTAGAAACATTCAATTTAGTCCTTTTTTTCTTTTTAGAAGATTCAGTTTGGCCCTTTTGTCTATGGGATTTGAACACTTGGGGTTTGCAGCTCTTTGGTAGAAATTTTCCCTATCAATTTCTCACACTGGGAACTTTTTTAGGTGAACTTGGGTGACCCTTGATCGTCGGTCGGTCAGTCAATTCCGATTATTATGAAGTAACCAAATATTTTCTAAGATCTTTTTATGATGACGTGCTAATTTGTGTTGATATAGATGTTGATCGTAATTACGACAAGGACCCTATCGACAAATAAACTGATCGAGATGCGATAATTACTTGTATCTGTGTTGCGAAGTCGTACATTCTAAATAAGTATACGACAAATTACACCATGTACTTATTTAAATCGTGCAACTTGCACATTATATCGTGCAGTCATTCTATTTCTAACTTAAATAAGTATATTTTGAGTTTGTGGATGCACCGGTGACAGAACTTTACCATCAGATTTTATTATACTGCAACCTGAATTAGTTGGTCTTGTCCGGTTACCAGGTGATTTACTCTTTGTACCAGTCTAACAATTAATTTACGTTTTTTTAATGGTAAATCGTTTGCATTAATTAGTGTGACGAATAGCAGTGAGTCTGCTCTAAAACTCCTCCTGAATAAAGACAGGGACCCAACCAACAATTTTGTCTGCAATTTCCCTCCTTTCCCACGTCGGACCAAAAGTCCAAACGTAACTGTATTTGTTCACTTCGGAGATAAAAACGCACGCTCCATTGTGTTCTGTCGTGCGTTTTCCCTCCCTCTAAACCAAAAAAACCAAAGGAGAAGAAGAACCAACAATGGCTGCACCTCTACGATCTCCCGCCTCTCTCCTCATCCCGAAGCCTTCTCTCTCTCCAACAAAACCCTTTACGGGCCACTCCCCATCACACCCCCCAAGTACCTTCCTTTCTTCTTCTTCCGTTTTAAAGTTTCGATTTTTATCGTCTTGTGTGCTTGTTTTTTGTGAATGGAAGGTGACCCTTTTGTTTGTTTTGTATCATTTGTGTTTTTTTTGGGCCTAGGAGTGAGCTTCAAGGCCACGAGGGGTAATGGGGTGGTCGTCAAATGCTCGGTGTCGGCTCCTATGGGGGACTCTAGCTCGGGGAAGGCCGAGATTAAGACCAATCCTATAATTGTCATTGACAACTATGATAGTTTCACTTATAATCTCTGCCAGGTATCCTAAAAAACTTGTCTTTTTCAATTTCTACGTCTGTTTGTGCTTCTCTATCAGCATTTGATTCTGTTTTTTTATTACAAAATGACATAGAGACTAGTTACCTTGTGTGGTTGAGAATTGGATGGCTTAATGCAAAGGTTTTTTGGTGCTCTTGAACGAGTGATTATGATTTGATTACTATTCTGCAAAAGGTGCATATGGGTTATATGATTTTAATTCCTGGGGAGTTCAGATTTTTTTGATGGAAAATGGCATTTCGATGTTGAAAATTTTTGGTCCGAGTTTTAGTCAGCAGTTTCTGATTGGAACTCGAGATTTCTGCAATTGCTGGAACCTCAAGTGTCCTATGCTGGTTTCAGTGATTAACTGTGTTAGGCATCCTACATGCTGCATTGATATGCATTTCTGATGTTTGTTGTGATTTTATGGTACTGGTGGTTTTTGTCCTTGTAATAAGATCAAGTGTGCATGTGGTAGCAGTAGTCGGGTCCTTTGCGAACTGATCATAGTCGATTGATTTGGATTGACTTCAAGAAATGAGAGCAGCATTGTGTGCTTACATTTTAGATGTGACTTGTTCCCCACCGGCTTGCTTTATCGTTTAGCTAGATCAGTCAAAAGAATCAAGTTAGAACAATCATAAATGAGTGATCAAATCCAGCCTTTGTGCGGTTTCTTCTTCAATTTAGATTCTCTCTTGCTAAGACATTAAATGCATGATTCCGTGCCAAGTTTATCCAGTACATGTTGGTGTTTTTATCTATGTCGTTTTCTTCCTTTCTGATAATTTACCGTTATCTAACATTCTTCTGTCGGTTTTTCCTCTTGCTCGTTTCTCCTATCGTTTTCTTTTGTGCCTGTCAGTACCAAATTTTACTTAACGAACACTTGAATATGGTAATCGTGTTGTTTCTGTAGTATATGGGTGAGCTGGGATGTCATTTTGAAGTCTATCGCAATGATGAGTTGACTGTGGAGGAGTTGAAAAGGTAATAATTGAGTGTCATGTGGTTCGTTATACAGGCTTCACGTCATATCAGAGTAATTGGTCTTAAATGTGTTTAATCCTAATCATTGTTGATCCTTTTCCGGAACTTTAATAGGAAGGAACCAAGAGGAGTGCTCATTTCCCCAGGACCTGGTAAGCGTTACGGTGGATTGTATTTGTCGGAACCCTGGAGGAAGAAGGGAAAAAAAATACTGTTATGACACAATTTGTCTTCCTTGCACAGGCACTCCCCAAGATTCTGGGATTTCTTTGCAAACAGTTTTAGAGCTTGGACCTATTGTACCTTTATTTGGTGTGTGCATGGGGTTGCAATGCATTGGAGAGGCTTTTGGAGGTTAGTTTTTATCACAATTAACTAGCTGAACTCCACCTCCTTTTCATCCTGGTGGCTTCTATATCTGTACAGACAAACACATTGTAGATATAGAAAAAATGATCATGCAACTTGATCTTTTTCTGTTGACGTTTTCTTCCAGTGCCTTCCTAGCTCATCTCCTTTGCTTTTTCTCAGGAAAGATTGTGCGTGCTCCTCATGGTGTTATGCATGGGAAAAGTTCTCTGGTGTATTACGATGAGAAAGGGGAAGATGGCCTATTTTCGGGATTAACAAAGTATGTATCTCATTCAAGACCAATTGCCTTTCTGCGTTGTTAGAGTCTGTATAGCAACTTCCCTAAATTTGATGTTCACCATCACATCTATTTGAGTCGACTCTTGTTGGAATTTTCTCCTCGATACATCTAGCGCATAGGCATCAGTTGTTTCATCTAACCAAGTTGGTGTTTGAAGATGTTAAGTCATCTTGGCACGAAAACTATTTAAAGTTAACTTATTGCCAATCTCGGCTAAATTGTTAGGAGCAGTCTTGTGTCTGGTTTTGCTATGTTTTTATGTGCCTTGGTAAGAGAAACACCTCTCATTATTAGAAATCATTCAACAATGAACTGAGGGATGGAGTTCAGTTCTGTAAGTTAGTGTATATAGATAACATTTGAATTTGCGCCAGAAAATCGTAAGAGATCAGTACTTGCTTGTTTTGTTTTCTGGACTTCCATATCAGGAACTTTAATGGTGTACCTCTTTTTAAGATTTGAATTTGTACATATCGAGAAGGAAACGTTTTGGTCGTTTTCTTGGACATTACTGGAAGTAGTGCATTTAAGAACAGAAGACAACTTTAATGCAGCTTACCTAACCATGTTAGTTTCCACCCAAAAAAAACCTAACCATGTTAGTTTTGTTGTTAGTTTCGTGTCGTGCCGATGTGATTGAACTCTTCTCGTCTTCTTGTTAACAATAACCTCAACAAATTCTTAAATATGTGTGAATTGTGGGGTCATCAAACTTCATCAGGCATTTGAAAATTATTACACAGAAAGGAGTACAGCCAGATATGGTGCAAACTTCTCATTGTGCTTATGAATTTTGATCTTTTTATTCTCGTATGCTTAATTTTGGTGTTGTTGGATTATCAGAACGGGAAATGTCTAGTTCATGTTTGTTCCCGTCTGTTCCTTAAATTTGTACTTTGGCACCCTCACCTTGGATCAAAGCTAAAACCAGGATGCTTGAGTATTTTGTGTTGGAGAATCCCAAATTTGGAAGTTGCGAATGTGGTGGACGTGTTTATAAGTGTGGAAGATCCAACGTTAGTTCTCATTTACATTGGTACAATGCTGAGAACCAGTAGTCCACGCATGGCAACTGATGCCTTGTTATTGATCTTTTTCAGCCCCTTCACAGCTGGCAGATACCACAGCCTTGTGATTGAAAAGGACAGTTTCCCAAGTGGAGAACTTGAAATCACCGCCTGGACAGAGGACGGCCTGATAATGGCTGCTCGTCATAAAAAGTACAAGCACCTGCAGGTGAGACGTAATTAATGTCTGCTTTCTCGTGGACACGGTGATCATCACGTTACTCCCGCATCCTTTAGATCACACGCATCATCGTCGTTAGCTCTTAACTTTGGAACCAAGATTCGGGTTTGCAATCTCAAACCGTGGTTGCCTTGAATGGTGCAGGGTGTCCAGTTCCATCCCGAGAGCATCATCACAGTTGAAGGCAAGACTATCGTCGGGAACTTCGTCAAGCTGATCGAAAGAAAAGAAGCTGAATCCCAGCGTTAGCGAGTAGTTATGGGATCCACCAAAGTTCATGTTTCAAAAGTATGGTAGATCCAGTACTTGTCTTTGTAGAAACTTGTTGTCTTGCTTAGGTTTCGACGAACTATGTCTGCTTTTTCGCCAATAGATTCGACTTATAATCCAAACAGCATTTCAAAGGCATGCCCGTCTTGCAGAGAAAGTCTCAACACCATTGCTATAAGAATGGTATGATCATCACTGTGTTGATGAGCAAATATGGAAAGCTTTTTTATTAGTCTGATCATTGCCATGAAAGGAGCTGGATCCCAGTTTCCGATCAATGGCACGCAATCCGAGATCCAGACAAAGCAGTTGTCCGAACCGATGCTTCGGAAGACCGTATCTCGTGCCCCTTTCCAACCATTTGATACACAACATACAAATGGTATTTACATCTATCACACGCACTCTCTTCCTACTCTTACATTGAGAAGTATTCAATGTATCTACCCCAAAGCCATTTCGAACTGTGAATTTCATATACAACTTTTATAAATCATAACCGACGATTCTGTAACCGTAACAAACATTTTCTAGGCACGGTAGGGTCTATTATAATCATATCTCTAGTTGCTTCAAGCTAGGTCCTCAATCCATGTCTTCTGGCCTAATGAATGGCAATGGAATGGATATAGTCAAGATGTAAGAACGTGTACTGTAGCGATCCACACATGATTCCTGGGTTAAATTGCCATGTAAAGTGTGTGTTCATCATGGCAGATCATTCATTCTTGTGGTCCAAAATGTGCAGGCCCGTTTGCCCTTTTCTCTGTTTTCCAGGCCAAAACTTTAAATTGTGGTTGGCCCTTTATGCCCAAGTTGGCTGGCCTTCGAAAGGAATTCCAATCCTTGAATTTGAAAGTTGGCAAACATTTTACTTATGGGTTCAATGGCTGGCAACCAACAAAACCAAGTTGTGTATAGGTAATAACAAAATCTCATGCAATAACAATCGTACGGGTCTCGAGTTTGACCCACTGAAAACACAACAGTGTTAAAATACTTGTTGGTATAACTTTCTCATTATTCTAAAGTGTTATTTGATGTACGCAAAATTGCGAACAATTAAACACACAAGCAAATAGTATAGTGGTAAGTAAGGTTCTTAGAACTGAGGGTTGAACACGAAATCAAGGCAAGTAATTATGTGAAGCGGGGAAATTAAAGTTTTATAAGGTTGTGAAAGGTCGCAAGTAAATAAAAGAGATCGGAAATGCAAATAAAAGACGAGTTGTAAATCAATGGAGACAAACGAGCACGATACCCTTATGGACTACCCATCTATGTCGAGACTATGGTTTTTATGAAGTTTTAACTAGTACCCGGAGTATTTTAATGCATCTCCCTAACGCTTTCGCTCATTAGGATGATAAAACTAAGCTAGAGTAGATCATGATTACTAACCAACGCTTCCGCTCATTAATTAGATCAAGGACTAAGCTAAACTCAGTTATGAAGTTAACTCCTAGCGTGTTATCTCTTAGTATCAAGATTCCTCATTAATACCTTAAGACATGTCAATTGACTCTTCCGTTGATTCTAATGCCTTCCGGTCCATTATTATCAACTAAAATCATAATCTAAGTGATCAAGTTAGATTAGGCATTAAGATCATCAATTGACAACTACTACGAAAGATAATCAAACCATAGCTGACATAGACAAATAATCACATAATTAGGGCATCGCACTCACAAGAGAACGACTCGTTAAGCATGTTAACAAAGCACAATAGATTAACGAAGAACATGATAGCAATTAACATAAAGGTAGAGATAGAGAAAGCTTAGTCGTGATGATCAAGCCTTACCAATCCTTTTCCCGTGCTAACTGAAATCGCGGCTTTATTAAGCTCCAAAGGCTGTCTCAATATTGCAGTAGTCACCTCCCTTTAAACCTAAGAGACTATGGCATATATATAGCCAAAAGTCTAACTAAAAATTAGAAAAACCTAGAGGAGGTTAAGCTAAATTGGAAGTATTGCTGGCCAAGTAATAATATAAAATAATATAACTTAAGTCCTAAGGCCGAAATAGGAGGCTAAAAGTCGAATATAACTGAAACAAATCGAGTCCCCGTCGTTGAGGACCTGGCGCCCGCCAATGGAGTTGGCGCTCGCCAACATAACTTTCTATAACGGACTTGGCGCCCGCCAAGTATTTGGCGCTCGCCGGGTCTCTGATCAGCTTCGTCGCATCTTCGTATTTTGCAGTTTTGACCCTCTTTCACTTCGAATTTGGATTCGACTATAAAAGAAGAAATATAGATCTCTCTTCAAGCTTTCCAACGGTATCTCATTTGATACAATCGGACACTCAAGAAGAAAGTTATGACTCTTGCAATATGGTCTCTTGAAATCATCCCTCGAATGACCTTCATTGAGCTCCAATTTCCTACAAAATATGACAATGGGTAGAAATCCATTCCCGAACATAAATATACTAAAACGATCATAAGACTTGACATGACATGATGAATATAACTCAAAACATGACTAAACACGCACGAATTATATGACAAAACATGAGCGTTTACACACTCATCATTATTCGACTCAAACGTGAATTAGTAGATTAAGTTGGTGTCCGTACACTAGTTCATTTTAATAAAAAAAAGTAAAAAATAAGATACAAAATCAAGTTATTTACTGCAAATTTGAAGAGTTTCTCTCCTTCCGGACACAATTTCAAACACCCTTTACATTATTACTACAAGTCACGAGTTCCCATATGCACATTTCATGAAATATTTTGGTGGGAAAGAAAAAAGCAACGATTGCCTGTGATACTTTTCTTGCAGAAAATATTTGGGCAATTATTTTTCCAGCTGTTGGCACCAACAACCTTTCGTATCCATCATCCAACTGGGTAGGAACCTTTCTTTGCGGTTTGATGCATCAAAGGGTTTCCGAAAATCTGGAGAATTAAATGCAGCTTTTTAGATTATTATGACAGCAACTTTACATATTGTTGAAGGCAGCATAAATGATATATATTAGCTGCGTACCTTGCACTTTATTGGATGCACTAAAGAAAATTTTCCCTGCTAATCTGAGTTCTTTCTAGATTCTCTCTTGTTAGAATTTTCATATATCTAATTTAAAAATGATGAATTTTTTATATGGGAAAAGTGCACCTAAGTACCCTGTAGTTTAGCACTTTCCAAGATAAGGTCATGTAGTTTTTTCTGTCCAAAATCAGTCCCTGTGATTTATTTTCTCAGATATTTCCGAGTCCCGGGCAGCCCGGGTAGATGCCCGGCCAAATGTCTGTCCACGTGGGCTCCACGTCCGCCAAAACGACGCCGTTTATTATCTTAAGTGGAAATATAAACATCATCGTACAGACATGTGGCAGGCATCTACCCGATTGCCCGGGACTCGAAAATGTCCGAGAAAACAAACCACAGGGACTGATTTTGGACGGAAAAAACCACATGGCCTTATCTTGGAAAGCGCTAAACTGCAGAGTACTTAGCTGTACTTTTCCCTTTTTATATTTATAAACAACATCACATCTTTTATACATGGTAATGTGGGATTCTCAATCCTGTTACATAGAAAAAATTAAAATTTATTTCCTTAATATTGTTTAGAAATTCAGATATCTTTGGAGATTTTGAGTTTGGCATATAATGCATGAGAAAGTCAGCGAACATGGTAGGCCCCGAACCGAAATGCTCCTTGTCCGAATCTTGACTGTAACGGTTTTTTTTTTTTTTTGAACACTAACGGTTTGTTAATATACTCCATTTAAACCCATAACTTTTTTTATTTAGAAAAAGGCATAACTTTTATATGGTTGGTGGTTTTCTGTGTTTGATAAAAATAAAAGATCCTCAAAAGTTGGTCAAAAATTTCGAGGAAAATGAAGATCTTCCAGGCTGTACATTTTGGAGAGCGAGAAATGTTGCTTAAAAGAAGCATATAATGATGTAACCAGTGATATACATATGTTCTCGTTCTAATGTTTGACAACCTTATTTATATATATCTATATCGAATAATTCAGATTTGATTTGTATCATGTCAAAATTCTCAAATACCGCATTTTAAACGCAACATTTTTTTAGAAATCAAATTTAATATTTTAATTGAAGTAAAAAACAATCCTTTATCTGTTTATCTAGCACTTAGTGCTCATTTTATTTTATTTTAACATCCAAACGAGTTTAAGAAGAAGAGAATAAAACAAAACATGAACGAGGCGCCAAGTGGTCCAGTTTACATTATGAGTATTAAAGTTGACTAACTTCTCTTTGAATTTGGAAACAGCTAAGCAAAGATTCACGGATTCCTTTCTTTGTGATATGTATATGTGGAAACGATTAATTTAGATTGTAACGGCGTTATCTTACATGCATGTTGGTGTATTACAAAGTAAAGACACATAATGGAGATACTTAATGTATAGTATTAGCAAATCGTTTTTTAATAGAGTTGGGCCTTCGACGGATGCCGGAAATATGCTAAGAGTAGTTTATATTACGACGATGTTCAAAATTCATTTACTCGTTCTTAAATTTTTGTTGAATGTGGATTAGTCTGAGTATACAAGTCATATTCGTAAAGAATTCGGCATAAAATTTCCCAACCATCTACTTCTAGTTGAATTTTTCCAGGAGAATTCTAGTAGTTTTCATCGTTGATTATGTAGCAGCCTAAACGATAAGACAATCTAATCCCAATAATAATTTAAAGCTTAAACAAGCTTTCTGTGGTTTATTAGCACCGAATCAAATGGCAACAAATTATATGGAATCCACTTTCCAAGTGTCACTTATGCACCGAAAAGACTTAGATTAGGAAAAATTAAAGCATATTTGATGCCTATTAATTGCCAATCTTTAGCATATTACGTAACTTTCAAACGTCTCTTCTTATATTTTTCTCCCGTCTAATATTATGCAATGAAGATAATTAGCATATTACCTGGTGTCCCCTTCTTTTCAAAGGTCTATCATCATGAGATGATTACTTTATTGCCTCCGAGTAGAATCTTGTGAAATTTGTATTCATCCCACTCCCTTAATTTCAGAATTTGATTATGCATGATCCAATTCAAATTTGAAATGGTGATTCGAGTATGTTATCTGAATACCGAATAGTTTAAACTAAAAAATTAAAAATCTACCAAAGTTTTCTTTTAAAATTAACATATTATAATGTTTCATATCTAACAAACACATCAAATCAACGAGAAACTAATGGGAAATTTTATAGGAAGACACTTTCAATACCCAACGAAATTGGGGTGAGAATAGCACCAAAATGAGACACCTCTATCAACTGTAGGTCAAATTGCTAAGGTATTTGAATTCACTTAAAAATATTTCAAATTAAAGTCTTAAGAAAATGTGAAAATGTCATTGAGAAAATCACTCGTAAAATATAAAATTAGACCTGAAAAGTTGGACTCTGAATACGAAATATTATTTTAAAAAATTGAGACGCGTCTAAGAAATAGGACAAGTTTGATACGGGGAACCAGGCTACTGACTCTAACGTTAGCCATTTGCACAAGCTCTGTCTCCACTTGGCATATCCAATGTAACCGACCTCGGATTCCAACTACCCCATTGACAAAATGTCACCCTGTCTGTCCCCTTTTTTTTTAACTTACTTCCGGTGATAATTAATTTATTATAATTGCATGCCCGTGTTGTTGCTGAGAATTGGACTATGGAATATAACAACATAAGCCAAGAATAATTATTAATAAGGCAAGCAGGCAAATGATGGGACGATGCCTTTCTGTTTCTTTTTTTATAAAATTCTTCACATCACATACATTGTAAGAAACACAACGGGAACCCACACCTAACACGCTCATGGGTTCTCATCGAACCGAACTCTTACCATTGAACCAACTCTCGAGACAGATATTAGAGAGTTCTCAAAAAAAAAGAAGGATTTTAATCATATTCTGGAAGTACAAATTTATTGGACCCATAAGGGCAAAAGAGTACATAGCAGCCACCACCCAATTCAATATGTAATAAAACAAGGACAGAAAAAAAACATCAAATGATAAAAATGGACAACCTGGAAAACTGAAGGTATATGAACTATACACAAATAGGCAATCCCACCACCACCACCACCCCCCTCTTACCATATAAGATGAATTGTTGTTGTCTTTCTCCTCTATGCACAAAAAAGAACCTGTCGGCTGTCTCCGACGTGATCGATGCGCGACAAGATTGATACTTTCTTACTCAGATGGAAATGGCATCCGAGTGACCTGGCTGCGTGCGGCGGTGATGCTTTGTGTGGTGGCGTCGGCCTCCGCCGAAAGTGACGGGATCGAACAATCTCAGCCTTTCGGCTTCCCGGGTATTAGTGACACATTCTGATGGCGGGACCCTGTACCGAATTCGGTCGTAGCAATAAGAGTATGTCATGTACTTGGACCTGAAACCTTCCATCTTAGCCCGTTGCGCAGGCGTGACACCTTTTGGCATTCCTTCCAGACTATGTGCTTCGTCGCATCTTGGTAACTGTTCGATCGGGTCAACTGCACAACCGTGTAGGACAAAGTCGGAGAATTCCGTTACATACGGAGCGTACTTGTAGTTCACTCTATACTTGCCTCCATTGGTCGCCCAATTGGACCCGTCCCAGATTGTCGCATACAAAGACATCGGCTTTGAGGGAAAATCTCCTCCCATGGTTGGAGTTTTTCTGACTTGTCTTATTGGAACATCATCGACATAAAATCTACAGAGGGAATAGAGATAAAAACATATTAGTAGAACTACGACATCAGTAACTGGACTTGGTCTTCACTTCTCCTAATCGGGTCATCAAATAATATCAAGTTAAAACTCTTTCCAAAGAAAGGAGAAGTGAACTCTGACCAAAATGGAAGGGTAATACAAAAGCTCAATGATCGCGATGATATTCCAACATATTCGCCAATTAAGGTAAAGATCTTGCAGTAGCTCATTTCTTTTCTACCTTCCCTAGGAAACCAACCAAAACGATTACCAACTATAAGCTATCTTAAAACAAGAAACTGGTTCCAACGTTCTCGGGCCCTGTAGGTAGATAAACAGAGAACTTTCTGCATTATACTCCCCAAATGGAGAAACTATCCACCAACCCCACAAAGATGCATCAACATCAAACACCTTTAACTAGTAAATTTCATCACTGCTAGAACATGAGGTCATCAGTAACAGAACAATGGCTAACCACGGGCCGAAACGAAGTCGCTTTTCGCCATCTCCATAATAAAAACGCGTAATAATTCGGCGATAAGACATAACAAACTGAGATGCGCTTAGGGTGTTGTTCTTAGCTTACATGATCTGAGAATCGGTCCAGAGAACGCTGTACTGATGGAAATCGTCGGACGGATCAAACCACAAGGTATACCTCTCTTCCCTGCCAACACCGGTGCTACCATTTCCATATATGTTAGTTTGTATCCTCCAATCCTTGCCTCTAATGTTCCCCAAGAACTCGAAATCGATCTCGTCGTGGTTCTTCTCAAATATGTCTCCATTCGACATCTGTAAGCCAACAAAAAGCAGTCACTAATCATGTGAAGTCACTTGCTTAGAAATTTTTGCCACCCTAAGGTTCACACATCAGAACTCCACATCATCTTGGTGTCTAAATTGCATCACAAGTTCATAAACTATATATTTTCCTTTCTGTTCTGAAGGCCCAACCCCAAATTAGGTGGCCTCAACTCAACAATAACCATTAGATGGAATTAAGCAAACCAAAATAAAAGGGAGGGAAAAAAATAGCATCAACCCAAATAAATAAATATAAATAATCCATGGGAGGAGGAATAACTCACATAGAAAGCAACCACAACACCAGCAGTATAATCAGCAGGCAACTTAATGGAAGCACTGAAGTAGCCATGTAGGTACAAGTCTTGGGAAACAAATCCAGACCCTGTAATAATAAAAAAATTAAAAACAAAACCTCCATAAAAAAGTTTGGTTCTTTACACTAAAAATCGAAACTTTAAATTCCCCAAGAACTTAATTCACAGTGTATGGACCTGTCCTCTCATCAAGTGTCAAATGGACAGCCTTCCCATCTCTATGAACAGCCAAGTTGTTGTCTCCAAATAAATGGGTGTACCCTTCATCAAAGGACATAATTTGGGACCCAGATGCAATAACAGCCATTAGGGACAAAACCAAGAGAGACCAACTAGTGTAATACCACCCCATTTCTTCCTCCTTTATTTCTTTTTTTTTAATCTCTGTGTGTGTGTTTATCAGTTTATGGGTGTGTGTGTGTGTTTTTTTTTTTTTGGATGGTGTGGGTGTAAAGAATGGTGGTATAGAAGAAAGAAACAGAGAGGAGAGGAGAGGCTACAATGGCAGGGAAAGAATAGGTAAAGGTGATTTTATTGGAGAGGGAGAGGGAGAGGGAGATGAGCTGTCCTTCTTGTGGGAGGTGATTTTCTGTTTTCTGCACGCGGTTAAATTATGTGGGAGATATTAATTCTCTGCGACTTGCCTGCTTCAATTAATTAATTACCCAAATACCCCGCTACCAAAAAAAAATTAACCAAATACCGTCTTATGTTTTTTTATTAGTAAAAAAGTCTATTTTAGTACATTGTAGTTTTGTAAACTTTTATACTACTATTTTAACACCCCAAATATAATTAGACAAAAAATAGGTTTAAACCATTTGTCCAAACTTTTATTTTGTAGCTAATTGGTAATTAAAAAATTAATTGTTATTCCAAGCTATGCGTATATATGTGTAGAAATAGATAAACATTAAGGTGAAACCATGGGAAAAGGAGACAAAAGGTACTGTATATGCAAAAAGAATGAAGATAAAAAATCATATATTTGTATAATTTTTAGAAAAAAATATAATGAGTTGTAATTATCTGATACCATTTAGAAGCAATGCATATTCGATGTTTTTTATGAAAAATATATATATTAGCCCTATCGTACAGCGAATAAAATGGATCGTATGAATAAATTGTGACCTTTTTGCTATAAAAGGAACACATATGTAGGGATTGATGGCAACTTGATAACACAACACACATCCACCCAAATTGATTATGGTCCAATAAAAAAATGCTTCCCATTTTTACTGAATTTTATTGTATGACACCAAGATTTTTTTTTAAAGAAATATAACACCAAGATTGAATATAGCACTGTAGCAGGCAATTAAGATTGGATTCTACCCATATTCTACAAATCTATGTAAATTTGGCTCGTGATGCAGTTATTTCATTGCATTACCAAGAGAGTAGTTTTAAACTTAAAACACATGAATCCCGCGGATTCAACACAAATTGCTAAGCTAGTAATTGAACGGGAGTTGGTTTGAACAGTGAAAACTTTGGATCCTTTTAAATAAATGTTGTCATTTTTAATGAAGTTTTGTATTTGAATGTCGTAAAATACAACAAAAAATATTATAACATTTGTGAAATTTGTAAGACACATTAATTGTTCTTGATTCTATTTAAAAATTGACTAATTACTAGGGTAATAAAAGTTGCTAAGCTAACGCCTATCCTTTATATGTGCGGGTCGCACCAGAATGACAATAAATACTAAATACAAAAGGCCGTAACGTAACGAGTAAATCCGATACAACAACAGATAAAAATGAGCTTTTGGGTTTATTGATCTCTGTGTTTAGAAAAATGTTCAGAATTATACTACAGGTGATGTCATAGCTAATTAATACACGTTGAGACATTATCTAAATGATAAAATAATCTGTTGAGATTGTCATGTTGCATTGAATTGACGGGTCGAATGAATTATAAGTATTAAAAATTTACAAATTTTTTGATTTAATATTTTAAATTGAATATAAAGATTGTAACGTAATCTCAAAATAGATTAATCATTGTACATTGATGAAGTCAAAAGTCAAAATTCATACAAATTTTGGGTTAACTAATTTCATTTGAAATATCGTGTTAAAATTATGCATTGGTTAATACAAATTTGTGGATTTATTTATAATTATTTAAAATTGAATGTTTCTCTCTTTTCGAGAATTCATACATCCTTGTGAGTTTATTTGTCAACTAGTAGTTTTAAGCTTGGCATCAGATTCAAACAACACCCAACAATGAAACATTCTAGTAGTTTTCTTTAATTTCGAGATTTGTGATCATCCACACATAAATGGAAACCATCATTCCACCGAAAGAACAAAAGAAAGTAGTAATTATACCCGATTATTAAATCCGTAGGCCGCTAATTATTCTCCTATAACGAAATGATTCGTGCACTATGTAATTTAGTCATATTTAAATATGTTCATGCACTTTGTATTTAAATTGTTCTTCACATTAGCTAAATTCCAAGTTAGGAATCTTTAGAGAGGGATAAAGTGGTCAAAAACTTACAATAGCAAAAAGTCCAAAAATTAAACAAAAAAAAGGGGTATTGTTGAGTCAGTTGCAAAAAAGTAAAGGGTGTAAAGCACATCGCAAGAAAAGGATAAAATCAATCATTAAACCAAAAATCATTATTATGAAACACTTTTGGGTGGCCAAAAAGAGGTTTCTCTTTCAAATAATTAATTACTTTTATTTTGGCTAAATGACGGAGGTAACAAAGCAGGTGGAAAGTCAACCGTAACGGCTAGGGTAACGGGTTGTTGTCGCAACAAATGGTGTTGGATCTTGCTATCACAGTAAAAAATAATCGGGTCATATATTTAGATGTGATTCTCTCTCTTTTTATTTGCACCAATTTAAACCCTATATGTTTGACATATCGGAATAGTTATGTGAAAAAATATATATTTCTACAAAGTAGAGGGAGTAAACTGTATTTTTTTCTTCATTTTAACCCAAAAAACTGCGACTTACCAATTATACCCCCAAACAGCGCCGAATCCACCGATTCGCCCCTGGGTCCACGCGGGACAGAGGATTAACTCGTGGCAGGACTGTAAATACGAGGCAATAATGGAACGCGGGGCAATTAATGGAGCCAAAAAGCGATGATCCACGTAGACGCTCCCATCCATAAAATCTCGTGGGCCCAACTAATACGCATTTCGGCGCCGAGGTTTTTGATACGATCGTAACACGTGTCCGGGCGAGGAGTTGATGGGACCCACGGAGCTTTGATCAGGGATCGATACGCGCCCATCGACGTCCCAGATTTGTTGTCACGACTAGGGTTCACCGCGTGCACTCCACTTGATTTAATACGCCACCGAAATACAGAAGAATAAAGTGTGTGGGGGTCGGTAGGAAAATACCTATTTCATTGGGATGGATTAATTAATTTATATTTAAAAGAGCAGATATTGTCTTAAGGACTGAAGGAAAATTAAAGAGCAGGACTGTAGAAAGTTAAGCCAAAAAGATTGGAAAAGAAAAAGACTTAGCAAAATGAGGTCAGCAATCGACCTCTCACCAAAAAAATTATAATAATTTAACATACTTGGTCACTTTTCATAAATTTCATCTTGTTCAAATTTATATTAGTTATCCCCTCAAAAAAATTATATTAATTGATACAGTAATTTTCGGATATTAATAATATTAAAAAACCCATTATTGACCCTTTTAGAATTTCGGGGGTCAGGAGCTGATTTGGCGTACAGCTGGATAAAAAAAACTAGCCGTTGAAAGCCACCCCACCCACCGCGATGAACCATCTTTTATTTTATCTTTATTTTTGCAGGTCAGTTGGGTTCACTAGCTACTTTTCCTTCCGTCAGATGTGTGGCTCAGATATCATTCTAGAGAACTTCGGAGTTAACGGCGTTAATCAAGGGGGCGGGACCCGACCTTTTTTAACCAACAAGTCCCATCCCAAGCCCTTTTCCCGTGGGCCCACCAACTAACGTCCTCCGAGACCGGCGTGGCCTTTCCACCGCCACCGGATATTCCGATGGTAACAGCCACCAGTACTTGGACTTTTCGAGTTAAAATTTTAGTACCAGCTCGAACATAAATTATTCCGCTCAATAATTATCACGATGTTAACAATTGAGTGCGCCATCTTATCGCTCGGAAAATGTGCAACCAGGTAAAAGGAGAAGGGACCAATGGCCGTGTCTCCCGTGTTAAATTGGAAGCAGAACCACAAATCTCTTTCCAAGTCACTTTACGTGAAATTAACGCGAATTAGAGAGAAATCAATGGGTGTGTGTCTCTCCCATTTTCATCTACGTGTATGTGCTAATGAGCACTACTGATAAATAATAATCAATTTAATTATTTATTATTTTACCGATTTGTGTTTTAATAAATTAATTTTTTTAAAGTTGCGTTACACGAAAAATTAAGCATCTCAAGTTTGGATCCCTAGGTCCACATGTATATACTACTGTGGGTGGGAGACCGTGAGGCAGACGCCGTATTACCATGCACGTGAGCTGTAAAGTCGACTCGTCATGGGTTTTGAAGGGGGAAAAAATAAAGTTTCATCATCCCAAGATTTGTAGCCAACCAAACCAGTTTGAGACTGATCCTTTTTTTTAACATTTTAAAATTTTTTTAACAAATATTTAATATTGATATATTATTAATGATTCGTACGATATATCTAATTAAAATAGACTAACAACTTTTTCAATTAATACAAGTAATTGTTGGTAAGAAATTATGTAAAAGTACATTACATTTGAATAAAATAGCATTCAACTCACTACATCTATTTAAGGGATTTTTTTTAAAATAGGTAAAAAATTTAAATATATTTTCTAAATAGGTAAAATTTAGAAAATATATTAAAATTTTGCCTATTTAGAAAATATATCTAAATTTTTTGCCAATTTTAGAAAAAAAACCCCTATTTAAGACGTACGCAAGAATGTAGAAGTTATTCATATTAGTTCTCTGGAATCTCTCCCAGGAAAATTTTATATTAACAGACAACACAATTCTAATTTCGAATCCGTTTCTCAAAGGCCAAAAAGCCTGGTTCTTTCCCAAAATCCGAAACGATGAGCAGTAGAAATCAAAGACAGATTAAAGAAACTCGAAACGACGGCCAAACACACGAGCTGAAGATGCACGGACACATTTATACTGGAAAACAGATCTGAACGTTACCACCGGCATTTAATTAATTAAGGCAAAATCCCCCTTTAACAATTTTAATATCCCATGCGGGAATGAGAATAAAGGACCAAATTGTGGTATATTCAACTCAAGATGGGCATTCTTGTTAGAAAATATATATTAAATCTATGTGTTTAGAGTCAACTGTCAGTAAATTAAAATTAGTTTAAATAAAAATATTGAATAACAAAAAAAAAGTATTGAAGAAATATTTTTTTCCTGAGAATAATAAAATTGTTGAATAAATGAGATTTTATTGAACTCAAGATTAACAAAATATATAGATTAAATGATAGAGTGTTGTTTCAATTTTTGCAGAAATTTTGTATTTAAACACTGAAAATGTAATAGTTAAAATTTTGTAAATCCTTTTTGTTATATTTAAAATTCTATCCAATTTAAATTTAATTAGTCAATTTAATCGAGCATTAGTTAAGATACCTGAATTCGGTTCTTTGCTTATTCGACACTCGTGATCACAATGGGCCACCAAAAGAAAAAGTTCCACCGGAAATGTCAAATAAGATGTTCCCATTTTTATAATACGAATTAAATAAATTGGTGGGGTGGTCGGCATACAAAATTAATAAAATTAGAAAAGGTTGAAAAGAGTGACCAGGGGGATGTTTGTTTGCCTGCCGTCCAAGAAATTGAATAGAATAGAGCCAACTTGCATTTATTTTAATTCATTTTTTTTCTTCTCTTTTTCATAAATGAGAAGATCTTTTAGGATTATTAGAATAAGAATATAGTGTAGGTGGGGTCTACCCAATCATTTTCAACCACGTGGTGGTAGGGCACAGGCCATCTCTTGGTGCTTCCTCTCATCAGCTCGGATATGTCTCCGCCACGTCACCTTAAACCACTCGTGTAGCTCTTATCTCCTGCCCTAATAATACTTCACATCCGAATAATTATGACCGAATAATTCAATTTTCAGTTGAATAGGACATTCGAACGGTAACAAAAAAAATTTAACAATTATTTAATACTGATGTGTTCTAAAAAATTTAAAAGTGGAACCTCTTGTTAAATTATATTTTTTTAATAATTGATGTTAAATGTTTGTTGAGTTAACTGTTAAGCATCATAGAGTTAACCATGTTTATTTTGTACTTATAAAAAACACTGATTAATTACTTTATAGGCGAGGAGAATATACCTGTACGTCCTCTTAAGCCCTTTCAATCATTACGCAAACGCAAAAATGGAAAATATACCTCTGTGGTTGAGAGTAAAATCATGGGATTCCGCCGAATTGAGCATATTCCCAAAACTAAAGAAATAAATTAATTAGTGATTAAAAGAATATTATTCTACCTACCTACCGGTATAGCCTTCCAACATTTTATCTCTAACTTGTGCTACGGTGTCGTATAAGCAGGGCCATAGAATATTTTTTACTCCCAAAATATTATACATACGAGACGAAATACGAGGTCGTAAGCTCCAATATTTTCCAAAAAAATGTGGTTGCAAGTTTATTTAAATTCTCACTCCAGTCGAGTACAAGAGGACTAATTTAGTAACTACATGATGTTGAATTAAGAGGGTCAAATTTTATACCGTTTGCATCACGTGTTGATAGAAATTTGAACACTTTATATCGTAAGGGCGAAATTATTTTTGGTATTATGCACTACACAAATTTGAACGTCTTCGAGCAAGGCCGCTACTTTTTTGGAAGTTTCGAATCAGAAATTGAAAGTTAAGTTCTCGAAGCGGCCGGTGTTGGAGCTTAGCCTTACCTTGATTTTGGAGGGTATGGAGTCTCACGAGGATGGCCTTCGTGAGATGCTGTCGGTTATGGCGTGGTGTCTCGCAATTGCTGCGGGAATTTCTTGGGAGGTCGATACCTCTTCTATCCTCCGAGAAATTAAGGAGATGGCTTGTCATCGAGGACTTGATTGGTCCTTCAATCTTTCATGACTTCGGCTTTTGGCTTGGTCATTTGTATATGTGTATATTCGGGTTTGGATTTGTCTCGACCTTGGGGCGTATTTTGATTTTGATATTTTTTTGGCGTTACCTTAATTTATGTATTCAGATAGTGCATATCATCATTTTGCATCTAATATATTTTATCTAATAATTTTGGTACGGTCTCCGTGATGTAACCTCCGTTGGTGGGATTTTTCAAAAATAAACGATACTTTACTTATAAAAAATATATATTATTAATGCATTTATCCTTTGGGGACACTGCATGCATTTCTTAAAATTTTAATTCCAAATTCGTGAAGGAGATAAGGGATCCACAATTGTTTAAGAAGAGAAATAGACATACAGAGGGGCGGTTTGGACTGTTGGAGAAGATTAATATAAATTAATGAGGTATATGGTGATGGAGAAGTTTCATATTGTAGAGAGAGAGGGAGAGAGGCCATGAATGGAGTTCCATCTCTATCAAATTGGATCAAGCACAGAATGTGGTGGGTTCCTGTGATGTCCTAATCCGCGCGAGCTTATGTGTTGTGGTGCCTATGTGGATCCCACGAGTTGAAGTAGCAAGCAATGTGTGCTTTTAAATTTAATTTTTCTTCTTCTGTTTTTTGTTGTTTTCTTTAGCAAGATTAATTCGCTGGCACCAGGGTGCGAGTTCATTAGAATGTAAGATGTGTTGGCGCGAGACCTTAACGGTGATGTAGTCAGGGCGGCGATACGTCAACAAGGTCGATAGCTATTGTCGAAGAGTGGGAATATGGATGGCAATTTGGCCAAGGGTTTACTAAGATCCAGATTCGAAGAATTTATAGCCTGTTGATTTGACCTGGTCTAGATCCGAATTCTTATTTTTTAAAAGGACAAGGGCATGGATATAGAGCTATATATACATACTCGAATGTTACCCAAAATTTTAAGATAATATTAAAATAATATAAATAAATATATTAATTACTAAACCTAATACCAAATTTGCGATGACAACTTACCCAACTTAATCCTAAAAAAACTTACTCAACTTGGAATTAATTGTTTTAAGAAACGATTAAATTGCATACACATTTTTTGATTGGTTCCCTACTGTTGCGAACAATCAAGTAGGTTTATTTTTTTAAAATAATACGGATTTGCGAATCGTCCTTATCCTGCCTGATATTTTAGGACCCAAATCTTACTCGAATTCTTATTTTTTTTAAAAGACAAAGATAAGAATCTGGATTCACCTTTAAAAAAAAGAGGGGATCTATGAATCCTACCCACTATCATTCTTAAGTCGGAAGATAAGAGAGGAAGAATAGAACGCGAGATACAAATATTATGATGTTTTAAAAATTTTGTAATTGCAAAGTTATCTAAATAAACTATCTAATCAAATGATAACTTAATATAGATCAACAATGATTTTAAAAAAGTGACTATGAACTAAAATATCTTTTACCCTTATTATACATTATTTGTCAATTCCATCCATCCATTTTAAGAGTTTGGAAACGAACAAGTAGTAGCGGGATTTTTTCTCAAATAGGTGAAAAATATACATATTTTAATAAATTCAGATCAAAGTATTGGGATAAATTTACGAATTGAATCAAGTTTATCCATAATTTGCAAAAAAATAAATTTCAATAAATTCGGCCACTTTTAATTGCTCGGTATCTCTTTATTTATTCTACGACCAAATATTTTTTTGGAATCAAAATTTTTTTTTTGGAGGCGCCAACCTATTAGGGCGCCTCCACTAATTTTTTTTTAAATCTAGTTTTCCGACAAGCTGCAGTCGAGGCGCCATTTGGAGAGGGCGCCTTCTTCAAAATTTTTTAATATTAAAAAATCTTTCGACCTATTTTGGGAATATGTATAACTTTTTGCCTATATAGGGAAAATATGTATATTTTTTACCTATTTGAGAAAAAATCCCAGTAGTAGCACTCCATCAAGAAACGAACAATTATGAGAACGATCCATAGATGTACCAACTAGAGCGAGCTCGGAGTGAAACAGCCAGCAAGCATTAGCTGTTCTTGAAAAGGATTAATAGCTTGTACAAATCCAGAGAGTATTATTCTATTATTTGTGTGATCTCAAGAAGGTGATTAGTTCCTGTCACTAATGGTCATTATCGTCTACTTGGATGGACTCTGGGTCGTTTCTGAATGATACTTGGGGTGTGTAACCACCTTCCTTTTGTCATTTGGCAAGATTCGTTTGTTATGATATGATATTTTTTTTATGACCAGGTCAACCCGTTGTTATATTCACGGAGACAAATTATCCGTAGCCGAGCACGATCAAACTCTATAGGATGACGTATTGACTCTTCACACACACAACGGAATTCATCTTGCATGCATGTTACTTCTTGGGGGGAACTAATCCTAGTTCGGAAAAGTTATAATCTTTTCAGAAAGCAAGGATATTACACAGCACATGGCTAAAATGACGTGACGGCAACTTTAATGAGAGTGTTAACAAGTCTATCGTTAAATAAAGAGGGATTGATACTTCTGGATACAAAGCCAATATTAGTTTTCCATAATTAGCCACCTCCACATTAAAAAAATTAGTGGTCATGTCTTCCTCATATTAAAACTATGTAACATCAAATCATGTTGGGTCAACTAAGTAAGAATCATTATACTTTAAACAAAAGTGTCCAGTTCGAATCTGTAAATGCAACTGCATTAAAATTTGGTAAACAAAATTTAGTAGTTTTGTTCGACTCAAATTTAGATAAGTTAAAGGTGGTACTTTATTTCTTTTTTCTTCATGTGAGTTAGGGAAAGAAATGGGGCACATGAAGTGAATGGCGACCAAGAATCAAATTTTGGCTTAGAAACTTTGACATCAAAGTGAGGTTCTGCATGATGACAATATAAGTCACCCACTTGGAAAAGACTGCCATTTTTTTCCTTCATCATTAATTTGGGTATGATGGGAAAAGATGTGTTTACTTCCAAAGTAGGTCACTCACTGGATGGTCCAAACAAATAGATGCCCTGTACATATCTGGACAGAGCTTGATGTTTTCTAGACTATTTGTTGCTTGTGGTGCACGGTAGGTCTAGCTAGTGGGTTGCAACTTGCAACTTTTATACACATGATGAAGTGATGAACACCTAGGGAGGTCCTTAGGGTCTCCAAAGTTTTGCTTAGGGTTTCCAAAGTTGACTTAATTGCACGAAGCAGAACGTGACAGATACTTATCTTGATTCACTTACGCATGCTTGACCAGAGCTAATAATCGGCATCTATCCATGATTGGAAACTTGCGTTTATCTCGTAGGGACTTATTTTCCTGTGCTAGAGATTTAAAATCTTTCATCAAACACAATCTTGTGGACGGAACGGAACGTACTTGGTTGCAGTTTCGTCGTTCCTGCAAAAAGGATTTTGTAACTGAGATGATAGTTAAGAAAAAAAAAATTATAGATTAACAAAATAGCCAAAACTCAAAAGCACTCTACAGGGAAATTAACCAAGTGTCTAGCCATTAATCAGTTCACAAGTCAGAAGTCTATAGAACCTACGAGCGTATGGCTTCAAAGAACTTCTGCATTGTTATCCCGTAGAACATCAATAAAGAATGCCAGTTATCATCATGGGTAGTGAATGCCGAAAGGTACTTGTTTGCTCTATCCCATTCATTGTAAAGTAGTAACTTCTCGAAATGCTTCAGATTGAAAAAGATTGCTTCTTCTTGCTCGAATCTAACCAAAATTGAACACAGTTAATCCTGAGTATGGATAAAGAAGCTGAAATGGAACAATCTGAACAACATACTCGAGGGATGTCTGGTGGAAATTTTCTTCATCAAGGAACTGAAAAATCAAGAAAATGAGTGCTTTATGCAGGAGTAGAGGAACAGAAAACTTGAGATTATAACACTGGAATAATTTGTGGCTGCAAGTTAATATTTATGATCAAAGAATCTAACCGAAATAGGAACAGCTGGATTACTTTAAGCATTCTCCGTTCTTTCTGCGCACTCAAACAGACGAGGTTAATAATTGACAAGAGGCCTGATTTGTTCAGGTACGGTAAATCCAGCTTATCTTGAAGAGCGGGATTTTGACGGATGAGTGAAATGTGTAATTTCCTGCCACAATGAAATTGCAGATAGAGAGGAGAAAAAATTAATCAGTTTCCTACCAGAGAAAGCTAGAGCTATAATTAACACAATCAAGAATCTCGTACTATGAGTAAGGGTGGAATTGGAGTTCACCATAGAGAAGTAATGCACTCTCCGCATTTGGCCATTTCCTAGAATGGTAGGAGGTAACTGTTCCGGTTGACTGATCGTGAGCGGGGAAGATAGTATGACATTAGCAGATTCAAAACTCAGCTTCGATGTTAGAAAGCAAAAAGTCTTGAATTTGCTCCTTGCAAGAAGTTACTATCATTTATGCATACGAGTTGAAATTGAAGATACTGAGGTTCATCAACTCCCATGAGATACCGGTAACTAAGGAAAGAGAAGAACACTAGGATTTACTGGCAATCTATTACCTCAAAGAGCTAACATCTCTGTGGGTTTGATGCCTTGTTCGGTCATGCATAGGCTCAGGTAGAAGCGAGTAAAACTGCTCCATCACTGAAGGATCTTTGTGAAATATCTGAAACTGACTTCTTGAACACCAGCCAGCACTAAAACTCAGGTGCTGACTACTCTTGAGACAATCCACACCCGATAAATCAACACATTTCAGTGGACTATTGCAGATAGGACAGAATGACTCTTGAGGATATTAATTCCTTCGTCTGGATATTGTATCTCTTAAGCCGCCTCAGAGTGGCCAACGGAATGTTAATGTCATTTATTTCATGAACCTTGTTAAAATGAAAAGGAGTAAGCTTTCCAGCAGTCTGAACAATGAATGCACTCAAGAGAACGATTTTCTTCTTTAAAAAAATCAGACATTTCATCAATAATTACAACCTTGACATTTAAGGTAAAAAAAGTAAGATAAATAATGGTTAAAGAGAAAAGAAAGACAATAATGAGTTTAGCAAGCTGAATGGGATAATGGAGGATAAAATGGAATCTGGGAATATGGTTGAATAATGCCTTTCAAGAAGAAAACAATTGGAATGATATCCAGTTTCTAAAACAAAGTTGAATGTCAACTGCTACAAACTTCAAAGCTAGTATTACTCCTCTTTGCCCTCTTTTGATTTACCAACTGTTTCCCATTAATACAAAAATAAAATATGCAAGAACGACAATTTACCTGCACCAACGCCGCAAACGAAGAGATCAAGCTGTTTATACTAGAAGATGGCTTATTAGGTATTGGAACAGTCTTTAGGCTGCTCTGTCAAATCGGAAATAGAAACCAATTATGGAACAAGATAGATCCATTCCAGTAAGTCAGCAGCGAAATTGACGACACAAATCACCCATGAACAAGAAGAGAAGAAAAGTGGGAGTACAAACCCATCGAGGCTGCATGTCGAATTCAGCTCCTGTGAAGTGCAGTCACGAAGGAGAAGCACTACGGGAATCTCCCACCTTGCATCAACATAATGGATGTCTGCTGATAAAGAAAATCCTTGGCCCCGGTAAAGAAAAAAAGGTCTAATTAGACCCTGAAGACGTACCACAAAGTTTTCGCAATAAGAACTTTACGGAGGAGATAAAAACTAAACCTTCACAGTGGCAGCAAGTACATGACGAGAAATCCTTGATGTACAAGATCCTAGAACAATTTTAGTACAGCCATTTTCAACAGCTACCTGTGAATAATCAAATGAATGAATTCTCCTCCATTTACTACTTGATGAAATGTGAACTATCAGATGCAAAGGAACACCTTTTGCAAGGCCAACATCCGCAAATGCAGCAAAAGATCTTCTTTCCCAGTCTCATCCCCGACAGCCCCAAGTAAATTAACTAGTTTATACTTCCCATCACCGGAACCAGAGCCATATACACTCTCAATTGGTACAACATGGAACTGCTTTGACCAGTGGCCCTAGGTTCGACACAATGAACCCCATATCTCTAACAACTGCATCAAACTCAACACAAGCACCCGGATGAGTGACTCGTTCGTCAACAAACACCACGGTAACGCCCTGTTCTAGCTAGCGTAGAAGTCTGTCTGCTTCTTCTGTTGCAGCTCATGCACAAACTGCAAAACCACCCTAGCACCCCAACAAAAGAGCCAAAATACTTCCCGTCAGCCAAAACAAACAACTCCAATTAGGCTCTTCCTTCTGTTCTAGAAACCGAAGCAACGAGGCATCGGAGGAACGGTTAGTGTTGCGCTACAAGGAAATCAATGCACCTGGAGGACAGGCCGCCCGAGAAGGCGACGAGGACGTTTTCGGAAGGGGTGATCATCGCGTGAGAGGTAACCGCCTTCCGTAACATCCCATATACATACGTTGCTCCTAAAGCAATTCCCGCACAATTCGCCGCCTCCTACGGTTTTGAGCGACACTTCCAAGCTTCCTTTGCTTGGACCTGGATACTCCTACTCCGTCGATCGGTTCCCGTCGCGGTGGTTCGGCGTCGTTTTTGCGGCAGTAGCCGGACTGGCAGCCGGGGCCGGAGTTGTTGCACGCCATGGATTTAGGGGTTTAGGGTTTTAGCTGGGGGATTGGGGATTCCTAAAATTGTTGTGTTGAATTGTTGGCCCACGTAATCTTGTGAATTTCAACTTTAGGTCCCTTCGTTTTCAATTTTCGCAGATTGTACCCAACACCTTCTATGCTTTCTCGCTCCGTAGTACTTTTCATGAAGAAAAAAACTACGTATTAATTTGACGTATTCATGAAGAAAAAACTACGGATTTATGATGCTTTGATCACCGAAAGCAAGGAGTTGATTCCTTTATCTCATTATTAATCCACACTTCATTCTTCACTTTATGTACATATTCTATAATCAAGCAAACATTTTCATCGCAACGATTTAACTAGCCATCTTAATTTTGACCAACGGATTACACGATTAACCAACTTTGATATTATGTCGTATCCAATTTAAACTCTTTATATAATGAATTAGTAGACTCGACTTATTCATTACGTACAATGCTTTTTTTTTTGGAAGCAAAAATTAAGGTAAGTTGGCTTAAAGCCGGGGTTCTAGACGGCTTTAGCTTTTATTCTCCTCCCAAGTAAATTTTTTTTCATTTATGCAAGGGGTGGAAATTGACCCACGACCCCTGAGAAACGAGGTAGTAACCGTTGTCATCCTACCTACCAAGCGTTGGTACATACAATCTTATTAAAATTTGGTAAGCATGATCTTATTCAACTCCAACAAAAATCACAACCTGCTATCTTAATCTGGCTTGCTTTGCAGCATCCACGGATGCTTTCCCGCTGGAACAATGCTCCTTTGCTTCTCCTGAACCCATATACCAACCCAACGCCACAAGCAATTCCATGACCAATATTATTCTCTTCCTTTAAAACCCTTTCCGTAAAGCCACTTATATATGCCATATCTCCTCACTAATAACAACCACACTAATTGGTTTCCACCTCAAACTCCCCCAGTTTCCCCAACTGCTTCTCCACTTTGGCACTTCAATAGTAACTAACAATGTACCGTGTCGAGAGGCCGGCCTACTGGGGGATAGCCTCTCGGTTCACCATACTCGCCCATGTCAGTGGCGTCATGGCTTTCATTCTAATGCTGGTCTGGTTGCTGCATTATCGTGGGGGAATCGAGTACGGTTCTTACAACTACGAGCGCGTTTTCAACGTAAAAAATCTCAGACCAGCTCGACATTTTACAAGTATGGTTTTTGTATAATTTGAACTATGGTTTAATGCAATGCATGTACTGTGTGTTTTTCTTGGCAGGTTCATCCATTTCTTATGTTCTGTGGTTTCATATTCCTTGTTGGTCAAGGTACGTGTAACCGTGACATATTTTTAGGGTTCATATTCCTTGTGGAAAGTGAAATAATTGTGATCACATCTGCTTTTGTACATGTAAAATTCAGCGATGATGACATACAAGACGGTGTTCGCCCTCCATCATGTGCAGAAGTCTGTGCATATGGTGCTTCACTTGATGGCTTTAATTCTTGGAATTGTGGGTCTGTGTGCTGCTTTCAAGTACCATGACATGGTAGAAGCCGAGGATGTCTACAGTTTGCACTCCTGGATTGGAATTGGAACCTTCTGCTTGTTTGGCCTGCAGGTAAGCACCCGCTAAATTGACTAACACAAATTCGATTTCTTACGATCTAATCTCGTGAGTCAAATCGGTGCAGTGGCTATTCGGACTTTTCACATTTATGATGGGTGATAATGCGACAAGGATGATGATGCTCCCATGGCACAAAAGTGCAGGAAGGGCACTCCTGTACATGGCAATATGTGCAGCTCTAACTGGGTTAATGGAGAAATCTGTCGACCCACAGCCGAGGGGACGCCACGAGACTCGTTTGATCAATTTCACAGGATTGTTCATCCTCCTCTTCGGCGTCTTCGTGGATCTCTCTGTTGCTCTTGGCCATTATATTTGATTCACCAATAATCTCTTCTTATTTAAGCTCACTTTCACATGTGGCTTTTGTTGAGGTGTGCCATTGTTCTGCGTTCTTTCTATTTTTTCTGGATTGTGCAATAGTAAGACTTGTTATACTACTTATCTTTTCAACTTTCTTGTACAAGTTTTGTCTTTTTTGGACACTGAAGAAAAAGAATAAATCCATGAGAAAGGGAGAATAAATATCTGGTCTGTTATTTATCAACGATACAAAGACAATGGCAGTTTCCGACAGAGAATCTTGTATAGCTTGGTGCCTCAAAAGACAAACACTTCTTTCAAATTTCTTAAGCAGCTGATCTTTTCCTTCTATTAGATAGAGAACTAACCTCTTCGATGTATGCGTAAAACTAAACCTTGATGCTGAAATAATCTCGGTCGAAGTGATGGAGCCTAACATATCCATCCTCACCCCCGCTAGCGAAACTACAAGGTTAACAAGCATTGATACAAAGTTTCAGTCCAAGATCAGTGAGCAGATATGATAACTAGGGTAAACCGGAGCAGTTAAGAATCGGGATAATAATTGAAATGCAAGTAGCAACAGGTACCTTCTCCCGTCAGGATTGAAAGCCAGAGCATTTATCGGTCCAAAATGCCCTTTCACACCACCAATCTCCTCTGTTAAAATCTGCACAGGGAAAGAAGTTCAAAACAGTACACACAAATGTTGCAATACAAAGACATTTGTGACGAAGCAAAAGAAGAATAGAAACTGAACCAACCTTGTCATAGAATTTGGCTTCAAACTTCCCTGAACGATGATCAGTGGTAGTAACAGATGATGCATCCTGACCACCACCAAGAACAACCTGCATGGCAAACAATTGTCAATAACTAGCTTGTAGACAAGCTAGACAACAAAATGAGCTCTCTAGTCGACCAAATACAGTCAGATCTCATAACTTTCTCTTGGTGGAAATCGAAAGAACAACATTCTAAGGAGAGCTAATAACACCATGACAGCTTTCAGCTGGCAGCAAGATGCACTGCAAACTTGAAAAATGCACTCCGAAAATTTTGAAACAAACTATCCCATTTCCTTTCATGCCACACCCAATCAACTTTTTACTCTGGCATGCATACTTGCCAAATCACGATTACATTTCTTCTTATCAGAGGTCAGTTTACTAGAAACATAAGTTCTTATTAGACTGTAATCCTACATCAAAGGTACTGCCTTAACACCCAAGGAAAAAGAATAAACATAACACAGAAGCGAACCACAGTCAATATGATGCAAAACTGGTAATTTAGCATCAATGCCACGAAACTGTAGAATATAAATGGCCAAAACCTTTCTGTACATACATGATTAAGAAGTGGAGACATCGCGACTGCATTGACTGGGCGTTCCGTCTTATAATTCTTAATTAGGGTCAATGTCCTGGTGTCCCAAAGCTAAAAACACAGAACAATAGAGAAAAAAGAACAAGTCAGATCCAGTTTTATACATTGACAAGAAAATTTCAGGTTCATCCAGTATGGCCGCATGGAAATAATACCTTAGCAGATTTATCCAGAGAACCCGTGAGAAAATGTGAACCATCAGCAGATTTTGCCAATGAAGTAATGGTCTTTTTATGGCCAAGTTCCGGGTCTGACTCTTTCAACAGCTTCCCTGTCTGCCAGTCCAATAGAAGATCCAAACAGAGAGAACAATTAGAACCAAAAACACAATGTCCTCCCCAACAGAAGATTCAGAAATTATAACAACAGCAGAATACCTCGGTATCCCAAATACGAACAACAGTGTCCTCCCCACCACTTATAATGGTCCGATTCAGAGGCCCCCACACAGCTCGGTTAATCCTCCCCTGAGGCCCCTTGATCACAAGAACCGACTCCCCACTCTCTACGCAACAAAACCACACACACATAACACATTCAGCTAAACCCAAAATTCAACTCCTAGCACGAAAAAAACAAAACCAAATCAGCAGGTGGTCTTACGGTCATCAGGATCCCGAGCAATGCGCTTGACGTGGATGGCGGACGTGACATCCATAAAGGGATCGGTAGTCATAACCGCCAGCTTATCCCCGACGGAGAAGTCGACAGAGCGGGCAGGGGAGTCAAAATTGAAGGTGAACAGCTGCGCCCCCGTCTGCACGTCCCACAGCTTCGCAGTCTGGTCCGCGCTCCCCGTGATCAACCGCATCGATTCCCCTGCATTGTCAATACGATTACTAACACCAAAATTAGGGCAAACAACAAACAGAAAGAGAGAGAGTGGGGCCCAGGGGGGAACATACGGGAGACATCGCAGGACCAAACGGCACCGTTGTGGCCGCGGTAGGTGCCGAGGCGCTCGCCGTTGTCGGCGAACCAGACGGTGGGGTTGTGGTCCTTGGCGCACGAGAAGAGGAGGTCTCCTTCCCTGTTGTACTTTAAGAAGGTCAAGGGCCTCTCGTGCCCTTTCATCAGTATCGGCCTCATCTTCTTCTTCTTCTTCGAGCTTCTAGGAACCGGCAGGGAATTTCGGAATTCGACGGGGAAAATTAGAAAATCGATAGAATTTTGACGAGCTAGGGTTTATGATTTGGCGGGGGAGAGGAGTGGGGAATTAGAAAGGGGGTTTTCTTCTTCTCTCCGGCCAGTGGTTTTTGGCGGTTTGGGATCTTTTGGGCCCAATGGGCTTGATGGGCCGGACTCTTAAAATAGATCGGTTAGACTAGTGGTCAAAACTAATGATCACTCTTTTAAATATTATCCGAGTTTTGGCATAAAAATGACCCGACTTTAGTGTTGGGTCACAATCCAATCAGTTGGACTGGGTTTTTTACAACGTTACCTTGAATGGAAAAATTCTAGGGATAGTTACTGTGAGACCTCTGGTGTTTGGCATATTCATCTCTCATCCCTTGTCTTTTGACAATCGATTAAAAATCTCTCGAAATTTAGTTTTATTATACTCTGAGATCCCTCGTTGATATCAGCAAATGATTTATTATTATTTTAATTATAAAAGACTATTTTACCATCGGTTTCATCTTCAACCTCAATCCATCTTATAAAAATAAAAAAACTGTATAAACAGTTTTTAATAGATTTTTAAAAGACAGGAAGTGAGTGGCGAATATGCAAAATACTAATTATCCCAAAATTCTAGCAAGCAAAAGCAAAATCGGTTGTAAAAGTCACTTCGGCATTTGAAAATGAATTTGGAGTCCGGGACAAGAGGACCAACTTTATCTTCGCATCATAACTTCATAAACAACTTTGTACTGTTAACCAGGTTAGATCGCGATGCAACAAATCTTATCCTACAAGACAAAGGACGTACCAGCAATTTCCCTACATTGTAATCTATTATGGGTACTTTCTATCTATAAAATGAGCTTTTGTACTCTGATTGTCCCCTTAAATAAAAGACCTTAGAGCCCATATTTAATTGCAAATATATATTATATTTGCTACAGTAATGTGAATAGTATATAAGCTGCATTGCCCTTAACATGAAACACCCAGAGAAAGACGTAGGCTAATTTCCATTTTCACTACGCTAGCGTCCACCTTGCGTCGCACCCACGCCTGTTAGAATACAGAGAAAATTATTCTAGAGTCTTACGGGTTTACTTAAATATAATCAAAAGTTATTCCTGTTTGAAAAATGATCATGTTGTTCCTTTAGTTTGTTTTTATTATACTTTCAGGTTCCTGACTGAGTTTTTTTTTATTTTTTGTCATTGAAATGGCGAAAATACCCTTAGAACAAAAAAAATGATGACATCATATCTTCTTCTACTTCCTCATCATCACCGTTCTCCACCACGAACGACACCCATCCCCCCATCCTCGCCGCCATCCTCACGCGCCTCCTCCCTCTGCCGCTGGCGGACACAGGGTGCCCTGTTCTGGTGGACCAACAACCCATTAACAAGTACCAGAACCTCTCCACCTCGTTCCCCTTCTCCTAGGCATCGGAGTGCACCTCGTCGAGTTCTCATCCCGCATGTCCGTCGCGGAGTCTCCTTCGCCCTCTTTGTCGAGTTCTCGTCCCGCATGTTCGTCGCCGGAGTCTCCTTCGCTCTCCTCATCGAGTTCTCGTCTGGTTGTTGTCTTTTTGAGTTAAAGATTGGAACTTTATGTGGGTTGAAGAAAGAGACGGAGGAGAAGAGAGATGATGTCAGTGTTTTTTTATTTTTTGTTCTAAAAGGGTATTTTGGTCATTTCATTGACAAAAATGAAAAAAAAGAGCTGCAAACGTGCGCCAGGGATCCGAAAGTATAATAAAAGTAAACTAGAGGGACTTCAGAATGTATTTTGTGAACAGGAGAAACTTTTGAGTATATTTAAGTAAACCCGAGAGATTTGAGAGTAATTTTTCCTAAAATATAAATAGTTTACTTCTACTCTACTTGGTGTAAATATTATGATATTTATAAAATTCATCCATTAAAAAAAAGACTAGATTCGTATGGATAAGCATAATTTTATTAAAGTGGGGAGGGTGAGGAAGGTGGATTTGCTTTTTTTTATAGGAAAAGGTAAGGAAGGTGGATTTGCTTGAGAATCGTGTCAGCTTTGGTTAAATTTTTTGTACGAACCAATGAGTCAAGCACCTGTGTCCTATTTAAAGAGAGTATGTTTTAATAACATTTTTTCTTTCATAATATTTGAACTCATTTTTTTAAAAAAAAAATTTAAATCTCTTGCCATTTAAACAAACTCCTGACAACCTGGTTACATCGTGAAAGCAACAATTGTCTACGCCATTCACTCGCTTTTTATCCCATCAGTCGGTAAAACAGATCACAGAAAAGGGCGAAATCAGCTTATCTAATCAAACCAAATCCAATTCCAATCACAAAAAGAAACGACAGCCACATGAACTTTGATTTAATCACTATTGTCTTTTTCTCCTCCGGCTGTCACTAGCTCCCACGAGATGAGAGATAGGTTTGTGTCCCACAAAAGATAAACTATGGTCTATAAATTTTGGCCAAATTCCTTTCCTAGATATTAGACAACAGTCTCCCCTCAAAGAATCTATGATATTTTACAAGGAAAACAAAAAAATTGAAGAAATGATGCGTACGGCTTTTGACTAGATTCTTCAATTTCCGTTTTAAACATGATTTAATTCCTGTTGGGACTCACTTTGGAATTGATGATCTATAGACGCACTATGTTGTTTGGAGGAATATGTCCCTTAATATACTTATGGTAAGATATTAGTTGTGAAAATATAAAAATATATAGTAAAGTAGTCGGTCAAAATAAAAAAAAATGGATATCTTTAGGTAAAATCTCGGGTTCGAGTTTTAGAAAAAATATGTGAACATTGTTTACATGTCATAACAAAAAATCTTAATCATCGAATATAACAAGTTATGCATATATTGTGATCATAATATTTTTTCAAAGTTGTTGAAAGAGCGGTGTTAACTCATTAGACATAAGTGTATCTACTCAATTCTAGATTAGTCCACGTATCATTAAAAAAAATATCCCAATGTAGTTTAGCTTAGTGCCAAAAGAACCAACTGTTGCATCTAGTTGTTGTCTCCCTCCGGCTAGTTCAATTAAATTCAAACCAACCAAACTGAATCTTCTCAATTCTTCCAAAATTCTAGTGAGCTGTCCAGACCAAAACCCTAGAACTTGCCGTCCTAGACGGTTCATCTAAGTTCATAAATTGGCACAAATTAATTTATTTTTATACAAAACAAAATTTCCTCCATTGGTCATATCAATTACCAACACCAAGAAAATTACTTTTTTTTAATTAATTGGTATCCGACTCATTGGGCCGACTAATCCAATTTCGAGCTGCGTAGGACCTTTGAAAGATGGCAAAATTCTCCCAACAAATATTTAACACTGTTGCGTACCCAAGAATTCGAACCCGAGATCTGGTTAATCTTTTTTTTTTAGGGATACCCGAGAATTGGTTAATCTATAAGAACTCCAAGAAAATTACGTTCCTCTCTAGACTAGAATGAGGCTATTGATAAGTATATAACCAATAAAGCAGCAAGTGTCTTCTCCTTCACAATTGCCTTCAATTCTAAAAGAGAAAAAATGCCACCCAAGAGCAGAAGCTACCAAGTCTCGGCCACTCCGGCGACGATTTTCGGCCATTTGTTGGTCGTTGCCGTGACGACCCTTGTCGTTGTTTGGCTCCTCCACTTCAAAGGTGGCGTCTCTTTTGCATCAGGCAACCCTGTGAGGATACTTAACGTGAGTGTTCACTTCTCTACTTGTGCTATGATTTTGCATATTTAGTTTCGATGATCAGGAAATTCTTGCTTAAGTCGTAAATGATAGAATCGAAGTTCGAGATTGTGGTACGGAATCAGTTCGAACCTCGAAAGAGTCTAAACATATGATATGAAAAGGGATATATTAGTTCGATGGTTGAGTCTTGTTGGAGTGACTGATATTGATGCGCAATAAATTGGCAATTTTCAGGTGCATACTCTCCTCATGGCAATTGGGTTCGTTCTTGTCGGTGGAGAAGGTAATTAGTTTAATAATATCTTAAAATAAACTCTTTTATTAAAAAAAGGACTGTGGTTCTACATATGAAACATATTTATGAAGTTTTTTTTGTTCATAATAATTAATTACCAATAATTTTGGTTGGGAAGTTGACATATTTAATTAATGAAAAATGAATTTTTTTTCCCTCCTGAAACAAAACTTTAATGGGTCAAATTCCACAATTTGACAATAATATTCCCAACATGCAGCTATAATGGCATACAAGAGCATTCCAGGCAAGAGGGGAGTCCAAAAGGCATTTCACTACACACTGCAATTTATAGCACTTGTGGCTGGAGTTGTTGGTGTCTATGCAGCTTTCAAGTTCAAACATGACATTAACCAAAAGCATGTCAATTCCTTGCATGGTTGGTTTGGCATGATCACCATCTGCTTATTTGGTTTACAGGTAAAAATCTACTAGCCCTAACCACACAATTATATGAATAATAAACATTCTAATAATGAAGTTCGTCAACGTATCCGCACAAGCGTTGGTCTCCCGGTAACTTGACATTAGTGTCTCGAACGCAAGTTTGGTAATTAGAGTTAGAAGACTCATCCTCTGCAATCGATACGAGATATTATTCAAATTTGAATTAGTCACTACCAATCAATATAACAACAAATACCAAGAAATTTTTACGATTACTTGGCCATAATTTATATTTCACTCCCCCTTAACTACTTAAATAAGAGTATATGAATCTATCTAAACATTGGTCTCTCTGACATTTACCTATTAGCAAACTATGTAGTTGATTGTGACTAGCAAGTCAGAATTCTTCTGAATAATGTCTCAAATTTAAGTTTGCTAATTAAATTTAGAAGAATCATCATAGGCAATCAACACAATATTGCTCAAATTTGCAGATAATTCACTCCCACGTTAACCACTTAAGTTTTCGGGTTGGATATATATTATTAACTATCTAACATTGGTTTTATGGTTGCAGTACTTGCTGGGATTCTTCTCATTCATCTTCCCAAGGTCACAAATGTCAGCCAGGGCCTCTTACGTCCCATGGCATGTCTTCGGCGGGATGGCCATCTTCTTCCTCGCCGTGTGCACCGCCGAGATGGGTCTGCTCGAGAGGTCCAACGTCAACGGCCTTGGGAATTCCCAGCAGGGCCTCATCGTCAACTTCACCGGCCTCTTGCTCTTCCTCTTTGCTGTTGCTGTTGGCTTAACTACTGTCCTTCCTCGATCGTATTCCTATTGAATGCTATAGCTAGTTGCTCTGTGTTTTTATGATGTTCGTGGAAGATTCTGAAACTTTATAGGGAAAGAGAGATGATTTTTAATTATTTGCTTCGTTTTGTTGTTCTTTTAGCCTGCTGTATTTTATTGCTGATCACCTATTAATAAAAGGAGGAAGTTCCATTTTATTTTAACAAATCAAATAGTACGTAGATATTCATTAGACTGACTAATACAAATCCGAGTCAATTATAACATGATGACTATGTACGAATGTGAAGTAGGAAATAGTGAAGTTTGTAAGACTGACTAATACAGATTTGACTCGACGAATATTAGGGACCCGAAAAGTGAAGAGGGTTCATATCATCTAATACTGATGCAGCTTCTATGAAACCTTGAGTTGCATTTCTGGTAAAGCAAGTAGGAAAATAGTGATGTATACATTTCTGTATAACAAGCAGAAGTTCCAAATAGCAAATGTACAAGAAAATTACAAAAAAGGGGAGGAAAAAGAGAGAAAGAAAAGTGAGAATAAGATCTGGAATTACACCAATTTCTGCTTTGTGGCCTCCATTCTCTTTAACAAACCAGCAATCTCAGCTTGCATCCTTAGTTTCATGTTGAAATAATCACAGTGAGAGCTCTCCAGCACCTTCAGTTCTTCCAGTTTCTTCCTCCGCCTCTCCTCGGTTTCTTGCAGGCACAATTTGGAGAGCTTATCCGCATACTCTTCCTCTAACTTCTCGGACCTGGCATGAATCATCCGGCGATAACTTTCGGCCTCTCTCCGAGCATCGTCCGCCTTGCTCTGGAACATCCTGGCTTCGGCCTCTTTTATCCGCACGATGCTTTCTAAGCTGTCATATGCATCTTTTGCTGACATCTTTCCGAACGCAAACTTCTCTTCAATATTGAGCTGACCGCCAAGGACAGCAGCTTTAAACTCGTTGCGCTGCAGGTCCGATGATACTGATTCCCGCGGCCCACTTGCAGAGCTTACATGATGAACAGTGTATTTGGGAGGGAGAGGAGTGGTTCTCAGCACAGGTGCATGGTCCTCCTTACGGCCGCTGACTTCAGTTGGCTTGTAACCTTTTGGAGACACATCCAGAGCTTCGGCATACGACCCGCCATCTGCAACAGGAAGAAAACCAACAAAACAATCACAAGGTTGAGTTTTAGCTGGATAAATATTTAGATGATAAGAAACCATTGAAGTCATCACAAAAAAAGATAAATGCAGAATATAACTGTTCATTGACAGGGTAAGAGCAATTTACATCATCCTAATCAACAAGCTAACAAGCACATAAGTCATGTACACGGGCAAATCCATATACATTTTGTCTGAAACGCCACTAATGTTGACGGATTAACGGATGGAGGACCTCAATATTCATACAAATAATCTCAAAGATGCAGGTAATATTCTAAATGCCTTCAACAGCAATAGGAAGCAAGGGAGAGCATCTGGCAAGGTAAAATATAAAGGTAACTAGTCCAGGAAACTTACAATTGAAAAACTGAACAACAATGCTGCAGGCGTCCGAAGTAGATATCACTTTGTTTTCAAGTTTGGAGAGCAGGTCTGCAGCCCTCATATGCAATTCCTTGCCTTTACGGTCTTCACTTCCTTTGAAAATCTTCTTCACACAGTCAAGCTCTTTGATAAGAGTCTCGTGACCCCAATCCTTCGCGCAGCATAGAAACACATCCTTTATGAAGCCGAACATTTCAGAAGCATGGTTACAACCGATGCAGTTAAATTGCATTTCCGATGTGCCGGATGGTCCTTTCAAGCTAGGACCTGGTCTAATCAGGTTCTTTTGCAGCCCACAGTCAGCATGACACCAATGGGAACAAACATCGCAACCAACCCAACTGCATGTATTACTAGCAGAATCAAATTTCATACAAACGGGACACATGCACGAGCTGCAAAATCCTTCATTTTCGGAGCAGAACTTGCAATCACAGTCGTCAACAGGCAATATACTCTTGCAATTCACATTCCTACACCTCATAAACAAGAAAATCTCCACCAATTCGTTTGTAGGAAGTTTAACTTTCCCGGATATAAAACTTCCAAGCCCCATTTTCAGGGCAACCAAGATCTCCAGCTGATCTTTCTGACATTTTGACAGAGCCTCCCGACTCAGATCAGACCTCCTCTCCAACCTGCTCTGTAGCCCTACCAATTCAGTCCGCTTTTCAGGCACCGAAATAACATTCCTCAAGTACTCCTTTGTCAACTCTAGAGTCTCATCCGGGAGCTCCTGAATTACCTGAGCCATGACAGGAATAGACTCGGATACAATCTCGCGAAGAATCCTCTCTGGTCTTGATATTTTCCTCCCTCTCACTCCTCCATCTCCTCCAACCTCAAAACCCCTCGAATTCTCCAATTCTCTCTTCCTCGAATCCCCGGAATAAGTATCCACACGCGGCTTAGCGGGCAACTCGGATGGAAAAAACGAAACATTATCGGAACTCGTAGTCCTATAAACGCTATCATTGCAAGAATCCTTACCTACACGGTTACCCTGCATCAAACCAAACCCTCCATTTCCTCCTCCACCACCACCATTATTCATAGCAATAATCCCATCACCAACAGGCCTAAACCTGCTATGGACAGACCCATTAGTCCCCTCCCCACCACACCAAACCTGATCATCCCTCCCCACAGAACAATCAAAAGTATCCGAATTCCGGGACATTGAGCAGCTAGGATTGTGAGAAAAAGCATGTGAATGAGAGTAATAAGACACAGTGAAATCATTAGAACAGGTCATCTGGGTCTGATTATCACCTAAAGGCACAGACTTTACCACTGGGTCAACACCCAAGTTAGTAGCAGACACATCAGGTAAAGCTAAGGAGAGGTTTAGAGTACTTTCCAACTTGGGTTTCTTCTTGTCTCTAGTAAAGCTATCTCCTTTATCCTCCTCATCTCCAAGTGGGGATTCCCTCTTGGAAGGAGGAGGAGGAGGAGGGGAGCTTGACTTGGTCTCACTCAAACTCAAAAAGTCCCTCTCCACCCATTGATCCTCAATCATCACTTGTTTACCCTTGTGGATTGGTAAAGTCTCAATCTTGGAGGTGTTGTTCTCACAAAGGTAGCTCAAAGTAAGCTCTTGTGGTCTCATAGGGTACCCTTCAGGAACACCACCACTACCCATCTTTGGATTTGATCCACCAAAGAAATCTATACCCTTTCCAGCTCTACTCTCCTCCTCTCCTCTCTGGTGGTGATGGTGGTGGTGATCCTTCTCCCCAAACATGGCCTAAGGTGGAGGAAAGGGGCAAATTGGGAAATGTGGAGCTGGTCTTTTCAGCTTCTTTTTTTTTTTTACTTTCTCTCTCGGGTTTAGTTGATGTTTGTGTCCTATTTGGTGGGTCTACTTTGGTTTGACAAAAAGGACTGATGATGCTCTGCTCTCTCTCTCCTCCGGGTGGAAGGTACAACGGGTGGAATTTCAAAGCGTTTATCTTTTGGTTCGTGGTATTTGTTATCTAATTATAATTAGATTGATTAATTCAGATTATAATCTTTAAAATGTATAAAATTTAATTCAACAAATATTTAATAATAATGTAACACTTGTTCTTGTAAAGGAATAGTATGGTGGAGAATTTGATCTACTTGTAAAAAATACTATATATTTTAGGTACAGAGATCCAGTATTTATTTGCGTTTGAAGGTTTATTTTCAAAGCGTTCACACGAAAAAGTGAATAACGTTATAAGACGTTATATTTCCCTCCTCTCTTTTTGCTATTATTGGTTTTGTCTTTTTTCCTTTCTCAAATAGGCAGCCTCTTTTCCTTTTCTTTTAAATGGAAAAATAACGGCCTAGTTGAGTTGGTATGGCATCCATCCTCGACGTACTCCTTGACAATTAAAAAAAACATGAAAAAAACAATAACGTCTTCTTTTCGGGAAGATAAAAAAGCTTGTTTTAACGTACATCAGTTGCGCAACAAAATATTTAGATCAATTGTAAAAATTCGAATTTTTAAAAAATATTAGTGCTTTAATTTGGTAAAAGAACCTTGAAACTAATGGAGTAATCGTCAACGCATGGATAAAAATGTCGATTTCAATTGGTTAACGCGTTTTGGATGTGGGTTAGTTTGTCCGAGTCAAACTTTTCGTTTTCGTGGTCTACGAGTCAACTTTAATACCCTTATTCGTTTGTTACTATTTTTCTTTCTGAAAAGTGAAAACAATTTCCTTTTTCTTTTGTCGGGTCGTACGAGATTTTATATCTACGTGAAATTGTGCATTGAGCATATGATTGGAGTTTCATATAAGGATGATATTTAGTTTGTCCAGATATCTTAGTTTACAGAAAATACATTTTTTTACCTTCCAAAAAATATATATATGGATGATATTTTTGACCAAAAATATATCCCTGAAAATGACCCAGCAAAAATTTCTAAAAAATTCGAAAAACCCTAGAACCATTCCGAACCACCGTATTAAAATTATGCAAAATAATCATAAGCAAAAATTGATTAATCAAAATATACTAATATTATTTAATTACTGATATTATTCAAATCAAATTAATTGATCATGCACTCGAATTCTGGTAACTTTTTGGCAAACTAAAGTTGTGGTCAATGTTTCTTGTTGTTCATAGTTTCTTTTGTGGAATCTTGGTGTTCATAGTTGTGGTCTTATTGGCTGACAAGAAGACCGGCGAAGCGGCGATCTTTTTGTCCAAGAGTTGACATTTGCAATGGAGTAGTAGGCGGCCAAAAAACACATATAATCATTATATTTCAACTTATTACGCCACATGAGGGTATGAAGCTCCAATAATTCTAATTTTAGTGACGAGGTTTATGGAATTGTTTTATCCAAGGAAAAAAAATCCAATTACAGATTGCCGTCAGGTGAAATCTGGAGAAATTCAATGGTTTTATGAAAAAAAGAATTAAAACATGTCAACTCTTCCATGATATATGCCAACTCTATCGTCAAGAGTGCATGTGATTATTGTCAAAGTGGGAATTAAATAAGGCCAAGAGTATTTGGTGTCAATTTTTTTGGGACAAGTATGGTATAATTTGATATTAATTTTTTGTACCATTTATAAGTAATCAGAGGGCAAAACGCGTGTCGATCGGGTCTAGAATGAAGAGTCACTCCGGACCGTTTGGACTGAAGGTACTGATAATAGCATGGCATGTCCCGGTTCTGACAATGACATGCCCCGGTTACGACAATGGCATGCCCGGTTACGACAATGGCATGCCCGGTTACTGATAATAGCATGCTGTTACAACAATGACATGTCCTGTTACCGATAATGGCATGTCAGTGATCTGCTTGGATCCCCTTCCACGCACATTTTTTTTTATTTTTGTCCCTATTTTTTAACTTATTTACAAAAATGACCCCCTTATCTCTTTAGTCCAAATGGTCCAGAAAAAAATCCATTCCGGATCCAATCTGGGCCTGGGCAAAACACTTCCATTTTAAAATAGGTCAGATGAATATTCCTCCCCCTCGCTAGCACGGTAACAACTAATCCAAAGTCAGTAATTTTAACTGAGACGATTGTTTTGTGTTTAACAATCTAGAAGCTCAACACCGATCCTAGTTTCAAACACAAACATGGCAACAGTAAGGCCAATGTGTCAATTAAGCATGCTAATTCTTACCAAAATTTACGAGTAACACCTATTTTGGTTAAGTCGAAAGCACCTAGTCACCAGACATTGACCCGGGTTCAACCGTTCAAGTCGGGTTGAACCAAAAAGCAACAAAATTCTCTTTACCAAGTTTTAACACAACTACATTCGAATTACTAACATCATATTTTATTTAATACCAATGTTGTTGATGATTTATTTCATGCAACTACCCAGGCACAAGAAACATGACGCTCTGATTAAGAATAATTTTGACAGAAGAGACTACTGTCTCATGATCTGCATTAACTAGTACTCATTCCTCAACATGATCACACTGATAAAATGGACAAAGAAGAAAGGAAAACATCAGCATTAGTCCTAATGAAAAATTTGACAAAGCTACAAGGCTTACATGAATAAAAAGCTCAGTAGTTGGCGACCAACTTGTTTGGAACATCGTCTGCGCTTGCTACAATATAGCTAAGGCGTACTTTTTCTCCCTCGCCCTGCTTCGGTTTGCTTAAGCCCATGATTTGCTTTCGAGTCTCCCGCTCGGCTAATTTCATGTCCTTGAATCCCTGCTCGAACTTGGCTTCCTGTTCGGGTGTGAAGAAAGCCACATCCATCTTCCCCATGTCCTCGTACAGTTTCTCGATCTTGGCTTTCCAGAAAAGTCCCATCTCCGTGTCCATCTTTTTGTAAGGAGTCCTCAGCAGGTACTCGTCAATGCCTCCGGCTTTGTCAATGCAGCGAAGGGCATGGGTTGTTACCTTGATTCGAATGTGACGGTCTAGGATGTAGCTAAAGAGCCTCTTGTCCTGGATATTTGGCTTCCAGTTTCGTTTAGTCCTACAATCACAATCACAATCACAATCACAATCAAATTTGTAGCACTTGGGCCAATTAACTCCTCCTCTTGTGTCAAAAACTATAACACAACACAAAGCTACCACATAATTCGGTCGAATTAATCCCAACGAATCAGGATTTTATTTCATTTCATTTGCAAAACCAAATGATTTAGGAATTCAGTTACAGATGAAATGAAATCCTAATTTCTTTTACAACCAAACATAGGCTTAAACAACAAAAAGAGAGAGATAAGAGAGGGACCCACTTGTTGCCGCCGTCTTCGCTGATGTTGTTACCGAACTGGATGTGGCGGCCGGCGAAGAGCCCCCTCTTGGCCCGGTTCATGACGATCTTGGTATCGGGCACCGACCTCGCCAGCGACTCCTTGAACCCTCTCGCCAGCTTGGCCTCCCCAGCGCCGCCGCCGCCCAGCTTCCTCACTACCTTCTTCATCATCTCCCTCCCCCTAAACGCCATCGTTTTTCTGGTGAATGGCTCTTTTGGAGCTTCAAAGGGTTTTACTTTTAGGCCACTGAGAATCTGGTGGTTTGGGAGGAGGTGTGTATGGGCCTGACTTCATATGGTTTTGGGCCTGCAAATTGTGTTATAAGTATGGGATGGGGCTAAATGATATTATAATATAGAGCAAATTTCCCTCAGATCCCTGGTGTTTGCTTAAATCGCTATTCTGCTGTTTCAAAATCGAAACTTTGGTCCCCCTAGTTTACTTTTATTGAACTCTAAGGTCCTTGCTGATGTCATCATTCGAATTTTATTTTTTAATCAAGAAAATGACTATAGTACCCCTACATTTAAATATAAAACAAAAAAAAAATCCTCTCCTTCACCACCTTCTCCGGTGAGCTCTTGGTATTCCGGTCATCTTCTCCGGTGACAAAAAATACATCCGACCATCTTTTCCGACAAGTAACGTCACCATCTTCTTCACTAATCCAAAATCCACAACTCAGTAACCATATTTCCTAAGCACCAACACAAAATCTATAAAGTTAATCTTTGAAAAAAAAACCCACAAGACAGTGGCCAAGACCGGAAGGAACATGGTGGCAAATCTGGACAGTTGCAAAGACCATAGCTGCACATCTTGAAAAGAAATTAACAATGGGTTTCCTTGCATTGCCCCCCCTGGATGTGCAAAATTTTTCTCATCTTGGTTTTAATCCCCAATAGCGTCTTCTAACCTCTGAAAAAATTGTTTGGGTGATTGGTTCGATCTGAGTTTGTGTGGATTGGAGAGGGAAATTGGGAGATGAGATGCGTCAGGCGTTGGAGGAGGGTTGATGTAGACCGTGGAGACGAAACGTCGAGCGACCTAAGCAAGTGACCTAGGAGGTTGGTGACAAGCGAAGGGAGACATAGGAGGGTTCGAGCGTTGGGGAATATGGTCGAAGAAGAAGGCCGGAGAAGAAGACGTCTCACGGTCGTACGATTTTCGGTGACCAGAAAAAATTAGATGGCCGGAGAAGAAATCCAAAGGTAGATGATGTGATTTTCTAGATGTCTTAAGGGTATAAATGTCATTTTAATGATTAAAAAATAATAAATTACCTAATGACGTCAGGGTGGACTCGAGAGGGACCTGAGAGTACAATAAAAACAAACTAGGGGATTAAAGTTTTGATTTTGAAACAACGGGGACAAAAATAGTGATTTAAGCAAATCTCAAGCAAATCCCAGGGACCTGAGGACAATTTACTCTATAATATATTTTTGAAAATAAAATTTAACACGAATTACAGCTTTATTTTTTAAAAATCGATGTGTCGTCGTCTTTGCTGTTGAGATTTTTTTGCCATTGAAATGATTTTGTGTTACTGGAATGATGTATCGTTGGGATTTTTGTGTTACTCGAATGATGTGTCGCACCAGAACAAGTATAATGGGATAAATTGACTCTTTTTCAAATTATCTAAATATACATTTAAGCAAAATAAAATCGAAGTATTGGACTCTACACAATCATGGTCTATAGTCAGAAGACAAAACATTAGCAACACTATTCCCTCGCTCCATGTGTTCCGCATCTTCATCACCCAATCACGATTTAAAAAGTGAAATTGCTCGGGGAATCAGATTAGTGAGAGAATGATCTCGCATAGTTAGTCGACCAACACAAAATAGACAAAATAGAGTTAGTGAGAATTAATAATTATTTTGATCAACAGATAAAACAATTTGTACATCTCAAAATTCGTTCCTTAGAAGGTTAAATTATTACATTTTGACTAATCTAAAATTTATCACTGATTACCATAAAATTATTGGATCCAAATTTTACGTAACACACATCCATTGGCCAAACGGGAGGGAGGGAACCGGAGATAAACTCGTCAATCCACGTGGGAGCCAACAACTCGCCAGCCAGATACTTTAAGGTAACGTGTCATATAATCTATCCCTTGGATTTGGTTGGACTTGGACCCGTAGTATTTTTTTTTTCCTGCGAAAGAACTTTTGCTTCTTACACAATGCCGTTGTCTACGCACACACAAACCACCGGCCTCTACTTGCCGTCGGCGGCCAAGGCCACCGTCAATGGCCGCCGGTATCGGAGGACGGCGCCGCCCGTGGTGAGGATGGCGGCCACCGCGAGCTACGAGGAAGGGAAGCTGGAGAGGCCTAAATGGGCAGGGGAGACGCCTCTATCCCGGTTGGTGGGCGCCATCATTTCGTTTAAGCCTGTTTACTCTCTCCTCAAACTTGGCGCCAGGCGCGTGCTTATCAGGTTCCTCTCTTTAACACGTCGGGAATTGACAAACTCATTGCCTTAAGGTTTTTCGTTGCGCGTTTCTAGTCCAATGTCACATTGGTTATAGTTGTGTTTCTTCACTCATTTATGAGTGGAATAACTCCACCAACCCATCGGATTTGAAAATCCTAAACATGATATCAGAGCGGGTTGATCCTGCGGCTTTGTTGTTATTGCATGACCAGCTCATTGGTGCGTGATGAATTTCTGCTTTGACATCAACTAGTGTTAATGATTCTGCTTGGAAACAGCACAGCTGAGAAGAAAGACATCCCCTGGAGGGAAATGACAAAGGAGATTTTGGAATCTGAAGTCTACAAGGAGTTCGAGAGTGTCCGAAATCCTTCAGTTGTTTATCCGGACTGTAATTCTCTTTGATCCCCATGCTTTGCTTCTATTTAGTGCTTCTCTCTGTACTGATCATGAACCTAGTTCGAGAAGTATTCATGAACGTTGTCTTTTAACTTTTGTTTTCAGACTACATTAACCCTTTCCATGCGTATGACGAGGGGAACCTTTCGTGGCTGGTAAGCCGTATAATCGTATTGGCCCTTCTTTTAGTCCATGTTATTACATTACATGTGCATATTAGCTGCAGTCTTGCGATGTAGAGCGTGTGAGGCTTGATGCAAAGGGTAAGTTTCTCCTTTTCGGTAATATTAGTCATGGGTTCCGGCATGAAAAGTGAATGCTCGCATCCCCGGTCCACTCTTGTTCTGGTCGGAGGGCGCCTGTACACCGTGGACGCCCTTTGGAGGCATGCCCTTGTTGGTTTCTTGCTGGATGTTGACATATGTTAATGGTAGGCCGCGGCTGAAGCAGAAGCAGCTACCATGTCCATGGTTAGACGAGCTATACCTGATGCCTCTACGTTGGAGGAAGCTAATCAACAAGTGCGCGGAAATTGGCTTGATGCCATAGAGCAGCATCATATGCAGTATCCAGGGAATTTGCCAATCAGAGATGTTTTGGATATTGGATGCTCGGTCGGTGTTAGCACGAGATTTCTTGCTGACAAGTTTCCTTCAGCAAAAGTAACAGTAAGTTCATATCACGAAGATCATTCTCATTTGTGTTCTGATTAATGTATGTACATGGGATTGGACCTCACATTACTTTGTGGAGATGTCTGCAGGGGTTAGACCTTTCACCGTACTTTCTGTCCGTCGCTAAATACAAAGAGAAGAATGGGGCCCCTCGGAACTACCCAATTAGATGGGTACATGCAAACGGGGAGAATAGCGGTTTGCCATCCGAATCGTTTGATGTTGTTTCAATGGCGACTCTGGTATGCATCGGTTAGACTTTGCCTTCAACTTGGAAGGAGAGCTGTAGCTACTGACCATCTAACTTGCTTGAAATCATGTGACAGCTCCATGAATGTCCAGAGAGAGCGATAAATGGATTGGTGAAGGAGGCATTCAGGCTACTCCGACCGGGAGGAACAATCGCTATAATGGATCAATCGGTGAACGAGCTTTCCACCTTGATTGTTTTTATCTTGTGTGTTGTCATTTGCAGCACTACTGATGCTCTTATTTTTTTTCTCCTTTACAGCCAAAGTCAAAGATCCTTCAGGTAAGCATGTTCTGAAGCTGTTCTTGAATTAGGAAGCATGTTCTATAGGGATAGGGTCAAGGAACTGCAAACAAAATCTAAGGTTTCGTTGTCCATCCCGAACACCGGTTACTAGAACATCTGAGATTAACTTGCAAGTTCTTCTTTCAGGAGCTGTCTCCTGTCCTGTTTACACTGCTGAAGAGCACTGAGCCTTTCCTAGACGAGTATTATCTAACTGATCTGGAGGGAGCATTGAAGGAAGCCGGATTCGTCAACGTAAAAACTAGCCTGACAGATCCGAGGCATATGACAACAACAGCAACAGTCCCTCATTAACCAGCTCCGGTGGCCGGTGGCGATCATTCTAGACGCCAAACAGTCATCTTTCGATCTATGTAAATTTGACACAATTTTCCCGCTCGGATGGACCATTGTTGCTCGCTTTCTCGAACAGACTCATACCGAGAGATTCTGTCCAATTAGCTTTCCATTAAAATTGCCAAGCAGATATACATTGAGGTGTAGAATCCAGACATTGCTCTTCACAATTTTGTTCCTCAACCAGCTAAAGAGAGAAGCTCCGGGCAACAACACGCAGTTCCGCTGACAAAATTAATGAAACTACTAGCTCGTAGTGATAGAAAGCCATATCTGACTATACAAAAGGAAGGAGTGTGAGTTTAGTGGCATGCCTAAAGATTAAATGCAAGTACAAAAAGGATTCCAAAAATAAACGGAAATCAAAGCTTCAAGGTGAGATCAGGTGGAGGTTGATCAGCCTGTTGTGGTGCTGTCATTACTGCATAGTTCATGACAGGAGTCTGTGCCAAGTTAGCAACAACCGGCCCATCGACCTGCCTAAAGCTTCCAGGCCAGTACAAGCCTGCATTATCTTCCTCGACAAACATCGGTACAGTGTAATAGGTTTGATCGAATCTAGCTCCGACCCTGTTCGCAGAAGGCCTTTGAGATGGCACGAACATATGGTGCATAGCGGCATGAGCTTTGATACCAAGTGAGCGGAATGCAGAACCATGGAGCGGCAGAGAAGCTAGGCTTGTACATCGGTCGGAGATTATTCCCATGCGCATTGCGCGCTTTGCCATAGTCCGCTCCCTCTTATGAGCATTTTGGTGGCCTCCAAGGGCCTGTGAGCTATAGAACTTGCGCCGGCAATAATTGCAGGAGAAAATCCTGGGGATGGTTCCAGTCAGACCAGGAGCAGCTACATCACTCACTGTCTCGTCTGTGCCTTTCAACTCAGCATCAGTAATGTTGAATTGAAGTGACAAGTCGAGGGAAACTGATCGTGGATCCTGCTGTAGCTGATTCACATCTGTGGCCTGAGAAGAAGAACGAGCATTGTCTTTAGAGGGCTCGGAGGAATGGCTGCTGGATATCGAGTCATTCGCAGATTCCACTTTCGGACTTGGCGAAACCATGATAAGCTTGAAGCAGTAGAAACACAATCAGACTTTGGCTTACAGAAACTTCTTGGTGATTCACCTGCACGCGTGAATGCACGGGATCGGTCTCGGTGGCAACTGAAAGAAAGCTAAGAACTCAAAGAATACAATGGAGAAAAAGATGAAAACAACTGACAAAAAGTTGACAGAATGGCAAGCTACCTCTATGCTAATAAACAGCAGCACAGGCTGAGATAGCATATGCATCTATAGACACAATCAAGATGACAAGATTGTATCCGCGGTACACCATACGAGCAACGAATAACCATGAACCGACTTGACGATTCAACGACCGCAGAACTTAAACTCGGACATATGGCTATCAGAAGTTTAGCATCTGGTCTTTTAAGACAAGCCCAGGAAACAGCTAGATGTCAATGAACAGCACTATTCGAACCGAAATACAGTATGGAACACAAGATCTCCTTCAGATCCTGAATCTAAAACACAACTCGGATGCTGAATCCGGAATACGAAGGATAACATCATCCTAGAGAGAGCAGCTCATAGAAACAGTGTGATGCAGAAAACTAGTGGCTTCAGAGCAACAAAAACAATGAACATGGATCAAGGAAAACCCAATTATTGTTAATCATAGCACATATAATTCCAAAAAAAAAACAGCTCAGCAAGTGTGGCACAGCAATTATTGAAAAATGGCATTTGTTAAATTACTATATCTAAAAGTTTTCCTGTTTGTAATTTATAGGAAAATAATGAAGGCAGTAACATTATTATTTTAGCTATACCAGCATCTCATGTAATTCTAATCTATAGTACCAAAACAAGAGCACTAAAAAGTTAAATGGGACTTGTTCCAAACGATAAAGAACGACCGAATTCACTTAAACAAAGACTTTGTTTTAGCATTATAAACAAAACAGATACTATCGATAGAGTCACTCCCTTCTTCCGAATCCGCAGTCATTTGCCCGTCCGTAAATATAACAACGAATACTATAAAATATCTCATAGACCTAACATAAGCTTCAATTAAGTTGAATTTTCAGCTCCATACTATTATATTCACAACAACACAAGCAGCAAACAGTATCTAAATAAACAAGAGAAGACCCTCGAAACAAACTCTCTTTTTTTTTTCTCAACTAAATAACCCAAGTTTGGAAATTTACAAGTTCCAAGAAGTCGGTCTAGAACCAGATCCACAACGATTAATCAAACCAGTAAGCCTACGAGTTTCTGCCATCTGGGTGAGCGAAAAACAACGGTAAAAAAGCATAAAGATCGAATCTTTAGGGAACGAAGTAATAGTTGGAACAGTAGTTTACCTCGTATCAAAAGAAGGAAGCAAACAGAAGAACACAAATTTCAGGAACATGAGGAGAGAGAGAGAGGGAGGGAGCGAGCAAATGGGTCGGTTTTCTATGGAAAGAAAGTTAAAAAGACAGCAACTTTAAGCAATTTTGTTTTGGGATGTGGTATATAGTGGGAATTCCTTAGCTTTCTAGTTTTTTACCACTTACAGGGGGGGGGGGGGGCCCAAGGGAAAGAAAAGCAGATAGAAGAGAATAAATAAATGAGAGAGAGAGATAAGGTCACCAAGAGAGAGAGAGACAGAGAGATGGGAAGTACAGTGAAGTGATGGTACGAAAGTTGGGAGAAAGTCGGAAAATAAAAGCAGATAATGGAGTAGCATAGTGGAGACAGAAAGCTAGAGAGAGAGAGTGTGTGTGTCGACTCCAGAGTGGGAAAATTGCTTGCTGGACCTGGTGCTTGGGCTTTTCTAGTGTCCTAACGGCTAGAGAGAGAGAGCCCCCAAAGGGGACAGGAAAGGGCAAAGGACACACACTAACTGCCAGCACTTCAACAGTTCAACATTATACAGAGAGAGAATAGGATGGAGAGGGAGGGAGAGTTTTGGTTGCCCACTTTAACTAGGGCCCACAAGCGGTAAATTAATTGTAATTTTTTGGATTTTTTACTATTCCATATTTTGCTATCTTGGATATATTTTTCCTATTTGGAATTTTATTTAGTTTTATACATTTTATATTATTTAGAGTTTTATATTTTCTTTATATAGGCTGGCTACTTATTATTTAGTAGTTCAGAATATAGAGTTGATTATTGTAGAACGTCGAAGGTTTTATTAAAAAGGTGTTTTTTTTTTGGCCGAGTCGTGTTTTCAATCTTTGTTTTTTGATTGGAGCAGTGACACGTTTGTTGGAGAATTGGTTTATTAACCAAGGAAGAGATGGCCCAATACAAGTGAGTGTATTGGGCTTTGGCCCAAATATTTAATTAGAGGAAGAATCCTAATTAAATATAATAACTAAGTAATTAGTGGGCAACTTTGAGCTAATTTAATTGAAGGTCACACCAATTGATTTTGGGTGTTTGTGAGGTCAATACGAAGCTCGTTGATAGAGCTTCGTAACGATATATAACACTTGCGAAAATCCAATTCTCAGGGTGAATAAAAATTGGCTTTAAAGTGGTATGGTTGTTATTAAAATAAGCACAATCCCACATTGGTTAGCGCACCATGCTGAGACAAGTTTATAAGGGACTAGAAGTCTAGCATGGGTAAACTGGTGGAGAAGGGAGAGGCTTCTCGCGCCGTCTGTCCGTCCGTCCGGCTCGGCACGCACGCACGCGCGCGCGCCCCGCCCCGTCCCGTCCCGGGCCGGGCTCGGGCTCGGGTGCGGGTGCGGGTGCGGTTGCGGTTGCGGGATTGAAATAAATAATAAGTAAAATTATAACGATAACTCTATTAATTATAACTCAAATGGATGTGAAGACGGCCTTCCTTAATGGAGATTTGGAAGAGGAGATTTACATGGAGCAACCCGAAGGGTTTGTGGTTTCAGGTAAAGAACATAAGGTGTGTAAACTTGTAAAATTCTTGTATGGACTAAAACAAGCACCTAAACAATGGCACGAAAAGTTTGATAGTGTAATGCTATCTAACGGGTTTCAGATAAACCAATGTGATAAATGTGTCTACGTGAAAGGAGATGATAACGACTATGTGATAGTTTGTCTCTACGTAGATGACATGTTGATCGTGGGTAATAATGATAATATCAAAATTACCAAGAAAATGTTGTCACAAAATTTCGATATGAAAGACTTGGGACAAGCTGATGTAATACTTGGGATGAAAATCACTAAGACTTCAAAAGGTTACGCGCTTTCCCAAGGTCACTATGTCGAAAAGATACTTGACAAATTCGATAAGGATAGCAATGTAATTGCGAGAACTCCTATGGAAGTGGTGTCGAGTCTCTGCAAGAATCGCGGAGAGAGTGTGAGACAACTAGAATATTCTAGAGTTATAGGCAGTCTAATGTACCTCATGGACTGTACTAGACCAGATATTGCAAACTCGGTTAACAGATTATCGAGATATACGAGTAATCCCAATTATGAACATTGGAAAGCGATAGTTAGAGTCCTTAGATATCTAAGGTACACTGCTAACTTTGGATTACACTATACGAGACATCCAGCCGTTCTGGAAGGGTATTCAGACGCGAACTGGATCTCGGACTCCAAGAATATAAAATCCACTAGCGGATACATATTTACATTTGGAGGAGCAGCGGTCTCGTGGAGATCATGCAAATAAACTTGCATTGCTAGATCAACTATGGAATCAGAATTCATAGCGTTGGATCTTGCAGCTGAAGAGGCGGATTGGCTCCGAAGTTTCTTGGAGGACATTCCGATGTGGTCAAAACCAGTGCCTCCCATTAGCGTGCACTGTGATAGTTAATCAGCTATTGGAAGAGCACAAAATAATGTGTATAATGGAAAGTCTAGACACATACGTCGTAGACATAAATCCGTGAGAACGTTATTGAGAACGGGTGTGATATCTTTAGACTATGTAAAGTCAAAAGAGAACATCGCGGATCCGTTAACTAAGGGTCTAACGAGAGACCAAGTTGAGGTATCATCGAGGGGAATGGGATTAAAGCCCACGAAATGACCTAAACCCATGATGGCAACCCAACCTGGATCGTAAATCCTGATCTGCAGGTTCAAAGGGACAACCGAATTGTGAGGCTAGGGTCGAACAAAGCACTCGAGAAATTGAGTTCCTTGCCCATTCCTGTGATGGAAGAGTGATAGACCTGTCCATGTGAAGGTTAAGCTTTAAGCTTTTAATGATCCTTATACTTCGAGTATATATATAAGTGGGGTATGGCAGGATACTCCTTATAAGAGATCACCTATATCGAATGTGAAGGGGCCGCTTCTATGAGATGAGTTAAGGGCTAAATCTCTAGAGCATTCGATGATGTTTCCAAGGCAGTCCAGGGCCAAAATGGACAACAACGAAAGAACCAAGTAGTGGTTTGAGAAGGAGTTGTGTGAGTACCTTTGTCTTGGTATACATGAAACGCCGAACAGTTCAAGGCATCGCGTCCACTGGTTGGCAAGTATATCCGAAGGTGTTTCACTAAGGAAGGTTCAAGGCTTTCAACCACCGTTCCTGATGCAACAAATTCTCGCAGAACTCCAAGTTGCATGTAGCATTGGTAGGCTCATATTATATATAAGCCAATTTGCATTCATGTGGGGGATTGTTGGAGAATTGGTTTATTAACCAAGGAAGAGATGGCCCAATACAAGTGAGTGTATTGGGCTTTGGCCCAAATATTTAATTAGAGGAAGAATCCTAATTAAATATAATAACTAAGTAATTAGTAGGCAACTTTGAGCTAATTTAATTGAAGGTCACACCAATTGATTTTGGGTGTTTGTGAGGTCAATACGAAGCTCGTTGATAGAGCTTCGTAACGATATATAACACTTGCGAAAATCCAATTCTCGGGGTGAATAAAAATTGGCTTTAAAGTGGTATGGTTGTTATTAAAATAAGCACAATCCCACATTGGTTAGCGCACCATGCTGAGACAAGTTTATAAGGGACTAGAAGTCTAGCATGGGTAAACTGGTGGAGAAGGGAGAGGCTTCTCGCGCCGTCCGTCCGTCCGTCCGGCTCGGCACGCACGCACGCACGCGCGCGCGCCCCGCCCCGTCCCGTCCCGTCCCGGGCCGGGCTCGGGCTCGGGCTCGGGCTCGGGCTCGGGCTCGGGCTCGGGTGCGGGTGCGGGTGCGGGTTGCGGGATTGTGGGATAACAGCCTAATGAATATGGGGGTTTTATGGGTCTTGTAACAGCCCATTTAATGGGTGGGTTAATGGCCCTATTAAATCCGAATTTGGCTGTTGGAGGTCCAAGGCTGCCTATAAAAGGAGCCCACCTCCTTCATTCCAAATCATCCCAGCTCACACTCTTCCTTGAGCTCTCTACTTCTCCCTCCATAGCATAGCATTTCTCACTTTCATTTGTGTCGGAGTTCTAAGGCTACGAAAGATTCGAAAGGTGTACGAAAGTGCTTCCTTTGTACACGAGGTTGGGCGTTGTACCTTGGGAACTCTCTTACCCACGGAGGCCTGAAGCATATAGGCGGGTAATAAGAGTTTAAGGGCACACGGTAAAACTGTGGCCTCGTCCAGGATTGCATCCGAAATCCCTAGCTCGAAGAAGACGGTTGTACACACTTACTCACAAGTGTGATTGTGAGCATACCTCTAAACTCTTCTCTTTATATGCTTACGATTTATATTTGCATACTCGTATTAAACCATTATTTACTAATATTTGTTTCAACAGTTCAACCAAGCTTGTCAGGATCGCGATTATAATCATAAGATCACACGATTTTACGAGTCGCCATTGCTCCACCGTGCTGGATCACATGCAATATCTTAATGTTGAACGGATCGGTGGGATCGCCGAGTATAATCGTAAGATTGCAAGATCTACGATTAAAATCACAAGAATATTTTCAACTAATTCTCTCCCTGTACCTACGAGAGATTTAGTGAATATTTTTAGTGTTTCTTTTTTTAATTATATTTGATATTTTTAGAAGTTTCCTAATTTTTGTAAAGATATGTGGTATTTCTTTAATAGTTTAAATCAGTGTAACCCTAACCCTAATAGTGTGCACTATAAATATAAAGTCTTTGGCCGTATTCTAAAAGAAAAATAAGAAGGAATTAAATAAGATCGAGAGAGGGATCATTGAATACGACGTAAGTCGGTCTCCGTCTTTGGTTTTCGTGGTTTTGTAATCTAAGTGAATATTTTAATGAACTTCATCGCATGATTTAATAGAGCACTATTTTTTAGTTCACTACGATCATTTTTGTTCATGATTTTGTAGTTCTACGATAGGAATTAAATAATACCCAAAGTAGGAGGTGAAGATCGTATGGAGGAAGATGTTGGGTTCGATGAGCAGACTGACTCGAATGTTTTGTTGAATTAAAGTTTTTAAGATGATGTTTGAGAAAATTATATTTTTAGATGATGTTTGAGACAATGAGTGTTTATGACTTATGATTAAATTAATAAAAGTTTATGTTAAGTTTATTTTTCTTAGTTATTTCTATAATTTTGTCTATTTGGTGGGATCTTGCGATCCGTGTTACGATTCTCTGATCTACGATTTTTCTATACCCAAACGATCCTAAGTGAAATTTCGATTTTGACAACCTTGTGTTCAACCCATTCTTGAGACAACCCTAGAGTCTCCGGCGATGTATTGAACCCATTTTGTTCTAGCTTTTATCCAGACAATTTCTGCATCAAAAATTATGATTTCCTTTAATCCCATTTAATTTAATTTTTCTTCCGCTACGCTGCCTCATACAAACCCTCATTTTTTTTTCTATAGTCCTCGAGAAGGAGGAGGTCATTTTCTTTGAGGGAATAATGCTCATCAGTACGAGTTCTCTCGTTTTCTTTTCACCTCTTTCAAAACAATCCTTCGAAAAGGGGGTTTTTGCCCAAAATGGTGTTACTGTAGATGTATAATACCCAAAATGGTGTTACTGTTGAAAAAATTCCGGAAATGGTGTTCCTTTTCAAAATCGAAAAAAAATTTCGACCTAGGAACCTCAGGTCGAAATTTTTTTTCGACTTGGGACCAAAATCGAAAAAAAATTTCGACTTCCGAGGTCGAAATTTTTTTTCGATTTCGACCCAGGTCGAAAAATTTATTCGACTTGGGGACCCAGATCGAAAAAAATTTTCGACCTGGGTTCCTCCGCTTTCTTCGGATCTAAATGACCCGGGTTGACCCAGGTCGAAAAATTTATTCGACTTGGGGACCCAGATCGAAAAAAAATTTCGACCTGGGTTCCTCCGCTTTCTTCGGATCTAAATGACCCAGGTTGACCCAGATCGAAGGAAAATTTCGATCTGGGGTCATCCGGGTCGACCCAGATCGAAGGAAAATTTTGATCTGGGGTCATCCCCGGATATCCCGCGATTTCTGACCGGAAAAGGCCCAGATCGAAAAATTATTTCGACCTGGGTCGACCCAGATCGAACCAAAATTTCGATCTGGGGTCATCCCCGGAAATCCCGCGATTTCATACCTCTCCGAGCCCAGAAATCCTCAACTGCGAATATTTGAAGCAACCGTCCCTTCCTTCCTCAGGTACGTATTTTGCACTAATACTTGTTATAAATTCAATTCAGTGTGCATTATTTTGCTATTTAATTAGTGAACTTATGACGATGGATTATGTCATCATGAAATATTATTATTAGTTCATAAGAAAAAAATCCTAGGAAATTTTTTTAGTAATAATAAATTCAGTAGATACTATAAAATTTTGTGGTTTCATTTGAAAAGAACATGTGTCTTGTTTGGATGTCTATTGAATTCATTCGCCAATATGTCAATAAAATTTTATGGACTATGCCACTTGTAATTAAAATAATTTATATTTGCCAAAAATTTTGTTTTAGTAGATCAATTTATGTAACTTTATTTTGTGAACTTATGAATGAAGCCACTCTAATTATGTGTCAACTTCTTTTGTTATAGTGTTAAAAATGGCTTTACGAAATGTACGAATAACTTTCAAATATGGTGGAGAAATGTACTACAACAGTGAAATCGGTTTTTATTACATGGGTGGGTTAGAAAAAAAGTTCAAGTGTTATGAAGATTTCTCCTATGATTTGTTATTGACAAAAGTATATGAAAAGACTGTTGGTCCTGGTGAAGAAGTTCGTAGGCTGCTATTTAGATATCCTATTGACAGAGAGAAATTTCATCAAATGCCTATTGACAATGATGGAGATGTTAGGAATATGGTTCACACAATGATCAGCTTTGTAGGACCGTATAAGAGTGTGATTTATTTGGAAATAATTGTGGAGAAGACGGTGTCGAGTAATTACCAAATGTTGGATGTTCATGAAAGCCAGTTACTTAGTAGTGATGGAGCTGGTCCGTCAAGAGTGACGCCACTTGTAGTTCCTTCCACAAGGGATGGTCATCGAGCTGGTCTGTCAAGAGTGATGCCACTAGTAGTTCCTTCCATAAGGGATGGTCATGGAGCTGGGCCGTCAAGGGTGACGCCCTTTGTTGTTCCTTTCATAAGGGATCCTGATGTTGATGATTATGAAGTCCTACGAGATTGGTTTGAATATGATCCTACAGAAGTACATCCGTATGCAACTACAAATTTCCATACCGAAGAAGAAGAAGAACAACAACATAGAGAAGAAGAAGAAGAAGAACTATACGGAGAAGGAGAAGAAGAACAAGAACAAGAAGAAGAACAATACGGAGATCCACAGTTTGGAGGTCACTATGAAGTTCCTGCAACTGAGCATGGTGAACAAGCATCGATGAGCATTTATGATGAAGATTGGGGACCTCAGACCGAAATGGATGGAAGTTATGACGGTGAATTGAAGGAGGGTACGATTTGGAATACCAAAGAAGATGCAAAGAGGGAGATCAAGAGATTCTCAATGAAAGTGCGGCATGAGTTGAAGCTTAAGGAAACAAGACCCCGCACTTACGCTGTGAAGTGTAAAAAATGGGAAGAAGGATGTAAATGGAAGATCCGTGTCTCAGCAAAAGGACTAATACTTCCTACGTGGCGAATAGTGAAATACACCTACCCGCATACCTGTAGCGCAGAACAACCTTCAAAAGATCATCGACAACTCTGTTCTGCTCACATTGCAGAAGTTATTATGAATATAGTTGCTGAACAACCAGACATTCCAATCGGGTTTATAATTACTGAGATACAAGACCGAATTGGATTCCAACCCTCTTACAAGAAAGCTTGGTGGGGAAGAGAGAGGGCATTACAGCATTTATGGGGGGATTGAGATGAATCATACAATCGCCTTCCACAATGGTTTGCGGCATGCAAGGCTAAGAATCCTGGAACGGTTGTAAAATGGGAATATTATCACTGTTACCCAGGCATAGACAATGTGGTTCCTCTTGAATCAGGGACAAAAATCTTCAGACGAGTTTTCTGGAGTTTCAAGCCCTGCATTATAGCTTTCCAACATTGCATCCCTGTATTGGAGATTGATGGGACATTCCTGTATAGAAAGTACAAGCATGCCCTTTTGATCGCCACTGCTGTTGACGGGAATAATTCTATAATTCCAATTGCATTTGCCCTCGTTGAGAGCGAGAACATCAGTAGTTGGCCCTGGTTTATGAGACAAATCAGGCTACATGTGGCTCATAACCGACGTGACATTTGTGTTATTTCTGATCGACACAAAGGCATATTAAGAGTAATGGTGGATGACAATGGTTGGGGAGAAAGTACGGGGACAGCCCATCGATATTGTCTTAGACACATTGCAAGCAATCTCAACAGGCGCTTCAAGAACGACGCTATTAAGAATCTGAACTACCATGTGTCCCCTCATCGTTCTCAGGTTCTACCGGAATATACTGCATCATTCAAAATTGCCGCAACACCCGGTCAGGATAATGCCACTCCACATGAAGAAAGCTTATCAACGGGACTCGTGCCAACCACAAAGCCTGATCCCGGTGGCATACGGGGGGTAACTTAGCAATGATATCTTCAGTATACGGCATCCAAACCACCTACGATTCAGGCACGCCAACAAGATGAAAAAAACTTTTATAATAATATGTCCAGATACGCAGAATTAGAAAATTAAATTTTGCAAAACTTACTTACATCTGAATCTTTTAACTCATCGAACAGGCGGCGGTAGTAGGAGACGTTGGTAATTTTTCTGGTCTTACGTCGATCTATAGGGCCTGTCCACCTGCGAAACTTAGTAATTATGCATTGGATACTAATACATCAACCCATTATTTGAAAATAAATAGTTAAACGAGTACCTGATGCCCAGTGGCTCATCATCAGCTTGCCTTCGAGGCTCACGGTAAATGGGGCAAGTCGAGATTATCCTTTCGTAAGCCCACATACAAACCAGTTGCATAGCCCCGCAAACTAATGTTGCGTTTGGACTTGTGGCTTTGCATAACTGGTGGTACACGTGTGCCAAACACGCACTACCCCAACTATATGTGCCAATTTCTGCAACATCAACAAGCAATGGCAACCAGCAGACGTGGACCAATCGGTCTGAGGACTCAGGAAAAAGCGTGCATCCAATAAGTCGCATTATGTTTGCTCGAACATATCACTGCACTAGCTCATCATCAGCATCATCTTGAAGAGCAGAAGGAAAAAAATTAGTGTCAAACCAATCCATTGCAATTCTATTGCCTGTGAAACCTCCTTGAGTATCCTGTGGGCTTATGCCAAATAGGCCATAACACATTTCCTTCCACTGGGAAGGTGTCTGTGATCCCGTTGCTGGTTTTCCATCGATAGGAAGACCGAGCAACACAGACACATCTTGGAGAGTAATGGTCATCTCCCCCTCAGGCAAGTGAAAAGTGTGTGTTTCTGGCCTCCATCTCTCCACCAGGGCGGTAACCAGTGCAGTATCGACAACGACATTGCCAATGCGCCATACATCCCAAAATCCAGCATCCTTCATGTACTCAATGAATTTCTGGTTTCTCACGCCTCCTGTTCTCAGGGTGCGACGACGAAAGCTCAACGGCGCATTGTTTGGACTTTGGTTCTCAACCTACACAAAATAATCAATAATAAAAACATATTTATATATTTTTGTAAAAATATTTACTACCTCACATTTACGTACCTCACAATTCCAAATTTTCTGAGAACGGTGCACATTCTGGTAACGTAACAGAGTGTCATCTATGGGTCCTCCATTCCCCAAATATTGAGATAAGTCTGATTGTGAAGCCATATCTAAAATCGTAACGTAACAAAATTAAATAAAAATTTCAAATCAATAAATTAATTAAATATTTACCAAATAGTACTGTAAAAATATGAATGGTGAAGCCATCATTATAATTGTAGAATCACTAGGATGGGGTAGGTCGGTCACTTTTTCTGGCTCGGTTCGGGTGGTCAGATCGGATTTTGCCCAACCCAAACCAAAAAATTAAAAAATCCCATTTTAAATCAAAAATATATAATGATTTGGGTCCAACCCAGGTGGTCAGACCGGTATGTCAGATGATGTGGGTCAGACCGGGTGGTCAGACCGAATGGTCAGACCAGATGGTCAGACCTGATGGATTAATTAATGGTCCAATTCATTAAATCAAAAATTTAAACGTTCAATTAACGGTTCAATTAAATCAAACTATTAATTGACGATGATGACGAGCCAATAATCCAATCAATTAACGCTTCAATTAAATCAAACAATTAACTAACGGCAAGGACGAGCCAATGATCCAATTAATTAAATAAAAAATAATCACGTTCCAATTAAATTCAAATACATACCGTACGGCGACGGGGCGAGGACGCGACGGAGACGGCGAGTCAGGAACGGCGAGGAAGCGAGACGGTGATGACGGCGAGGAAGCGGGGGACGGCGAGGAAGCGGGGGACGGCGAGGAAGCGGGGAAGAACAAGAAGGCGGGGGTCGAAAAATTTGTGGTGTTCAGTGGTACTTATAGTGAGGACCCAGGTCGAAAAATTGGTTCGATCTGGGACCAATAAGATCTTCCGCGATCTATCCAACTAGATTGCGTTTGGATAGGGAATCCTAGATCGAAAATAATTTTCGATCTGGGTCCCCAAGTCGAATAAAATTTTCGACCTGGATCCAAATCGAAAAAAATTTTCGACCTCGGAAGTCAAAAAAAATTTTTGATTTTGGTCCCAAGTCGAAAAAAAATTTCGACCTGAGGTTCCAAGGTTGAAAAAAATTTTCGATTTTGAAAAGGAACACCATTTCCGAAATTTTTTCAACAGTAACACCATTTTGGGTATTATACATCTACAGTAACACCATTTTGGGGAAAAACCCCGAAAAGGTTATTCTCAGGCACCATTGTTCACTAACATATATTTTCTTGGGCAAATTACTCTCACGTCCCTGGCCTTTGGTCACCCTCCCCCTAGGGTCCCTGCTTTTTGGAAAAAGATTATCCCGTCCCTAAGTTTTGATGATAATAGACTATCAGTTCCCTGGAGCCGGAATATTCCATATTCTCCGGCGATACCCCATTTGAAAAGACTAAAATGCCCTCCAACTTAAAAAAATAAAAAATATCTTTCTTTCTCCCTTCTTCCTCCTCCCACTTCATCTTTAACCTCTTGAACACACCAAAAATACCAACCAAAGAACACATTACTAAACTCAAAAATTAACATCCAGAAATTAACCAAAATTTAACAAAAAATATATTGCAAAAGTATATTTTTCTCTTCCGCTACCAACGCACCTCGTCCAAAAAAAAACCCAGACAAAAGCGCACAAACGGAGCCCCATACTGCTTACCACCACCACTTCGTCACTAGGCAGAACAGCGACCTTGACCTCCTCATCATCATCCCATTCCTCCTCAACAAACGGAGCCCCATACCGCACAACACAAATGCATCCTTCTGTACTCCCAAACACAAAAAGGAGTCAAAACCCAACAAACAATAATTTTGATAATTAAAATGGAGTTTCCTCTTCTCACCTGAGAAAGCCCTCCTTTCTCGAGCTCCTCGTCGGTGAGGCGGTACTCGTGCATCACCCAATTGCTACGCTCCCCGCGGGGGGCACGTCCCTGGTGGTAAACAATGGTCTTCTTCATCCCCACAGACCGGGACCCGCACCAAATAGCCCGGTCCTTCCCAGTCATCTTCCAGTAGCCCTTCTCGGTCACGCGGTTCATCTTCGCCCCGTTGTTGTACTTCCTGTCCAGCACACTGAAAAAGTACCACTCCAGATCCCTACTCTTCAGCTTCGACTTCCCTGAAAAAAAAGAGGGGGCCCCGACGGCTAGGTTAGGACCGAGGAGTGGGTCTTTGACGGTGGGAGCGGGGAGCGGAATTAATTAGGAATCGGACTTCACGATGGTAGCGGCGGGTCGGCTAGGTCGGGCCAGCTCTATTCCCGACAAGAATCCTAGATCTCGGGTTCCTCGCCGTTGCTTCGTAGACTTCGATAAACCCCAACTTCACCGTCCTCTCCACGCGGACCTCCGGATCCATTTCGGTTTGGTTTGTCGAGGAGGATGGGTCTTGGTGTTATTTGGTTGGTGTTGTTTATTTAGGTTTGATTTGTGATAGAGAAGCTAAAGGATTCATGGGTGTCTTGGTGGATTTAATTAAAAATTGGAGGAGTTGGGTTCCTCAGCGAAACAATTTATTTCTCAAAGAAGATGAAGGATTCATGGGTGTCTTGGTGGATTTTGGTGATTGTGCTCTTCCTGCGAACAAAAACAATTAAAGATAATTAATTATCTTTTTGGAGAAGGAGAGAGATGAATAATGGAAGAAGATAATTTTTATTTTTTTAACAGGGGAGGGTATTTTGGTCATTTCAAGTGGGAGTTCACCGGAGAAAAAGGAATATTCTGGCTAAAAGGACCCGGGAGTCTATTATCATCAAAACTTATGGACGAGAAAATCTTTTTCCAAAATCCAGGGACCTTAGGGAGAGGATGACCAAAGTCTAGGGACGTGAGAGTAATTTGCCCTATTTTCTTTGATAGATTCAAACCTCCGAAAAAATGATTTTTAACTTCGTCGATGATCCTCTGATATTAATTGTCATATCCGCCAAGACTCCAAATTACAAATCTGTTTAGAATCAATTCTTCAAAAAAAAAATCTATTTAGAATCATGGTTAATTATTCTCGTCCAGTCAATACATAGAAAGATGGTAACATGGCTTGTCCATGTCACCCATTGACTATAAGACAAAGAGACAAGGACCGGTGTCCCTCTCTCCGAACGACATGGACCAGATAGATTCTCGTCTATTAGTTTGTTATATTCAAGTTTTTTTTTGTGTGGTAATAGTCTAGGGCATCACATTTTCCACTGAGAGCTGGTCCCCTGCAAAGCGTTTAGGGCAACGTGTTTATCAAAGCTATTTAGTGATATGCATACAACATATAAATCAACTAATTTAGATTCGAATTTCGCACATTCCGATCACACAAATATGTCTCATTACGATTCGAAAATTATATATTGTGTAATGTGGTGGTTGGTCCATGAATTGAGCAGTCCTATATTAAAAATAGGAAAAAGTCTACTTTAGTACCCTGTAGTATCACCCAAAATCACTTTAGTACCCTGTGGTAAAAAACCGATCAATCGAGTCATACTTATTCCAATTAACATCAAAAAGGTCCTCGGGCAGCTGCCCGGACCTACCCGAACCCTGCCCGTACTACGTGGCTAGCCACGGCACCAAATTTTGATAATGTGGCGCCACGTGGACATCAATCTCCTCCCCTCCGCCTCCTCCTCCCCTCCGCCTCCTCCTCCTCTTCCTCCTCCGCGTCCTCCTCCTCCTCCTCCTCCTCCTCCTCCTCCGCATCCTCCTCCTCCTCCTCCTCCACCTCTCTGCGTCCTCCTCCTCCTCCTCCGCGTCCTCCTCCTCCTACTCCTCTCCGCGTCCTCCTCCTCCTCCTCCTCCCCGCCGCCTCCTCCTCCTCCTCTCCAAGTGGCGCCACGTCATCAAAATTTGGTGACGTGGCTGGCCACGTAGTTCGGGCAGGGTTCGGATAGGTTCGGGCAGGTCCAGGCAGCTACCCGAGAACCTTTTTGATGTTAATTAGAATAAGTATGACTCGATTGATCAGTTTTTTACCACAGAGTACTAAAGTAATTTTGGGTGATACTACAGGGTACTAAAGTAGACTTTTCCCTTAAAAATATGTGAAAAAATGGCTTCATATTGTAGATTCTTTTTTCTTGATGGCGGACTAGCTATGAGATCTTAGGGATTTTTTCTCAAATAGGTAAAAAATATACATATTTTCCCTATATAGGTAAAAAGTTATACATATTCCCAAAATAGGTCGAAAGATTTTTTAATATTAAAAAACTTTGAAGAAGGCGCCCTCTCCAAATGGCGCCTCGACTGCAACCGCTACAGCTTGTCGGGAAACTATATATTTTTTAAAAAAATTAGTGGATTCCTAAAACTATATAGGTTGGCGCCTCCAAAAAAAAAAATTTTGGATTCCTAAAAAAAAAAAATTTGGTCGTAGAATAAATAAAGAGATGCCGAGCAATTAAAAGTGGTCGAATTTATTGAAATTTATTTTTTTGCAAATTATGGATAAACTTGATTCAATTCGTAAATTTATCTCAATACTTTGATATGAATTTATCAAAATATACTTACATTTTTACTTGCAGTAGTATGAAATAATACAAATAAGCTAAGTGGACAACAATTAAAAAAATCAAAGTGGAGGCGCCTCCTTTAATTTTATTTTATTTTTAGTTTTTTAATGACATTAGGGGTTTTTTTTATGACTTTCTATAGATTTATTTTTAGCCAATATTGCAGTAAATAGAAAATTAAATACAATCCATCTATATCTAATTAAGATTATTATTCAAATAAATATAGAACTCTGTTAAACCGAACATAGATTACAATCTTGAAATTTAATTTTTAAGATAACTTTTACAAAAAGGGAGAAAGAGTTACAAAAAGAAAAACTCTATTAGATAAAGTTCATTAAAAAACTCAAAATAAATCAAATTTAGATGGATTGTATTTAATTTTCTATTTATTACAACATTGGTTAAAAATAAATCTATAAAAAGTCATTAAAAAACTCAAAAAAAATAAAGGAGGCGCCCTAGTTGGGTGGCGCCTCCACTTTGATTTTTTTTTGTATTATTTTATACTACTGCAAGTAAAAATGTAAGTATATTTTGATAAATTCATATCAAAGTATTGGGATAAATTTACGAATTGAATCAAGTTTATCCATAATTTGCAAAAAAATAAATTTCAATAAATTCGGCCACTTTTAATTGCTCGGTATCTCTTTATTTATTCTACGACCAAATATTTTTTTTTGGAATCAAAAAATTTTTTTTGGAGGCGCCAACCTATTAGGGCGCCTCCACTAATTTTTTTTTTTAAATCTAGTTTCCCGACAAGCTGTAGCGGTTGCAGTCGAGGCGCCATTTGGAGAGGGCGCCTTCTTCAAAGTTTTTTAATATTAAAAAATCTTTCGGCCTATTTTGAGAATATATATAATTTTTTACCTATATAGAGAAAATATGTATATTTTTTACCTATTTGAGAAAAAATCCCGAGATCTTAGGGGTTAGAAAACTTAAGATATCATTTTCAAACGTTAACATCTGCGCCTCGGCATCTTTTTTTTGTACCTAACATATTGTGAATTGAATGGAGATTCGAAGATAGATTATATATATCTTCTTTAAAAAAAACTGTAGGTAGATTATATACTTTAACTCTATAGTTCGATGTTTGTAACTAGTTTAATTTAATTAAATAAGCGTTATTTTTTTATACGTCTCTTTGGTTGTAAGTGGAGTAGCAGTGTTTTTTTCCTTCAGATAATTAGGTTTTTTATATAGATGTTTTTTTATACTGTTAAATTTCAACAAAATTTTTTAATTCAATATTGCAGAAGGTCAAATCCAATCCCAAAAAAAATCAACTATAAAATATTGTTTGTTAACACGTGACAAGAATTGAGCCAATTAAAGGTCCCAGGTATTGGACCTTGGGACCATAAGTCACTCATTATTGGGCAAAAATGGGTCCAGGCCCATTAGACCCAAAAGTCATTGGGTAGCTTTGCCACGTGACAAAAAATTAGTGGGTAGCTCTGCCACGTGGCCGACACATGGCACCACGTGGTGAAGCTATTGGGTAGCTTCGACACGTGGCAGACAAGTGGCGCCATATGGATGACACGTGGCGCACATGTGAGAGCCGGACCTCCCTATAAAAGGGAGAAACAACTGGTGACCAAGATGTACTTTTCCCATTCTGATAAAATACACATCAGAGGACTTAATACGGATTAGTTCCAGTTGTTCTCAGATTTTGCAAAGCAAGAAAACTCATGGAAATCGTTTACGTATCCGATCCGTTTGTGATCGTAAACCGCCGGTGACAATATCTCGTTATCCTATCATGTGTGAAGCACGCTACAACAAGTAAGTCTTGTTATTTATTAATAAATTTATTTCATTAATTAGGAGATAATTAACTCATAATCATGTGTTAATTATGGGCCAAATCCTTCACCAGGACAGGCTAGCCGGGTACGAAGGTCCAGCCAGGCCCATGGCTATTAAATGTTTTGTTTTGCTTAACAGGAAGTCTCATTAATTTAATTGAAGTTGATTTTCCAGCAATTTTATGCTATATTCTAACGTATTTTACAATTATTATTATTATAGTATATATTGTCAAGCACATAAATCAATTGATTATTCGAGTTTATCCAAATATTGAGTTTAATATTCTAAGTTGAGCCCTTGGACCCGTCGTGGGAATGCAAGAAGAAGGACGGACGGGCCCAATTATTATCAAGCAGAAACCAATACTTCGAAACCACCTTGGGCCTAATTGTTTGCCGCCCATGTCAGGCTTCCGTGGTCATTGGCAAAACGCAAGAGCCCTTAATACGTACTTGTTCAAAATAAATGGAGATTCATAGAATGGCTAAGACAGCTAGAGATTTTGCACATTTTCGGTAATCCGCGAATATGATCTAGAGATTAGTGTTAACATTAGTAGGGAATAGTTTTCATTCGGTTAAAATTTAAGATCAGTCCAAATTTCGTATATATTTATATTTTTTAAATAGTAATGGTTCTTTATAAAAATGTAAATAATCTTCTGCCTCTTAGAAAACTACAAAGGATCACCTTGGTGGAGATGCTTTAGGTGATTAGACAGATAAGATCAAATGGCTTGGAAAAAGTAGGAGATCTCAAAGTCTTAAGCACTTGAATTTTTTAATTTTATCCACCAAAATAACTTGGTCTTACTTGGCTTAGATTTGCTAGGAAGGGAATCAAATCATTTTTTTAGGATAATCGATTACTTCATTTCATAAGCTTAAAAGAGATGTTTCCTTAATTTCCAAATGCTCCATAGGATAGCTACGATAGTAGCCAGAGCTGCACGCTCTTTTTCGAAGATGAGTGCTGCTGGTTTTAACGTGTAATAAACGAGTAATTATATATTAAACCTAATTAATTAATAAACTAATTCGTTAATAATAAATCACTTACTTGTTGGAGCAAGAGGTCCACAGGTTCGAGTCCACAATGTCTTCATGCCAGTCGAATTACGATCACGTTATAACGAATTCGTAATTAATTTTCACGAGATTTCCTCTATTGAAAATCTGATCAAAACTCAGGGACTATTCTAGAGTTTTTTCTTTCTTATTAAGTGGTTGTGGGAAAACTTACAGATTGGTTCTCGATATGCCATAATCTTTTCATGAACTTTCCAAGCTAGCAACACTGGACCATACTTCCAGAATACGTTTAGGATCTTAAGGATAGGTTTCGGGAATCACAGTTCTCGAAAATTGGTCTCACACCAGGGATTGTGAAATCACTCAACATTTTCATCCCATCCAGTGGTCGATTAGCACACATGACACTTATCACGTGTTACGGTGTATATTCTTTTTTAAAGAAACACATGTCATTTAACACCATACTAGAGTATCGGTCTTAGCTTAACTCTAAGCTAATAGGACAGACAGTATGATAAGTTCCACTTATATCTTATCATATGGATTGTAGAAAATCCAAATGTAGCGACTTATTCCCGCATCCCATAAGAAAACTTGCTCTTTAGCAAAACGGTATTCCGTCATAGGACATGCACTTATGAATGTCCAATAACTGCCTCATGTTATCTAGGAATTAACTTCTTGACTCATTGAGGTAAACACCAGTGTGAGTGGGCTACTTCTCTGTCCGACATATTTCATAAATAACTCATATTGCCAAATAAAATCCCTTTATTTCAACTAATTGGATTACAAATGAAACCGTCGTAAACTCAGCGACTTAACATGTTTCTCGAACACTTCTCGAGGTAATGCTTTAGTCATTGGATCTGCGACCATATCTTTTGTAGATATGTTTTTCATACGCAGTTCTTTATATTTTACTAAATTTCTAACAAAGTAAAATTTAATATCTATATGCTTAGCCGTGCTATGGAATCTAGGATCCTTAGCATAGGCTATAGCTGCCTGGTTGTCACAGAATAGACTCACGGACTCCGTCGAGTTGATCAGGGAGAGATGGCTTAAGAATCTCTTCAACTATACCGCTTCTTGTGCAGCATGAGCTGAAGCTACATATTTTGCTTTCATTGTTGACAGGGATACACAGGTTTGCTTCTTACTGCTCCTTGAGATAGCACCCCCGCCCAACAAGAAAAGAAATCCATATATAGACTTTTTCTTGTCCACGTCGCCTCCCGAATCAGCATCAGTGTAGCCACTCAGTATCAGGTCATGCCCTTGATAACACAAGGAGTATTCTGCAGTAGTGTTCAAATATTTCAAAATCTCTTTGACAACCTTCTAGTGAGCACTGCCTGGATCAGACTGATATCTGCTTGCTATCCCAACAGCATAGCAAATATCAGGTCTCGTACACAACATTGCATACATCAGGCATCCAACTGCGTTGGCGTAAGGAATCTTCTCCATGTCTCCACGTTGTTTAGCTATTTTTGGACACATCTCCTTACACAAATTATGACCTTTAACCAATGGGACGTACTTCGGATTACTGTGATCACATTTGAAATGTTCTACTACTTTGCGAATATATGTCTCTTGTGAAAGAGACACTATCTTTTTCGAACGATTCCTCGAAATCTTAACTCCGAGTATGTAATCCACTTCACCCATATCTTTCATTTCAAAGTTTGAAGATAACCAATCTTTGATTTCGACAAGAAATCCCATGTCATTTCCAGCTAAAAGTATATCATCAACATACAAAGTGATGATGACAAACTTCTTTCCTGATCGCTTAACAAACAGCAGTGATCTTCGTCTATCATTATAAAATCATGCGCCATGATTGTATTATGAAAGTGAATAAACCACTGTCTAGACGACTTCTTAAGGCCATAAATTGATCTATTCAATTTGTAAATTTTATGTTCGCAGCCTTTTTGAATATAGCCCTCAGGCTGAATCATGTAGATTTCTTCATCCAATTCTCCGTGGAGAAAAGTAATCTTTACATCCATTTGATGTAATTCTAGATTCATGTTAGCAACCATAGCTAAAATGACCCTAATTGACGTAAATCTAACAACAGGTGCAAAAATCTCCTCGTAGTCTATCCCAGCCTGTTGTTTGAACCCTTGGGCAACCAAACGTACTTTGTATCTTTTGATACTGCCATCTGCATTGCGCTTGATTTTGAGAATCCACTTATTCCCAATTGCCGTACGCCCCCTAGGTAGGTCAACCAGATTCCAAACCTGGTTTTTGATCATGGAAGACATTTCTTCCTCCGTTGCATTTATCTATTCAGTTCGTTTTGGAGATGACAAAGCTCCAGATACATTCTTCATCTTCATCCTGTAGGATGGCCAGAAGAATTTTACTTAGACTACCAAATTTCTTTAGTGATACCAAGAACGCATTAGCCTCGCCTTCGATGTCAAATCATCGGCGTGGTATGCTAGTTCTGCTAGACCTACGGTATTCCCAGTTTTGATAAATATCTCTCATATATTTATCATATCCAGGAATCACACTCCCACTGGGTAGAAATACCGTACTCCCACTAGAATAAGGAATAATCTCCCTTTCAGGACTCAGATCACGACCTTTCGGATCATTTTGAATTAGAAAATCTGTATCTTCCTCCTCAATTCTCCCACTCGGAAGAAGTGATCCAATTGATTCTGGTTCATCTGTCTCATAAAGGGCAAGGTCATTATTAACCTCCCTCAACCTTGAAAATTCATTCTCCAAAAACGTGGCATCACATGATTCAAATTCTGTTACATGTCCATCGTCCAGTTCACCCACGAACACGTACCCTTTAGATACCTCTGAGTATGTTATAAAGATACTTTTTCTACCTCTCGGTCCTAATTTATCGAAAATACTTGAGGTAGAATAGACATAGGCACACACCCCCATGGCTTAAAATATGATAGATCGGGCTTCCGATCTGTCCATATTTCATAAGGAGTGGCTGTAACAGACTTGGAGGGGACACGGTTTAGAACATATGCGACAGTCAGGAGCGCATCTCCATAGAATGTTATAGGCAAACTTGCCTCTGCCATCATCGATCTAACCATGTCAAGAAGAGTTATATTCCTTCTTTCAGCAACCCTATTTTGCTGGGGTGTATGGAGAATGAACAACTGATATTCAATCCCTTTTTCAATGCATAGAGCTTTGAACTCATCTGAAAGATATTCACGGCCACGATCAGTTCATAAGGCCTTTATCTTTCTGTCCTTCTGATTCTCAACAAAACTCATGTACATTATGAAGCAGTTTAAGGCTTCAGACTTGTGAGAAATCAGGTATATCATACCATATCTAGTATAGTCATCAATGAAGGTGATGAAGTAATATGCTCCATGCCTTGCCCTCACGTTCATTGGACCACAGATATCAGAATGGACTAATTGTAGTAGAAATTCAGCTCTAGTCCCAGTACCGAAAGATTTCCTTATGCTTTTCTCTTCTAGACAGAATACGCATCTGGGTAATATAGATCTCTCTATATTTTTCAGTAGTCCTGCCTTTGCTTGACAGTTTAAACGATCTTGACCGATATGGTCTAGTCTAGAATGCCACAGTTTAATATCATCTTTCGATGAGTTTGAACTAGTGACTAAGGAAAATTTTTCACAAGGATCAATATCCAGAATCAAAAAACCTTCCGATATATATCCAAGGCCCAAATAGGCATCATCCAAATATAACCTAACAGTGTCGTCCTTAAACGACAACTAAAAGCCTAAAGACATTAAGGCCGAAACAGAGATCAGGTTCCTTCGAATGTCTGGAGCAAACAACACGTCATACAAAAAAAGAACACGACCACCACGAAGGTGCAATTTACAAGTGTCCAGGCCTTTCGCATCTACACACGAGTTGTTACCGACAAAAATAATTTTTGCTCCAGCCGGCAACCGCCTGTATTCAACGAACGAACAACGGTCTCTGGCTACATGGTCTGTCGCTCCTGAATCAATCACCCACATAGAATGTGACTCAGTTAAAAGGGTACAAGAGGATACGTACAACTTACGTATACTTGAGTTTAGGTGTACCTGCTTGGGCATCTTGCAATCTTTTGCAAAACATCCCTTCTGTTGACAGTTAAAACATTTCACTTTTGAAATGTTAAACTACTTTTTCTTTTTAGCCTTGGAGCCATCTAACTTGGTTCCTTGTTTTTCAGCCTTTGGAGTTTCCTTACACTTACCCTTTCATTTACCTTTCTTCTTTTTCCCACCATACCCAATTGAACTAGTCAAATGGGCTTCAGGCTGAGATTTCATAGCTAAGAGGTAATCTTCCTCCAGCTCAAGGTGTCTGGCAACATCATCAAATATTACAAATTAGTCGGAATGGGTAAGATTCATCTTCATATATTCATAACTTGGTGGTAGGAAACTGATGATAGCTTGAATCTACTGCTCGTTGCTAAGTATGTGACCAGCTTCTGCTAGTTCACTGATCATGTTAGACATTACTCTCAAGTGTTTTCTCATGGTAACCTCCGGACGCTTCTTAAAGGTGTCAAACCTTATGGTAAAAGCACGCAGCTTTGACACTGAAAGCTTTCCGAATTTTTGTTTGAGAGCGTCCCATAACTCTTTCGCGTTGTCATACACGCAAAATTGTTGGGTGACATCTTCCATCATCGAACTCAACAAAATCAACCGGGCAGTAGCGCTCTTTTTCTTCCAAATAACATAAGCTTCTTTTCTCGCTTAAGCTTATGTTGAGCAGTTCTGCCTTCATCAAGCTCATCTATTATCAAATGTATGTGCTCCAGAACTTCTTGTTCCTCAAGCACATATTGGATTTTCATGCTCCAATTCTCATAGTTTTCACCGTTGAGTTTTAACTCAGCTATGATAAATCTAGAAGCAACTAACATCTCTATAGGAAATTTTTAATACAAGAATATATTAGAAATTTGATTTGGCAATATGATTCAATTTACTAAACACTCATAACTTTTAACGATACGAAGTCCTTGATTAACCTCAAAATCGAAGTGGGTCGCGGGCATGCTTCCCCTCACCATTCAAGTATTAATTTTAAACTTCAACCGTTTAAATTTTATCGATAGTAAACTCAAGTGGTAGCAACTAAACAAACATCTTTGTTTAATTACACACATCACATTTGTACATTCTGAGTTTACACACATATAAAAAACTCAGATAAGGTCTCAACCTATTGTACAAAATTTCCCCAAAAATAACATATGTATATGGGGACAGTTAAACATAACATGTAATCACATGAGGATCGGGTGTCCAGGCGATCCGGTAGGAGAATCCAGATACATATCTAGATCTAAGTCCAAGGACGATCCTGTGGGGACCGGGTGCGAGGACGATCCGGTGAAAAGTTCCAAGTTCACCACCGGAACTGGGATCGAATCCATAATCCAGATGATCAAGAGCGGAGGAAAATTGTAATGGTACTCCTTAGCGAGGTAGCGGTTCAAGATCAAATCGCTTCGCAGCTCCAGGACGGGAGAAGGTATCATTTCTCTGAGAAGACCCCTCTCATCGAGGTAGTGGATCAGACCATAGAGGGCATCTCTATGGGTATTGATCTCAGGTTCCCTGAAGACACACATATCTTCTTGGATTTTCAGCGTGACCAGGAGGTCTCGAAACATGGAGGGCCAGTCCTCTCCATAATTATAACCTCTGGCCCAGATGCAGTCTTGCATCTCCCGGTGAACAGCCTCGATGTGCTCAACGATGACATACATGTCATCCTTAGGCACTCGCAGCGGTAAACGGCGCCTCAGAACCTTTTGTCGAAGTTCCGTTGCACAATAGTTTAGATACCATTCTCCAGTAGCCATCGAATCTTGTATCAATTACAAGCCAATTTCGGGTTAATTCTCATATTCTCCCAAAATAGGATTGAAAAACTCATTTTTCAATCTTTTGATGATCATACTATGGGCCAATCTATGTGATATTAGTTAAATTTAACATATCTCGGAACTCGTTCCAAAATATATATGTCGTTTATTAAAAATATCGTTATAATTTTAATAAACCAAATTGACAAATTTTTTTATCAATTTATTAGATTTTAATTGATTAAAAACTGATTTTATCCAATTAAAAGAGAGAAAACTCGATATTTTAAGTCCAATTTTGACTTAAGTCAAAATTAACCATAAATCGGGTTGGGTCGAATCAAGAAACCAGGCCAATTCAACCAGTTTTTTGATTTTCTTGATCTGAGTATAAATATTTTCGGGAAAAAATTCATGAAATTACAATTTTGCCCCTCGCAGATTTTCCCCCTCCCTTTCTTTTTCTTCTCCGGCGCGACTCCGAACACCTCAAACCCTCCGGCCACGACCACGGCCAAACGACGGCGAGACGACGGCCGAGACCACCCTCAATCGACTCGCCATGGTCTCGCGAGCTCGTCGGTACCGGGCGCTTGTCTTCTCCCTCGCGACTTTCCGGCGAGCTCCGAAGCTTGAATCTTCATTTTTCGGCGACGTCGATCCATAAAAGTGGTATAGAGGCGTCGAGGACAAGCAGGAGAATCAATTATCATCGATCTCCAGCGTCGAAATCGTCAGATTTCTGACGAAATCGACAAAAATCGATTTGGGGTAAAATCCCCCCGAAATTGCCCGATTAGGGTTCCTCGGAATTGAATTGAAATGGAAAATTTTAATTTAGTCCCGAAGGTTTCTAAAAATTGCACTGAAGTCCATGACACGTAGGTGCCACGTAATTGGTCAAATTTCAGATTGGTACATTAGGTTTTGCGCGTGCACGAATTTGCCCACGTTGATAGGCAAAATTTAATTTAGTCCACTTGTTCTAAATTAATTACATTAAAGTCCAATAGATTGTAATTTTCAATAAAATCACAATTAATACAATTTTTAACCCAAAAAATCACATAATTACTTGAATTACAATATCATATCATCATCAAAACATGGTTTCAACAATGCTCTGATACCAATTGCTGGTTTCAACATGTAATTAATGAGTAATTATATATTAAACTTGATTAATTAACAAACTAATTCGTTAATAATAAATCACTAACTTGTTGAAGCAAGAGGTCCACAGGTTCGAGTCCACAATGTCTTCGTGCCAGTCAAATTATGATCATGTTATAACGGATTCGTAATTGATTTTTAGGAGATTTTCTCTATTGAAAATCTGATCAAAACTCAGGGACTATTCCAGAGTTTTTTCTTTCTTATTGAGTGGTTGTGGTAAAACTTATAGATTGGTTCATCCAGATTTTCCTTTTTATAGGAATATTCGGCCAATCAGAATGCACCACGTGGCATACCACGTGGCGCACATGGCTGCCACGTGGTGCTCTGGGCCGCATGTCCACCACGTGGCAATTCTGGGCCGCATGTCCGACATGTGGCATGCCACGTGGCAAAGCTACCCCTAGCTTTGCGAAGTGATGCCACGTCAGCGTGCCACATGGGCTGCCAACTCTGGTGTAGCTGAGTCAGCACCACGCATGCTGACGTGGCGCCTGTGTGGCCCTGGGCCAGTCAACTCGGGTTGACCGGCCTATACTACCCAATATATGGGCCTGGGCCCAATCAGGCATAATAATAATTGCCTGATTGGGCCTTGAGGTCCAACAAGTACAACAAAGGGCACAGTAAAATAATTGGATTCCGAGGACATGGGTTGGTAGCCGTGACCAATCTAGACAGCCAGAAAAATCAGGCACTCAAGGAGAATGTGCTTCACAGTTTCAGGGCAAGTGCGACAAGCAGGACAAAAAGATTCCACCTGAATTCCTCTCTTCAGCAAGTTGCATCGAACCGGCATGTTATCATCGATAGCCCGCCACAGGAAGATCTTCAACCGTGAAGGGCAAAATTGATTCCAACAGAGAGACCAAAAGTTTACTCGTGGTTGTTCCCGGCTGCCATAGACCGAAGAGCTCCACCATTGCTCAAAATTCATATAGTAACTCCTCCTCACAGCTTAATCTTTTTTGCCTAAAGGGAACATGACTATCGGGAACTCAACCCCGACTCCCCTTTCAGTTGTGGTTGAGTTGGCTTTCGGTTGCGTCCACTCGACCCCGGGCTTTTTAGGTTCTGGGCCCACGAGCAAGGGCCTAATTGGTGCGAGGCCTGCTTCACCTCCGGATTGAGCCAAGGCGGGCTCCTCCTGTCCTCTAATGCCTATTCCGGGCCAGGAGGGTTCTAGGATTAAAGTGGTGGCTGGTTCGCATAGCCCAGCTATCGATCTTATGGCCAATCTCGCAGACAAGAAGCTTGCGTTGGGGGAGGAGCATAGGTCAGATAACTCCTCTTTAGCAGATCCACCTGCCAAAAATACGCGCTTCAAAGGGAGGAAGTTTCCAGTCAGGAAGCTCTAGCTACTTGATTTGCCAGTATCCACCCTCGACTACCTGACCTATGGGTTAGCTCGGGTGGAGTCCTTTATTATGGCAGCAGGTTAAGCTTCGCTTTAGCTGTCCGTTTAGGCCCTGGTGATTTTCGTAGTTGTTAGTACTTTGTTTTTCGTTGTCTCGTCTCTCATCACTTGCTGTATTTTTTTTGGTAATAAAATATTGATATTTAGTTTAAAAAAATTGCTCCTCACAGTATATTCCCCACTTGCAATGAACTACCATCGACGTATATCCTGGGGTCTTCGGTAGCTCAGGTTAATAGACATGATACGATCAGTGTCTTCCGGATAGAAAATTAAGTTTACAAGTTTCACGTTCCACTGGAAGGTACCGACAGTTAATAGTTCAGCCACCATTGGAATTGACCGCTCCCAGGTCTATGGTAAGTAGAATGGTCCGATGGAGAACCAAGTAGCCACTTGTTATGCCATATATTAATAGAAGTGCCATCATCCACACGCTAATCTAGCCCTTCACGAAGAACTGAAAGGCCTACAAGTATACTGTGTCATACATGACTCGGTGAATGACCTTCTTTTGCTACAAGTAAGGTGGCCCTCGGGTAATAACATGCCTTAAAGATTCGGGCTACCAAAGATGAGGGAGAAGTGAGGAGGCGCCAAGCTTGCTTTGCGACCATTGCCCTATTGAAATTATGCAGCTTACGGAAACCCATTCCCCCGTCCTTCTTCATTCTACACATTCTCTCCCAACTCCTCTAATTAATCTTTCTATCATCCGAGTTGCCACCCCATAAGAAATTGCACTATCTCTATTCAATCCGATTGCAGGTATCTATCAGAATGATGTAACAGCTCATAACGTATGTTGGTATGTTTTATTTTAATATATAATTATTTTGACATTTTCATCTCAGGTTCATTGATAAAGTTGTCTTGATCGAAAACCCTTGTAATTTCGTTAGGGACATCTGTTAATTTTTGGACATGTCCGTTTACTAAGCCAAGTCTCACCAAGACTACGTTATCTTCAAATTTTTCGACACTCAATATTAAAATATTAAAAAACTGTATTATATTGATCATAAAAGAATTAGAAAAGTAAAAAATTATCAAAGAGCATTTAGCCTAGCGGTACAATGAGTGTACTATTTATAGTAGGTCCAGGGTTTAAACCCTAACGTGGTGTAAAAAATTTACCTTTCAAAAAAAAGTAAAAAACTGAAAAGGTAAAAGATACTAAGATAGGAGTTATTAAAATCAAGTAATCAAGATCACATCGAAAAGAAAGCATGACCAAACAGCATGGTCTATAAACACCAGAACAAACAGTCAAAGCTTTCACCATTAATGCATTTACAAAGTATGACCCAAACTCCTTTGATCATGGAGGATCAAAGTTTCCGTTTGGCTCTTTTGTTTATTTATTTTCAATCAACACATATAAAGAACTAACACGATCAAATGTTATTTTTAAAGAAAGGTCTGTAATAGTAGTCTTTCTTAATAAAAAATAAATAAAGAGACGAAGGATGAGGAACAACAAAAAATCTAAACAAGCAATGGGAATCAAATCTTGATTCCACTGGGCTTGCGAGATTTGTTCGGTCTCGAGAACAAAGGGAAAAAAAGAAGAGCACTAGACCAAAATTTCTCCTTTAATTAACCTTGTACCCATACAAATACAGGATTGGCTCTAGGGGCTAGAGAATGTTAAATGTTGACTAAAACCCTATTGAAAAAAGGTAGCTCATACCAAAGTTTATCTAATTTATGATGATAACCAACAAAATTTAAATCAGCCGACGAGAAAATTATTATAAATTAATTAAGATATTTTGAGTTCGGAGAACACATCAATATTAAGTATTTATTGAAATAAATTTTTCAAATTTCAAAAGTTTCACCCGGCTTAAAACTGAATTAGTGAACCAATGAATCTTCAAAATTATTGATGATCGTATTTAGACATAACAACGCTGATAAACTTTGAGGTTTAGAGATGGAAAGTGATGGCCCGTGGGGCTTGACTTGGCAGCCCACATGGCCGACACCTAAATAACACACACTCGCTCACACTTAGAGTGGCAGAAAATGCAATTTTTCTAATGGGTTAGTAGCCCAGCCCAGGCCCCAGACAAAATAATGTATTGGGAGAGAGGTAGGGTTTAGAGTGGGCCCACCTCCTCCTCCTAATATTAGTGGTGTACCTGGTCATGACATAGGCCAATTCCCAATTGCCCCAAATAGTCAGTCTCTCCTCTTGCCTTTTAGTCTTTACATGTGCTCCCCATGTCTAATTTATAAATGGTCCCCATGCAATCCACAGCTGATTCTATCAAAAAGATATGGCCTTTAAGAATACCCGAATGACCCAAAAAGTTAATGGGAAATGAATTGTTCTAGATTAATTAAAAAGTTTCGAGTTTAATTAATGGAGAACTCATCAACTCGAACTAAAATTAATCATCTAAGTAGTTTTCCTAATACAACATGGTTTAAGAAAAGAGTACTGTTCCAAATCTCTTTATCACCAAAAAAAATCTCCTTTTGTCAAGCTATACCCAAAAGATTAAACGACCACTATCAATTGAAAAAAAAGCATAATACACTTTACTCCCTTAAGTGGCAAAATTGACACTCGTGCCTCTGCATTTTTTGAAATATGCAATTTTCTGTGTGACCTATAAAAATGTTCTCTCTCTTTTTCCGACTGGACCTAATTTTTTTCCCACAAAAAAAAAACTGGACCTTTTTTTATAAAATACCACTCAGTGAAGAATAGTGTAATTAATTATTAGTAGGATTAGCTGCCCAAGTTGCATGCACCCCGACATTTTTGAAGTTTGAGAAAGGGCAAGCGTGGCCTATATTATAAGCGCATGCAATCACTTCTAAAATCCTACGCCTCGAAATGGGGAAATTAATATTAGGCATTGTTATTTGGTATATTTTGTATTCGCCTCGTGTATTTTGATAATCTATTAAAATTTTTCAAAGTTTAGTTTTATTATAATCTCAGTTCTCTCGCTTACGTGAACAATTAATTTTTTATTATTATATTCAAAAAAGACTGTTATACCCTCTCCTTCTCCGACAACAAACTCACCGGCGTCGCCGTTAAGATCAAGAACTCGACAAAATAAACCCGAAACCATTCGACTCAGTCCTCACCGGCGTGCTCCACCGAACTTCACCGCCATCTCACCGGCGTCCTCCACCGAACTCCACCGCCATCTCCAAGCCTTTCGACTCGCCCACGTCACTGAACCCAACCAGAAGGAAGCCGGATGGCCCACCGCCTGAAGTGCCGGAGAAGAAGAAGCCAAAGTTCTCGAAGGCGATGAGCTGGCAGGAGAAGATCGAGATAAGGAGTGCGCGATACCCCAATCGAGCGTGGGGTTCAAGCTGCTGCAACAGATGGGTACGAGCCGAGGTCGGGGATAGCGCGGGGCGGGAGGGCGGAGCCAGTGGGACCGCCAGGACGACTTCGCGCCGGAGAAGTCAGCTCCTTCGGATTATCCTCTACCGCCGCCGGTATCGGGTTCTCGAAGCCGCCTCCTTTTCCTTTCTCTCTCTTAATAACAAACACAAGGTAGACGAAGAGATGTGTTCAATGTTTCTGGAACGCCGGCGGAGTTGAAGGATGGAGGAATCTTCTTCAACGACATTTAATTAGTTTAATATTTTTTTTATTAATTTTTTGTAAGGGTATATAAGTTATTTACTTAAAAAAAATTAATCGCTGACGTCAGCGAGAGGCGAACACGGAATATACAAAATGTCAGGAGTTTGACAGTAATTTTCCCAAATATTAATTGTGTGACCAACTTTCTATTGGGATTTTTTCTGAAATGGGCAAAAAATATACATATTTTTCCTAAATAGGCGAAAAGTTATACATATTTCTTAAATAGATTGAAAAATTATTTAATATTAAAATATTTTGAAGGAGACGCCCTGACAGTAAAAACATTGTACACATGTCGGGAGAAGAAGGAAAAATATATAAATATAGTGGAGGCGCCATGTTGTCAGGGCGCCTCCACTTAACTTTTTTTATTTTGTTTCAAACAAAAATTTATCGATACCAAATTTAATCGTTATATTACAAATTTATCCCAATATTAAATGATCAAACTCGGTAAATCGTTATATATTAGTATAATGACAATGTTTAAATTGTTGTATCGTAAATTCGGTGTCGATAAATTTACGTTATATCGTAAATTCGGTATCATTTTTCGAAAGGTACTGATATAATTCGATATTGTTGTATCATAAATTTAATATACTATTATAAATTAATCATTGTCATTATACTAATATAATATATCGATAAATTCAGATGATTTAGTACTTGGATAAATTTACGATATAACAATTGAATTTATCGATATATATAAATTCATATCATTCTATGACCAAATAATTTTTTTTGGTGATAATGGAGGCACCCCAACAAGTTAGCACCGCCAACAAATTTTTTTTATTCCTAGATTTATCGAGATATATTATTTTAGAATAATGCGAGTAGAGATAAATATTTATCCATGAATTTAGATGATTAAATTCATGAATAAATATTTATCTCTACTCGCATTATTCTAAAATAATATATCGATAAATTTAGAGATAAATTTACGATACAACGATTAAATTTGGTATCGATAAATTTTTATTCGAAAAATAATAATAAAAACAACATGGCGCCTCCACTATATATATATTCATTTTCCCCAATTTTTCCTTCTTCTCCCGACATGTGTACAGTATTTTTACTTTTTGCCTATTTAGAGAATATATATAATTTTTTGCCTATTTAAGGAAAATATGTATATTTTTTTGTCCATTTCAGAAAAAATCTCCCTTCTATTTGGCAAAAAACTAATTTAATAATGTTGATAAAGATAATTATTTTATATCTAATATTCAATGTCAAAAAAACTTAAGAGTAGTTTTCTGATAATATTTTTCAGTAAATTTAAAATTTATTTTTTAACTTCAATTCCCTAAATACTCAGTCTGGTGTGCCACATTTAAAATGGTTTAAAGCATCACCTAAAAAATGGGTATAGAGCCAATATGTAATTAACAAAGAGGTAGCGTGGGCTCATATGAATTAATAAGTGCGAGTTCAACTTCCAGAGACTTAATTGAGTTGCCGGGTCTTACATGTCAACTGAAAAAACTAAAAAGACTAAGGAAATGTTTGGTTTGGTTGATTGAAGTTCATAACTCATAATTATTCATATTATTTCTGAAATATGATTATTGTTAAGAATTCAGCAACTTTGAGAATAATACGCACAAAGAACACGGACGCAAGAGATAACGTAATTCGGCATAATGCCTACGTCCACAGAGAGAAAGAAGAACTTTTATTGATGAGTTTCTGAGCCACAAATCCATACAAAATCCTTGGGTAACATGCCTTTATATAGAAGCAAACCTTGTACATCAAGTAATCTATTTAGGTCAAATTAAGAGTCCAAAACAAGAGTCCGAACTAAACTGAAAACAAGCCCACAAATTTTTCCTGTTCAATTTCTCGACATCTCTAACAATTATATATATAGGTGAGAATTTGATATCGTAATTACTTTTAAAAAACAATTTATTGCTAATTTTAAAATTTTCATAAATACTTTATTTTTATTATTATATTTTTAAATAAAAAAATTTCCATCAATGTAAGAACGTACGTAAAATTATATCTCTGCATTATTGTAATATATATTTTACGATATAATTGTTATTTATTTTAAATAGCTGCATAATACTCATTTAAAAATATCTTACTAGATATTAAATGTAAATACTAGATAGATTTATTGTCTTCTTCATTACTTATGTCATGTATGTAGTTTTCTATAAGTAATGTAATTTAGCACCTAAAAAAACAATGTAATTTAGCACCTGAAAATAACCACAAACAAATTTCTTTTATCGAACACGAATCTTCAATCAACATGAGATGGTAACTATCAGTTATTCGCCTACCAATTGAGTTCACATCGACCAGCCAAACGTGGCACGAGAAGGTTTAAATGTTCTCACTCATCCAAAGTAAAAAAGTATGCCATCTAAAAATGAAAAAAAATTAACACGAGGATTATATAGTTATTTATAAAGAAGAATAATCAAAACAAAGGACAAAATCGAAAATGAGGAGGAAAAGGAAGATACGGGTAAATTTAGGTGGGGCAGAATGAGATCCAAGGCTTGTCGCGATGTCATCATCCCAAAGATATGCGATAGCGATATATCTTTAGACAACGTGGGCCCCATGAGACCCAGTGAAGGAAGAGCTAGTGGTGGAGACTAGTACAATACCAAGCTAAAGTTCCAATCTTGAAGCTTTGTAATTGAGTGAAAGTTTCCACCTTGAAGCTCTCTAGCTCACACTTATGAACACCAACACCAACACCAACTGGGTACCTGGGGAACATCCATAAAACAACCCAGTGGAGGCTAAAGTTTCAATCTTTAAGCTTTGTTTTTGAAGGGTGACTGTGATGCAGCCAACTGGAAGGAGAGGTTATTCTTTTATACAGGCTCACAGGAGGTGGCTGCCCAAGGTGTTGGTGCTCTTCCTGGTGTTGCTCTTACCCGGGCGCCTGGTGATTTATGACAACAAGGACTCCGAGATTAAAGAGTATAAGAAGGAGTTGCTTGGAAATATGTGTGACCAGAGGGCTAGAATGCTGCAAGATCGCTTCATTGTTAGTGTTAACCATGTCCATGCTCTTGCTGTCCTTGTCTCTACTTCCCATTACTTCAGACACCCTTCAGCCATTGACCAGGTAGGTCTTTCCTCTCTCATATCTCTTCAACTCTCTTTTTTTTCCTTCTTCCTGGAATAGCTTTCTGTTTTGGGAAACTTTTTTCCCCTTCTTGTTTTGTTGTTGCTCTGGTTTTGTGTGGCTGTCTTGCTTGCTTCGATTGGAGGCGGTGATTTGTTTTGTTTGATCTTGTGCAACAAGTAAGCTTGTCAAGGAGTCCATTAAATTTAACTAGTCCATAGGGTGTAATTTGAGCTTTGAAAGGAAGTGCAGTTGAATTTTATGTTCAATCCTTAGTCTTGATGATGGTTTCTTGAGCTAGTGTATCTTGAATTTGATAACCGATACGAAAATTGTAGGAAACTTTTGCTGCTTACACTGCAAGGACGGCCTTCGAGCGACCATTGTTAAATGGAGTAGCATACGCACAGAGAGTGCTCCATTCGGAGAGGGAGGAGTTTGAGAGGCTACATGGATGGACAATAAAGACAATGGAGAAGGAGCCGTCCCCTATTCGAGACGAGTATGCACCGGTTATTTTTATGCAAGAAACAGTCTCCTATCTTGAATCTCTTGACATGATGTCAGGCGAGGTGATTTTCGGATCTCTCAGCATTGTTCAAGTCTGCATTTTCTCGTTCTTTTTTCCGGCATATGCTGGTGTTGAACTTAAGGTTGGCGGTGCAATGCAGGAAGACAGGGAGAACATACTGAGAGCTAGAGCAACTGGGAAGGCTGTATTGACTAGTCCCTTCAGGTTGCTGGGTTCTCATCATCTTGGAGTAGTGTTGACGTTTCCTGTTTACAAGTCTAAGCTTCCTCCAAATCCAACAGTCGCGGAGCGTATTGAAGCAACTGGCGGGTAAGTTCTAAGCATCATGGCTAGCTCACTTTGGGAACTGCAGAGCTTAACAGCTTATTGATATTGTATTCTCGCCCCATTGCCTAGCTTACCATTAGAACTTTACAGTTTAGTTCTTTGTTAGTGTTGTCCATTCTTGATAAAGCTGCATTGTTTATGCTTATGTCAAACTTTCGGGTGCCTTATTCTTGACATGGACGCCTACTTAACGCAGATACCTTGGGGGAGCCTTTGATGTCGAGTCCCTAGTGGAAAACTTACTTGGGCAGTTTGCTGGGACACAGGCGATATTGGTGAATGTCTATGATATAACAAACTCCTCTGATCAATTAATCATGTATGGTAATCAAAATCAAGATGGAGACATGTCTCTAGTGCACGAAAGCAAACTTGATTTCGGTGATCCGTTCAGGAAGCATAAGATGATCTGCTGGTATGTATATAAATTTATCGCCCGTTGTCTCAATCAGGTGGTCCATGATTCAGCCTGTTGTCAACGGTCTCATGTATTTGTCTGACAAGCAGGTATCATGACAAGGCTCCCACGTCTTGGCAAGCTATTACCACTTCTTTCTTTATCTTTGTCATCTTCTTCCTGCTGGGCTACATTCTATACAGTGCAGCAGTTCGTATTGTGAAAGTCGAAGACGATTACCAGGCAATGGAAGGGCTAAAAGTGCGAGCAGAATCTGCTGATGTTGCCAAGTCACAGGTACTCTTCTAAACATTTCTTCATAGACCTGTTGTCCCGGTTCAGTATACTGGCCGATTGTAATGTCGTCTGTCTGTACCAGTTTTTGGCTAACGTGTTTCACCAAATCAGGACGCCGATGAATGGCATTCTTGGTATGCTTAAACCCTTTCCTTTCACTATTTCTGTGTTTCAAATCTTTTTAGAGTTTACCTTCTCTGATGGCAGCTAGATGTAAATTGATTGCAGGAATGCTTGCCCTTCTTCTGGATACCAGCTTGAGTTCAACGCAACGAGATTATGCTCAAACAGCTCAGGCCTGTGGCAAAGCCCTGGTCACTTTGATAAATGAGGTGCTGGACAGAGCAAAAATTGAAGCTGGCAAGTTGGAGCTGGAAGTCGTCCCATTTGACCTGCGTTCTGTATTAGATGACGTACTCTGTTTATTTTCTGAGAAGACCAGACACAAAGGTGTAGAGGTGAGAGCTTGTACTCGACAAGAAATGCACCCTCATGCTTTTGATATTACTTCTTGGAATTCTTCTTTTCTAGATAGATGAACTGCTGATTAAGTTTCTCCGGTTTGAACTGATATGTACCTTTTCCACTCTCTTTTGCTTGGGGCTTTCGGACATCACGTGGTGACGCTGCGGTCAATGGTACTCTCAACTGAATTATAATTGCATGGTTTGAACATGTGCAGCTTGCAGTATTTGTCTCTGACAATGTTCCAGAACTTCTTCTCGGAGATCCCGGACGATTTAGGCAGATAATTAGCAACCTTGTTGGCAACTCTGTTAAGGTAAAACCATTTTCTTCAATTTTACACCTAGAAGTAGACCAAAATTTGCCAATATTTTTGTTAATATCCATAAAGAGAGAGTAACTTGATGTGATACTAAACTTTGCAGTCCACTGAACGAGGACACGTGTTTGTCAAAGTTGGTGTTGATGACACTAGTATGACTGTTAAAGATGCGAAAGCTGCTGATACATGTGCAAATGGAGGATCTGGTGAAAATGAGCCCGCACCTGTTGCTCATCAGATCAAAACCTCCGATAGTGTCACTTTGATGGTCTCGGTGGAGGATACTGGAACTGGGATTCCGCTGCACGCGCAAGGCCGCGTCTTCGTGCCTTTTGTGCAGGCGGACAGTTCAACATCGAGACACTACGGTGGCGCAGGCATTGGCTTGAGCATTACAAAGTGTCTGGTGGAGCGTATGGGTGGCCATATACACTTCATCAGCCGACCCCATGTTGGAAGCACCTTTTCGTTTTCTCTTGTCTTTAAAAGGTGCTAACTTACATTTTAGTTAACCTCGTTTATTTTAGTTTTTCCTTCTGCCACGCTGTCACATAATAAGACAAAGAGACAAGGACCGCTGTCCCTCTCTCTCCGAATGACATCAACCAGATAGATTCTCTCTCGTCTATTAGACTTAGGGGAATCGCAATAAACAATTAATTTCTCTCTCATCAAATTACTATTCAATCCAATCCAATCTAACCCAATCTTTTACTATTTTTATTGGTGATCTAATCTAATCCGCTCATCAAATAAATAATTAATTTATCTCTCATCAACATATTATCTATAATTTAATTTATGTTTACAGATAAATTACAATGAATATATAAAATTATATTTCCATAATTGTAACATGAAAAAATTAAAATAAAATAACAAAATTAAGATTACAAAAGTTGGAAAACAAAATTAGAAATAAATAAATAAATTGAGCTACAAATGTGTGTCGAAAATACATTTGAAATCAATAGTCGAGCGAGTTACGAGGATGAGTTTTGGTTGGAGAGCCACAACTTCTTATTTCAGAGTCTGATTGAGTTGATTCAAGTTGCTTTACGAAGGTGAGATGTATATCTACAAATTTTTAGTTTATGACTTCTCAAAATTTGGAGTGTAAGCATGTCGAAAATATGTTTGACGTCAATAGTCGAGCGAGTTACGGGGACGAGTTTTGGTTGGGGAGCGACAACTTCTTATTCTGGAGTCCGTGTAAGAATATCAAAAATATATTTGAAGTCAATATTAGACCGAGTTACAAGCGTCCAAAGTTGAAATACAAGATTGTGTATCAAATATGTCAATATTGAGCTCTATTCATAGAGAATTAAAAAATAATATTTTTTATTTTTATCAAAAGATATTATTATTTATCATAACAAAATAATATTTACTAGTATCTATTTCAACGAATAATATTGTACCACGTATCATTAGGATTAGCTTAAGATAAGAAAAAGAAAAAAAATGCTCGCGAGCGTGATCGGCTAGCCGATCCGCTCGGCCAAAATCCTCACTTTTCTAATTTTTTTTTGGCGTTTGTTGTTTATGGGTGATCGCTTAGCCGATACAGGTAGTCTTAGTTCGTTATATTCAAGTTTTTTTGTGTGGTAATAGTCTAGTCATGCAAAGGCATCACATTTTCCACTGGTCCCTGCAAAGCTTTTAGGGCAACGTGTTTATCAAAGCTATTTAGTGATATGCATATAATATCTAGATGTCTAATTTGGATTCAAACTCTGCATCATCACGACCGCAAATGTTTCATCACGATTTGATATTTCTAGTTAAATTATCTACGTGTATATTGTGTAATGTGGTGGTTGGTCCATGAATTGAGATGTCCTATATTAAAAATATGTGAAAAAAATGGCTTCCTATTGTAGATTCCTTTTTCTTGATTTTTTTGGGCGATAGATTCCTTTTTTCTTGATGGCGGACTAGCTATGAGATCTTAGGGGTAAGAAAACTTAAGATATCATTTTCAAACGTTAACATCTGCGCTTCGGCATCTATTACCCAACATATTGTGAATTGAATGGAGATTCGAAGATAGATTATATATATCTTCTTGTTTTAAAAAAAACTGTAGGTAGATTATATACTTTTAACTCTATAGTTCGATGTTTGTAACTAGTTTAATTTAATTAAATTAGCGTTAATTTTTTATACGTCTCTTTGGTTGTAAGTGGAGTAGCACAGTTTTTTTCCCCAGATAATTGGGTTTTTTATACTGTTAAATTTCATCAAATTCTTTTAATTCAATATTGCAGAAGGTCAAATCCAATCCCCAAAAAAATCAACTATAAAATATTGTTTGTTAACACGTGCCACAAGCTAGCCGAGTATGAAGGTCCACCCAGGCCCATGGCTATTAAATGTTGCTTAACAGGAAGTCTCAATAATTTAATTGAAGTTGATTTTCCAGCAATTTTATGCTATATTCTAATGTCTTTCACAGTTATTATTATAACATATTGCCAAGTTGATTCGTCAATCTTTAAAAAACGAACTAAGCAAAGATTCGTCGTTGATTAATAAGTCAGAAATTAATAAAAAATTACAATTCCCACCGTAAAATAGTGCACCAACTCGTCTAAATCAATTGACCAACGTTATTCGAGTTTATCTAAATATCGAGTTTAATATTCCAAGTTGAGCCCTTGGACCCGTCGTGGGAATGCAAGAAGAAGGACGGACGGCCCCAAATATTATCAAGCAGAGACCAATACTTCGAAACCACCTGGGCCCAATTATTTGCCGCCCATGTCAGGCTTCCGTGATCATTGGCAAAAACGCAAGAGCCCTTAATACGTAGTTGTTCACAATAAATGGAGATTCATAAAATGGTTGAGACAGCTAGAGATTTTACACATTTTCGGTAATCCACGAACATGATCTATGGAGAAACATGGTTCTATGGTCAGTCCACGACCCCTAGATATTGAAAGCATTTTTGGAATGATTTTGTACTTTCTATATGGTGGAGACGATACATTTTTTTCATTTTGTCATATTTCACTAAAGAGTTGAAGGGAGATAGATAGTATATTAAGTTGTTCGCAAGGGCCAACTTGATCAATCTAGGTGAGCCGCCAATTTCAGCTATCGTCCGTGTATGATCTATACTAGATCTGACTAACTGTCTATCCTACTTTCTTTGCATTATTGACAGCCCGTCTTTGTCTTGATAGAGTAGTAAATGGAGAACTTGTTCGAGTCGAGTAATATAGTTAGTGTTAACATTAGTAAGAAATAGTTTTCATTCGGTTAAAACTTAAGATTAGTCCAAATTTTATATATATTTATTTTTAAAAAATAGTAATGGTTCCTTATAAAAATATAAATAATTATCGTCTCTTAGAAAACTATACAAGATCACCTGGGTGGAGATGCTTTAGGTGGGTAGACAGACAAGATCAAATCGCATGGAAAAAGTAGGAGATCTCAAAGTCGAGTAAAAAATACTCATGGTCACTGAACTTTGATAATTTTTGTCCATAGTCACTAAGCTATTTATTTCTATTTATGGTCACTCATCTATAGTAAGTTACTCTGCTATGGTCACTCGGGGTCATTTTTGTAAATGTTGCTAAGTTGGCATGATAAAAATTTCCAAAATAATTATATATTAGTTTATATTTTTTCTAAAATCATCCTTCTCATCCCTCTCTCTCCATGCTCCACCTCCTCCCTCTCTCCTCCATTCTCTTAAAGCAATTTCCAAGCATGACCAGAAGGTACCTCTTCATCTGACAAGTAATTTTTGGGTTACAATCAGATGGCATGGGCGGGGGAGATAAATAACCATGTGGGCCTCCTCGATAATAACCGGTGAATGTCAACTAGTTGCTTGGGGACTGATCAACATCCTGTAGCATCCATGGAATATACATGATATGATCGGCGTCTTCCAGAGAGAAAATTGAGTTTACAAGTTTCACGTTCCACTGGAAGGTAACGACAGTTAACAGTTCAACCACCCATTGGAATTGATCGCTCCCAGGTCTATGGTAAGTAGAATGGCCCGATGGAGAACCAAGTAGCCACTTGTCATGCCATATATTAATAAAAGTGTCGTCACCCACATGCCAATCTAGTCCCTTACGAAGAACTGAAAGGCCTACAAGTATACTGCATCATACATGACTAGGTGAAGGACCTTCTTTTGCTACAAGTGAAGTGCTCCTCGAGGAATAACATGCCGTATTGAAATTATGCAGCTTACGAAAACTCATTCCCCCTTTCTTCTTCGATCTACACATTTTCTCCCAACTCCTCCAATGAATCTTTCTATCATTCGAGTTGTCACCCAAAAAAAATTGCACAGTCTTTGTTCAATCCGATTGCACGCCTCTATCGAAATGATGAAACAGCCCATACCGTACGTTGGTATGTTTTATTTTAATACATAATAATTTTGACATTTTTATCTGAGGTTCATCGATAAAATTGTCTTGATCGAATACCCTTGTAATTTTGTTAGGGACATCTGTTATTTTCTTGACGTGTCCATTTACTAAGCCGAGTCTCACCAAGACTAAGTTATCTTCAAAATTTTCGACACTCAATATTAAATTATTAAAAAACTTTATTATATTGATCATAAAAGAATTAGAAAAGTTAAAAACTGAAAAGGTAAAAAATAAAATTGTCTTCCGTTTGGCTCTTTTTTTTGGTAAGTAAATTTCTTTATTTATATATAGAAATAAGTACTACAGCATCCTCGAAAAAAACTAATAGCGAACATCTTTGCCATTTATATGCACACCTAAGCAAAAATTAACCCGAATAAAAGTACAAGCCGTGCAATGATTCAAAATAATATCCGCTACAAATTAGCATGCTCACTCAATTCCTTTTTTGGATTACAAAATGAGGAGGAGATTTTGGTGGTGACAACTCTTTGATTCTTTTGACCAAATCAATCATTCTTCGATACGAAATGAGAAATTTTATGGTAATCTCTCTATACTAAGTTATTTGATGACATGGTATGTCCTTACCAATTAATCAGTGACATGTGTATAAGTGAGACCACTTCATGTAATCTATTACAATGAATATTTAAGGTATAGAATCTTACCATTAATGAAAAAATATTGTCACAAAAATTTAGATCAAATAGTTCAGCTTGATTCTAGGATAATTTAAGTTAATTTTCTTTTTTGAGTGGAGAGAGAATTCTTTAAAAAAATTATTAATGCTCATAGTAATATGATACCAGGAATTAAAACTTTTTTTACAGGAACTTTCAGAGCATATATTAGCATGTCAGAATATCATACACTATTAGGTGACTATAGATTTCGTACTCATCATTATAATTAAAAAAAAGTCCACATTAATACCTTGTGGTTTGCTCGATTATCAGAGATAGGTTTGTGGTTTCAAACTCATCAAAAAAGTCATTGTGGTTTCACGGGCTCATCAATTAAAGGCTCGGATGGGTCTCCGAACCTAGTCAGCGTCCATTGCGCTAGCCACATCAGAACGATGCCATTTTTAATCCTATGTGGCACGCCACGTAGGATTAAATCTTTACCCGAAAATGCTGACATGGCAAGTTAGCAAACCAACAAAATGATCACTGATTTAATTATAATTGTTCAAAAAACCTCAATATTCGCGCTCTCCTCTTATTCCCCGACACCATCATCTTCATCCCACCACTATCCAAACTTTATGTCCAAATTAGGAATAATTCCAATAACAACCCCACCTTTAAGGCTTCGTAGAAGTGAGAAGAGAAGGGAAATTGGAGCTAAAGGAGGGGGGAGATGGGAGTGGATAGTGAAGTGGGTTGAGGGTCTCCGGCCGGGAAGGAGCGAGTGACAGGTTCTGATCGATTAGCTCACCGGCGTCAATGGAGGCGGGGGATGGGCCAACGAAGAATATTCCTGAACTCGCTCAAGGACCTCCTCCATGGCCACATCGACAAGCTCACCGACGTTAATAGAGGCAGGGGAGGAGGAGAGAGCACCACGGGGGCCGGCGATGATGCCAGAGGAGGGTCGAGGCGGGAGATGGGCCGACTTGGAGGAGGCGGCCAACCGAGAATCTCACCAAACTAAAGTCCCACCTCCACCTTCCCAGAGCAGCGACGGCCAGATCAAGGGACTCTGACGAAGCGACAGCCAGATCTAGTATTTTCTGATTTCGCTTGCTCTAGACAAGGCTGTGTGGTCGGCGGGTTGAAGATTAAGACGAACGTCTGGGTCTTGTCGTTTATGGGGAAGTAGAGCTGTCAGTGTTGCACCAGCTTCTAAGCTACCCTGGCAGCCGTCGTTCTGATGACGCTTGCAAGATCTCAGCCTGTTCACAATGTTCGCGTCCAGATCTGTCGATTGGGCCACCGCCACGTTCCAGAAGGTCTCGTTCTTCTCCCCCGAGATGAAGGCGATGAGCGTTTCGTTCCCCACGAGAATGTAGGCCGGAAGAGGTTAGGGGGCTCAGGGAGTACTGGTAGTAGACGAAGGAGATGTGGGTTTGGTTGTGGTCAGTTTAGTTGCAACGCTGCTGTTACATCGACTTCAAAGGTTGTCTTTTTTTTTCTTTTCTTTTGCCAACAAACTGTTTGATGATATGCTCGTTTGCGTTGGTTAGTTGAAGCTTGTTGTGATTTTCTGGGGAAAAGGTTGGGTTTAATGGTTATTATTTATTAGTGATGAGGTGAGTTGGTAAGGGGTTGATGGTGGTGGGATGAAGATGATGGCATCGGTAAGAAGAGGGCAGAGCAAATATTTGAGATTTTTGAACAATTATAATTAAATTAGTGATCATTTTATTATTTTGCTAACGTGACATGTCAGCATTTTTGGGTAAAGATTTAATCCTACGTGGCGTGACACATAAGATTAAAAATGACATCGTTATGATGTGGTTAGTGCAAGGGATGCTGACTAGGCTCGTGGAGCCATCCGAGCCTTTAATTGATGAACCCGTAAAACCATAAGGCCCTTTTTGATGAGTTTGAAACTACAAACCTATCTCTGATAATCAAGCAAACTAAAAAGTACTAATGTAGATTTTTCTCTTATAATTAAGACACTTTTGAAATACAAAAGCGCTCCCTCTGTACCTAGTAAACAAATAATGTTTTGAAAATTATATTTCACAAATTTTTTGGGTATTTTATGAGTTCCGTGAATTTTTTAATATATTTTGTGTTACAATAATTTTTTCAATATATTTAACATAAAATCAAATAAGTTGGTAAAACTCAAAAATAGAAAGAACGTAATGCCTTAAATTTATCATGAAATGAAGTACATATTTAATCTAAAATTTTTACAATTTTTTTTAATGACAAGATTATATACCTTAAATACTCATTATATTAGATTACATGAAGTGGCATCACTTGTCCATATGTCACTAATCAATTGGTAAGGACATACCAAACTATCAATTGACTTGGTGTGGAAGGATCACAATAAAGTTTATCGTACGGAAGTCTTTTGTTTATTTATTTTCAATCAACACATGTAAAGAGCTAACACGGTCAATTGTTGTTTTTAAAGAAAGGTCTGTAATAGTAGTCTTTCTTAAAATGATTGACGAATAAAAAATAAGAAAAGAGACGAAGGATGAGGAACAACAAGAAATCTAAACAACCAACGGGAATCAAATCTTGACTCCACTGGGCTTGAGAGATTTGTTCGGTCCCAGGTCTATGGTAAGTAGAATGGCCCGATGGAGAATCAAGTAGCCACTTGTCATGCCATATATTAATAGAAGTGCCGTCACCCACACGCCAATCTAGCCCCTTATGAAGAACTGAAAGGCCTACAAGTTTACTGCATCATACATGACTAGGTGAAGAACATTCTTTTGCTACAAGTGAAGTGCTCCTCTGGGAATAACATGCCTTATTGAAATTATGCAGCTTACGAAAACCCATTCTCTCTTCCTTCTTCGATCTACACATTTTCTCCCAACTCCTCCAATGAATCTTCATATCATTCAAGTTGTCACCCCAAAAAAAATTGCAGAGTCTTTGTTCAATCCGATTGCACGCCTCTATCGAAATGATGAAACAGCTCATAACGTACGTTGGTATGGTTTATTTTAATACATAATGATTTTGACATTTACATCTGAGGTTCATCGATAAAGTTGTCTTGATCGAATACCCTTGTAATTTCGTTAGGGACATCTGTTATTTTCTTGACGTGTCCATTTACTAAGCCGAGTCTCACCAAGACTAAGTTATCTTCAAAATTTTCGACACTCAATATTAAATTATTAAAAAACTTTATTATATTGATCAAAAAAGAATTAGAAAAGTTAAAAACTGAAAAGGTAAAAAATAAAATTATCTTCCGTTTGGCTCTTTTGTTTTTTGGTAAGTAAATTTTTTTATTTATATATAGAAATAAGTACTACAACATCTTCGAAAAAAATTAATAGCGAACATCTTTGCGATTTATATGCACACCTAAGCAAAAATTAACCCGAATAAAAGCACAAGCCGTGCAATGATTCAAAATAATATCCGCTACAAATTATCATGCTCACTCAATTCCTTTTTTGGATTACAAAATGAGGAGGAGATCTTGGTGGTGACAACTCTTTGATTATTTTGACCAAATCAATCATTCTTTGGTACCAAAGGAGAAATTTTATGGCAATCCTTCTATACTAAGTCATTTGATGACATGGTATGTCCTTACCAATTAATTAGTGACATGTGGACAAATAAGACCACTTCACGTAATCTACTCCAATGAATATTTAAGGTATATAATCTTATCATTAATGAAAAAATATTGTCACCAAAATTTAGATCAAATAGTTCAACTTGATTCTAGGATAATTTAAGTTAATTTTCTTTTTTGAGTGGAGAGAGAATTCTTTAAAAAATATTATTAATGCTCGTAGTAGTATGATACCAGGAATTAAAACTTTTTTTACAGAAACTTTCAGAGCATATATTAGCATGTCAGAATATCATACACTATTAGGTGACTATAGATTTCGTACTCATCATTATAATTAAGACACTTTTGAAATGCAAAAGCTAAAGAAGCTCCCTCTATACCTAGTAAACAAATAATGTTTTGAAAATTATCTTTCACAAATTTTTTGGGTATTTTATGAGTTTCGTGAATTTTTTAATATATTTTGTGTTACAATAATTTTTTCAATATATTTAACATAAAATCAAATAAGTTGGTAAAACTCAAAAATAGAAAGAACGTAATGTCTTAAATTTATCATGGAATGAAGCACATATTTAATCTAAAATTTTTACAATCTTTTTCTTTAATGACAAGATTGTATACCTTAAATACTCATTATATTAGATTATATGAAGTGGCCTCACTTGTCCATATGTCACTAACTAATGGGTAAGGACATACCAAATCATCAAATGACTTGGTATGGAAAGATCAAAATAAAGTTTATCGTACGAAAGTCTCTTTTATTTATTTATTTTCAATCAACACATGTAAAGAGCTAACACGGTCAATTGTTGTTTTTAAAGAAAGGTCTGTAATAGTAGTCTTTCTTAAAATGATTGACGAATAAAAAATAAGAAAAGAGACGAAGGATGAGGACCAACAAGAAATCTAAACAAGCAATGGGAATCAAATCTTGACTCCACTGGGCTTGAGAGATTTGTTCGGTCTCGAGAACAAAGGAAAAAAAGAAGAGCACTAGACCAAAATTTCTCCTTTAATTAACCTTGTACCCATACAAATACAGGATTGGCATTAGGGGCTAGAGAACGTTAAATGTTAACTAAAACCCTATTGAAAAAAGGTAGCTCATACAAAAGTTCATCTAATTTATGATGATAACCAAAGTTGATGAGAAAGGTATTATAAATTAATTAAGATATTTCAAGTTCGAATAAATAAGAACGTATCAATATTAAGTACTTGTTGAAAGAATTTTACAACCTTTCAAAAGTTTCACTTGACTTAAACCTGAATTAGTAAACAATGAATCTTCATATACCAAATAGTATAAACCAAAAAAAATTCATGATGATTGATAACCACGAAATATTAAGATCCAACACAATTTAACTAAATATCTCGAAATCATTTTTAAAAAATCGCATAAATGTTCAAGTTCGATGAGGAGAACATTGTTATCGTTTTAAGTAATATTTACCTGATTCAAATTTGAACTAACCGATATAAACTGTCTAATAAATACGTAAATATTAGATAATCTTAACCAAATTTTAATCATAGTTATACCTATAAATAATTAATTAAAAATGATCATGGATGGAGGTAGTGGAGAAACGGAATCAAAAGTAGTGATATATATGCTAGTCTAAATGCCAAAAGTGGAAAAATAGGGACACCGTGATATGATTCCTTGATTGAAACAGCAATCTTTGTGGGGTATTTTCAAAAAATAAATTTCTTCGGGTATCTTTGGCTTTGCATATTTGTAATTTAGAGTTGACCCTAGGATATGGTATTAAAGAAAAATTAACGATGAGATTCTGCTAGGTGTCATTCCAAATTCGAGATTACTATGGCTTAATTAGAAATGAGGGATTATGAGAACGGAATAAGGTCACGGATTAAGATTTGATACTTGATTTTTGGTACTCTTGTCGGTTCCCATGCACAATCTTCCTCTAGTAGGAATTAATTAGTTAATGACTTGTATAGAAAATAAGCTGTCGGAGAGGATACGTTTTTAATAGGTAAAAGTCCACTTAAATACCTTGTGATTTTACCCTTTGATACACCACTACCTTGTGGTTTCATTTTTTCTGACCAAGTGACAAAAATTTTCTCTAGTTAATAACCAAGTGACATTCACTAATCACAGTTAATTAAATCATCATACCACGTCAATATTTTATCGATATGGCATGCCACGTCAATATTTTTTCAATATGGCATGCCACATAATCAATTAAACAAACTTAACCCAAAATTTTTCACCATTTTCACGAAGCCCAATCGTCCCTCTCCCTCCCTCACCCATCGACCCAGCCATCCTCCTCCCCCTCCATCACCCATTGACCCAGCAATCACTCCCGCAACCCCCCCCCCCCCTCCCGACATCGTCCGTCACCCTTCCTCGTCTGTATCTCACGTCAATGGTCAACCTTCTCCATCTCTCTAATAAACGGTCGACATCCTTCATCTCTCGCATCCACACCCGACTTTGAACCCACCCAGCCCGATTACATGGACTCCTACCATCTTATGAAAAAAAATATCGTTGAAAAAAAGACAAAATCACATGGCAAGGGCCAAAGAATGTTGCTGTAATCAGTACCAAGATCTCTTTTGCCTTGATTCTGTGTTTTGGTATTTTTTTGGTTGGACCTCTTCTTCTGTGCGACAATTTGTCGAACATCTGGTGGGATTAATTGATCTGGTGGTACTGATCAGGCGTGGACTTTCTGGAAATGACGCAAAGAATGGGTTTAATTGGTAAAATGGGAGACTTTTTGCTTATTTGTCCTTTTGTCTCTAAAATTAGGGTTAATTGGTATTAAAAAATTATTTTTACGATATTTTAATAATGTAAAAGGATGACGTGGCATCACATGGTGATGTGGCGTGCCATATAAATATCAAGATATATTAATCTAACCACAGTTTAAAAAATAGGTTTGGATTGGGTCTGGAGTGAAGGAATTGATTCCGGACGGTTTGGACTGAAGGGGGACCGCAGCGGCAAGCGCAGTTATGTGATAATGGCAAGCGCAGTTATGTGATAATGGCAAGCGCAGCTATGTGATAATGGCATTTATTTTTGTGAAAACGGCAAGTCCCCGTTGATGATAATGGCACGCATAGTTTTTTTTATTTTGGTCTCCCATATTTTAGCATTTTTGCAAAAAGGTCACACTGGCATGCACTGTTATGTGATACTGGCATGTGCAGTTATGTGATACTGGCATGCGCAGTTATGTAATAATGGCATTTGTATCCGGCCTGTGTTTGTGCGTGGCTTTTTTTATTTTGGTCCCTATATTTTAGCGCATTTGTAAAAAAGTTTCCGCGTGTCTTCATTCCAAACGATTCGGAATAGTGGCATTCCGTACCCAATCCATACCCTAAAAAAATGTCACTTGGTTATCAACTAGAGGAAACTTTTGTCATCTGGTCAGAAAAAATAAAACCACGAGGTAGTGGTGTGTCAAAGGGTAAAACTACATGGTATTTAAGTGAACTTTTGCCTTTTTAATACGTTATTGAATGGGGGAACTTATTTTTTTAGTTTGGAAAATCGGGTTTTTTTTCTTATGGGTAAAAAAGTTATCACAATTTCCCAGATAGTAACAACATATAATATTTTTATAAAATTGTAAATCTTTTAAACAAAAGCAAAATGAGAGGCGATCTACTAGACTGCCACTTGGCACACTGAGGTCCCTATTTTTTGATAGGTTATAAGTTGGTTTGATTTCCGTAGTGTTAAGTTACCACACTCATGTACCTTAGACTTAGGGTTCTTCTTTTAATTCTGCTTTTGGTGGTCTTTGCATGGTATAATACCTAAAGAATTAATACAAAGTCAACTACTTATATATAAAAATTAGGGTAAATTACTCATAAGTCTCTGGTATTTGGTAAAATAGATGATAGATCTCTGTAGTTTCACTATTGATTTTGTTGTCCCCATAGTTTGGTTTTTCTCCGGAGAATAGCAACCATCCCAAAAGTGGTATTTGTGTCATTTCAGGTGGCTGTTCGATGGAGAAAATTTTTGTTTCCGGCTTCAGAGACCCAGAGTATAATAAAACTAAACTATATGGACAACAAAATCAGTAGCAAAATTACAATGACTCCATCGTCTATTTCACCAAATGCCATGAACTTATGAGTAATTTACCCAAAAAATTAAGCCAACTTTTCTAAAAAAACAAACGTCAGGAAGTTAGTAAACTATTTTTTTTTGACTAATTTAACCACTTACACATACCAAAACAAACCAAATTGAGTCCCCATGTCTAATTTATAAATGGTCCCCATGCAATTCACAGCAGATTCTATAAAAAAGATGTGGCCTTTAAAAATACCCGAATGACCCAAAAAGCACTTAAATTAATGGGAAATAAATTATTCCAGATTAATTAAGAAATTTCGAGTTTAACTAATTGAGAACTCATGAACATTATATATTCTTGTTGACAGAAATTATCATTATTTAAAGATCTAGCTAGCTCGAACTAGTATTAATCGTCTAAGTAGTTTTCCTAATACAACATGGTTTAAAAAAAGAGTATCGTTCCAAATCTCTTTACGCTAACATGGTTCAAGCTATACCCAAAAGATTAAACGACCAGTATAAATTGAAAAAAATGCATAATACACTTTAGTCCCTTAAGTATGGCAAAATTGACACTCGCGTGCCTCTGCATTTTCTGAAATATGCAATTTTCTGTGTGACCTCAAAAACTATAGCTATAAAAATGTTCTGTCGCTTTTTCCGATTGGACCTAAAAAAATTTCCACAAAAAAAACTGGACATATCTTTTTTAATAAAATGGCACTCAGTGAAGAATAGTGTAATTAATTATTGGTAGGATTAGCTGCCTAAGTTGCATGCACCCCGACATTTTTGAAGTTTGAGAAAGGGCAAGCGTGGCCTATATTATAAGCGCATGCAACTACTTCTAAAATCCTACGCCTCGAAATATTAATTGTGCTTCTAAAAAAATATTAATTGTGCGACCAACTTTCTATTTGGCGAAAAACTAATTTAATAATGTTGATAAAGACAATTATTTTATAACTAATATTCGATGTCGAAAAATGTCAAAAAAAACACTTAAGAGTAGTTTTCTGATAACATTTTTTTCAGTATGATTTAAATTTGATTTAAAAAAAAAGTTAAATTCCCTAAATACTCAGTCTGGTATACCACTTTTAAGATGGTTTAAAGCCTGACCTGAAAAATATGTTGAGAATTCTACATCGCTAGTTGCGAGTGTGGTAGGCAAGTTTACATGTGTAGAAAATCCACCAACCTATTGTCTTAAAGTTTTGAGTTGGATATGGAGATTCTCACATGGTATCAGCGCAGGTTGATCCCGTGCTCATTGTTGAGCTTGCACGACCCTCATTTCTCGCACTTTGGTAAAATCAAAGCCAGTGACATCTTCGACCCAATGGGTCTCGTTTGAGAGGGCGTATTGAGAATCCCACATTGTTAGTTATAAGTGTGATGGACAAGTTTATAAATGAAAAATCTACCAACCTGCTGCCTTAAGATTTTGGGGTAGTTATGTAGATTCTTAGAAAATGGTATAGAGCCAATACTTAATTAACAAAATGGTAGCGTGGGGCCATATAAATTAATAAACGAGAGTTCAACTTCTAGAGACTTAATTGAGTTGTCGGGTCTTACATGTAAACTAAAAAAACTAAGGATATGTTTGGTTTGGTTGATTGAAGTTCATAACTCATTATTGTTCATATTATTTCTGAAATATGATTATATATAGGTGAGAATTTGATATCGTAATTACTTTTAAAAAACAATTTATTGCTGATTTTAAAAAATTCATAAATATTTATTTTTATTATTATATTTTTAAATAAAAATTTTCCATTAATGTAAGAACATACGCAAAATCATATCTCTGCATTATTGTAATATAGATTTTATGTTATAATGGTTATTGATTTTACATAGCTGCATAATACTCATTTAAAAATATCTTATTAGATATTAAATATAAATACATACATAGATTTATTGTCTTCTTCATAACTTATGTCATATATGTAGTTTTTTTATAAGTAATGTAATTTAGCACCTAAAAATAACCATAAACAAATTTCTTTTATCAAACACAAATTTTCAATCAACAGAAACTAGTAACTATCAACTCTTCGCCTACCAATTGAGTTCACATCGACCAGCCAAACATGGCATGAGAAGGTTTAAATGTTCTCACGCATCCAAAGTAAAAAAGTATGTCATCTAAAAATGGAAAAAATAACATGAGAATTTTTTTTTTTGAGGAACATGAGGATTATATAGTTATTTATAAAGAAGAATAATCAAAACAAGGGAAAAAATCGAAAATGAGGAGGAAAAGGAAGACAAGGGTAAATTTAGGGGGGCGAGAATGAGATCCAAGGCTTGTCGCGATGTCATTATCCCAAAGATATGCGATCACGTTCCTCAAAAAAAAGATATCTTTAGACCTCGTAGGCCCCACCTAAACCCTTTTTTTCAATTTCCTCTGTCCACCCAAATCACGTAACCCTATTTCGGGTCATTTTCTTAAGTATTGTCGAATTTTTTGACAAATCCCAGAATAGAGTTGTCATAAAAAAAATTTCATGTTTGCGGTTGTGCCAAAAACTGCACAAAATTGTGTATTTTTATTTGCAAGAATTGCACGATTATGTGCTGTTTTTGCACAAAACTGTACAATTTTGCGCATTTTTGTGCAACACAGCAACTTGTGATTCATTCAACTTGTAACTCATCGACTCTTGACTTTTAAATAATTTTTTAATAATTTTTTGACATCCTTAGATACCAAATTGGGAGAAGTAATAAACATCAAAATTGTAGATATATGTCTCAGCTTCACATAGAAACTAGAATCACCTAAAACGGACTGCGGAGTAAGAAGTTGCGGATCCCCAACCAAAATTAGTCAATGCAAAATGGTCGACTCTTTGACTTCAAATACATTTTTGCCATATTTACACTCTGAATTTGGAGAAGTTATAAACTTCAAAATTATAGACATGCGTGTAACTTTACATAATAACTTAAATGACTTCAATTTGACTCTGAAGTAATAAGTTGTGGCTCCCCAACCAAAATTACCCGACCATCACTCGGTCGACTCTTGACTTCAAATAAATTTTTGATACCTTTATACTTCTTATTTGGAGAAGTCATAAAATTTAAAATTGTAGATATACATCTCAGCTTCACATAGCAACTTGAATCACTTCAATCGGACTTTGAAGTAAGAAGTTGTGACTCCCCAACCGAAATCACTCTTAATTTTGGTTGGAGGACTGTAACTTCTTACTCCGGAGTCCGTTTGAGGTGATTCAAGTTGTTGTGTGAAGTTGAGATATATATCTAAAACTTTGATGTTTATTACTTCTCCCAATTTTGTATCTAAGTATGTCAAAAAATTATTTAAAAGTCAAGAATCGATGAGTTACAAGTGGAATGAATCACAAGTTACTATGCTGCACAAAATTGCGCAAAATCGTGCGGTTTCTTGCAAATGAAAACGCACAATTTTGTGCAGTTTTCGGCATAACCCCAGACATGAAAAACTTTTTTTGACAACCCCATTTTAAAATTTGTCAAAAAATTTGACTCCACTTAGGAAAATGAACCCCCTATTTCTCCCTTTTTAATAGTTTGATTTGATGCGTAGATTAATTACGAAATAATTATCTTCATTTAAGTAGATATTTCAATATCTACTTAAATTAATATAGTTCTGCTAAAATATATATATAGAAGAATTTTTCGTGTTCCTTGCAATCAGAATTGTATTAATTAATATAGTAATTGTCCGAATATTTTACGTTTGTAACAAACAAAAATGGAGAACATTCACGAGTCGCGTTTTCATTCGAGGACGTTTGGACAGACAAATTAGATAGGGTTATTATTTCAAAACAACAATCGATCAAGATCTTGATTCAACAACAACCTAGGTTTTCCCTTTGACTTCTTACATCTGTACAGTGTACTGGGTCAGTTTCACATGATGATGTCATTTTGTGGTTATAAATTGTTTCATTAAATTTGGCAACGGGGTTATCGAGAATGCCCCTAAATGCATAAAACTTTTGTAATGGTAACATTCGATTAAATTAGTTGACCAAATAAATATCCTGATAAGAAAAAACAACAGTCTACCGCATGTTTGCTCGCCTGGAATAAAATAAGAAGATGGATGTGAAAAATAGGGACGAGACAAAGCGTGAAGATAGTATTTTGCCTGTGCGTTGGAGACAATAATTTAATCGAGAATGTGGGAGAAGGGAGGCTCACCGTATCTCCGAAAAATATCCTCAAAATTGGATTCATCCTGCTTTAATAAAAAAAAGGAAAGGATAGACCAAAGTCTCCATTATTAAATTCCAAACAACCTATTTGTATATATTATTCCCGCATCTTCCAAATTCCACCTATACATTATATCTTTTTCCTTTTTTTTCTTTTGAAGTTCACATGTAGAATGATTAGACGGCTCGGTTTAAGATTCTTGGTTTTTTATCACGAAATATATTTAGATTATATTTAGTATGAATAAAATAAATATCGTTAATTACAGTTCCTGTAATAATGGGTGAGATGCTGCAATTTCATAGAAAAATAAATGTTAATTTAATTTATCACATCTCATACCAGTAACACCTCACTTTGGAAAGGATGCTTCGCTGTGGGTTTGGTTTTTGTTCGGTCAATGTTTGTTAATTCAAAATTAACAAAAAAATATTCCCCGGCAAATAAATTTTACAATTACATGAACATATTTTGAGGGAGAAAACCCAGATAAAATACACTAAGCATGTAGGAAAACTCTAAGTAATCTCTTTTAAATAATAATTATCATTAAAAATGAATCAAATCTATAATAATACATATTATTCTTTTTCTATAATATGCAATATGTGCTATATATAATTTGTTGACTAAATGTAGTACAAGTAAGACTATTAGAAAAAGGATGGGAACGAGCTACATACAGTTTGTCCTATTGTACTTGCCTGTCCATCTTTCTCCTGAACCCATAAAAGGCAAAAAGCTTATGAGCTTCCACGCTTGTAATTAAAATAAGGGAAAAGTCTACTTTAGTACCCTGTGGTATATCTCAAAATTACTTTAGTACCTTATGGTAAAAAATTGACCAATCGAGTCATACTTATTCCAATTAACATCAAAAAGGTCCACGGGCAGCTGCCCGAACCCTTATTGACCTGCCCGGACCCTGCCCGAATATCTGGACTTGCCACATCAGCATTCACTGACGACGTGGCGCCACGTGGATCTCCACTCTCCCACCCTTCCCCTCTCTTCTTCTTCTTCTTCTTCTTCTTCTTCTTCTTCTACTAACCAAAAACAAAACCCAGAAAACGGGAATCGTCACACCATCAGTCCTACTACCGGAATAAACCCAATTCACAAACTGATTAATGTTCACCTCTTTCCTCCTAGGATTCATGGCGTCCTCATCATCACTAGAGGCCTTGCCAACATCATTAGACAACGAAAATTGATCCTGCTTAGGACGATGAGAACAACAACTCTAAACCCAGAACTAATTTAAGCTTTCATCAACTGTCAACCCAGAACCAATTAATCTCAAAATTCAGTACTGCAAATACAAAGAATAACAATTACAGGAGATTGTTCATTCTAATTAACCATAGGAGACAGTACACCGGAGAGAACAAAATGACCTAATTAATTAATCCCATTTCACAAGACAAAGCTATGTCAATTAATTCCACCAAAAAGCACCCAATTAATTAATTACAGGCAAGAATACCCAATAAACAAATCTCCCTCAAGCTCCTCCACTCTTCCAGCCTCCATTGAGCAGCGACGACTACCAAGAAAAGACACCGGCAGGAGAGGATCCACACCAAATTCTGGATGCCGGCGAAGGGGAAAGGCTCGGGGTCGGGGTCGATCCAGAGAACGACGGACTTGAGACGGCGAGGAGTTGAGGAGGAGGTGAGATGAGGACGGCTCGGTGGTGAGGAGATCGCGGTGAAGGGAGAACGGGGTCCACCTGACGACGATGCCGTTTGGGCTGCTGTTGTGGAGGGCGAGGAGCTTCGAGGCGACGATGCCGTTTGGGCCACGGTCGTGGATGGCGAGGAGCCCCGAGGCGACGATGCTGTCTGGGCCGCGGCCGTTTGGGAGTCGATTTAATATATAGATAGGTTTTTTCCATTTTTTTTTGTTCCCTCGGCCCTGGGTTTTGGGAGGAGGAGGAGGAGGAGGAGGAAGAAGAGAGGGGGAAGAGAAAAAGAGAAGATCTACGTGGCACAATGTCATCAAATTTTGTTGATATGGCAAGTCCAGATGTTCGGGCAGGGTTCGGGCAGGTCGGAAAGGGTTCGGGCAGCTGTCCGTGGACCTTTTTGATGTTAATTAGAATAAGTATGACTCGATTGATCAGTTTTTTACCACAGGGTACTAAAGTAATTTTGAGCTATACCACATGGTACTAAAATGGACTTTTCCTTTAAAATAATTAGTGGTGTATGATTTAATTGTGACTGGTTTATTCCTCCCTATGCAAGAAAGAAATAATGAATAATTATCTTAAAGTCCCTGGTATTTGAGTAAACTTTATTTTTAGTCCTTACTATTTTTAATAATCTTTCTCGGTCTTTCGAGTTTGAAATAATAACCCTCTTAGGTCTTTCGCTGATATCGGCGGTCAACAAATATTTTTTAATGACCATTTTACCCTTAAAAAAATTAAAAAAAATAATATCCGTCCCTCTTCTTCTCCGACCAATTATCCAATCCAATTATACACAGGTGCTTCCACTTCGCCGGCGGAGGAAGCTTTGGTTTTCAACCAAACCCAACTCTTGCATCTTGCTTCGTCTTCAGCCATTGAAGCCTAATTAGCAATAAGTTTTTAATGTCGATTGAAACCCAGCGAACAAGGCAATTGAACTTAATTACCCATTTTAATGTCGTTTCACACAATTTAAATGGTGGATGTTCTCTGGGAAACAAGATGATTCCGACGACGGCAGCAAACAAGACGATTCCCATGGAGATGGCCGTCCGGAGCTGGAATTCTTGTCCTCGATGGAGCCATAGCTGCCGGAAAAGAAGGAGAAGAAGAGGCAGCCCCTCCAACCTCCGACCTCCTTTTGTAGGTTTCCGACGACGGTCTGCAGCTGCGCGAGCTTGGGGACCAACAACTGGTCGCCGACAATTGAGCTGCGCGAGTATGTGTCATCACAATTCGATATCTCTAATTAAATTATCTACGTGTATATTGTGTAATGTGGTTGGTTCATGAATTGAGCTGACCTATATTAAAAATATGTGAAAAAATGGCATCATATTGTAGATTCTTTTTTCTTGATTTTTTTGGGGTGATAGATTCATTTTTCTTGATGGCGGACTACTATGAGATCTTAGAGGTTAGAAAACTTAAGATTTCATTTTCAAACGTTAACATCTGCGCTTCGGCATCTATTACCCAACATATTGTGAATTGAATGGAGATTCGAAGATAGATTATATATATCTTCTTGTTTTAAAAAAAGTGTAGGTAGATTATATACTTTAACTCTATAGTTCGATGTTTGTAACTAGTTTAATTTAATTAAATTAGCGTTAATTTTTTATACGTCTCTTTGGTTGTAAGTGGAGTAGCATAGTTTTTTTTTCCAGATAATTGGGTTTTTTATATAGATGTTTTTTTTTATTTTTTATACTGTTAAATTTTATCAAATTCTTTTAATTCAATATTGCAGACGGTCAAACCCAATCCCAAAATAAGTCAACTATAAAATATTGTTTGTTAACACGTGACACAGGCTAGCCGAGTATGAAGGTCCACCCAGGCCCATGGCTATTAAATGTTTTGTTTTGCTCAACAGGAAGTCTCAATAATTTAATTGAAGTTGATTTTCCAGCAATTTTATGCTATATTCTAATGTCTTTCACAGTTATTATTACAACATATTGTCAAGTTGATTCGTCGTCCTTAAAAAACGAACTAAGCATAGATTTGTTGTCGATTGATAAATCAAAAATTCATGAAAAAATACAATCCCCACCTAAAAATAGTGCACCGACCTGTCTAAATCAATTGACCGACGTTATTCGAGTTTATCTAAATATCGAGTTTAATATTCCAAGTTGAGCCCTTGGACCCGTCGTGGGAATGCAAGAAGAAGGACGGACGGGCCCAAATATTATCAAGCAGAGACCAGTACTTCGAAACCACCTGGGCCCAATTGTTTGCCGCCCATGTCAGGCTTCCGTGATCATTGGCATAAACGCAAGAGCCCTTAATACGTAGTTGTTCACAATAAGTGGAGATTCATAAAATGGTTGAGACTTGAGACAGCTAGAGATTTTACACATTTTCGGTAATCCACGAACACGATCTATGTAGAAATATGGTTTTATGGTCAGTCCACGACCCCTAGATAGATATTAAAAGCATTTTTGGAATAATTTTGTAGTTTCTACATAGTGGAGACGATAATGTTATTTCATTTTGTCATATTTTACTAAAGAGTTAAAAGGAGACACTGCATTAAGTTGTTCGCAAGGGTCAACTTGATCAACCTAGGTGAACCGCCAATTCTAACTATCGTCCGTGTATGATCTATACTAGATCTGACCAACTGTCTATCCTACGTTCTCTACATTCTTAACAACCCGTCTTTTGATAGAGTAGTAAATGAAGAACTTGTTCGAGTCGAGTAATATAGTTAGTGTTAACATTAGTAGAAAATAGTTTTTATTCGGTTAAAACTTAAGATTAGTCAAAAAAAATTTCTATATTTATTTAAAAAAAAGTAATGATTCCTTTTTTTATGGGTAAAATTTTTATATTAATAAAAAATATTAATTACATCCACCAAAGTTCAACCCGAGCACACCTAATCGGAGAACAACCAACATGAAAGTTCCAACCAACGATTAAATACACTGCAAATGAAACAAAATCCCAAAAGTTACAACCTCCGTGCACTCTTTAATCGTCTGCCAAGGATTGTAAATACAGTCTTATTTCATGTCCACCCAACTCTTTTGTCAAGTTTACCTATCTCAGCCATTCTTGGAATCTCAAGAAAATGGAATGAATGAGAAGCTCTCGATTGCGTTTTTCCTCCCTGAAAATCACATGATTCCTATGGAGCCAAGTGCCCCACATAATCGATGCAAAAAAATAATCCTCGTCACTTAGAAAACTACATAGGATCACCTGGGTGGAGATGCTTTAGGTGGGCAGACAGACAAGATCAAATGGCATAGAAAAAGTAGGAGATCTCAAAGTCAAAAGCATTAAATACTTGAATTTTTTAATTTTATCGACCAAAATTACTTGGTCTAACTTGGCTTAGATTTGCTAGGAAGGGAATCAAATCAATTTTTTTTAGGGTAATCGATAACTTCATTTCCTAAGCTTAAAAGAGGTTACAAACGGTCTGCTTCCAGCAGCTACCAAATAGAAGCTGGAAGTACATGAAATACAGCAATACAAGGACTACTGGGGATGCAAAATTTGGTAAAGTGGTGAGCCACCAAATTTGCTTCCTTACATGCATAGCAAAAGTTGTACTCCAGCGATCTCTGTTAGAATCTCCATACCCAATCCAAAACCTTAAGACAATAGGTTGGTAATTTTTTTACACTTATAAACTTATCTCCTACTCGTGTTTTAACCGATGTGGGATTCTCGAGGCAACCTGACAGTCTTTTATCACTATCGAGAGGTCGCACCTGTCCAGTTCTTGGCGTACCAACGCTTGGATGACAGGTTGATAATCAGATTCAATGATAACTTTATGGATGCCTTGGTTGACAGCTAGATCAATCCCAAGTTTAAAACCATGGGCTTCTAGAATCGTAGGATGGATAGCATATGGAAAGTGATGACTCGATGCTGCCACAAACTCACCAGCATTGTTGCAAAGAATTGCTCCAATGTTTTGCATCCCCCTTCACGCAGCAGTCCTCACATCTGAGCCAACCCTCATGTGGTCATGTCCAAGTCCGTCCCTATCGCGAAGTACGTGCAGCAGCACTTGGATTAGCCTGTCAGAAATGAGCAAGAAAACCAAGAGCTTTAGAGACCTCCTACTGCATATTCATTGGTATTTCTGGTTCGAACACCAGATGTTTCCTTAAATTCTGGATGCTCCATAGGATAGCTACGACAGTAGCCTGAGTTCGAACACCAGATTTTTCGAAGAAGAGTGCAACAAAGGGCGCGGTAAAAGAATTAGATTTCGAGACAAATCTAGATAGCCAAAAAAATTAGGCACTTAGGAGAATGTGCTTCACAGTTTCAGGTCAAGCGCAAAAAGCAGAGCAAAAAGATTCCACTGGATTCCTCTCTTCAGCAAGTTGCATATTCCAAAAGTTTACTTGTGGTTGTTCCCGGCCACCATGGACCAAAGAGCTCTACCATTGCTCAAAATCTATATGGTAACTACTCCTCAGCGTATATTCCCCACTTGCAGTGAACTGCCATTGAAGCATATCCTGGGGTCTTTGGTAGCTCAGGTTATTAAACCTTCCTCCTGCTACATTGAAGCTGAGAAAAGAAATGGATCTGGTGAATAGCGGGAAGAAAGCAATGGCTACTTGTTTGAAAGATAAGAGCCCACAAAGACAGGCCCACAATGAAGATAAGGATAAAAGGCCCATGAAGGAAACAAAAGGAATTTGATGCATCCCTCGTAGCTGAAAAGAGAAAAGAGGATAAGAACCCCTAAAACAGATTTTGTCTGGTAGCTAGATTTAGCATTCTTTTGTGTATATATCGGAATATTGCAACTGTGAATAGTACAACAATTATTCCACCAATTTCTTGCTTCTCTCACTTTTCTGTTATGGTATCAGAGCAAATTTAAGCTCCTTCTTCCTTCCTTAAAGAGTAAAAATGGCTCCAGCCACCATGGCTGAGCTCATAAACACAGTAAACACACCAGACTTACATGCTAATCCGTACTATCTCCACCCTAGTGAAAGTCCGGCGACGGTGCTTGTCTCGCCACTCTTGAATGGGGACAACTTTCACTCATGGAACAAGTCGATGAGGATGGCCCTCGAGACTAAAAACAAGCTTGGCTTTGTGGATCGCAGTGTCGTGATACCACCAGCTGCAGATTCCCAGTACGCATCTTGGAGGCACTGTAATACGATGGTTTTTGGATGGATCATGAGATCCATAGAGCCTGCTCTTGTCGACAACTTGCAATGGTATGAACTGGCCGCGGATGTTTGGGATGAGTTATAAGACCGCTTCAGAGGAAGTGATATGATTCAGATCGTAGAGCTGAAATGAGAGATCCACTTACTTGAGCAAGGTATTCTTCCTGTTAATGACTATTATACTAAGTACAAGAGCGTTTGGGAGCAACTGGTGCAGTTTAGGCCCTTAACTAATTGTACTTGCACTGATGATTCAATCACTACGTGTGCTGCAATTAATTTGGTCTGAAGCTATTAGCAACAAGATCTGATCATAGGTTTTCTTATTGGTTTGAATGATAACTTTGCCTCTGTACGTACTCAAATTCTTGTCATGGATCCTCTGCCGATGATGAGTAGAGTCTTATATCTGTTAAGACAACATGAGAGACAGCTTGCTCCGGCCATGTCCAACCCTCTTGCTATTAAATCTATTGAGTCCCCTATTTTTGCTGCCCAGAATAGCAACTATAAGCGTTCTGGAGGTTATGGAAATGTGTCTGGTTATGGAAATCAGAACAAGAAACCTATATGTGCTCATTGTAATATGACTGGTCACACTATTGATAAGTATTATAAGTTACATGGTTATCCTCCTGGTTTTGCTCTAAGGAGAGCCAATCATGTGAATGCTACAGTGGAAAGAGGCATTCTAGGTAGTGGGCCTCCTGCTCCATCTATGTCTCAACTTGACAAAATCCAAGAGCAGCTTAATGGTCTTAAGGTCAAGTTCTAGCAAGCTACATCTATGAGTAATGCCTCTGTATCTAGTAGAGTTCATACATCGCAGATTGCACCTAAAAGTTCCTCTCCTACTGTTGCTCAGCTACTAGATAGCAAATCTGGTGGATCAGCAGGTATTACTCTTCATTTTGAACTTGATTCTAGAGTACCAAGGAAATTATGGATACTCGACTCTGGAGCATCTACGTATGTTGCCAGTAGTCTTAATTATTTCTCCTTGTATAGTCTTACTGCTCCTTCTTTTGTTACTTTGCCTGATGGCTCCAAAGTTGAAGCTACACATGCTGGAATAATACATTTATCGGATGACCTGATTCTGCATAACGCTCTTCACGTACCTGGATTCTCTTTTAATCTGATATATATCAGCCGATTGACTTGCGATACTCCATACTCACTTGTTTTCAATGGCTCTACTTGTGTTGTACAGGACCCTGTCAGACGGATGATGATTGGTTCTGCTGAGAAGGCGAATGGTTTGTACTACCTCAGCCAACCTCCACAAACCAGCTCACCATCTGTTCAATCTCTTATCACTTTAGCTCCTTCTTACATTAATCATAAACTTGATCTTTGGCATTGTCGCCTGGGTCACTTGCCTAGTTCTCGGCTTAGTGTTTTGCAGCAAACTTATCCAGAAATTTCCTCCAAATGTGATGTGCATTGTATATCTTGCCATCTTGCTAAACATAAACGTTTACGTTTTCCTATTAGTACTAGTCGTGTTACTTGTGCTTTTCAATTGCTACATGGAGACATCTGGGGTCCTTATCACACCCCCTCCTATGATGGATTTTCATACTTCATGACTATTGTGGACGATCATACTCGATATACTTGGCTCTATTTGATGAAACATAAATCAGAGGTTCAGTTTCATCTAGAACACTTTCATAATCTGGTAGTTAATTAGTTTAATGCTACAATTAAAGCCATTAGGAGTGACCAAGGGCGGAAATTCTTATTAACCAATTTCTTTCACAGTAAAGGTATTATTCATGAGATGTCTTGTACCTATACCCCACAGCAAAATGCACGGGTAGAACGTAAGCACCAACATATTCTAAACGTAGCTCGAGCCATACATTTCCAAGTATATTTACCCCTTCCTTTTTGGAGTGCTTGTGTTGTTCTGTACACTTGATTAATCTCACTCCTTCTGCCATACTTAAAGATCAAACTCCACATACACTCCTATATAATCAGCCTCCTCCTATTCGTAATTTAAAAATCTTTGGTCGCTTATGTTATGCTTCTGTTCTTCCTAGACAAAGCAAATTTGATTCAAAGGCCAAAACGTGTGTGTTTCTTGGATATATCTCAGGCCTCAAGGGCTACTTGCTTTATGACCTTTCTAGTCATCAATCATTCTCTTCCCGAGATGTTATTTTTTATGAGACCATCTTTCCTTTTCAACATTTTCCACCAGCTACACCTCTACCATCTCTTCCTATCCATATTCCTCCTCCTGCTTTTACCTTTCCAGATAGTCCTATTCCTTCTGTCGAACCACCATCTGCAGGTTCTCTTCTCCTTCTCCTGAATTAAGGAGGTCTACTCGCTTTCGTCACCCGCCTTCCTATCTTCATGATTATATCCATCCTGGTACAAACTCATTCCCCACTCAGCAGACCCAATCACCATCACTTTGTCAGGTATCATCTACTCTATATCCTATTTCCAATGTTCTATCTTATACTAACCTTGGTCCCACATACAAGCATTTTCTTGTGGCTGTTGATAATGTTCATGAACCTCAAAGCTTTGAGGAGGCCAGTAAGTCTCGTTGTTGGCAGATTGCTATGCAAGATGAGTTGCAAGCTCTGCAAGCTAATGATACATGGGAATTAGTTGATTTGCCAATGGGTAAGATTCCTATTGGATGCCGGTGGGTATATAAGATCAAGCATAAGGCTGATGGGAGCATTGAGAGGTTCAAAGCTCGTCTTGTTGCCAAGAGATACACATAGGCCTTTGGTATTGATTATATGGAGACATTTTCTCCAGTTGCCAAGCTCACCTCTGTCCGGTTAGTTCTTGCTCTTGCTGCTGTCAAAGGTTGGTTCCTTGAGCAGATGGATGTCAATAATGCATTTTTGCATGGTGATCTTGATGAAGAAGTTTATATGCTTCCTCCTCCTGGTTGGAGTGAAGGGGGGGGGGGGGGGAACAAGTATGTCGTCTAAAGAAATCCATTTATGGATTAAAGCAAGTAGGCAATAGTTTGTGAAGTTATCATCTCTATTGACTTCTTTTGGATTCCTTCAATCAAAATCTAATTATTCAGTCTTCACTTTAACCAGAAGGAGTTCATTCGTGTGTTTGCTGGTATGTTGATGACATAATTATAGATGGGAATTGTATGGAATTGATTGACCAGATCAAGACCTTTTTGAATCAATCTTCGAAGATCAAAGATCTTGGCCCCTTGAAGCACTTTCTTGGTCTTGAGGTAGCAAGATCAAAGGAAGGAATACACATATCTCAGAGGAAGTATGTTGTTGAGCTGTTGCAAGATACTGGCTTCCTCAATTGCAAGCCGATGAAGATGCCAATTGTACAGCTTCTACAATCAACTGCTACAGATGATCAAGCAGAACCCCTAGATGATGCTACATGGTATAGAAGAATAGTTGGAAAGTTAATCTACTTAACTAATACAAGGCCGGATATAACCTTTGCGACTCACCATCTGAGTCAATTCATATCAGATCCTAGCATGAAGCACAAGAAAGTTATTCACAGATTGTTAAGGTACCTAAAGAGACAACCTGGACTTGGTCTATTTTTCTCTACAAGTTCTGATTTGAAATTACAAGGTTATTCCGATGCAAGTTCTGATTTAAAGTTGAAAGGGTATTCTGATGCAGATTGGGGCAGATGTCCTGATACGAGGAGATCAACAACAGGATTTTGTATTTATCTTGGGAATTCTTTGATCTCTTGGAAAGCTAAAAAACAACAGACCGTCTCACATTCATCATCTGAATCCGAATATAGAGCTTTATCTGCTACTGGCCGTGAGATACAATGGCTCTCTTATTTGTTGGCTGATCTTGGAGTAACACATCAAGGAGCGACTGCAATCTATTGTGACAACATGACAGCTATACACATAGCAGAGAATCTGGTGTTTCACGAAAGAACGAAACACATAGAAATTGATTGTCACTCAATCAGAGAAAGAGTACAATCGGGATTGATCAAGGTATTCTATATACCAACGGAGCATCAAACAGCTGACTTACTTACGAAGCCTTTAAGTCCATCATCATTCTATACACATCATTCCAAGCTTGGACTAAGATCTATTCATAGTCCCGCTTGTGGGGGGTATTAAACCTTCCTCCTGCTACATTGAAGCTGAGAAAAGAAATAGATTTGGTGAATAGCGGGAAGAAAGCAATGGCTACTTGTTTGAAAGATAAGAGCCCACAAAGATAGGCCCACAATGAAGATAAGGATAAAAGGCCCATGAAGGAAACAAAAGGAATTTGATGCATCCCTCGTAGCTGAAAAGAGAAAAGAGGATAAAAATCCCTAAAACAGATTTTTTCTGGTAGCTAGATTTAGCATTCTTTTGTGTATATATCGGAATATTGCAACTGTGAATAGTACAACACTTATTCCACCAATTTTTTGCTTCTCTCACTTTTCTGTTACAGGTGAATAGACATGATACGATCAGCGTCTTCCGGATAAAAAATTGAGTTTACAAGTTCTACGTTCCACCAGAAGGTACCGACAGTTAACAGTTCATCCACTCAATATTAAATTATTAAAAAACTTTATTATATTGATCATAAAAGAATTAGAAAAGTAAAAAACTGAAAAGGTAAAAAAAAGTGTCTTCCCTTTGGCTCTTTTGTTTTTTTGGCAAGTAAATTTCTTTATTTATATATAGAAATAAGTACTACAACATCCTCGAAAAAAATTAATAGCAAACATGTTCGCGATTTATATACACACCTAAGCAAAAATTAATCCGAAAAAAAGCACAAGCCGTGCAATGATTCAAGATAATATCCGCTACAAATTATCATGCTCACTCAATTCCTTTTCTGGATTCCAAAATGAGGAGGAGATCTTGGTGATGAAAATTCTTTGATTCTTTTGACCAAATCAATCATTCTTCGGTACGAAAGGAGAAATTTTAAGGTGATCTTCTATACTAAGTTATTTGATGACATGGTATATCCTTATCAATTAATTAGTTACATGTGGACAAGTGAAACCACTTCATGCATGAGTGGAGACTAAAGAAAATTTAAGGTATAGAATCTTACCATTAATGAAAAAATATTGTCACAAAAATTTAGATTAAATAGTTCAGCTTGATTCTAAGATAATTTAAGTTAATTTTCTTTTTTGAGTGGAGAAAGAATTTCTTAAAAAATTTATTAATGCTCATAGTAATATGATACCTGGAATTAGAAGTTTTTTACAGGAACTTTCAGAGCATATATTAATTAAACACAGGAAAGGTGAAGCAAGTAACTTTGTGAGCATCTAAACTGCTGAGATTGCCCCTCATTTATATATTTAAAAATCTAATTGCTGTGAACAGTTGCAGGAAATGAATTGTTGCCTCAATTAAAGAAATGGATCTTTGCAAGAGCTCAGACATTCATCGTGAGCAATGGTGAATTGGGGAGATTACAAAGCAAAATTCAACAAAAGAAGATTGATTAGCATGTCAGAATATCATACACTATTAGGTAACTATAGATTTCGTACTCATCATTATAATTCAGACACTTTTGAAATGCAAAAGCTAAAGAAGCTCTCTCTATACCTAGTAAACAAATTATGTTTTGAAAATTATCTTTCACAAAATTTTTTGGGTATTTTATGAGTTCCGTAAATTTTTTAATATATTTTTTGTTACAATAATTTTTTCAATATATTAAACATAAAATCAAATAAGTTGGTAAAACTCAAAAATAGAAAGAACGTAATGCCTTAAATTTATCTTGGAATGAAGCACACATTTAATCTAAAAATTTTACAATCTTTTTCATTAATGACAAGATTTTATACCTTAAATACTCATTATATTAGATTACATGAAGTGGCCTCACTTGTCCATATGTCACTAATTAATTGGTAAGGACATATCAAGTCATCAAATAACTTGGTATAAAAGCATCACAATAAAGTTTCTCATACGGAAGAGTCTTTTGTTTATTTATTTTCAATCAACACGTGTAAAGAACTAACACGGTGAAATGTTGTTTTTAAAGAAAGGTCTGTAATAAAAGTCTTTCTTAAAATGATTGACGAATAAAAAATAAGAAAAAAGACGAAGCATGAGGAACAAGAAGAAATCTAAACAAGCAATGGGAATCAAATCTTGACTCCACTGGGCTTGAGAGATTTGTTCGGTTTCGAGAACAAAGGGAAAAAACAGAAGAGCACTAGACAAAAATTTCTCCTTTAATGAACCTTGTACACATACAAATACAGGATTGGCTCTAGGGGCGAGAGAATGTTAAATGTTGACTAAAACCCTATTGAAAAAGGGTAGCTCATCCAAAAGTTATCTAATTTATGACGATAACCAACAAAATTTAAATGATTCAGTGAGAAAGTTGTTATAAATTAATTAAGATATATTGAGTTTGAATTATTAAGAACACAATAATATTAAGTATTTGTTGGATGAATTTTATCACCTTTCAAATGTTTAGTCCGACTTAAACCTGAATTATTAAAACAATGAATCTTCATATACCAAATAGTATAATCCAAAAAAAATTCATGATGATTGATAACCACAGAATATTAAGATCCAACACAATTTAACTAAATATCTCAAGATCACTTAAAAAAGTGCATAAATGTTCAAGTTCGATGAGGAGAACATTGTTATCATTTTAAATAATATTTATATTATTCAAATTTAAATTAACCGATATGAACTATCTAATAAATACGTAAATATTAGATGATCTGAACCAAACTTTAATCATAGTTATACCTATAAAAAATTAATTAAAAATGATCATGGATGGAGCTAGTGGAGAAACGGAATCAAAAGTAGTGATATATATGCTAGTCTAAATGCCAAAAGTGGAAAAATAGGGACACCGTGATATGATTCCTTGATTGAAACAGCAATCTTTGTGGGGTATTTTCAAAAAATATATTTCTTCGGGTATCTCTTTGGCTTTGCATATTTGTAATTTAGAGTTGACCCTAGGATATGGTATTAAAGAAAAATTAACGAGGAGATTCTGCTAGGTCTCATTCCAAATTCGAGATTACTATGGCTTAATTAGAAATGAGGGATTATGAGAACGGAAAAAGGTCACGGGTTAAGATTTGATACTTGATTTTTGGTACTCTTGTCGGTTCCCATGCACAATCTTCCTCTAGTAGGAACTAATTAGTTAATGACTTGAATAGAAAATAAGCGGTCGGAGAGAACACTTTTTTAATACGTTATTGGATGGGGGAACTTATTTTTTGAGTTTGGGAAATCGGGTTTTTTTTGTTATGGGTAAAAAAGTTATCACAATTTTCCAGATGGTAACAACATATAATATTTTTATAAAATGGTAAATCTCTTTTTAAAAAGCAAAATGAGAGGCGATCTAGTAGACTGCCACTTGGCACACGGAGACGGAGGTCCCTATTTTTTGATAGGTTATAAGTTGGTGTGAATTCCTTGGTGTTAAGTTACCACTCATGTAACTTAGACTTAGGGTTCTTCTTTTAATTCTGCTTTTGGTGATCTTTGCATGGTATAATACTTAAAGAATTAATACAAAGTCATCTACTTATATATAAAAATTAGGGTAAATTACCCATAAATCTCTGGTGTTTAGTAAAATAGATGATGGATCTCTGTAGTTGTTGATGTCTTTTGGTGCTTAATACCAAATGACACATCAATTGACTTAAAACCAAGAGACATATGTGGTTAACAATTTGGTGAAGTATGAGAAATAAAATGGTATGGAAATGACTTTTGAAATTGGATCACTTATGGCCTTTAGGACTTGTTCTATATGACCTTTGATTCCTATAAATAGAAAGTCCTTCCTTGTCATTTGAAATGATCCAAAATGAATCATCTCTTCTCCATCTCTTCATTTTCACCACGAAGACATTATTGTTTAGTTCTAGAGGTAATATTCTATTGTTTGCCACTTAGAGTATCTAAAATTCATGGATAATATTAGGAGTGTACTTGCCGGAACTCGTTGGCAACATATAGTAGGGGCAAATAACACTTTAAGGATAGTGATTACTAATTACGTCTCAAGAACACAAGTTCAAAGGCTTCTGTCGGATTGGTTTGAAGCATCGTTAGGAGTGTACTTAGAGTATCTAAAATTTATGGATAATATTAGGAGTGTACTTGCCGGAACTCGTTGGCAACATATAGTAGGGGCAAATAACACTTTAAGGATAGTGATTACTAATCACGCCTCCAGAACACAAGTTCGAAGGCTTCTGTCGGATTGGTTTGAAGCATCATTAAGTCAATCACACAGTGATCCATTGGTGACTCGAGGTAAAATTTGGAGTTCCAAGTTTGCTCGAAGATAGTTCATATCTCGTCGGATTTATCGACACTACAAGAACTAGGTTCTATTCCCACGTTATCTACAACAATAGTTTTACTACTGATTTTGTTGTCCCCATAGTTTGGTTTTATGTGTCATTGGGTCCTTGAAGCCGTAATCATATTTTTTCTCCGACGAATAACAACCGTCCCAATAGTGGTATTTGTGTCATTTCAGGTGGCTGTTCGCTGGAGAAAAACTCTGTTTCCGGCTTCAGAGATCCCAGGGTATAATAAAACCAAATTACATGGACAACAAAATCAGTAGCAAAATTACAAGGACGTCATCGTCTATTTTACCAAACACCAAAAATTTATGAGTAATTTACCCTAAAAATTATGCCAACCTTTCCAAAAAAAAACCAACGTCGGGAAGTTAGTAAACTATTTTTTCGACTAATTTAACCACTTACACATACCAAAACAAACCAAATTGACTTGCTACATTACAAGAGGGAGTAACATTTTCCACAATTGGGTCCTAAAAGAGAGACGTCCTTCTTCCTGCCCCATGTAAAATAAAGGAGAGGAGGATGGTCCGTCAGGACCCAATGGCAGGAGGAGGGGACACGAATGATCATGCCAATTCAATTCGATCGTATATTATGACTGTAAAGCATTAAATTTAACAATTTATCGGGTCTCGTATTAGAGTTTGAACTGCAGTAATGCAAGAAAAATTGAAAGAACGAAAAGAAAGAGAGATAACAATATTTGGTAACCTATTTCGTCAATATAACTACATTTGGGTGTTACCAAGTCAGAATTTCTTCACTAAGTTTTCTTTTGTTTTGCCATATTGATTATGGAGGGACCAATTCTAATTTGGTTGGAGAGTTCCGAAACTAAAAAAAATGAAAAAATTAAGACCAAGCCGGACGGGCTAATAACCGCTAGGTCATCGAATCCTGCAACTTCTGTTTCACCCCTAGCGTGCGTCAGGAGTCACTAGATCCTCTACAAAACTCGTATGCCACACGTTAGGTGAGTTGACATATACAAATATTGTGTAGTCTTTACTCAATTATCAAATGCCTCCTACAAGTAATTCGAGACTCCACAATCCAACAACTCATCAATATGAATTTACTTTTTACATATTATAACGATGATCGTATGAATTTCTCAGACATAACAACGCTGATAAACTTTGAGGTTTAGCGATGGAAAGTGATGGCCCGGCGACGTGGCAGCCCACATGGTCGACACCTAATAACACACACACACTCGTTCACACTTTGAGTGGCAGAAAATGCAAAATTTTTAATGGGCTAGTAGCCCATGCCAGGCCCCATTCAAAATAATGTATTGGGAGAGAGGTAGGGTTTAGGGTGGGCCCACCTCCTCCTCCTAATATTAGTGGTGTACCTGATCATGACATAGGCCAATTCCCAGTTGCCCCAAATAGTTAGTCTCTCCTCTGCCTTTTAGTCTTCACCTGTGCTCCCCATGTCTAATTTATAAATGGTCCCCATGCAATCCACAGCTGATTCTATCAAAAAGATATGGCCTTTAAGAATACCCGAATGACCCAAAAAGCACTTAAATTAATGAAAAATGAATTGTTCGAGATTAATTAAAAAATGTTGAGTTTAACTAATAGAGAATTCAACAACATTATATATTCTTGTTGAGAAAGATTAATCGTATAAGTAGTTTTCCTAATACAACATGGTTTAAGAAAAGAGTACCCTTCCAAATCTCTTTACGCCAAAAAATCTCCTTTTGTCAAGCTATACCCAAAAGATTAAACGACCACTATCATTTGAAAAAAAAGCATATTACACTTTAGTCCCTGAAGTGGCAAAATTGACACTCGTGCCTCTGCATTTTTTTGAAATATGCAATTTTCTGTGTGACCTCAAAAACAATAGCTATAAAAATGTTCTCACTTTTTCCGACTGGACCTAATTTTTTTCCCAAAAAAAAAAACTGGACCTATTTTTTAATAAAATGCCACTCGGTGAAGAATAGTGTAATTAATTATTGGTAGGATTAGCTGCCCAAGTTGCATGCACCCCGACATTTTTGAAGTTTGAGAAAGGGCAAGCGTGGCCTATATTATAAGCGCATGCAGCCACTTCTAAAATCCTACGCCTCGAAATATTAATTGTGTGACCAACTTTCTATTTGGCGAAAAAATAATTTAATAATGTTGATAAAGACAATTATTTTATAACTAATATTCAATGTCGAAAAATGAAAAAAAAGAAGCTTAAGAGTAGTTTTCTTATAATATTTTTTTCAATAAGATTTAAAATTGATTTTTTTAAAGTTCAATTCCCTAAATACTCAGTCTGGTATGCCACATTTAAGATGGTTTAAAGCCTCACCTAAAAAATGGTATAGAGCCAATATGTAATTAACAAAATGGTAGCGTGGGGGCCATATAAATTAATAAGCGCGATTTCAACTTCCAGAGACTTAATTGAGTTGCCGGGTCTTACATGTAAACTGAAAAAACTAAAAAGACTAATGATATGTTTGGTTTGGTTGATTGACGTTCATAACTCATAATTGTTCATATTATTTCTGAAATATGATTATATATAGGTGAGAATTTGATATCGTTATTACTTTTTAAAAACAATTTATTCCTGATTTTAAAAAATTCATAAATACTTTATTTTTATTATTATATTTTTAAATAAAAATTTTCCATTAATGTAAGAACGTATGTAAAATTATATCTCTGCATTATAGTAATATAGATTTTACGCTATAATTGTTATTTATTTTACATAACTGCATAATACTCATTAAAAAATATCTTACTAGATATTACATGTAAGTACATACATACATTTATTGTCTTCTTCATAACTTATGTCATGTATGTAGTTTTTTATAAGTAATGTAATTTAGCACCTAAAAATAACCATAAACAAATTTTTTTATTAAACACGAATTTTCAATCAACATGAGATAGTAACTATCAGCTATTCGCCTACCAATTGAGTTCACATCGACCAGCCAAACATGGCATGAGAAGGTTTAAATGTTCTCACTCATCCAAAGTAAAAAAGTATGCCATCTAAAAATGAAAAAAAATTTAGCATGAGGATTATATAGTTATTTATAAAGAAGAATAATCAAAACAAGGGACAAAATCGAAAATGAGGAGGAAAAGGAAGATAAGGGTAAATTTAGGGGGGCGAGAATGAGATCCAAGGCTTGTCGCGATGTCATTATCCCAAAGATATGCGATAGCGATATCTTTAGACCACGCAGGCCCCACCTAAACCCTTTTTTCCAATTTCCTTAAGAACTCTGTCCACCCAAATCACGTAACCCTATTTCTCCCTTTTTATAGTTTGATTTGATGCGTAGATGAATTACGAAATAATTATCTTAATTTAAGTAGATATAATTAATATAGTTCTGCTACAAAAAATATATAGAAGAATTTTTCGTGTTCCTTGCAATCAGAATTGAATTAATTAATATAGTAGTTGTTTGAATATTTTACTTTTGTAACAAACAAAAATGGAGGACATTCACGAGTCACGATTTCGTTCGAGGACATTTGGACAGACAAATTTAGATATGGTTATTATTTCAAACCACAATCGAACAAGATCTTGATTCAACAAACAACCAAGTGTTTCCCTTTGACTTCTTAAATCGGTACAGTGTACTGGGTCAGTTTCACAAGATGATGTCATTTTGTGGTTATAAATTTTCATTAAATTTGGCAACGGAGTTACCGAGAATGCCCCTAAATGCATAAAACTTATATAATGATAATATTCGATTAAATTAGTTGATCAAGTAAATATTTCGATAGAAAAAAAACAGTCTACCATATGTTTGCTCGCTTGGAATAAAATAAGAAGATGGATGTGAAGGAAAACAGAAAATAGGGACGAGACAAAGCGTGAAGATAGTATTGTGCCTGTGCGTTGGAGACAATAATTTAATGGAGAGTGTAGGAGAAGGGAGGCTCACCGTATCTCCGAAAAATCCTCAAAATTCGATTCATCCTGCTTTAATAAAATAAAAAAAAGGAAAGGATAGACCAAAGTCTCCATTATTAAATTCCAAACAACCTATTTCTATATATTATTCCCGCAACGTCCAAATTCCACCTATATATTATATCTTTTTCCTTTTTTTTTCTTTTGAAGTTCACATGTGAATCGATTGGACGGCTCGGTTTAAGATTTTTGGTTTTTTTTCATGAAATATTTTTGGATTATATTTAGTATGAATAAAATAAATATCGTTAATTACAGTTCCTGTAATAATGGGTGAGATGCTGTAATTTCATAGAAAAATAAATGTTAATTTAATTTATCACATCTCATACCAGTAACACCTCACTTTAGAAAGGATGCTTCGCTGTGGGTATAGTTTTTGTTCGGTCAATGCTTGTTAATCGAAATTAACAAAAAAAAAATCCCGGCAAATAAATTATACAATTACATGAACATATTTTGAGGGAGAAAACCCAGACAAAATACACTAAGCATGTAGGAAAACTCTTAAGTAATCTCTTTTAAATAATAATTATCATTAAAAATGAATCAAATTTATAATAATACATATTATTCTTTTTCTATAATATGCAAGATATATATGCTATATATAATTTGTTGACTAAATGTAGTACAAGTAAGACTATTAGAAAAAGGATGGGAACGAGCTACACACAGTTTGTCCTATTGTACTTGCTTGCCTGTCCATCTTTCTCCTAAACCCATAAAAGGCAAAAAGCTTAAGAGCTCCCACGCTTGTAATTAAAAAAAATAATTAGTGGTATAATTTAATTGTGGCTGGTTTCGTTTCTTCTTCCCTATGCAAGAAAGAAACAATCTTTTTTATAGCGAGAAGAGGAAATAGGCAGAAGGGTCAAGGGAAAGAGGAGAAGGAAACCTTGGAATTTGGGCTTGTTCTGATCTCCCTCCTTTTTAGGAATTAGGACCATGCTTTGCTTCTAACAAATTTTCCCAAGCTGGTCTTTTCGCTAATTACTTGTACTTAAAAAAAGCTTTTAGCTTTACATTATTTCCCCCACCACTCTCTCTCCCTCTCTCCCTCTCTCCAAAGGGTCAAGTCACTAGGAAATCCATCCACACTTCCACATGCCATTGTGTGGAAAGTTCCAACCTTGAAGCTTTCTAGCCTCACTTATGAACACCAACACCAACTGGGTACCAGGGGAACATCCATAAAACAACCAAGTGGAGGCTAAAGTTTCAATCTTTAAGCTTTTTGTGTTTCGGATTTGGGAACAATGGGTCTGAAGGGTCACCAGCAGCACTTGGTGACTGTGAGAATTGGCGAGCAGCAGAAGGAGCAGCCAACTGGACGGAGAGGTTATTCTTTTATACAGGCTCACAGGAGGTGGCTTCACAAGTTGTTCGTGCTCTTCTTGGCGTTGCTCACTTATGGCTGCCTGGTGATTTATGACAATAAGGACTCTGAGATTAAAGAGTATAAGAAGGAGTTGCTTGGAAATATGTGTGACCAGAGGGCTAGAATGCTGCAAGATCGCTTCATTGTTAGTGTTAACCATGTCCATGCTCTTGCTGTCCTTGTCTCTACTTTCCATTACTTCAGACACCCTTCAGCCATTGACCAGGTAGGTCTTTCCTCTCTTTACCTCTTTCTTTCTGGAATAGTTTTCTGTTTTGGGCAACTTTTTCTTGTTTTGTTGTTGCTCTGGTTTAAGTAGTCCCTAATGGGTAATTGAGGGAAACATATCTTGTTTGGTAGTTGTTGCTGATTTGAGCTTTGAAAGGAAGTGAAGTTGAATTTAGTTTTGATGATGGTTTCTTGAGCTAGTGTATCTTGAATTTGATAACCGATTTGTAGGAAACTTTTGCTGATTACACTGCAAGGACGGCTTTCGAGCGACCGTTGTTAAATGGAGTAGCGTACGCACAGAGGGTGCTCCATTCGGAGAGGGAGGAGTTTGAGAGGCTACACGGATGGACAGTAAAGACAATGGAGAAGGAGCCGTCCCCTATTCGAGACGAGTACGCACCGGTTATTTTTATGCAAGAAACAGTCTCCTATCTTGAATCTCTTGACATGATGTCAGGCGAGGTGATTTTCGGATCTCTCAGCATTTTTCAAGTCTGCATTTTCTCGTTCTTTTTTCCGGCATATGCTGGTGTTGAACTTAAGGTTGGCGGCGGAATGCAGGAAGACAGGGAGAACATACTGAGAGCTAGAGCAACTGGGAAGGCTGTATTGACTAGTCCCTTCAGGTTGCTGGGTTCTCATCATCTTGGAGTAGTGTTGACGTTTCCTGTTTACAAGTCTAAGCTTCCTCCAAACCCAACAGTCGCGGAGCGTATTGAAGCAACCGGTGGGTAAGTTCTTAACATCATGGCTAGCTCACTCTGGGAACTGCAAAGCTTAACAGCTTATTGATATCTTATTTCTCGCCCCACTGCCTAGTTCTCGCGCTTAGCATTAGAACTTTACAGTTTAGTTCTTTTTTAGTGTTGTCCATTCTAGATAAAGCTGCATTGCTTATGTTTATATAAAACTTTCGGGTGCCTTATTCTTGACATGGACGCCTACTTAACGCAGATACCTTGGGGGAGCCTTTGATGTCGAGTCCCTAGTGGAAAATTTACTTGGGCAGCTTGCTGGGACACAGGCGATATTGGTGAACGTATATGATATAACAAACTCCTCTGACAAATTAATCATGTATGGTAATCAAAATCAAGATGGAGACATGTCTCTAGTGCACGAAAGCAAACTTGATTTTGGTGATCCGTTCAGGAAGCATACGATGATCTGTTGGTATGTATATAGATTTATCGCCTGTTTTCTCAATCAGCTGGTTCGTGATTCATCCCGTTGTCAACGGCCTCATGTATTTGTCTGACAAGCAGGTATCATGAGAAGGCACCCACATCTTGGCAAGCTATTACCACTTCTTTCTTTATCTTTGTCATCTTCTTCCTGCTGGGCTACATTCTATATGGCGCAGCAGTTCATATTGTGAAAGTTGAAGATGATTACCAGGTAATGGAAGGGCTAAAAGTGCGAGCAGAATCTGCTGATGTTGCCAAGTCACAGGTACTCTTCTAAACATTTCTTCATAGCCTGTTGTCCCGGTTCAGTATACTGGCTGATTGTAATGTCGTTTGTCTGTACCAGTTTTTAGCTACCGTGTCTCACGAAATCAGGACGCCCATGAATGGCATTCTCGGTATGCTTTTAAACCTTTCCTTTCTCTATTTCTGTTCTTCAAATCTTTTTAGAGTTTACCTTTTCTCTCGAGTTGCAGGAATGCTTGCTCTTCTTCTGGATACCAGCTTGAATTCAACGCAACGAGATTTTGCTCAAACAGCTCAGGCCTGTGGCAAAGCCCTGATCACTTTGATAAATGAGGTGCTGGACAGAGCAAAAATTGAAGCTGGCAAGTTGGAGCTGGAAGTCGTCCCATTTGACCTGCGTTCTGTATTAGATGACGTACTCTGTTTATTTTCTGAGAAGACCAGACATAAAGGCGTAGAGGTGAGAGCTTGTACTCGACAAGAAATGAACTCTCATGCTTTTGATATTACTTCTTGGAATTCTTCTTTTCGAGATAGATGAACTGCTGATTAAGTTTCTCCGGTTTGAACTGATATGTACCTTTTCCACTCTCTTTTGCTTGGGGCTTTTGGACATCACGTGGTGACGCTGCTGTCATTGGTACTCAACTGAATTATTGCATGGTTTGAACATGTACAGCTTGCAGTATTTATCTCTGACAATGTTCCGGAACTTCTTCTCGGAGATCCCGGACGATTTAGGCAGATAATTACAAACCTTGTTGGCAACTCTGTTAAGGTAAACCATTTTCTTCAATTCTACACCTAGAAATAACCATTTTTTGCCAACAATTTTTTAATATCCATGAAGAGAAACTTGAGGTGATACCAACCTTTGCAGTTCACTGAACGAGGACACGTGTTTGTCAAAGTTCATGTTGATGACACTAGTACAACTGTCAAAAATCTGAAAGCTGATACATGTGCAAACGGAGGATCTGGTGAAAATGAGCCAATGCCTGTTGCTCATCAGATCAAAACCTTGAGTGGTTGCGAGGTAGCCGATGATCGGAATAGCTGGGACGCTTTTAAGCACTTGATTGCCAAGGAGGAATTCCGATTTGATGCGTCATTGGACATGAATGGCACCAATGAAGCCTCCGATAGTGTCACTTTGATGGTCTCAGTGGAGGATACTGGAACTGGGATTCCGCTACATGCACAAGGCCGTGTTTTCATGCCTTTTGTGCAGGCAGACAGTTCAACATCGAGACACTACGGGGGCACAGGCATTGGCTTGAGCATTACAAAGTCTCTGGTGGAGCGTATGGGTGGCCGTATACACTTCATCAGCCGACCCCATGTTGGAAGTACATTTTCGTTTTATGTTGTCTTTAACAGGTGCCAAAAAAGTGCGGTCAAGAGCAATGAAAAGCGCAACACCGAAGAATTGCCTTCTTACTTCAGAGGATTGAAGGCAGTGGTAATTGATGCGAAACCGGTGAGAGCTGCAGTAACCATGTATCATTTGAAGAGACTCGGTATTATAGTTGATGTCGCATGTAGTGCCAAAATGGTGGCTGGTTTGTGTGGGAAGAACGGTTCATCAACGCCCGGGTAAGCGTTTCTGCATAACTTCTTATACATAGTTATATTTTGTTTGTTTCAGCTTGAATTTTGATATGTACATGTTGCGTTCCTTTTGAAGACGGTGAATGCTGGGGCTGGTATTCGAGTTATGGAATTCTACGAACCCGCCAGCCTCAAGGCATTTTGCTTTTGAAAGTAACTGGAGTTGCCTAATTGATGGGTGGTTATTGTGACTGTTGAACTGACTTGTTCAACTTGCAGGAACAAAATACCGCCAGATGTTGTCCTAGTTGAGAAAGATTCATGGCTTCTCGGGGAAGACGGTTGTTCGAGCCTGTGGCTTCCAGAGTGGAAGCAAAATGGAAATAACTATAAATTGCCAAAGATGATCCTTCTTGCAACCAACATTTGCAACTCGGAAGTTGAAAGGGCAAGGTTAGCGGGATTTGCGGACACAGTCATCATGAAACCATTAAGATCTAGCATGATAGCTGCATGTCTTCAGCAAGTGCTCGGCTTGGGCAAGAAGAGGGCTCCAGCAAAAGATATGCCGAATGGATCCTACCTCCAGAGCTTACTTTGTGGTAAGAAAATTCTGGTGGTTGACGATAACAGGGTGAATCGACGAGTTGCGGAAGGTGCACTGAAGAAGTTTGGGGCCAGTGTAGAGTGTGCAGCAAGCGGGAAGGCAGCACTCGAATTGCTCGAAATACCGCACAGTTTTGATGCATGCTTCATGGATATTCAGATGCCTGAAATGGACGGGTACGTTCTCATTTGCATCTATGTTCGGCATGTCGAAGATTGTTTCGCGCGTATGCTTCTGACCCTATGTCTGCTCTCCAGGTTCGAGGCGACTAGTCATATCCGAGAGATGGAGCAAAACGCAAATGAGCGCACGACAACTCAAGCAATAGGAGACGGAGCTGCTGGAAGGGGAGAATGGCATTTGCCAATACTAGCCATGACGGCCGACGTGATCCACGCGACGTACGAGAAATGCTTGGCGAGCGGGATGGATGGATACGTATCAAAGCCCTTCGAGGAAGAGAACCTCTACCAGGCGGTGGCCAAGTTCTTCCGGGCGAAACTCACCCCGAGCCCGTAGCGCATAGCCGTGCGCTTCCGAGCCAGGCAAGCCGGCATTCGAGAGTTCTTGGGGTCCAAGAGTGTGCCAGCAATTTTCAGTCCTAGGCTGGTATGCATGGTCCAAGGACCTGTTGACCCACAAGTGTGGTTCTAACCAGTTAACCAAGCTTTGATCTCTTTTGTTTTTCTAATGAACAACCTCCTCAACCCTCCTTTGTATTGTAAATAGGTGCCTTGCCTAGACTAGATTCCTTTGTATGGAGGAAGCTCAAATTTGTAAATCTAACATTTTGGACTACTTTTTTTTTTCCATTAACAACGAAAATTGCACTTCTTAGATTGAATCTTATGCATGGAAAAATGAAAACCCATATCTTAACATTCAAGATACACAGTGTATCTTCAAATTCGAGTCGGGTCGGATCGGGTGATATTTGATGATATTTTTGAAAGGTAGAAACCAATTCTTAAGAGTGTAGCAGTCTATTTGTTTTACCCATAGCAATAAGGTAACGATTAATTTTTTTTATTAAAAGCGGTGTACAATTTTTCATATTTCTTTTCCTTCTCTATTATCATGTACATCGAGCAAACCTCGAGCCACGTTCTAGACATCCCGGCACGTCTACGTCGTGGTGGGACAAAGATTACCATTATTATTTAGTTTCAAATATTTTTTAAATCAAATATATTGATTCTGAAGTTTAAATTTTGATCACTTTTTCCACAAAGTTAACACAAATTACTAAAATATCTGAATTATTTTGGGTTTCCATTTATCCAACTGTGTGCCACAGACCGAATTTACTTCTTAATTATAGTTGGGTGCAACAGAACTTATTAAAATCGGGTCTGGATTCGGGGCGGACAACGTGAGGTCTGATAGTACCATGCTGCACGAATTATAATATATTTTTGAAAAGAAAATTTAACCATCTACACGAATTACAACTTTGCCTTTTGAAAATCAAGGTGTTGTTGATAATTTTGGTGTGCTGTTTAAATTTTGGGTTAAAGACAGTTAGGTACCCTGTATTATAGACAATAGACACTTTACTCCTTATGTTTTTGAAACACCCACAAAATACCCTGTGTTATTTAAAATAATAAAAATATCAAATTAAAAATTCCAGGGTTACAATTCCCTAAACCCTAAACCCTAAACCCTAAACCCCCGAACAATTCCAAAATCAGATTATATATTGTATTATTAAGAACGAAAAGGTTGCAATGAATTAATTTCCTAGTATTGTTGAGCTTCTTATTGGCAGAATGCAATGGATTAATTGACTTGCAAGCTTATATAAATAATGTATTAGATTTTAGGCATATTTAAACAACCAGAAAAAACTTTTCAAAAAAATAAACCAGCAAAGGAAGAGGCTGGAGGGAAGAAGTGTGCCGTTCGTGAGAGAGAGGGGGGGAGATGGGAGGGGAAGGAGGAGAAGAAGATTGAAATTTTGTTTTGTTTTCTTGGAAGGGGTATAATGGACTTTTTAATTTGATACTTTTATGATTTTAAATAACGCAGGGTATTTTGTGGGTATTTAAAAAACACTGGGGTAAAGTGTCTATTGTCTAAAACACAAGGTACATAACTGTCTTTAACCCTTAAATTTTTGATATGCCGTTAAGATGATGTGCCGTTGAGATGATGTGTCGTTGGGATGTGCCGTTAGAATAATATGTCGTTAGAGATGATATACCATTGGATGTCCCCGTTGCCAGAACTCAGCATCACTGAATCCAACCCGATTAAAATCAACCCTTTTGACGATTTAATACTACTTTCTTCGAGCATCGAAATTGCAGAGAAAAATACATTATTGATATTGGTTGTATTAATTTTTGTACCATATTCATATTATAGGCCTTTAAACATAATTAATAAAAATTGGTATAAGTGATACGAAGTTTGGATTCTCTCAATGAATTGTTTAATTTGAAATTTATGAATGAAAAAAATATTGTAAATTTAAGTTCGTAAATAGGATCCAGCTGGACTATAAACATTGGAGATAAAAAAAGTCTTTTAACATAGAAGATTGCAGATTGAATATGATGGTCAAGATTGATAAGAATGTTTTTCAATCAGCACTCTTCGATTTATTTTTTTTACATCATCGTTGGTCCTCAATTTGTCACCCTTGAATCACGCATCCAATCAAGAATTAAGATAAGGATATTAGGAATGCAATTTAGCAAAGTTTGCGGAGTCACTTTTTTCAAAAGAGCATGTTAATTATTAACCTATCAAATCTATCTATGGTCAATCAAGTAATTTTTTTTGGTAAGCGTCAATCAAGTAATTTGTTTTTGGTAAGCGTCAATCAAGTAATTGAACAAAAGGAATTAGGAATCTCTATAATGGTCAGTTCACTGTTTTGGAAACGAGACAAAATTAAATTTAAATGCAGAATTTTGTAAAAGTCAGGCCTATAGAAACGTAGATTAACCTATAATTAATCTAAAAATACCGTCGATCAATTCAAAATCAAATATTATTAAAAAATCCATACATGTATCATCAAAGGACCAAATTATTATATATATTTGTCCATATTTTTTAAGAGTAAATTACTCTCAATTCTCTGGAGTCTCCTGTGTTTAATTTTATTATATTCTCGATTCTCTGTTGCCGGAATATGTCATTTTCTTCGACGAATCCCCAATTGAAAAGACAAAAATACCCTTCACACTAAAACAAATTCTCTTTCCTTCCACTTCATCTTCTTGCTCTTAGCTACCGCGCAAGCAATCAGGAACGTCTTGGGTTCGTTCATGGCTATAGATGAGACAGATGAGTTGAAAGGAAATTTTATGCGGGTCAAGGTTAATCTGGATGTAAGGGTAGCACTGCTAAAGTCCAAGAAGATTAGGTTCGGAGGTGGTGTGGTTGCTACAGTGACTTTTAAATACGAGAAGCTGATGTCTTTCTGCTACCGCTGCGGATGCCTTGGACATATTGAGAAAACTTGCGACCTGAAGGAAGAGGATGCCTTGGGACTGGTATCAAAGGAGGGGTACGGAGAATGGATGCGGGCTCCAGCCTATACGCCCCGCCGCTCGATTGATCCGAACATGGATCGCTTCTCTTATGCCTACATGAGAGCACAACTTGTTCGAGGAAATAGAGATACACATGGGAGTCCTGACACTATTTTGGCCCCACTAGTAGAAGATGTTCCAGCACCGATAGAGGCTTTACAAGTTGCACTTCAGGCAGCGGGATTGCTACCGTCGGATAGGTCGAACCACAGAGATCCAACGGAGCGTACTGGAGATGATACAATCGGGAGGAAAACTACGATACCAGGCTACAATGCTACTAGGGAGAGGGCTACACCCCCTCTCTTCCAGGCTTTTCCTACTCCTTCATCTCTCATATTTAATTCAAGATCCTCTCTTTATGTTCCACCTCACCGCCGGTTTTTTCATTTACAGGAACAAACTTTTATGATGCAACGTCTACAGCAAGAAGAAGAAGCTCAGATGGAAACACTGAGAGTGAAGGAGCCGATGGATATTGAGCCACTAGTGAAGAGAGATGGGCTTAAAGACTCGAGCGGGGTTGCGATGATGTTTGCTGTATCAGAGGGGGTGGATAGTGAGTTTGAATCGGCAGACAGAATTGTGAGACAGGTTCAAGGTTTGAATGGGGAGGGCAGGTCTCTACGGGGATGGAAAAGAAGGGCAAGAACCAGCATTACATTGGACTCTCGTCAAGCACAGTTGACAGAGGTGGTAACAGGGGAAAAGAAGAAAGTTTATTTTGAGGATGGATCAGAATATCATGCTAGCAAGCGAATTTTCGCTGTTTCGGATGTTCAGGACACCTCATCTCTACAGGCGGTGGCTGGTCAGCAGCCCCGCCAGGAGCCATGAAGATCATATGGTGGAACTGCCGTGGGTTGGGGAGCCCACATGCAGTTCTTCAGTTGCGCAGGTTAGTGAGGGCCTGCAATCCCCAACTCCTCTTCCTATCGGAGACAAAGCTCAAGGATGTGGAAGCAGAGAGTCTTAAGTGGCGACTGGGTTTCGAGTGTGGCATCTACGTTTCATGCAGAGGGATGGGTAGAGCGCGTAGTGGCGGGCTCGTCCTTCTATGGCACAAAGGTACGGATATTAATTTATTGTCTTACTCACTCCACCATATAGATGTGGAAGTAGTGGATGTTTGTCAGTGGAGATTTACAGGTTTCTACGGGTGGCCAAACACGGAGGATAGGCATCTATCTTGGACACTACTCAGACAGTTAAAAGGGCGATCGATGTTGCCCTGGATATGTGGTGGAGATTTCAACAAAATTGTATCTTTGGCAGAAAAGAGAGGGGGCAATCTTATCCCACAGAGACGGATGGACGTTTTTCAGGAGGTGATACAGTTTTGTGGTTTCTCGAAAGTTAGACAGACGGGACTGAAGTTCATATGGACAAATGGGCAGGAAGATGGAGACCATATTGAATGCATGCTAGATCGAGTGTTTGCTACAACTGAGTGGCTCGAGCTCTACCCTCTCACATGGGTGGAAGCTCGCCCCCGCTTGCGGTCTGATCATTCCCCTCTAGTTTGTCAGGTGCAGGCCAAAGATAACAGACCTACTCAGAGACGGTTTCGATTTGAGCAGATGTGGGAGAGACATAAGAGTATTGATCAGGAGGTACAAGCAGGATGGAATACCTCACAAGGGGCGGACTTGACCACGAGATTGGCTTCATGTGCACAGCATCTTCAGGTATGGGATAGGTCTATTTTTGGTAGTGTTCGCAAGCAGAAGGAGGAGCTGGAAAGGAAGATTGGCATTTTACAGGATCAACCATTGACTTCGGAGAGGAAAAAGGAATTGGAGACTTTACTTAGGCGGCAGGAGGAAATCTTATCAAGGGAGGAAGCAATGTGGGCTCAAAGGTCTAGAGTGGACTGGCTACGTGATGGGGATAGAAATACCAAATTCTTCCACCAGAAGGCAAAGAACAGAGGCATGAGAAATAAGATTTTAGAACTGGACGGCCCTAACGGGCAGAAGTACAGAGGATGGACCGAACTAGAAAGGGCATTTCGAAATTTTTATACTAATTTATTTGCCTCTGAAGCTAATGTGCAGGTATCGGAGGTGACAGATTTAATGGACAGGAAGGTGACTGACAATATGAATAGACAGTTAAGTGCACCTTACACGAAGGAACAGGTGTATGCTACTCTTAGCGAAATGCACCCAACAAAAGCGCCAGGACCAGACGGCATGCCACCGCTATTTTTTCAGAAGCACTGGAAAATAGTTGGTCCTTCGGTAACACGTTCCTCTTTAGCTGTGCTTAATGATGGGGCTGATCCCTCTTTCATGAATGATACCATTATTGTCCTAATCCCAAAGGTTAAGCGACCAACTAATTGTGCTGATTTTCGACCCATAAGCTTATGTAATGTAGTGATGAAGATAGTTACTAAGGCTATTGCGAATAGAGTTAAGCTCTTCCTGAATGATATTATACATGAGAATCAAGGGGCTTTTGTGCCGGGATGGTTAATTACTGATAATGCTTTAGTAGCCTTTGAGTCTTATCATTACCTAAAGAAAAAGAAGCTGGGTAAAGATGGGTGGTGTGCCTTAAAATTGGATATGATGAAAGCGTATGATAGGATTGAATGAAACTTTCTTGAAAAAATGCTTTTGGCTTTGGGTTTTCAAGAATCTTTTGCTAACCTTGTGATGAGATGTGTTCATATAGTTAGATATGTTGTGCAGGTTAATGGACAGGTGGGAGACTTTTTCATCCCAGAAAGGGGATCACGCCAAGGGGACCCGCTTTCTCCATACCTCTTTTTGATATGTGCGGAGGGATTAGCAGCTCTTATTCTACAAGCTGAAAGCACACGACGACTTCATGGACTAAAGGTGGCTAGGGGAGCCCCAGCTGTTACTCACCTCTTTTTTGCAGATGACTCTCTCTTATTTGCCAGGGCAACAGAAGTGGAGCTTAGAAATGTCCTCTCCCTACTAGATACCTACTCGCAGGCATCGGGACAACGTGTAAATTTACAGAATTGTTCAATATACTTCAGTGGCAATATCAGTGAAGATACCCAGAGTCGTTTGTGTTCCATTATGGGAATGAGAAGGGGAGAAGAAGGCGACACCTATTTGGGCTTACCAACATTAGTGGGAAGATCAAAAAGGCAGATTTTTTCCTCCATTGAAGACCGGATTAATGCAAAGATTGGTAGCTAGAAAGAATGTTTTCTCTCGAGAGCTGGGAGGGAGACTTTGATCAAATCGATTTTGCTCTCAGTGCCTACATACATTATGAGCTGCTTTAGTCTGCCGGTGGAGAATTGTGAAAGGATTGAGAAGAAATTGTGTGCCTTTTATTAGGGTAGTAAGGAGGGACAGAGGAAGATGCACTGGCGCAGCTGGATTAGGATGTGTCGATCGAAAGCAGATGGGGGATTGGGCTTCAGGAGGCTGATTAGTTCCAACATGGCAATGTTAGCCAAGCAGGCATGGTGCCTTTTATGCTCACCTTCTTTGCCAGCACGGGTTATGAAAGCAAGGTACTACCCTAGAGGCGATATTCTTTCTGCAGGTATAGGATACAGACCAAGTTACATATAGCGCAGTATAAGGGAGGGAGTGGACTTATTGGCACCGAACCTTGAATGGAGAGTAGGGGATGGCACCAAAGTCAGAATATGGGATGACTGGTGGGTGTCAGGTTCCGAACTGGGGCACCCAAGATATACCTACCCGGGATCTGACTCTTATCATTTTGTCTCTGAGCTACTATTAGATGGAACATGCAACTGGAATAGGAGTCTCTTAGACAGGTTATTCTCGGAGGACGAAGTACAGCAGATATGTACGATTCAGGTTAGTGCCAGGCTTCCAGAGGATACCATCAGATGGCGACATAATAAGGATGGCATATATACGGTTCGCTCAGGCTATTTTATTGATCTACAAGCATGGTGAAATGATTCAGAACTGGCAATGATACCAACGCATGCACGCGAGGTTTGGAATCGGGTTTGGAATCTCAGGTGTCCTCCGCGGATTCAAACTTTTGTGTGGAGAGTGCTTGACGATAATCTTCCCCTTCGAACCAATATTTTGAAGAGAGGAATGGTGATTGATATTGGATGTCCATTTTGTGCTGGGGATGTAGAGTCAAGTTCTCATCTCTTCTTTGATTGCATGGCAACTAGGTCTTTGTGGACGAAAGCTGGAGTTGATCCACAACTTTTCCAAGATCTTACTCTTATTCAGGCATGTACGGAGCTGTTCGCAATCCAGGATGAGAAGGAGAGAGGCCGGAGAGCAGCTTGGATGTGGGGTATTTGGAAAGTGCGGAATGAAATGGTTTTTAGAAATGTGTCTTTTTAGGTAGCGCAAGGAGTATTGGAATCGGTCCATCGGCTTTGGCTTGATTATGTTGCTGTAAATTGCCAGACCTACACCACTAGAACCAACCTTTTAGAGATGTGGCGACCACCAGATGAAGGATGGTTTAAAGTAAACACGGATGCAGGAGTCGGCCCTTCGGGAGATGCTCAAGTGGGCGCACTAGTTCGAGATGAGTTTGGAAGTTTTGTTGCAGGTTTTGTAAGAAGATATGAAAGTCATGTCCACCCGACCTTGTTGGAAGCACGCGGCTTGCTTATGGGGATAGAACTTGCCTCGGCCCTTGGCCTCAGGTATGTCTGTTTTGAGTCTGATTGTTTACCTCTTGTGCAGGCTCTGAATCGACAGGTACTCGATAGGAGTGACTTGGCCTTGATAGTTGCGGATTGCAAGGAGGCGGTACAGGGTCTTTTAGGTTACCGCTATGTTTTTGTTCGCCGTGATAGAAATAAAGCGGCCCACACTCTTACCAAGATCGAGCTGTTAGGAGAATTAAGGTATCAATTCTTCTCCTTCCCTCCACCAGATATTATCAAGGCTATTGCTGCCGACCAGCGAGGACTTGATTGACTTTCTTTTTCGGGATGGGGATGGGATGGGGGGAATTTTTCGGATAGGGGTGGGAGGGGATCTACTCTTTGGGGACTGGTTGTAAAAGGGGCAAAACATAGTTTTTCAGTTTTTGCAGTGTATTCGCTAGAGCGGGTTATTACCGCGATGCGCTCTTTTCCTGATTCTGGTTTTTTCCCGATTGGGGCGGGTTTTCTGGAACAGATTTTTACCGAGGCCGGCGGCTGCAACCTCTTTTCAAGAGGGGAAATCTATGTGTTGGAGGGTATTTTTTCATAGGTGGGTAGTGTCCACGTGCTGATGTGCGTTTTTGGACTTTAGGAAGGGTAGTTAGAGTAGGTCTTGCAGGGCCAGGCGGTGGGTGGCGGGACTAGGTGGGTAGTGCCCTTGTCGTACTATTGTGCGGCTTGGGTCTTAGGTATTTTTTCAACGGTGGCTTCAAGATTTTCCAATTTTTGTAATGCTACTTTACAAATGATTAATGAAATGTGATGGAATATTTACCCCTCAAAAAAAAATTAAACCCAAACTAATTAAACGCCTTGGAGATGACCACTAGAAATCTGAATTCCCAATTGAAAATAATCAAACGCCTTTTGCTGATTTTTTAATTAATTAGTTTTTGTCCAATTGAACTCGTCTTCTTCATTTAATTAGTTTTTTCTCCAATTAAACTTGAGGTGGGTACCTTGGAACCCCCATCAGCCATGGGAGGTGAGCTTTCCACTTTACGAGCACCGCCGCCCACTTGGTGGCACCCCGCCGGTCACATCTTCCCGGTGAGCTCGGCCGTGTTGCTCCTTCGCGAGGGGACAATGGAGCGACTCGACATTCGGGAAAAGGATGAAGGTCGCACCACATGGACGCCGCGACTCCAGGCAGCACGCGACGATGCCACGACGATGAAAGAGGAGAGAGATGAAGGGGAGGAGGAAGGAGGGATTTTTTGCAAATAGTGTGTTTCGGTTTTGGGCTTGATGGGTGGGAGGAAGAAGACGAAGGGGATGAAGATGGAGATATTTTTTATTTTTTAAGTGGGAAAGATATTTTGTCTTTTCAAGTGGGGGTTCGTCAGAGAAAATTGTATATTTCCGACAACAAAGACCCAAGAATATAATAAAATCAAATAACAGAACTACAAGATCATTTATGAAAATCTAAGAATGCTAGAAATAGGATGACAGAAACTCTCGGGACTTCAAAGTAATTTATATTTTTTAAAATGATTTGGAATGAGACAGTGGAAACAGAAACGGCAGCTGGTATAATAAATGTCTGATCGGCAACTGATCGGAAGACTGACAAGCATTTGCAACAAAAAAAATACACATATAATAAGCTCGCCATTTAAAAATCCCAACAGCTTATTTATTTACCCCCATTAAATTACTATATCCTGGACTCCGCACTAATCCCCATAATGGATTAAATAATGATTTGACAATGAAGTTCTAGATGGTAATTGCCAAAGATGTGGGTGAAAGTCTAACTATAAAAAATGTGAGAACATAATTTGAGATTCTGTCAGCTATTTAATTTTTTACAAGTGTGTCGTACCTCCATTTGCTAGTTTACGATAGCCGGATATATACTAGTTAATTACGGCATTTTTATATTTTTAAAGATATTCTCGCCCAATTTAGCCAACAGTGAGAAAAATAAAAACTGAAAATGCCTATTACTCTTGTATTTCCGTATTTTTGTTATGCTGCTGATCGGCCCAGATCTGTTAGAATATACACATTATTTGCAAGTCCGCATAATTTATAATGAAATGTAAGGTTAATTTTTTAAATCTAATATTCAAGGTCGGATATTGTTAAATTATTTTAAGAGACGACTCTATTAATTATATCTTTTATTTTTATAGTTCTTGAATGAATCTAATTTCTTTGGTACTTGACTCGATTATTTTGCAGCATTCTCCGTAGTCCATACTAATAAGGAAAAAGGGAGAATATAATTTCGTGTTCTGATACCACTGACGTTACATTACAGAGAATATTGGCAAACTGCGGTCCAGATAATTTGTTGTCAATACCGTATAATTCACTTTAGTCCTCGGGAAAAAAAATCTTTATTTCCATGTTAGGGTCCCCAACCTTTCCATCTCTACTCGTACATATCTAAAAGAATGGAATTCTTAAAAAACAAATCTAAAAGAATCGGGATAACTTTGGAAAAAATAATGAAAACCAATTAATTAAAGAGCACAAAATTCCAAATTGTTTTGCTACATTATCTAAAGAAGATCTTACCAAAAATATATCTAAAGGAAAGAATCAATACACTTAAATTAAAATTTTTCAATATCGAATTCGAGATATTAAAAATATAACATTTGTTACAAGAATTTACCATTTTTATACAACTCGAACATAAGTCAGTGAACTCATTAAACATAACACAACACCAAATTACATACCCAACCCCACTTGTCGCTTTGCTTTACGTGTATGCTTAAAAAGTAAAATATAATGTGGACGGTACGTGATTTAGTAGTGGGGTGACACCTACGTTGTTTGGTCAACATTCAAAAACCAAACTTGGTTCGGCCAAGGACCGGAATATGGACCCAAAATAATTGAATCTATTTATTTAACTATTTTCAAAAATAAAATTCGGTATATTAGTAAAAAAAATAAATTACTCTCGAGTCTTCAAGGTAAATTTGGTATATTGGTCCCAGGATTATTAGGTTAGGGTTGGAACGTTAATTAGATGATCAAACTTTGCCGGAAAAAATCTCCGGGACCAATTTTTCTTGTTTCCGGGAAGATTTCAGGCAAAAAAGTGGCCGGAGTGACCATACCTTAGTAATTTAGTATAGATTAGTAACCATAAAGGATAAAAAATAGTTTAGTGACCATGGATAAAAAATTGTTAAAGTTAAGTGACCATGGGTGTTTTTTACCCTATCTACTCCTTCCTCCGCATCTTTACATTTATGAGAAATTAAATGCGCGGTATAATCTTCCTTTCCCCATTTTGCCCTTTTCCTCCATCCCCGCCGTTTCCTCTTCCTAATCACCACACCTTCCCTTTTCTTCTCTCTCTCTCTCACCGAACTCCAAAACCACTTCCCTTTTTTTAAATAAAGAAGAGACCCAAAAACCACACGCGAACCCCGAATTGTGAAGATAGAGAACGGAATGAGGCCGCCGGAGAAGCGCCACGTGTACACCCTCCTCCTCGTCTTTCTCCTTCTCGCCGTCAAAGCGCTCTCCCAAGACGACGGCGCGGTCTTAATCGACCTGAAGAAGTCGCTGACCAACCCGCCCGCGTCATGGACCGGGTCGGACCCGTGCTCGTGGGGGTCCGGGATCCAGTGCGAAAATACCCGGGTGACCCGAATCCAAATTGGAAACCGCAACCTCCTCGGCTCCCTCCCGGCCTCCCTCAACAAGCTCTCCGAGCTCACCGTCTTCGAGGTCATGAAGAACCAACTGGGGGGCCCACTCCCCTCTCTCTCCGGCCTCGCCAACCTCCAGACCCTCAACCTCCACACCAACAACTTCACCTCCGTCCCGCCGGACTTCTTCTCCGGGATGACGTCACTCGGCTCCGTCTTCCTTGACTACAACCCCTTCGCGTCGTGGACGGTTCCGGCGGGGCTGACGAACGCAAGCGGGCTCCGGGAGTTCTCCGCCACCTCGGCGAACCTCACCGGACCGGTGCCGGAGATTTTCACCGGGAAGAACTTCCCGGGGTTGCAGTCTCTGCACTTGGCCTTGAACTACCTCGAGGGGGGGCTCCCCGGTTGGCTGGCCGGAAGTTCGATCCAGTCGCTATGGCTCAACGGGCAGAAGAGTGCTGCCCGGTTGAACGGCTCCATTGCCGTGATCGGGAACATGACGTCACTGACCGAGCTCTGGCTCAATATGAACGCGTTCACGGGCGAGCTTCCCGATTTCTCCGGTCTGACCGGGTTGCAGAACCTGACCCTCAGGGATAACCAGCTGACCGGTCCGGTCCCGGCTTCGCTGGTGAGTCTGAAGTCTCTGTTGATTGTTAATTTGACGAACAATAATCTCCAGGGACCGACCCCGAAGTTTCCGAGTGGGGTTAGTTTGGATTTGATCCCCGGAACGAACTGTTTCTGCACGGACACCCCAGGCGGACAATGTAGTGATCTTGTGAATGTTTTGTTGGAGATTGCTGGAGGGTTCTTGTACCCGCAGGTGCTCGCGAAGAATTGGCCTGGTAACGATCCTTGTAGCAGCGGTAATCTGTGGAAGGGGATCACTTGCGTGGGGAGTAATGTGACTGTTATTAATTTTATGAATTTGGGGCTGGCGGGGACGATATCCCCGAGTTTTTCGAAGATCCCGTCGTTGCAGAAGATACTACTTGCGAATAATGCCATCAGTGGGACGATACCGGAATCACTTACTGGTTTAAGTAGTCTTGTGGAGTTGGATGTTTCGAATAATAATATGCACGGTCCTGTGCCTGTTTTTCAGAAGAATGTGTCGCTTAATGTGGCTGGGAATCTTGATATCAATAAGAATAGTAGCAGTACTCCTCCTTCGGGGAGTCCTGTGACTCCTGGTGGCTCGAGTGGCGGAGGGAGTTCTTCTGGTGGTGATAAGACTAGTTCTAACAAGGCCAAGTTCGTGGTGCCTGTGATTGCTGTTGCTTGTTGTGCGTGCGCTGTTGGGCTGGGCATGCTATATTTCCGGAGGAAAAGGAAGAGGAGCAGCAAGTTGCAGTGTCCAAGTATGGTGGTTATTCATCCTCATAATTCAGATGATGCAGTGAAGATTACTATTGCTGAGTCAAATATGAGTGGTGTGACGGGTAGTTCGTCCTATACCACTGGTGCATCTAGTGATTTGCAGGTGGTGGAAGCTGGAAGTATGATGATATCGATTCAGGTACTGAGGGAAGTGACAAACAATTTTAGTGAGGCCAAAATTCTTGGTAAGGGAGGGTTTGGAACAGTGTACAAAGGGGAACTGCATGATGGAACACAAATTGCGGTGAAGCGGATGGAGTCGGGGTTGGTTAGCGAAAAGGGGTTGACAGAATTTCGGTCTGAAATAGATGTGCTTAACAAGGTCAGGCATCGACATCTTGTCACCCTACATGGGTACTGCCTGGATGGTAACGAAAAGCTCCTTGTATATGAGTACATGCCTCAGGGTCCACTGAGTCGGTATCTTTTCCATTGGGAAGAAGAGAATCTTAAACCACTTGACTGGAGTAGAAGGCTCATCATTGCACTTGATGTTGCCCGAGGGGTTGAATATCTTCACGGGCTGGCTCAGCACACATTTATTCATAGAGATTTGAAGCCCTCCAACATTCTTCTTGACGATAGAATGAGAGCCAAAGTTGCAGATTTTGGTTTAGTTCGACTTGCTCCTGAAGGAAAAGCCTCCATCGCAACAACACTTGCTGGAACGTTTGGCTATCTTGCTCCCGAATATGCGGGTAACTATTGTTCAATTTTAATGCATTGTTTTGATTGTCCGTATTCTCGTTTGTTTCCTTAATGCTAGACAATCTAGGATGCTGGGAGATTAGTTACTTTTTCGGAGAGTGATTTCGTTACATAAGCAAACTAGACAGCATATAGGTACAACACTTGGATTATAGTAGTTGGTAGTTCATTCACGCATTGGTAGTGACAGCTTTTTTGTTTACTCTTCCTGTTCTTTCTATCGCCTATTGTCCCGATGTCGTGGTCATCTGTGTAAGTCCTCCACTTGCTAAATTTGGACGCCTCCTCCGTTTTGTCAGTGACTGGACGAGTTTCCACCAAGATTGACGTTTTCAGCTTTGGAGTTATATTGATGGAGTTGATCTCGGGAAGAAAAGCACTCGACGAAAGCCAACCCGAGGACAGTTTCCACCTTGTTACCTGGTTCCGCAGGAAGGCCATCGAAAAGAAGACGTTTCATGATGCAATTGACCCGACTATTGAGCGCAATGAGGAGATACTAGCCAGCGTTATGAAAGTGGCGGAGCTAGCTGGCCATTGCACCGCTAGGGAGCCTTACCAGAGGCCAGACATGGGCCATGTCGTAAACGTGCTTAGCTCCCTGGTTGAGCTCTGGAAGCCAACTGAAGCAAAGGACGAAGATATGTATGCAATCGATTTAGGTATGACGCTACCCCAGACGCTCAAGAAGTGGCAGGATTTTGCGGACATGGACATAGGGGATTCTACTTCTTCTTCAGTACCGGGCAGCAACGACAATACTGAGAGCAGCCTACCTACCAGGCCGTACGGATTTGCGGAGTCATTTCAATCATCCGATGCACGTTGAATAAGAAGAAGTAGAAGGAGAAGATCAAAGTTCGCGTTCGTCAGGGGACTATGGCTCAACTTGCATGTTTATTACTTCTGCTCTTCATCTGTCTTTACATTTCTTGCCATGCTTTTCTAAGCCTTTGCTCTCGACTCTCTCAACACCAATCTCTCTTGAGGCTGGTTTCTATCTTATTTTTGAGGAATCAATCAAGTACAATTAGACCCAAAAGCAGAAATGAGGTTAGCTCGTCTGTGGTTCTTAAATTTCATTCCTTACATTTACCTATAATCTTCTTATGAATTATGAATACAATTCTATGTATATTAAGAACCTTCAATTCTGCACAGCCTCTACTTGGCTCGAATTTGAACTAGTTGTCTGAGCGGGAAGGATACCAAACCAAAAAGATATCCTCTAAAAGCTATTCCAACCTTGGAATCAGGAGGAGGAAATTGCTTTTCTTGTTGGTTGTTGTCATGATTAGGCCACCTTCTAACCGGTGTGTGTGCTATTCTGCATTAATGCTGGTCCATGGAAGGGACCCAGTGCATATATGGATAGATATTCGCAGGTCCAATCATGTCCAGCATCCATGTTACTACCTAATCGCATAATTTCTTTTGCATTCACTTCCGACTGATGCGAATAATCACATGATTACTATGTCTTAAACTATGGTTTTAGACAATTTGTGTTCCTAGTATTTGAATCTCACACTGTTAATTTAGAACAATTTTAATTTAGTCAGATGTCAAGATAAAAAAAAATTAGATTTCGTTTTTTGGTGGAGGAATTTAGATTTTTATATATATAAACAAATATTTCTTTTCCCATAAAACAAACAACATAAAGACAGTATCATGAGAACAGCTCCACAAGATCCAACGGATGTCCGGGCCGAAGTAACTGTCGTCTTGTCTATGTTATCCCTCAGGAGAATGACACGTGTCCTATAAACGACCGGATCAACTTTAAACTGTGCCTGCCAGCTGCGGTTCTCTTGTCGTTTCGTAATGCCTTTGTATGGTTGCTCCCAGATTTTGACTACGTCGTGGGGCCGCCTTATCACTCTAATCCAATCGCGTCACTACCAAATTAATTATTTGGTTATTTTATTTGGGTTTATTTATTTATTTTAATTGCCGGATTTTGTGGGGATCGTCTTAACTTAAGTGGGATCCATTATATTGTTCGACTTATTTTAGTCAATATTGAATCGGCGGATGTGGAGAGCTCGTTTTGTCATTTTTAATGATAATTGAGATTTGCTTCTTAATTATGTGGTTTTAGTAGGTACCGACAAAACAAATTTAATACTAGCGTTTTTTTCCCGTCTCCGACTATCTTGTTTATATTATTTAGTATCTTGACGTATATCCATTTGATTAATGCGTATTTGAGTGGGGTTAAGTATTTGTGGTGAGTTCCCAGCTTGTGCATGTATTTATGTTGGAGTGTTTATAACAAATCGAAAATTTTAAGATGAAAATGATGAATATTTGAAGTTAGAGTTAGTAGATGCTAGCCCAAATATTATTCCGAAAGATTGTTGGAACGAAACCCAACGGAGAATCCAATAATCAGAAAAAGTGATTTCTAATAATCACTTGCCAATTCAAGCGCGTTCGGTGGAATGGAGCTGTAAACGAGAGAATTTAGTAATAAATCACGTCTAATTTGGTCAAAATTATGTCGAAATTAATCTATAGCTTCTTTTCTTTCCTAACACATTCATAACTTCTATATTTTTATCAATACCTCTTGGATCAATGGATACAATCGTCTAATTGAATCACATCTGAAATTCGAATTGTAAAGAACGTAACTGACGGTTTTGACGCGTAATTAATGAGTAATTACGTGTTAAACCCGTGTAATTAACAAACTAATTCGTTAATAATAAATCACTTACTTGTTGAAGTAAGAGGTCCACAGGCTCGGGTCCACAACTTCTTCGTGCTGGTCGAATTACGATCACGTTCGAACGGATCCGTAATCGATTTTCACGAGATTTCCTTTAATCGAAAATCTGATTAAAATTCTGGAACTGATCCAGAATTTTCCTTTTGTATTGAGTATTTGTGGGAAAAGTTACATTTCAGTCCAGCCAGATTCCTCCTTTTATAGGAAAGTCCGGCCAGGCAAAATGTACCACGTGGCGCTCCGAGCCGCATGGCCGCCAAGTGGCGTGCCACGTGGCACTTCAGGCCACATGTCCGCCACGTGGCATGCCACGCGGCATAGCTACACCTAGCTTTACCACGTGGGCTGTCACATATGACGTCAGCGTCACGTCATGCTGATGTGGCGCTTGCGTAGCTTGGGCCGGTCAACGCGGGTTGACCGGCCCATCCAACCCAGCTTTTTGGGCCTAATGGGCCCGGGCCCAATTAGGCACAATAATAATTACCTATTGGACCCAAGGTCCAACAGTAACAATATAAAATAATTGTTAAAAAGTTTTACTATCTTTGAAATGTGTTATCCAGTTCGAAAAGTAAAAAAATCTAAAACCCGCAAGTTGAAACTTAGTTGAACCTTACCCTAGGGGTCTATAGTACGTTGGATTTAGGAATTAGGATAGGGCAAAAAAGTATATGGACTAACCTTAATGATAACTGGGTCTTGATTAAGATTTTTTGTGGGTAAGCCGTAACCTCGAGCTTTGTGGTATCGAAAAGAACCCAATAAGCTGGCCCAGACTGATGATAAACTGGGCTGGTTTCGATTTTATAAGGTTCGATCACAATTGGCACATATAAATTAGGACTTTTCATTGTACTGACATATAAACTGAACAATTTTTGGCACATAAATTAGGAATACAATTGGCAGTGTTTATTCAAGATAGATATTGGAGAACCAATGATCACTTATTCTAACTTAATAAGAAAAATGTGAACATCTTCGTTTAGAATGACAATAGTTCAAATGATGGGGTGTAAACTAATAAAGAAAGATTACCTTCTGAAAGATTTAGCCCATAATTAACACATAATTATGAGTTAATTACCTCTTAATTAATGAAATAAATTTATTAATAAATAACAAGACTTACTTGTTGAAGCGTGCTTCACACAGGATCAGATATGTAAACGATTTCTACGAGTTTTCTTACTTTGCAAAATCTGAGAACTACTGGAACTAATCCGTAATAAGTCCTCTTTGATCACCAGTTGTTTCTCCCTTTTTATAGGGAAGTCCGACTCACACATGTGCGCCACATATCATCACGTGGCGAAGCTACACACCAGCTTTGCCACGTGACGGAGCTATCCACTAGGTTTGCCACGTGGCGGAGCTACCCACTAGCTTTGCCACGTGGCATGCCACGTGTTTGTCGCGTGTCGGCCACGTGGCAAAGCTGCCCAATAGCTCTGCCACGTGTCGACCCAAAAGTCCAATGGCTTTTGGGCCTGGGTCCATTTTTGCCCAATAATTGGTGACTAATGGCTCAAGGTCCAACACCTTCGTCATATCACGGATAATATTTTGATAAGAAATTTTTTATACATATTAATAAAAAATTTATACATATCAATAAAATTTTATAAATATCAAAATTTCCTTTAGCAAAACTTTCACATATTTAACCCTATTGTGAAAAATCGTTCGTCTAATATTTAAACATATTTTCGGGTAGACTTGTTCTTGGCCTCCTAAGAACTCAACTCAAGCCAATTGCGATCTTGTTCGTAGATTCCGACTATATTTGACTGTTGGGCTTTGTCTTCAGTGTTTCCAGGCCCCACCCTAGTTAATTTTTTTTCCAGCCCGTTATTCTCGACTTGCCTGCCGAAAGTAGATTGCCAAATCCATTTCTCATGTTTTGTTTTTTTTTTGGTATACTTTCATGTTTTGTTAAATGGTCATAAAAACACCATTACCTTCAACAGCCGTGTTTCTTTTTGACCCGCGTAAGGTTTACCAATATATCAATGTGTTCCACTATAATCCACGTTCAATTCAAGAATAATTTTTGAAAAATTGTAAATTTCTCTCGAGAAGTATTTAATACTGTTGTACTAACAATGTTTCGAAGTCAAAACTTCTTTGTTAAACTAGAATAACACAGAGTTCTTGTTATTATATACCGTTTTTTAAATAGAGTAGTTACAATATACATATAAACAAATTAAATGTTAATATCACCACAAAAACAAATTAAATGGAAATTATTTAAGTACCAGGGATAGACTTGAAACTCGTAGTAGTTCTCAAGTCATTGCTCGATAGCAACCGGCCGGCCCAAATATTAATTTGTTACCGATTATCCCAAATCCCTAATTAATATATAGTTCCCAGCGAGTAACGGTGTCCTAATTTGATATCTGAGAAATTCTAATAAACTATATTGTTACACGTATATTTCGTGATTTCATATGGTTTGATTTTTTTTTCTTTTCATTTTCTGATTTCACGCGTCTGCTAAGTGTCACCCAAAATTTCGGTGCCGGTCCTCAGGAAATAACACAAACACAACATATGTTATATATGACTTGTATCCTCCGCGTCTACCACGCGCTATCTCATGCCAAACTTCGATAAAGAAACGTTCCTAGTGGAGAAAGGATGGGAAATTTCCACTTTAGTCTATTATAGTTTTAACATTTTTTCGGAAGAGTACAAAGGTGCTAAAATCAATGGCAGAACTTTTATCATGACTCGATCCAAGTAATAAACGATTTTTAATTTTGTTATGTAGTGTGTCGGGGTCGAATTTTCTGAATAAAGATGAATTTTTTGGAACAACTGTGTTCCATTTAAAGTACCACAATGCTTGATTCCGGATGATGAATCATAATTTTGTTTCAAATATTATTGTTGGAGTGCAAAAATAACTTGTTGGGAGCTCGGGGTCGACTAAGGCAATCATCGAGATACCTGTACTTGGGTTTCAACTTGCTTTGGCTGGGTATGCTTAAGGCAGCCTGGTTACCCTCATCCTCAATTCAGCTTGGGTACTATCAGCCTCATTCTTGGCTTAGTTTACCCTCAACTTAAAGTCAGATTGGGTATCCTCAGCCTCAAACTAGCTTGGGTGTCCTCAGCCTCAAGTTAGTTTAGACACCCTCAGTCTCAAGTTAGGTTGAGTTCCCTTAAGACAAGCAGGTCTCCCTTAGGTCGGGTCGAGCAATTGGAGGGAATGAGAAGGCCCTCTTAACACATGTCAAGTTGGACTTCCTCAGTCTCTTTGAGGAGTACCCATACTTGGTAGATCGACCGTAACGCTCAACCAGGACCTCAGAATTGTTGACGGGCAAAATAATTTACAAAGTTGGGGCTTCGAGTATGGGAATTAGGTGCGTGATTGACTTCACAAGTTCGAGAAGGTGAAGCCGAATGGAGCATTTATTCTCCTAGAGCGAGTGAGGTACCAACTCAATAGAGGTCAGCCCGACACTAGCTGAACTCGGCACCAACCTAGTGGAAGGCCAACCCGGCGCCAACTAAAGGTGGCGCCAACTAAATGCGGCACCAACCGAGGATAGGCGAACTCGACGCCAACTGAGCAAAGGAAAGTGCGGCGCCAACTGAGCAGAGGTGAGTGTGGCGCCAACTGAGGGAAGGAAAACGAGCGCCAAGTGGGTGAAAGGAAACCCGGCGCCAAGTGAAGGCGGTTAAAGGGGCTTCGGCTATCTCTGGTAAAGTGGTCATAACTTTTGACTCGGACCTCGAATTAAGGTAATTTTTGAGCCTATGGAAAGATACTAGATAGGCCTACAACTTTGTGGTTCATCACTTTTGCCGATTCATAGTGAAAGGAAGTCCAATACCGGCGCCAAGTGAACCCGGCGCCAAGTGGGTGAAAGGAAACCCGGCGCCAAGTGAAGGCGGTTAAAGGGGCTTCGGCTGTCTCTGGTAAAGTGGTCATAACTTTTGACTCGGACCTCGGATTAAGGTGATTCTTGAGCCTATGGAAAGATACTAGATAGGCCTACAACTTTGTAGTTAATCACTTGGGCCAATTCAGAGTGGATGGATGTCTAAAATCGGCGCCAAGTGTGGGAAGCCAACCTGGCGCCAAGTAGAGGAAGTAAATCCGGCGCCAGGTCATATCTTTTGACTCGAATCTCGGATTAATGCGATTCAATTGCTATGTGAAGGTAAGACATAGAGCTACAACTTTGTAGTTTATGAATTCTTCAAATTTGAGGCAGAAGGATGTCAAAAAGGCACTTGAAGTAGATGCAGTGTTGGATGAGGTACTAAATGAGGTGCCAATTGAAGGCACCTAAATCCGGCGCCAATTGATAGTACCGAATAGGGGAACTGATTGCCATTAGCTCAAGTTGAAAGCTAGTTTCCTCTCACTTCAGGTGAGACCAATCTCTTAAGGCTAAATGTAGCGCCCGGTGTGCATGAGATAAGGTGGAAAAGACCGGGCTAGCACGGACTCTACATAGGTGGACGGAGATACGAAGAGACCAAGTTTAAGGCAGACTCTTGAAGGGATTGGAGGAGCTCTGGGATACTCGATACACCCTGAGTTCTTAAGAGACAAGGATAAACCCCGGCACGACAAATTCGAATTAGGCGGGGATAAGCGGTGGAAGTCCGTTTTCGGACGAAGATAAGCATTGAAAGAGATAGGCTTCGGGCCTTCGAGTTCAGTCGGGATAAGGGTAAAGCCTGGCTGAAGATAAGCGACGAGGACTCTGATTCCGACTACAACACGGTTAAAGCGAAGCTGAGGCGATCTTCGTTTTCTATATAAGCAAGGCAAGGGGCGAACAGAAGGATCATCTAAAAATTAAATCACAAAATCTCTATCAAGCTTCGGCTTCTTTATTTTAGTTTAGTAGTAGTCTCGGCTTCGGCCAACCTTGTTACTCGTAGCGTTAGATCGACCTTGGGACGAGCACTCCGGACCGTCACGAGATCGTTCTTAGCGTTCTCACTTTTTTATCCCAACAATTATAATCTAACAAATTAGTTTCAAAATTTTGTTCGCCTCCTATAGCCTTTTTGGAGCATCCGCTTATGACTAGAAGAACTACCTCTAGTGCAAGTGTCGAAGAATGAAGTTATTAAAATTACACTTCAGAAATAATTTTCAAACAATGGATACATGAAAAAATTGTAGAACATACAAATATTGAACCACAATATATTGCACTGATGTATTCAACACAATGTACTAAATTGATAATACATAATATCACGAGGCACTAAACATGAATTTTTCTCAGAAAGAGAGAGAGAAAACAAAACCCAAATTGTAAGCTCGGGTATAACTAGCAAGAGCCCAATTTAAAAACTGGTGCCAGAACACGCCGACCCAAACGTTGACGGGCGTACAATTTCCATACCATATTTTCAAAACAATTCCCTATTAATTTTATAAATCTTTGTCAAACAATTTGATTTCTCTACCTTTTGATCTATTCCAACTTCTAAAACCCTTTCTACCTCCCCTACACCCCCATTTTTTTCTGTTTTTATTTTTTGATTGATACCGAGTATATCCGTCAATTAAAATGTGCCAATTATTTTAAACAAATATTTAATTCGTACGCGTTCTAATCAGTTCGAACTCGAGACTTCTATTAAAAGAACTTATTCACTAATTTTTTATTTATATCACATGATATCCAGATATCCACTCTTAGCCAACTAATACATATTCGAGTCTAGGTAATATTTTTTGATCTAGATAACCTTTGTCATCCGAATATCACTGTTCTGACTAATATAGATTCAAGCTGGGTAAAATCTTTAAAAAGGAATAAAACTCTATCATTTGATATTCGAATACCACTACGTTCACTAATAAAAATTCGAGTACGATCAGATAATATTTAATCGGAAGTGCTCGTTGGTCGGTCCCCTTTTCATACTTTGACGGTTCATTCACTTCAGGCTGGGTTCCCTTTGTTATACCATGTCAAACTTCAACGGTCAAACGTTCAAAACCCGAATCAAAGCATGCGAACGTACACCTCCCGCCTCTCTCTCTATGACCAAATCTCTCTACCTTCCAACGTCTCAATTATTTTATTTATCTCGCTACGGATATAAGTCAACATTTCTCTCTCTATATATATCTATATATCAAAGTTTTGAACATTAAATTGAACAACCGCGTCGCGTTCCAAAATACATCACATATTTAAACAAGACCCCTTGAGGCCCTCAGCAATTATATTTCTTCCATAACTCCATCAAATTAATAAGTCATCTTTCCACTCGGACCAAACTCGGGTTTGTGTTTGTTGTTATTGTCCGGTAGACATGATTTCGGCATGGAGGAGGAAGAGAGCGGCCCGTCGGGCGGGGAAGGAGTACCGGAGGAGGGCGGTTAATGGCGGGTTCGACGAAGGCGGCGACGACGACGACAATGGCGGGATGAAAATCGTGGTGCCGAGTCAGTTCCGGTGCCCTATATCACTAGATGTAATGAAGGACCCCGTGACATTAGAGACCGGGATAACTTACGACAGGGAGAACATCGACAAGTGGATAGAGTCCGGGAATTCGACTTGTCCGATCACCAACCGGGATCTTACGAGCCTCGAGCCGATCCCGAACCACGCTCTAAGGAAGATGATACAGGGGTGGTGCGAAGACAACATGTCATTCGGGGTCGAGAGGATCCCGACCCCCAGGATCCCCGTCAGCTCGCACGAGGTGGCGGGGATCCTCGAGAGGGTCGCGAGGGCAACAACGAGAGGAGACAAAGACGGGTGCAGAGAGCTGGTGTCCAAGGTTAGGAATCTGATCAAGGAGAGCGAGAGGAACAAGAAGTGCTTCCTGGGAAACAACACAAGTAGGGTTCTATCGTCAGCTTTCGAGGAGTTTTCGAAGAACTTGGAAGAGAATGTGGCTGTCTTGGAGGAGATATTATCAACCTTGGTCTTGGTGTCTCCACTTGACGAGGAGGCTAAGGCCTACTTGGGTTCGAGGTTGTCTTTGGATTGCTTGGTCTGGTTCTTGAACGGTCCGAACCCGGATTTAGGATCGAAGAAGAACGCGGTTTTGATGTTTAAAGAAGCTATCTCATCGGATCAAGAAAAGGTCAAGACGTTGTTGGAGAGTGAAGGGTCAATGGAGGCCTTGTTTAAGCTGGTCAAAGAGCCTATTTGCCCTACAGCTACCAAATCCTCCTTGTGGGTCATATACCAAATGGTTGCACCATCTACCACCCCTCAGGTTGAAGTTGTCAACAAATTCGGAGAAATGGGTTTGGTCTCGTTGCTCGTGGATATGCTACCCGGGGCGGACCGGAGCCTATCCGAGAAGGCATTGGCTGTTCTTGACGAGATTTGCAGCCACGAACAAGGCAGGGACAGAGCCTACGAACATGCCCTGACCGTTCCCGTGGTGCTCAAGAAGGTCCACAGGGTCTCTTCCGTGGCCACCGAGTTCGCGGTTTCGATACTGTGGAAGCTCTGCAAGGGGGAGAAGAGGGAAGATGGAGGTGTTCTAGTGGAGGCGCTTCAGTTGAGTGCTTTCCAGAAGTTGTTGCTGCTGCTGCAAGTTGGGTGTGGAGATAGGACCAAAGAGAAGGCTACTGAGCTCTTGAAGCTGCTCAATGTTCATAGGGAGTTGGAGTGTATTGAGTCATCAGATTTTAGGGATCTCAAGAGAGCATTTTGATGATTTGGATTGATGAGCCACACTATTGGAATTATTATTTTTTTAGGCATGTATAAGTAGGATTAAATTAGAGATGTTCATTGTTTTCCAATGTAAAAAAGAAGATACAGATACACATGAATTTTGGAGATAGGTATACTGATATGTAAAGATAGGTATATGCATGAATTTATTGGATCTCAAGAGAACCTTTGGTGATTTCTTCCTGCTGCTTTCGCTTTCGTCCCTTCGTTTTACCCTCTTAACAAATCAAAGGATGACATAGCACAAATGAAGAAATGGTCCAAATTTTTGTGATATTTGGTTTAATGATATGAATCGTTAGAAGTTTAGGGTTCAATTTTTCTCAGATTGTAATTTTTGGTGTAAATTTTACTTTAAAAATGCATGTTTTCTTAATTAATAAGATCCAATAATTGGCCTTCGAGCTATGTTTCAGGTATTGTATTCCAAGATTAAGTTCAAAACGGAAAATTTTAGAATGATCTTTCAGTTAGAATATTATCATATGATAATTTATGGTTAATCTTACATATTCATTTCTACCTCCTAAGTTTATTAAAAAATTAATGGTTCAAAGATGGTTACATATCCTACCATAAATTACTTGTTCAAAACTTTCAAGCATAATTATAACTTTTATATATTAAGGATATAGAATATACACTTTGGATTTCTTTATACATTGGAATGAGCGCATCAGAAAAGATTGGAACATAAAATCCAGAAAATAAGCATGCGACTAATAAACATGCACCCTTAGTTTTTTTTCCCCAATATATTGTGATATTAACTTTAAGCGTTCTTTTCCTGTCATGAACTTTTCCACTGGATTTACCGTGTGAGTTTATGTAGTTTATTGGTAATAGATCTGAAGATTTACGAAGTTGCATGTTCATCCAAGTAATTGACAATAATGTACAACATGTCCATCGACTTCCATTTGTTGACTTATAAAAGTACAGGACTAAAATACCCTTGGAATATAATATAATACCAAATATGTACAACCACGAAATATAATAAAAATAAAAATAAAGCATTTCTCTCTCTTTCGAGTCGCAATGCGAAAGAAAAAACTGGTTGAACCCTTAAAAAGGATTAAAATGGTTGAACACTAATTCTTTAAAAGTGGAAGGACACTATTTTCAACTCAATTTGCATGCTACCCCATGAATTACGAAGACGACTTTCTAGAATAATCCAAGTTCTGGTCTTATGGTTTGTGAATTTCGATTAATTTGATGGAATGGGAGTCTATGTTTCTAGATTAATTTTGAAGTATTGTTTTATAATGGAGGGAAAGACCATCCACCGTCCAGTCTAGCCTCCACGTGTGATGTGACGGTCCCAATTTGGTGCTAACTACTAGACTTGCTGCTTTATAGTTTGAATAATTGTTATTTGGCATCCGGATTTTCATTGGACAAATACTAATTCGGGTTAAATAAGGTTAGGTTATGAATAATTAGACAACTTTTCTTTATCTAGAACCAACAAAATTGCGTTCTTATATCTCACACTTGATACATTTGATTAACCTAATCTACAAAATGAGAACCGCCAAATGTCTCGAGTTTGAGTTATCGGGTTTATTGAGATGCCCTCATAAGGACATCAAATAGAATCGGAACATCACAAGATGAAAGTTCAGTAGCAAGAACAGACACAGACTTGTTCTACGTCGAATGTATCCGACTTTCAGATGATTTGATGCGATCATAACTCATCCTCACAGAATGACATGAATCATAAAAAAATAAGTTGAAAAAGTAAAATCTCCTAACTGCATTATTTCACTTTCCATCTTCAACTAAGGACTGACTAAATGGCACAAAACTTTTACCTACCACTAAGGCCCCTTGTGACGCAAGATGGTCGAGACTTGGTGCTAATGTCCCCTCTAAAAAGTGAGATCACGAGGGAGAACTAGAGTTGGGGCCGTGCAAATAGCAGGGATGGATATGCCGTTTACCTACTACTATCTTCGGCTGGTCACCGTCTTGCCCTTGCTCAGATCAGCCAGCTCCTCGATAAGCTTTCTCTCTTCGCTGCTCAGTCTTTTCGGTATCTCAACCTGCACCCGAACCAACTGATCGCCCCTCATGTTGCTCTTGTTCAGCACGGGGACGCCTTTCTTTGCCATCACAAGGGTGGTGCTCGGCTGCGTTCCAGCTGGAATCTTCAAATCTGCGGTTCCGTCAACTGTCGGGACCTTAATCGTGGTGCCCAGAATTGCATCAATGTATGACACCTTGCATGAGTACAAGATGTTGATGTCATCACGCTTTAGCACCGGATCCGGAATGACTTCAAGAATAACAAAGAGGTCGCCAGGTGACCCGCCTCTCCTTCCAGCATTACCCTCAGATCGGACCCTCAAACGGCTGCCAGAGTCCACACCAGGGGGAACTTTTAAGCTGATACGCTTGGTCCTCCTTACTCGTCCATCCCCAGAGCAAGTGTTGCAAGGGGTGACCGATTCCCCAGTTCCACCACAGGTGGAGCAGGTTGTAACCTGCTGGAAGATGCCCAAAGGTGTCCGGGCTGAAGATACTACCTGGCCCTGACCACCACATGTACTACATCTAGTTGCTTTGGTACCAGGCTTTGCCCCTGAACCATTGCAAGTTCCACAGCTCTCGAGTCTCGATATTTCTATCTCTTTCTCAACCCCAAATACTGCCTCTTTAAACGTCAAGACAAGATTGTAATATTCATCTTGGCCATCAGCAGTTCTACTTCTGGAAGCTCTTCCACCCATGGACCCACCCATGCCTTCGAATAGTGACTCAAACAAATCGAAAGGATTGCTGAAGTCTTGCTACAATAGAGCAACAGCACCGTTCAGTTCATGAACAGGTAACAACATGGAAGATAACAATGAAGATGTTTGCCCAAAGCGTGGGAAATGATCACGATCTAATATGACGCTTACCCCCATTCCCATACCAGCACCTTTAAGTCCTGCCTCTCCATACTTGTCATAGATTGACCGCTTCTCATCATCAGAAAGAACCTATATCACATCAAAGCTAAGATAATCTGTTCCAACCCTGGGTTTCGGGATGGTGTCCAATCAACTAATTAATAAATTTTATCAGGGCACGACAAAAGTTTTTACCTCGTATGCATTACTAATATCCTTGAACTTCTGTTCTGCATCAGGCTCTCTGTTGCACCCAAAACAGAGGCGTTAACAATAAGTTATTTATAATGATATAACTAGCATTTGACTAAAAGGTCCTGCAAGACGGATTTCCAGCAGTAACCTATGGAAAGCAAAGGAAAATACGTACTTGTTTACATCAGGATGATAGCTCCTGGCAAGTTTTCGGTATGCTAAAGAAAAACCAACAAAAGCAAAATTAGTCTTCAACCAACAACCATGTCATATCATTCAGGAAAATAAACGTAGAGAGGCAAAAACAAGATCATTCTTGATTCAATTTGAAGCTCCAAATTCTAACAAGTGCTGGACTTGAAATGACCCATGAAACATATTTCACAGAGAAACATTAGCAGTCCATCCAGTCAAAGAATTAAATCACAGGGCTTGATGTACTGTTGACTTCAAATAAAAATTTCATTATGTTTCTGTGAACAGCGTTACATCTGGATACAGTGATGACACAACTCAGTTGTAGCAGTATTCCACAAAGAAAGTTTCATCAAGTTCCAGAATCAGAGCATCAATACTAAACATATTCTGAAAGCTCTTAACCAAGGCATAACCACAACATAACGAGACACCAGGAAGTATCGAAATCTTGCGGTTAAAAACAAATAAAAGGCACGAGATGATATGTTTTATAAATACCACATGAGAGAAACACCAAATCTAGTAATGCATCAAATTTTAAGAAGCAAAAAATGATGAGGCATTTAGGAAGAGCCAGAAACAAAGAGAGAAGGATATGCAGATGGTATACATACCACTTTTTATTTCAGATTTAGTTGCATTCTTTGAAACTCCAAGTACAGAATAGAAATCCTGGAAAAGGGCGAGACCAGAACCATTAACAATGTTAGACAAGTTTCTAGAGACCAAAATAAATATATGATGCCACAACAGCCTACATTTGTCCATTGATAGCATGAAAGACAATGAACACATCGCTATACTCACACTATTAGCCCTGACCATAAACCGTGTTCCCCTGCCGCGGTGTGAAGTTTGACATTGCTTCTCAAATGGAAACACAGGGAAGGAATGCCGTGAAAAGAGGCCCGAACTGGTTGCTCCCCGATCACTAAAGCTGCATACGCACATACACATAACGAAATGAACATTAGCAAAAAGCATGCTGGTGATAGAAGTTAAAGAGAGATTTCTAGCAGGTGACTACAACATATAGTACATGTTTCACAAGACAGAAACCACTAATTTAACATTAACCACTCAAAATGACCAAGTTCCACAAAAAAAAAAAGATACGAGTGGACCCACCAGAAGCGAAAGAGAAAACTTATTTATGCTTGGCCAGAGCAAACATAAACCCCCTTTGTCATACAAGGTTTGGGTTTCCATAGGCAGCAACGAGAAACGCAAGTCCAAGCAACACAATTTTAACTCCATGTAACAAACAGTAGAGTGGACAAATGCACTCTTGCTCTTTTCGAACACATAAAAGCGCATTCAACAAAGAGAGTACGAGGGGGGTGATGCCATGTAGGCAAACTCACCCGAAGCACGCAGCGGAGGCAGTTATCCTATTGGGCATATACGAAGCCAATACGAACTGAGGCCGGACACCCCATTGGGCCACCGGAGCACCTCCACAAGATATAATGGCCATCCAATTCCCCGCCGTTCCTTCCTCTACAAGATAAAATCAAACCGACCCAACTCCTCAACAGCCACAAGATTCACCTCTAAAGCCCTTCACGAAAGTTAAAAACACGTGAGAAAACTAAAAACTAAGCTTCACAAGCTTCCAAAACGGATTAAAAGTACCCTAATTTCTGTTAGTTCACTACAAGGGACCAAAATTAACCATGGGAAAAAACTGACTAAAGACTGAAGCTTTGTAATAAAGATGAGATTTTGGGGTTTACCCAGAACCGACCAGAGTGTGAGAACACCCGTGGAGGCTTCGAGAAGACGAGGGAGAGAGAGCCAAGGGAATAACGGTTCCTCTCTCTAGGCTTTAACGCTCTGTTTGGTTGTTGAGTAGGGGAGAAGAGTGAGGTTTAGAATAGAGAGACCCCGGGGTAGGGATCCGACGGACAGGAGATGTTGAGGGAGAGATCTAACGGCTGGAAATCAATTATGTTCATTAAACCTGTCCTGGATGACCGGTCATCCAATTTATATGAATTTGTCCAACCTTCTTTGGAATGAATTTGTAAATGAAACTCTCTGGTGTGATAAAGTCACGGTCTCGAGTCGAGAACAATGTTAAAATTTAATAACTAATTTTTTTCAGAAAAAATTTAGTGTTAAATTTCGCTACCAACTTTCACATAAATTGGTATTTTTTACTAAATACACATATTTTTACATACTTTGCACATTTGAAAAATATTTTAAGATACTAATTTGTACTATACTTTCTTATTTGATAAATTTTACATCATCAATAATCCTATGAATTGTCTTCAATTGGTCGTTGTCATCGTCGTCTTGTTGTAAAAAGAATTTTACAATCGAGTATAACATTTGAATAATGCTATAAGTCAGATTTATGTTACTTGAATGTAGACAAAGTATTTTTGTATTTACATATTTATTTATCAAGAACTAAATATTAATAATGTTTTGAGGTAGAAACACACAAACATCTCTTATGTGTTAACCTCTCTAAAGTGATATTTTTCAGTGATCCCAACAATATCACATTAGCGAGATTTTACTGTATATTCTTTTGATAAAATGTTGGTGTGTCACTCTAATGGCCTGAATTGTGGGATGATAAAGAACCACCAGCACCAAACAGACAATACAAATGTTGTTCAAATGATAAAGTTGCAATATTATTGATTAGATATAGACATTTTGAGAAATGTGAGATTATATTACGAGTAATAGTAAATCTGTTGGGTTGAATGCATTTTAATGCATTTGGCTCAAAATGGTAAGGCCCAAAAGAGAAATGGAAAAGTGCAATACCACATTGATTAGAGCAAGGAGGATTTCCTTGTTTATAAGGAATTCCCCTCCTCACCTCTCAAACTTGGTTGACTACCTAAAGGCTGACCCACCGCTAGCTGCGAGGACGGTACGAAGCACGTGCGTGTGCGCATGGCGCATTGGACGCAGGTCGCAATGGGTGCTTTGTGGCGCACTTCGCACGTGCGCATCGTCGCGAGAAGCTGGAGGAGCCTTAAGTATTTTGCCCGGGTCTGGAGGCAGTTGCGCAGCTACCGAAGCGACGAGGAGCTACGAGCGCCTTCAGGTTGGCCGCCGCTAAAGGGCGAAGGGGTGCGAGATCCATCGCTAAAGGGCGCCAGCGTAGCCTGGGCGCGCCTGGAAGGATCCAGAAGCCACCGAAGGGCCACGAGCGCAGCCTGCTGGCCGAGCGAATGCGTCCCTTCGGGGTGGCTGCCTCCCTGCCTCCTCCAGCCTATAAATAGGCCTGCCCCCTGCCATAATCATCCATCCCAACAGCAATTGCATTTCCGAGCATTGTTGTCTTCTTCTTTTCCCCGTTCTTCTCTTAGAAAAGAGTCCGAAAGTTCTGGGTATATAAGGGTTCGCCTGAAAGTTTCGAGATACGTGTGCAACGGTCTTGGAAATGCCCTAACAGTCGTTGTATCTTGGGGACGATTGCCGTAGCCCGTACCGCACTGAAATATACGAGGCAATCTCGTCTTACGAAGAAAGTGTCCAACACTTGCCTCGACTGCCGAAGATCCTAATCAAGTACACCAACCCTTCGATAAACAACAATCGTAAGACGAGATTGTGTACTTGAAGATGGCATCAACAAGCTCAGCACCAGCGGTCCCGGGAACTGTCCACGCCGAAAGGCCGGCCAAGTTCAACGGTACCGAGTTCAAGAGGTGGCAACAGAAGATGTTGTTCTACCTGACGACGCTCAACCTGGTCCGATTCTTGAAGGAAGAGGCTCCGAAGGTGGCGGAAAATGAGGCAGATCACCAGAAGATCAATGCCCTCGATGCATGGAGTCATAGCGACTTCCTATGCCGGAACTACGTCCTGAATGAACTAGACGACACGCTCTACAATGTCTACGCGAAAGCCAAAACAGCTAAAGAGCTGTGGGGTTCACTCGAGAAGAAGTATAAAACGGAGGATGCCGGGACGAAGAAATTCATCGTCGGACGATTCCTCGACTTCAAGATGGTGGACTCCAAGAAGGTCATCGACCAAGTGCAGGAGTTGCAGCTGATCCTTCACGAGATCCAAGCCGAAGGGATGCAACTCAGCGAGTCCTTCTAAGTAGCTGCGATGATCGAGAAGCTCCCCCCGCTCTAGAAGGACTTCAAGAGCTACCTCAAGCACAAGAGGAAAGACATGAGCCTAGAAGACCTGATCGTGAGACTTAGGATCGAGGAAGACAACCGAAAGTCCAAAGTCAAGTAAGGCAAGGCTAACTCTGAGACCACCGTGCACCTCGCCGAGGGAAAAGGTAGCAAGAAGAGAAAAAAGTCCGGGGATAAGCAGGAGAAGCAAGAGCCCAAGAAGAAAAAGAAGATCAATGGCGACTGCTACAACTGCGGGAAACCCGGACACATGGCTAAAGACTGTCGCCAGCCGAAGAAGGACGACCAAGAAAAGGCTAACCTGGCTGAAGACTTGTCCCAGATGGATCTGTCAGCCGTGGTGTTTGAAGCCAATCTGGTGGACAATCCGAGAGAGTGGTTCGTGAACACTGAAGCTACCCGCCACGTCTGCTCGGACAAGGAGATGTTCTCGAACTATATTTTGATCACCGGTCGAAAGCTGTTCATGAGAAACTCCGCAACGTCCAAGATCATCAGTCTGGGTAAGGTGGTCCTGAAGCTGACCTCAAGAAAGGAGCTGACCCTCAAGGATGTACTGCATGTCCCGGACATCCGCAAGAACTTAGTTTCTGGCTCACTGTTAAGTAAAGCCGGTCTTAAGCTTGTATTTGAGACTGATAAGTTTGTACTGACCAAAGCGGGTCAATTCATAGGAAAGGGTTATCTAGAAAGGGGGCTGTTTAAGATGAATGTAATAACTGTACATCGCACCTTTAATGGTGAAAATAAAGTTAACGCTTCTTCTTACTTGGCCGAGTGTTCTAATTTATGGCATGGTAGATTAGGACACGTAAATCTAAACTCGCTAAGAAAGTTAGTAAGTTTAAATTTATTACCGAATCTAGAGTTCAACCCATCCGATAAATGTGAAGTATGTATGGAGCCTAAAATGACCAAAGCACCTTTCCATTCGGTGGAAAGAAGTACTACGCCTTTAGAGTTAATTCATACGGACACTTGCAATATGAAATACGTGCAAACTAAAGGCGGGAAGAAATACTTCATCACGTTTATCGATGATTGCACGAGATACTGTTACGTATATCTCCTAAAGGGCAAAGACGAAGCTCTTGATACTTTTAAGAGATATAAGAATGAGGTTGAAAATCAACTCAGCGTGAAAATCAAAATGATCCGAAGTGATCGAGGAGGAGAATATGTAGCTCCATTTGAGGAACTCTGTCAAGAACATGGCATTATTCATCAGACAACTGCTCCATACTCACCTCAATCGAATGGCGTAGCTGAATGCAAAAATCGAACTCTTAAGGAGATGATGAACGCTATGTTGATTAGCTCGGGCTTACCTCAGAACATGTGGGGGGAAGCTGTGCTCTCAGCTAACCACATTCTAAACAAATTGCCACACAAGAAAAGGGATAAAATCACATATGAACTATGAAAAGGAAGGAAGCCTTCCTACGGTTATCTTAAAGTGTGGGGGTGCCTAGCAAAGGTCGAAGTACCTAAGCCTAAGCAGGTGAGAATAGGACCCAAGATCATTGATTGCATCTTTATCGGATATGCGCAAAATAGTAGTGCTTATCGATTCTTGGGGCATAAATCTGAAAACTCTGAGATAAACACAGGAATGGTCATAGAATCAAGGAACGCAACATTTTTTGAAGATAGCTTTCCTAATAAGGAAAGAAAGGAAGCAAGTCCAAAGAAAAGGGCTCACGAGACTACACAAGGGTCAAATCAGAAAGATGATGAACCTAGACGTAGTAAACAGACGAAGGTAACCAAATCTTTCGGTCCAGATTATCTAACCTATGCGTTAGAAGATGAACCCAGGACAATCCAAGAGGCATTGTCCAGTTCAGATGCTCCTCTCTGGAAGGAAGCTATCAATAGTGAGATACAATCTATTATGCAAAACCACACGTGGGAAATCGTAGATCTCCCACCGGGCTGCAAACCTTTGGGATGCAGGTGGATCCTAAAAAGGAAATACAAAGCTGATGGATCAATCAACAAGTACAAAGCTCGATTGGTAGCTAAGGGGTTCAAACAGAAGGAGGGATATAATTTCTTTGACACGTATTCACCGGTCACAAGAATCACATCAATTAGAGTACTCATAGCTATTGCAGCACTCTATAACCTCGAGATCCACCAAATGGACGTAAAAACAGCTTTCCTAAATGGAGAACTGGAAGAAGAGATATACATGGAGCAACCTGAAGGGTTTGTGGCTCCTGGTCAAGAGCATAGAGTGTGTCGGCTAGTCAAGTCACTATACGGGCTAAAACAAGCGCCGAAACAGTGGCACGAGAAATTTGACAGGATAATGTTGTCAAATGGATTTAAGATCAATGAGTGCGATAAATGTGTTTACATTAAGGGCACACCTGAAGCTTACGTAATTGTATGTCTCTACGTAGATGACTTACTAATTACGGGAAGCAATAAAGATGTTATTGTGAAAACTAAGAACATGTTAAAGAATCACTTTGACATGAAAGATATGGGTCTGGCAGACGTCATACTAGGAATAAAAATTTCTAGAAAAGCTAACGAAATTATCTTGATGCAATCCCACTACGTGGAAAGCATGCTCAAAAAATTTGAAGCTTTTGACAAACCCCCGGTTAAGACTCCAGTAGATTTGAATCTACACTTAGCCAAGAATCGAGGGGACCCAGTATCTCAACTAAAGTATGCATAAATTATCGGGAGCTTGATGTATTTAATAAACTGCATACGTCCTGATATTGCGTACTCAGTTAGTAAGCTCAGTAGATTCACAAGTAATCCAGGGAAGGATCACTGGCTAGCTCTGGAAAGAGTCTTACGGTATTTAAAATATACCATAATGTGCGCAAAATTGTGAACAATTAAATACACAAGCAAATAGTATAGTGGTAAGTAAGGTTCTTAGAACTGAGGGTTGAACACTAAATCAAGGCAAATAATTATGTGAAGTAGGAAAATTAAAGTTTTATAACGTTGTGAAAGGTCGCGAGTAAATAAACGAGATCGAAAACGCAAATAAAAGACGAGTTATAAATCAATGGAGATAAACGAGCACGATACCCTTATGGACTACCCATCTATGTCGAGACTATGGTTTTTATGAAGTTCTAACTAGTACCCGGAGTGTTCTAATGCATCTCCCTAACGCTTCCGCTCATTAGGGTGACAAAACTAAGCTAGAGTAGTTCATGATTACTAATCAATGCTTCCGCTCATTAATTAGACCAAAAATTAAACTAAACTCAATTATGAAGTTAACTCCTATCGGGTTATCCCTTAGTATCAAGATTCCTCATTAATACTTTAAGACATGTCAATTGACTCTTCCGTTGATTCTAATGCCTTTCGGTCTATTATTATCAACTAAAGATCATAATCTAAGTGATCAATTTAGATTAAGCATTAAGATCATCAATTGACAACTACTACGAAAGATAATCAAACCATAGCTAACATCGATGAGTAATCACATAATTAGGGCATCGTACTCACAAGAGAACTACTCGCTAAGCATGTTAACAAAGCACGAAAGATTAATGAAGAACATGATAGCAATTAACATAAAGGTAGAGATAGAGAAAGCTTAGTCGTGATGATCAAGCTTTGCCAATCCTCTCCCCGTGCTAACTGAAATCACCCCTTTATTAAGCTCTAAAGGTTGTTCACAATATTGCAGTAGTAATCTCCTTTTTAAAAACCTAAGAGACTAAGGCCTATATATAGCCAAAAGTCTAACACGAAAATAGGAAAACCTAGAGGAGGTTTAACCTGAACTAGAAGTCTTGCTAGCCAAGTAATAATATAATTACGGTCCTAAGGCCAAAACAAGAGGCCAAGAGTCGAATACTTCTTAAACGAGTCGAATTTCTAACTAGATACGAAGTCCGAAATAAGCTGACATCGGGCAACTTGCGGCCGCTAGTTGATTAGCGATCGCAAGTTGGGTCTTCGATCAATATTCTGTATTCCCTCACTAGCGGCCGCTAGTTGATTAGTGATGGGGAGGCCTTCCAACTTCACTGGCGGCCGCTAGTTTAACTCCCCGTTGCTAGTTGGGCTGCACAGCTTCATCAAATCTTCGTATTTTCCATTTTTGTCCCTCTTCTGCTCCGAATTTGGATTTGACTATAAAAGACAAAATGTAGATCTTTCTTCAAGCTTTCCAACGGTATCTTATTTGATACAATCGGATACTCGAGAAAAAAGTTATGACTCTTGCAATATAGTCTCTCGAAATTATCCCTCCAACAACCTTCATTGAGCTCCAATTTCCTACAAAATATGACAATGGGTAGAAATCCATTCCCGAACATAAATATACTAAATTGATCATAAGACTTAACATGACATGATAAATATAACTCAAAACATGACTAAACACGCGCGAACATATGACAAAATATGAGCGTTTACACACTCATTACACCCCCACACTTATTTCCTTGCTTGTCCTCAAGTAAGGCGCATCAGACACACACCCAAACTTTCAAACTCTTATTAAAACACCACCCCACAACCAAGTAGTTCACTTACCTGAGCACAAGGAGTAAGAACGTGTAGACACCGCATCCTTGATGGTTTAACCCAGTTTTCGCACTTAGTAGATTACGCTAGAAGGTTGACCACTCAGAGGTTCAGAAATTTAAGCTCACATATATGAGTAGTCAACTACCTATCACTCGCGTACACGTCCGGGATCTCAAAATTTTATACGTCTCACTCAGTGGTGCCTTGATAAATGTGGGGCTCATGATCAAGGGAACTTTTCATTTGGTTGTAATGTGGTTAGGGTCAGGTGAGGATAAAATATGTGGGAAGTAGCTAAACCACCCGGCCGAGGAGCTCACAAAATATTTCTAGCTCTCGTCTACTCTAAATACCTCACACTATATCTAATATGCACTCATCCCAAGATTTCACCCAAATCCTATTGACCACATAGCTCGAGCCGTGCCATTTATTCGCCTTCCAACCTCTTTCCAAACTTTCTATTTTCCATCATTCAACGTTTGTTCCATTTCCAACTTTCACATTCCCTTTTCATCACTTTTTCACTTTTTTCTTCTTCTTTTCCTTCACTTCACTTTTTTTTTCTCCTTTCTTTTTTCTTCTTTTCACTTTTCACAACCTTCCTCAATCACATGAAATTCATCACATTACACATCAAAGGCAACTGGTCTCGGCTTCTTTGTTGGTCTCATTTCTACCCATTACCCCATTATTTATTCCCAAGCTATTCTATCAAATGCACCCTTACAATTATACCCCAAAGATTAAGACCTAATGCATCCTCGACCAAAGCGATCAAAGGTGGGTAAGATTGTGGATATAGGGCTTGCATATTGGCTTACATATAATATTTCAAAGAAAAAGGCTTAAGCTCAACGTGTTTAAACAAGGGATATACAGGGTTTTCAGCTCTAAGGCTCTAGGCTCAAAATCAAATATGGCCCCCGTCCTCTCATTTACACCCACACCACCAAAACGGTACCAAGTGATGGCATGGAACCCGATGACCGGAGCAATGTAGGCACCTCATGCTATACGAAGACAGTTGTCTCCTCCTTCGGCTCTAAAATCTCACAAGGTCACTCATCAATGCCGCTAGTATAATCTACCAAGTGCAACCACTAACCTAAACAACCAAATGTGTTGTTCCTACACGTCTCTACTCATCGTACTCAAACTTGATTCCTAACAAGGTATGAGGTTTAACTTCTAACAAAAGTTCATAAATTCAAGGGGGAGATTCATCATTTGCTTTAAATACACCACTTCAATCACAAACACAATCTTAAATTCAAATCTAGACCCCATCACATATGCCAAACCAAAACAAAATTGCACGTTGACCCCCCCACACTTATTGAACACATTGTCCTCAATGTAGGGCCAAGACACCAAAAACATCACACGCACGAACATGAACATCACGAGGCACAAAATAGACACATAACATAAAAGAATAGAGGAAAGGACTGGTACTGCCCTGTCAATTGATAGGAGGCGGTGGGGAAGGTTGGTAGTATTTTGCTCTAATTGTCTTTTTCCGCAACGAAGTTTGTGTATGGACTGGCGAATTCTGGGGCAGCTCAATTTGTCTCTGTTCTGAACCTCCTGCTGGGACCATTAAAACACTAAATCAAAATAACGTTACTAAAGCAAATACAAAAATAAAGAAAACTTAAATACTAAACGTGCTAATTTAGAGTCGTTAGCTTGACTTTGTTACTCCCTTTGGCACTACGGTGGATGGAGGCGCTTATCGGTTACTTGGAACTCGATTTCATCTGGGCCTATACGGAGAAGTAGCTTGCCCTTGTGAACATCCACCATTGCATGACAAGTGTTGAGGAATGGACGTCCCAGAATCAATGGGTAACTTTCATTGGTAGTATAGTCCAGCACCACAAAATCTACAGGTATGAGAGATTTGTCGACTTTGATTATCACATCCCCCAAGATTCTATGTGGTTTCTTGACTGATTGATCGGCTAGTTGAAGGTACATCTCCTTTGGCTTGAGGCCTCTAAGTCCAAGTTTCCTAAAAATAGTAAGAGGTATGAGGTTAACATTGGCACCCAAATCACATAAGCAATGCGGAAATTGAATACCATCAATATTGCAAGGAATAGTAAAACTCCCTGGATCTTTTAGTTTTGGCGGTATGTCATTTTCTACCAAAGGGGTCATCTTGCCATCATTCTGCCTCTTCTTCCTCACGATGATCTCCTTCAAAAACTCAGCATATTATGGTCTTTTATCTAACATCTCCAAGAAAGAGACATGGCTTTGAATGTCCTCCATCGTCTCTATGAATTCAAGGGCTTTCTCATCGATCACTGCTGCTTTCTCGACTTGTTGAGGTGACGGTGGAGGAACATAAGAATCCTTTTTTGCACTGATATAGGCTGGTTGCTCCTTCTTCTCAGTAACTACCTCATCCTCTATGGCTGGCTTGATCAGTTCGGCACATTCTTTTGAAGTGGGTTTGTTCTCAAGTGGTGGCTTTCTCCAGATTCTTTGCGGGAATGGAGGTGGAGGGACATAAGGTGGTGGAGGAATATATGGTTCATCATCCTCGTCCATATTCCTCAATGTGATAGCCATCACCTGTCCTCGCGGGTTCGACTCGGTGTTGCTGGGTAGAGCACCTATTTTCCTTTGAGTGTTTGCTGCATCCAAATTTTCGAGTTCGATCTCCATCTTCTTGAGTTGCATGGCTTGCCCCTTTAGGTATATCTCAAACTCTTGTTGACGTGCTTTACAACGATCCAGCCGCTGCACAGTTATACTTTGTTGTTAGATGGACTACTGGACTACCCCCACTAACTTATCGATCTTGTCACCCATTTCTTTGACCTGCTCACCCAAATATGGTTTCCTGGAGTCTTGCTGGGCACTAGTGTTGTGTGCTTGCTGACCAAATCGAGAGAAATTTGGCTGAGCATTAGCTTATTGTGAGTAGCCCATTCCTGATGGTGTTCTATCAGCAATGGCCTGGATCTCTTCCAACATTGGACAGTCAGTTGTGGGATGTGCCCCTTTGCAAAGCTGACAAGTATCTTGCACCACAGCTGCATGTTCCTTGTCCTTGGTCAACTTGTCAAGTTTTTTGGTAAGTGCTTCTATTTGAGCTTCGAGCTTCATGTTGGCATTTACTTCGAGTACTCCTCGGGTTGCTTCCTTACGTGGTTGCCTAGCACGTTCTTTTGGCCACATACCATTGACTTCAGCCATTTCCTCCATTAAGCGAGCAGCTTCATCAGCAGTCTTCCTCAAGAACACCCCTTGAGAGGAGGCATCAATATGATCACGGGATGGGCCATCGAACCCATTGTAAAAGATCTTCATGAGGTTATCCTGAGTTATGCCATGTTGAGGGAAGGAACTTTGGAGATCGGTGAACCGCTCCCAAGCCTCATAGATGCTTTCCCCATCTCCTTGGATGAATGTGTTGATTTCTTGCAAAAGTTTGGATGTCTTAGCCATAGAAAAGAACTTCCGAAGAAAAGCATGAGCCAGATCATTCCAACTCTGAATCGTCTCTCTTTTCAACTTGTTGTACCAAACACGAGCTCGATCTTTCAAAGAAAAGTGAAAGAGGTGCAACTTCAAGACATCATCATCGATATTTTGAAATTTCATGATGTTGCAGATATCTTCAAATCGAGATAGATGGTCTTGAGGATCTTCGCTTGGCAAGCCACCAAATTGGACCGAGTTTTGCAGTAGTCCGACAATCGCTGCTGGAATCTGGAAAGAGTATGGACCTACAGGTGGTTGTTGTAGACCATTAGGGTTCCCATTCCATGTAGGAACAGATGATTCCAACAGCGTCCTTCTTCGTGGAGCATCCCCTACAGCTTGGAGCGCTCCGTCTTCCTGATTTTGTGCCATTGCTCTCGCTTGGTCCCTCTTCTCACGCCTAATTACCCTTTCGAGTACTCCGATGTCAACCTCAAGCACAGTGTCTGTGTCGAGGTCTAGCCCTTCGCTCCGGATTCTTGGCATGCACTAGAGAATCCTGAAAAAAAGATCACACGAAATCAGCAAGTTTGCTACACAAAACCAATTGCTTTTGATTCTATGTCCTAAAATCTCAGTCCCCCGGCAACGGCGCCAATTTGATGTGCGCAAAATTGTGAACAATTAAACACACAAGCAAATAGTATAGTGGTAAGTAAGGTTCTTAGAACTGAGGGTTGAACACTAAATCAAGGCAAATAATTATGTGAAGCAGGAAAATTAAAGTTTTATAACGTTGTGAAAGGTCGCGAGTAAATAAACGAGATCGAAAATGCAAATAAAAGACGAGTTATAAATCAATGGAGATAAACGAGCACGATACCCTTATGGACTACCCATCTATGTCGAGACTATGGTTTTTATGAAGTTCTAACTAGTACCCGGAGTGTTCTAATGCATCTCCCTAACGCTTCCGTTCATTAGGGTGACAAAACTAAGCTAGAGTAGTTCATGATTACTAATCAACGCTTCTGCTCATTAATTAGACCAAGAATTAAACTAAACTCAATTATGAAGTTAACTCCTATCGGGTTATCCCTTAGTATCAAGATTCCTCATTAATACTTTAAGACATGTCAATTGACTCTTCCGTTGATTCTAATGCCTTCCATTATTATCAACTAAATATCATAATCTAAGTGATTAATTTAGATTAAGCATTAAGATCATCAATTGACAACTACTACAAAAGATAATCAAACCATAGCTAACATCGATGAGTAATCACATAATTAGAGCATCGTACTCACAAGAGAACCACTTGTTAAGTATGTTAACAAAGCACGAAAGATTAACGAAGAACATGATAGCAATTAACATAAAGGTAGAGATAGAGAAAGCTTAGTCGTGATGATCAAGCTTTGCCAATCCTCTCCCCATGCTAACTGAAATCGCCCCTTTATTAAGCTCTAAAGGTTGCTCACAATATTGCAGTAGTAATCTCCTTTTTAAAAACCTAAGAGACTAAGGCCTATATATAGCCAAAAGTCTAACACGAAAATAGGAAAACCTAGAGGAGGTTTAACCTGAACTAGAAGTCTTGCTAGCCAAGTAATAATATAATTACGGTCCTAAGGCCAAAACAAGAGGCCAAGAGTCGAATACTTCTTAAACGAGTCGAATTTCTAACTAGATACGAAGTCCGAAATAAGCTGACATCGGGCAACTTGCGGCCGCTAGTTGATTAGCGATCGCAAGTTGGGTCTTCGATCAATATTCTGTATCCCCTCACTAGCGGCCGCTAGTTGATTAGCGATGGGGAGGCCTTCCAACTTCACTGGCGGCTGCTAGTTTAACTCCCCATCGCTAGTTGGGCTGCACAGCTTCATCGAATCTTCGTATTTTTCATTTTTGTCCCTCTTCTGCTCCGAATTTGGCTTTGACTATAAAAGACAAAATGTAGATCTTTCTTCAAGCTTTCCAACGGTATCTTATTTGATACAATCGGACACTCGAGAAAAAAGTTATGACTCTTGCAATATGGTCTCTCGAAATCACCCCTCCAACAACCTTCATTGAGCTCCAATTTCCTACAAAATATGAAAATGGGTAGAAATCTATTCCCGAACATAAATATACTAAATTGATCATAAGACTTAACATGACATGATAAATATAACTCAAAACATGACTAAACACGTGCGAACATATGACAAAACATGAGCGTTTACACACTCATCATACCATAAACCATGGCATACATTATGCTAAATATCCAGCTGTATTAGAAGGATACAGTGACGCAAACTGGATATCGGACACTAAGGACTCCAAATCCACAAGTGAATACGTATTCACCATAGGAGGAGGAGCTGTGTCTTGGAAGTCCTCTAAACAAACGTGCATAGCTCGATCCACCATGGAGTCGGAGTTTATAGCACTAGACAAAGCTGGGAAAGAAGCTGAATGGCTCAGAAACTTCCTAGAGGATATTCTGTGCTGGAGCAAACCGGTGCCTCCCGTATTGATACATTGTGATAGCATGTCTGCAATCGGGAGAGCACAAAGTACATTGTACAACAGAAAGTCTCGACATATTCGTTGGAGACACAATACCGTTAGACAGTTGATCTCTAGTGGGGTGATCACCGTTAATTATGTAAAGTCCAAGGACAACTTAGCTGATCCTTTTACAAAAGGAATTAATAGAGATCAAATGTACAACGCAGTATGGGGAATGAGATTAAAATCCACACACGAAAGAACGTCCATAGCGGTAACTCAACCATGATGAGTGGAGATCCCACAAACTTGGTTCAATGAGACAACTAAGTTATGGAGGGTTCAGTTAATCACCTGGAACCTATCTCATTCTCAGAAGCTGCCCAGGTGTTAGCCTGCAGCGGTGTGGTAAGGTTAAGCATTACGCTTTTAATAATTCCTATACCTTGATTAATGTGGAGTATGGCAGGATACTCCTGATAGGAGATCACCTATGTAAGTGTGAAGTGAAGCAGCTTCAAATGGGAAAAACACTTATGAATCTAAGATATGGTCCATGGCCGAAACAGACACAACGTGAGAACCCAAATATACTAGGGTTATTATTGTGTAAATATTATTGTCTTAGTTTACACCAAAAGCTGACGGTTCAAGACATCACGTTCACCGAACAGCGAGTAAATCCGATAACATATTACTAGAGAAGATTCAAAGCCACAAGCTACCTGTCTCAATGCAATAATAACACGTCAGAACTTTCGATTAGAGTCTGCATGCATTAATCATCATTCATGTGGGGGATTGTTGGGTTGATTGTATTTTAATGCATTTGGCCCAAAATGGTAAGGCCCAAAGTGGAGGCCCAAAAGGGAAATGGAAAAGTGCAATACCATATTGATTAGAGCAAGGAGGATTTCCTTGTTTATAAGGAATTCCCCTCCTCACCTCTCAAACTTGGTTGACTACCTAAAGGCTGACCCACCGCTAGCTGAGAGGACGGTGCGAAGCACCGTCCGAGCACGAGCACGAGCACGAGCACGAGCACGAGCACGAGCACGAGCACGAGCACGAGAATGAGCACGCGCACGCGCACGTGCACGTGCGTGTGCGCATGGCGCATTGTACGCAGGTCGCCATGGGCACTTTGTGGCGCACTTGGCACTTGGCACGTGCGCATCATCGCGAGGAGCTAGAGGAGCCTTAAGTATTTTGCCCGGGTCCGGAGGCAGCTGCGCAGCTACCGAAGCGACGAGGAGCTGCGAGCGCCTTCAGGTTGGCCACCGAAGAGGCACGACGGGCAGGAATGTGCAGGAGACTTCCAGAAGGCCGAAGGGGTGCAAGATCCATCGCTAAAGGGCGCCAGCGCAGCCTGGGCGCGCTTGGAAGGATCCAGAAGCCACCGAAGGGCCACAAGTGCAGCCTGCTGGCCGAGCGGACGCATCCCTTCAGGGTGGCTGCCTCCCTGCCTCCTCCAGCCTATAAATAGGCCTGCCCCCTGCCATAATCATCCATCCCAGCAGCAATTACATTTCCGAGCATTGTTGTCTTCTTCTTTTCCCCGTTCTTCACTTAGAAAAGAGTCTGAAAGTTCTGGGTATATAAGGGTTCGCCCGAAAGTTTCGAGATACGTGTGCAACGGTCTTGAAAATGCCTTAACAGTCGTTGTATCTTGGGGACGATTGCCGTAGCCCGTACCGCACTGAAATGTACGGGGCAATCTCGTCTTACGGAGAAAGTGTCCAACACTTGCCTCGACTGCCGAAGATCCTAATCAAGTACACCAACCCTCCGATAAACAACAAAACCATGTTTACTAATAATAGTACTATTTTAGGATTAATGGCACACCATGCTATGAGTAGTAGTAGACTGTAGTGGTTAAAGATAATGTTTTAAAAATTGCGGTCTGATCGGTGGTCGGACAGCTAGCCGGAAGAAAATTTGGCTCTTTTTGTCTTAAAATCGGATAGCGGTTCGATTGTCTGAAATTTGGTCAACCCGCCTGAGATGGCTTACCCGGTTCATCCGGGGCAGAAAAAATAAACAACCAAATTTAAGAAAAATATAACCAGCCACGACAAAATGACCCAAAAAAAGAAAAAAGAAAAAAGACAAAAGACAAAAGACAAACCAACCCTCAAACAAAACGACCCAAAGAAAGCTTTTAAATGAATCTCTAATTTAATTTCAACTTGAGAAGTTGCTGCTTCCCACCTCCAGGCGCCGCTCGAAGAACGCCCACAGCCTCGCGCCGCTGCCCATCGCCTCCAGCAGTAAATCTCTCATCGTGAGAGTCTGGTTCTAGTTGTCTAATCTTTTAACTTCATATTGATTGTTCTCTTAATTAATTAGGTGAAGATATGGTGGAATTTGATGTAATGGATGATGGAGAGGATGAGAGTGGAGGCTCGGAAAAGAGAGTAGGGGCTATGGGTTTGTGATTTTTATTGACTTATAGAAAAAAAGTAAAAGAAAAACTTAGATGGAAAAATTATTGTTTATATCTTTACAAACCTATATGGAAGATTCTAGAAACATGTTGGTGGAGAAATTAATAGGCTTAGCCCATATGGTTATTTTCTTTCTTTAACCGAAGCTCATATTGTTTCAGGGGGAGAGATTCGGCGGGGACAAAGGTAGTCTCCAAATTTGGGGACTAAAGGAGAGATTGTGACAATCTATATATTAATAAAGTAACTAAGGATAAAATTGGAAAACTAATATAAACAAAATGGGAGATGAAAAATTAGCTGGCACATTTTTTTTTATGGAAAGACTAAAAAGGTCCCAAAAAAATAAACCAACCCCACGTGAAAAGAGGAAGGAACGCTTCACAATGACTCTTTCTCTCTCTCTCTCTCTCTAAATTATTGTCAACTTCAAAAACCATATCATATGTATTTTTAATAAATAAACTCAAAGAACAAAAAAAATGAAAATTCAATAGAAAACTAATATCACTACATTCGAAAACCAATATCACTACGTCTGAAAACCAATATCACTACTTTTAGAAATCAATATCACAACGTTTGGAAACCAATATCACTATGTTCGGAAAAATTAATATCACTACGTTCGGAAAACTAATATCACGACGTTCGAAAATCAATATCACCACATTTGAAAACCAATATCAACACATTCGAAAACTAATATATCACCACATTCGAAAACCAATATCACTATGCTCGAAAATCAATATCATTACAGAGTAAAACCAATAGCATTATTTACTCAAACAAATATCATTACAGAGTTAAACCAATATCAATACATGCTCAAACCAATATCATTACAGACTTAAATCAATATCATTACATACTCAAACCAATATCAATACATACTCAAACCAATATCTTTACTTACTCAAACTAATTTCATTACAGACTAAAATCAATATCAATATAGACTAAAATTAATATCAATACATACTCAAACCGATATCATTACGTACTCAAACCAATATCACCACGTTCGAAAACTAATATCACCACGTTTGAAAACCAATATCACCACGTTCGAAAACCAATATCACCATGTTCGCAAACTAATATCACCACGTCCGAAAACTAATATCACCACATTCGCAAAACATTCGGAAACCAATATCACTATGTTTGAAAACCAATATCACTACGTTCGCAAACCAATATTACTACGTTCGAAAATCAATATCACTACATTCGGAAACTAATATCACAACATTCAAAAACTAATATCAATATAGACGAAAACTAATATTATTTCATCTGAAAACTAATATCAATACATCTTCAAACCAATATCAATACAGACTCAAACCAATATCAATACAGACTCAAACCAATATCTTTACAACTGAAATCCAATATCAATGCAGACTGAAACTAATATCAACACAACTGAAAACTAATATCAATACAGGTTCAAACCAATATCAATACATCGAAAAACTGTGGAGGAGATCACGTCAAAGGAGCTTTCGGCCTCCAAGAATAGTCACCGACCATTGAATTCCCTAACCGACTATTATTTCAACTTCAATCAGCCAATAAATTTCTAAACCCTAGCGGAGGAGTGCTCAAGCAGGTGGAGGTCAAGACGGCGGTTACCGTGGAGGAGACCGTGCGTGGAGAAGCCAGAGCGCTTGTCGAGCTTGAAGACGTGGAGGATGCGACAGCAGGAGGCGTTGAGGAGCTCGAGTAGTCAAAAAAAAAATTCACCCAAAGTGGGTGTTATCGACTTGGCTGAATCAGGAAGAAGAATTGATTCATGATGAATGGAGAGGAGAATAGAGAGAAGAGGGTGTTGGCGGCTTAGCTGAATCGGGACTCCAAGTTGTTTGGATTTTTTTTTTGAAATCTGGGAGAGGAAGATAAATTTTTTTTAGAGGTAGGAGGGGGGAGAGGAAGAGAACTAATGTGGGTAACAGAATGAATGTGGGTGGAAACCTTAGTTGGCACCTTTTGAGATTGAAAGTCAAAAATGCCCCTGATAGGTTAATGACCATTAGATCTAAAAAATTTAACCCCCCATCGAATCTGACGATCCACATTTTAGTCCCCACCTATGGACAAAATTTATTGAGTCCCCACTCAATCCATTCTTATTGTTTCAGCCCTGCCTACAATTTACACTGAATAATAGTAAATAAATAACATCTGGTCTGACCGGGTGAGCCGAAAAATTTGAAAATTTCGAGTCATCTTCCGGTTCATTTTTTAAAATATTGGTTAAAGATACCATTAACTATTAATGGTACTATGTTGTGATTGGTTTTGGATTGAGTGAGGACAATATAAAAGTCGTTCCTACGGAGGGAATTTCATTTGGACCATCAGATTTTATTAAAAATTGTGTCTAGAGATCTGACATTCATAAAAAATCGTGTCTACAACTAAAATCACTTGATCCATTTCAGTAGGGACATATTTTGTCCCCACTAAATCTAACCCCGTTGTGATTAGTTGTACCATGTAACAAATAGTTGTACTATTTTATCTTTTAATGGTACCCATATTTTTGTCCGGACAGTACTGCCAAGTATAATAGAGTGAGTACCCAATCTACTAGCAAGATGATGTGACACATAATCATATACAATTTGGAATAATAACTTATAATTGTGTGTAGCGATAATTGTCCTTTTATTATTGTATATAAATACTAAATAAACAAATATTAAGTATATAAAATTAATTGTACATTATAAAAACAAACTCTTGATGCTACTATTTGACCATTATGCATTTATTATTCGGGCATTATAAGTCGGTGCCCTGCCCTCACTCAAATTGCAATTTAGGAAAACGGAATTAATTAAGCTATTTAAAAAAAAAGGAAACCATACGAATTTATATATAAAGAACAGAGAGAGCGAAAGGGAAATAGAAAGGAATCAAGTAAAAAAAAAAAAACTAAAACCACCGTCTTCGTGTCCATTCTCGCCGAAACCCTAAAACCCCAAATGGTGGAATCGTCCTCGCTCCACCTCTCCCTCGGTCTCCACTCCGGAAATTGAGCGCTTTCCTCCTCCCTCTCTTGTTCTCCTACTGGCCCTAGGGTTTCTCGTTCATCCAATTCCAGGAGGAACGGGCGGAGAAAGATGTCGTCGCTTCCGCCTCTGGAGTGCAAGTACGTCACCGAGGTGTGTCTACGGGAATGGAAGGCCGCGGGTAACACTGGCTTCCGAGTACCGAACCCCGTCCCGCTGCTGCGGTTCCTCTACGAGCTCTGCTGGACTATGGTAACCGCCTGCCTACCCGGTTGTCTGTTTTAATTGTTTGAGTTTCATATCGGATTGTGCGTGCGAGTGGATGTAACCGTTGTTTGTTAGGTGAGAGGAGAACTGCCGCTCCAGAAGTGCAAAGTGGCGTTGGACTCGGTGGAGTTCGTGGATAAGTTATCGGCAGGGGCGTTGGGTTCGACTTTAGCTGATGTTGTCACTCAAATGGCCCAAGACGTGAGTTCTTCCCGTCCGGTCCTTAATTGTTATTGCTGCACCAGAGTGCTTGTGTGGTGTGAAGCTCGGTTTTAGTGATTGAACTACCAGTGTGTTGAGCTGGGGCCGAGTATTTTAGTGAAGTAGCGAGTGATTGGTATTGTTTGCCGGCATTCTGATGTTTCACAAAGTTTTCAGTTGCATTGTGATGCCACTACTTTTGTTGAATTCTGGTATTGCTGCACTGCGAATGTTTTATTGAGATATGCATTTCTGCCCACTTTTTTTTTAATACTAACTTTGTGATCACGCATTCGTGATTCTCATTTTTCCTGCAGCTTACAATGCCTGGGGAGTATCGTGCTCGTCTCATTAAACTGGTAAACCTTGATATAACTTCACCAAGTGGCCAATTCTTTTTTGTGCTTAGAAGCTGTTCAACCTGTTTTCCCTGGATGTTAAAAGTAATCAGGGACTTCTCCACCAATAGCATACCACTTAGACTAGGAAACCATACTACTATTTGTAGATATATGAGGCAACACAAGACTGGTGTTTTGAGGGTAACTTAGTTTCTTCGCTGGAAATTTAGTTATCTCAGTTTGGTTCAGTTGAACTTCTTTACTGATATGCAACAGATGAAACTAACACAGACACCATGGTTAAAGATCTTTGAGAAGTTAAATTTCATGCTGCTGAATTCTGCTTTTTTCCTTTAAATGCTCATAGAAACTGATCTTGACTTTCTGATTGTTGTGCTTATTAAAATATTGCTTCCTAGTTGACGAATGAGAAGGAACAAAATTCGTCACTGTTTGTTAGTTCTGATTGCTGTTCAAACAATTATTAGAGAATGTCAATATTTCAATTTTTTAAATTCCCTTGATTCTCTTCTGCTTTTTTTGTGCTAGTTGTTTACTTTGCTTTCCCTTCCAGGCAAAATGGCTTGTGGAATCTGCATTAGTGCCAATGCGGTTCTTTCAAGAAAGATGTGAAGTGAGTTGTCTCCTCCTGGTGTTCGATATTGTTTTTTTGACCCTAGAAATGATTCAAGGTATGATAGAACATGCTTATGCTCATTTTCTTTTTCCAATTGAAGGAGGAGTTCTTATGGGATGCTGAAATGATAAAGATAAAGGCTCAAGATCTGAAGTCTAAAGAGGTAAGGTGGCTATATGCGTCTATAAGTGCATGATTGTTTTTTGTAATTATTATGGATGCAACTATAACTGTTTCCATTGTCTTGGCTCATTAGTTGGCTTTGGAACTCTTGTGCTCTTCACTTCTGTTATTGATTTCAAAAGCCACACAACTTCGTCTCCTGAACCTTTTTCGTTGAAAGGATGCAGCCCATATATCCATGAGTAATTGCCATTTATTGAATCTGTCAGAAGTTTTTTATTTGAACCAACTGTAACTGTTTCCAATTTTTTTAAAATGGTATTTTTCTCCTAGGAAAAGTGACGATGTATAACAATGATGTTGGTTGGCAACTGATGTGTTGCTGCTATTTTATTGTTTAGGTTAGAGTCAACACTCGCCTTCTCTATCAGCAAACCAAATTTAACCTCCTCCGGGAAGAGAGTGAAGGCTACGCCAAGCTGGTAAATTTGCTTCCTTATTATTGGCTAGAAAAAAAGTATAATTGCATGGCCTGACATCAGCTTATTCACAGCGAAAACATTTTTCTAGTTGTATTTTACAGTCGGAGACATGAGAGTGCTTCAATTAGATTATAAATTTCTTTGTAGAGGCTCAATTATCCCATATTCCTTGGCAAATAACAATAACAAGGTCTTAAGATCTTGGAATTAAATTTGAGAGGCATGCATAATGAAGCTTGTAAGGTTTGTCGATGGTTAGTGTATCAATAACCAGGGGGTATCCAGCCATTCACTGGTGAGGCCTTCTGCTATGCTAGCAATAAAATTTGCGTTATGTTTTTGGCTTTGCGGTTGACCTCCTCACGACAGAGCTCAATTTTTGATTTAGTATAAGCTTGTCCGCATATAAACTATTTTCCTTGTGCTTCTGAGTTCAGCATTTAAGCATGGTGGATTAAGGATAACCAGGATTTGTCTTGGTGGCAGATTACTCTTCTTTGTCGTGGTTCTGAAGATACATCTGAAAGTGCATCAACAGCAATAATAGGCGTCATCAAGGTTTTGTCCGTACATTGTTGGCTGATCTAGCCTCTCTTTTATGTTATGCTCATTACTTATATTTTCATGCTTCATGGATGCTGTGCAGTCATTGATTGGGCATTTTGATCTAGACCCGAATCGTGTTTTTGACATAGTAAGTTGTTTCTGTTGTGTGCTTTCTCTTCTGCTAATAATGGCTTGGATGTTCTAAAAGAAATTTCTTTTTTCATTCTAGGTTTTAGATTGTTTCGAACTTCAACCAGATAACAAAGTCTTTTTGGAGTTGATACCTCTCTTCCCAAAGGTGCGAAATTTTGTTAATTTGTTTTTTTATGCAATTGAAGCAAAACAAGTCTTAGTTATGCAGTCAACTCTAAAGCCTTGTTACTCTTTTGCAGTCACATGCTTCACAGATTCTAGGCTTTAAGTTTCAATATTACCAGAGAATGGAGGTAGCCAATTCCGTGCCTTTTGGGCTCTACAAGCTCACAGCCTTGCTTGTGAAGGAAGAATTTATTGATCTTGATGGCATGTAAGCTGCTTCCTCGAATTCCTTGCCTCACCTTCCACCCTTGCAGCCTAGAAACCCGTTTCTTACACTTTGTTGTTCTTGATTTGGTTCTTCTTCTAGGCATTAGTGATTTAAACTAATGACAGTTATATGTAAAATCTGCAGCTATGGCCATTTACTTCCAAAGGATGAGGAGGCCTTTGAGCATTATAACACATTTTCTTCCAAACGTTTGGATGAAGTAATTCCTTTATCCTGTCTTGTAGAATTTTTTATCAACTCATTACAACGAGTGATAATACTTTTCATTGTCATTGTTGGTTATCCTATCACGATGTCATTTGCCTACTACTAGCTCTGCCTGATTTAGCTGTTGCACAAATTTGTTGGATCTTAGAGTAACATCATTTTTTCCCTATCAATGCAACGTCTATCTGATGCCTTTTGATTCTACTGTCAACACATGGACTTAGCACTTGCAGCATTAAAACTTCCTTCTTGTAATTAAGTACATACTAACCTTGGAATTCTGTCGGAGGAGGCTTATACCCATCTTTTTGTGCTTCTCTGGAACAAAAAAACAGGCTAATAAAATTGGAAAAATAAATCTAGCTGCTACTGGGAAGGACCTTATGGAAGACGAGAAACAAGGTGACGTGACAATTGATCTTTATGCTGCTTCGGACATGGAAGCAGAGGCAGTGGCTGAAAGGTCTGCGGAACTTGAGAACAGTCAGACATTGGGCTTACTTTCTGGCTTTCTTTCGGTGGATGACTGGTAGGCTGAGCTTCAAATAATCTACTACATGAATTATGGATGCTTGTTATCTATTATAACATTGTGGGTCCTGCTTTTTATGTTTTATCGAGGATGGATGTCTGCACGTAACCTCCCCTTAACATTTTCTTCTGCAAAACCGTTCCTTGGCATTGAACTGATGTGTATTGTTTTTTCTAGAGCTTTATGTTTTGCTGTCCCCTTAGAAGGCTTGTTTATATGAAGTGACATGTTTTTGCAGGTATCACGCACATTTGCTGTTTGAGCGACTTTCTCCTCTCAATCCGGTGGCTCATGTTCAAATATGCAATGGCTTGTTCAGGTAAAACTAATATTCTGAAGTTCATTGTTTTTGGTGAATATGCGACTCTGTTTGTTTGGTGCAAGTTTATTTATGATGCATTTTTTATACATGGTTGTTTTGGTAATAGCTGATGAGTTTTGCACTTTCTCTTTATGTACGCTGGTAACACTTGGACTAATGACAGGTTCATTGAAAAATCAATTTCCCCGACTTACCACACTGTTCGAGAAGCACATACACAAAGCTATGAGTCTCCTGCAGTGGGTAGTGATGCCATGGACACAAGTTCTCCTGTTTGCAGATCTTCCATTAATCTCCCCAGAGAACTCTTTCAGATGCTTGCAACTGTTGGACCTTACCTTCATCGGGATACAATTTTGCTCCAGAAGGTGAACCATCTTTTGTCTGTAACTCTGTTCAATTTTTTTTCTTTCTTTTTCCCACTTTTTTCTCATTTTGTCATTCACTATACTGCCTCATCATATGTTACCTAAGCTGTACTTCAATATTTTTTATATGAGTGATTGTCATGTTTGGACAGGTATGCAGGGTATTGAGAGGCTACTTATCTGCTTCTGAGATTGCAGCAAGTGATGAACAAGCTATTTCCAACCCTGGTATTTCTGGTACTCACAATCCTCGTGCACATCTGAGGGAAGCTCGGGCCAGGGTAGAGGAGGCATTGGGCTGTTGTTTTTTACCCTCCTTACAATTGATACCTGCAAATCCAGCTGTTGGCCAAGAGATCTGGGAAGTATTGAGTCTTCTTCCTTATGAGGTTGGCCTTCCATTCATGCTATTGGATCTTTTCATGCTTGAACCTGCTATTGTGGAACAGAAGTGATTGTTGAATTGGCTGTCCAGGTACGATATCGATTATATGGTGAATGGGAAAAAGATGACGAACGGAACCCGGTGCTATTGGCTGCCAGGCAAACAGCAAAGGTGTGTTTATGTCCTCCCTCTTGCTTGCTCAGCTCGTTAGACGTATGTTTTCTACCTGGTGTGGTTACTGGATGTTTATTATTTGTCTATGCAGTTGGACACTAGAAGGATTCTCAAGAGGCTTGCAAAAGAGAATCTGAAGCAGCTTGGTAGGATGGTAGCTAAACTTGCTCATGCTAGTCCTATGACTGTGCTTCGAACGATTGTACACCAGGTGCTGTCTGATATGGTTGCTCTGCTCAGTTGGGTATTTGAGTAATGTTTTACTAAAGGGAAGTCTTGCAATGTTGTTCTGCAGATCGAGGCTTACAGGGATATGATTGCACCTGTAGTGGATGCTTTCAAGTACTTGACTCAGGTTCGTGTTTGTTTTCGGTTCACAACGATTCATCCGCATGTTGCTTGTTTATCTGTCCTTTTGTCTTTTCGATGGTAGCTATCTACCTCTCTTTTCTTTTTACCTTTATATATGAACCTTTGACAAGGATTGACTTGTTTTGGGCTTCCTGAAGTGTCTTTTGCAAGTATAAATCTGTCCACAACCAGTTACTATAGCAACAACCATCAATGTGCTAGTGCATCGATAGTATTAATCCTGCTTCTATTTGTACAGCTGGAGTATGACATCTTGGAGTATGTTGTGATTGAGCGTTTGGCTCAATCTGGCCGTGACAAGCTGAAAGATGATGGTCTTAATTTGTCAGACTGGCTTCAATCTCTGGCTTCATTTTGGGGTCATCTGTATGTGAACTGTTTCCTCTCTAGCATTGGTTGTCTTGCATTTGCTAAATGTTCTTTTAAGATATCATATGCTTTTGTTGCGTTGCTAAATATGTCGGTTTGATACACTATGTCATAAGGATTCCTTGCTTTGTTCTAATTGTCAAGCATCTGCTTTTATTTGCTTGCCATGCTGATCTTTGATGAACATGATTGTATCATGCTTGGCTGCATCTTTCTTTGCTGTGCTCTTTCAAATTTTGTGCATATTGGCTAAAAAAAATTTCCCTAGTTTTTGTTTCTATCGAGCACTTGATCATCACTACAAAAATTTTGGTGTTACGGTGGATCGACGCCATTCCATTATTTTTTGAGATGCTTCACTTCGGTTTCCGGGTTGCAGATTTAGCTCAGGATAAACATGATGGCCGAAGCGCGAAAGTGGTGTGGACTATCATATTTATCTGAGCCCATCATCTGTAAGGGTCGATCCATTTCAACATGTTTCATAGGCAACAGCGATAGAAAGTATGTCTTGTGACAAGTTGAGGTCCCCAGCATCTGAACCACAGTCTCTGAGGTGGCGTGATGGTTGTCTGAATTCTTCAGAAGTCGAGTGATGTTATCTTACTATCCAAGTTTGATCTGCTGACTAGCTGAAGGTGGCCAATACACCTTCTATGCAGTCCCATAAATACAAGACACCCTTGTTAGAAATAGTTTCCGAGTTTTGAAAGGCTAATATTTAATATTTGCTTGGACACGGGATTGCTGCATAACAGGGTTGGCGAGTGATGCCTTCCTCAGGATTTTTTATGATTGGTTGTCTGGCATGCGTTAGGGATGGGAAACAAGATATATGGTTCAAGTGGTATCCACAAGCATGCAATGGTGTGTTCTTAGTTGAATGTAAAGTTGAAGATTTGTCTGGGCAAACTACTTTCCCTACATATTTCAGTTAGAGGGGGATCATTTAGGGCGAACAAGTTGGAGTGATTAACTTAGAATTGGAAAATGACAGTTGAAGTGGAACTCTTGCATGGTCTGGTGACTTGTTTAGAAGGATATGGTGTGGCGAGGTGTTAAGTGCATGTTGGTGTCAATATCTTTAACATGTTGGCATGAAGAAGAGTTTAGGTTCAGTTTGGGGCCTTACTATAGAAGATGGATTGGGTTTTCCAGATTCTTGCAAGTAGCCTACTGTTCGGTGCCACCTATCCTTTAGGTACCGGGCTTGTTTGCTGCGAGATGTTGGAGGCATATGTTCTTTTGGTTTTAGCAGACATCTACTCCATATTATTTCTCATAGTAGCCTAGAGAATCATTGGGATGCTCTACTCAAAACAATACTTGACTCGGCAGTTTGGTTGAACTGATGCTGCATTGGCCTATTTGGTGGAGAATGCTAGCTTCTTCATGGAACTGTGATTGTGGAATGTCTAGGCACTCCACAAAGCTACTTGTGGTTGTTACATTTTGAAGAGAATTCTGTGGATCCAGCGTGATATGAGCGAAAGCTATCAGAGTTGTCGGACTTTTCCGTGATGCATGCATTTGGTTAGATTTTCTGTACATGATTTTGTTTTTGTATTTTTTACACCCGTTAAAACCTTTTAATACTGCCTCTCATTGACATTCACATGCTGAGATATAGATTAACCGACTTTGTTAACAACTGTTTGATTTGCTGGAGAACGAAAACGTCAGATAAGCATCATTCCATCAAGCATAATTGAAGCAGCTAGAAGTTTTGGTACTACGATCTTGTATTTTTGAAGAGTGCGTTGTGAATTAAGCATCGTGGTCACTGGTTTCAAGGTTTTGATTGTTTGTGTTCCCATTTTTGTGGTGCCTGCGAGTTAGTGCTTGCTTATTTTTTTCCGTCTGATGGTTCAGTTCTGATTCTTATCCACATTCTTTTGCAAAAGCTTGCTTCCTTGATCACTAGCACCTTACATCTGTTTTGAGCAGTATTGTTCGTCCTATGTCATGGCAATTGAATTATCTTCTAGAATCAGAACCCTCGATACACCCTCCATGTTTACTTTCACCTGTGGTTCTCGTTGTCATTGGACTATCACTTCTGGTGCCCTGTTCCCTGAAACTTAGCCGATGCTATTTTGCTCTTCTTTTAGGTGCAAGAAGTACCCATCTATGGAATTGAGGGGTCTTTTCCAATATCTTGTGAACCAGCTGAAAAAGGGCCAGGGTATTGAGCTACTTCTCCTACAGGTATTATATCAAGATCAGAGAACGTATTCTTGTTACTTATTCATTCTTGCCTCAACTGATTGGTTTTCAACATTCCTGATCGATTAGGAGCTTATTCAGCAAATGGCCAATGTCCAGTACACGGAAAACTTGACAGAAGAACAGTTGGATGCAATGGCAGGGAGCGAGACACTTCGTTATCAGGCAACTTCTTTTGGAGCAACAAGAAATAATAAGGTTTTAATGGTTTCTTTGCTTACATGTTTCTCTGTTAGTTGTGTTATCCTTGATATTTTGGAAATAAAATAATTGATTGTCAGTTTTTTATTATATTTGGTTGGATTTTGCCACATGAAACGTCCTTTCTTTGGTTTACATGGGAATTATGGAACCACCTTTCAATTGGTTTCCATTAGAAGAAATTTCAATCTTCTTGAAATTGTTTGGTTAGTGCAAACTAGTATATTGCATTCACTTTCCAGGATTTTTACCTTTCTGGTTGCTCCAGTTTATTTAGATTCATATACCGCCGATCCTGGCAGCCTTCCTACCCATATATCTTGCTAAGAATTCAATACTATAGCTGGGTGATTGGGCCTTTTTTTATTTTCTGATAAATTACGGTGATCCGTATAAGGTTAATGCTTCAAATCTATTCATGCAGGCATTGATCAAATCAACTAACAGGCTACGTGACTCTTTGCTGCCCAAGGATGATCCCAAGCTTGCAATCCCGCTCCTGTTACTTTTAGCCCAGCATCGTTCTGTGTATGTTATTGCTCATCTTATCTTGAAACTGCTTCAGATTCTCCATGTACCTTTTGTTGATTAGTGATGGAGTAAAGTTTACCAGACTAGTCTTCATATTGGAGCGCGCTACTGGGTTTTGCCCAACTAAAGCTTGCCTTTTGGTTTCCTCTTTGGGTGCTCATTGACTGTGCATTCTGTCATCTGAAACATTCGACACACTGGTGACTTTATCTTGGGAGAATTATGAACTTTTTCCGATGTCTTTCTCTATATTCTAAGAACTTTTGCAAGATTGATTAGTTTTGTTTTATTCTTATTAGTTGCTGTGTGGAGCTGTTATTCTCCAATCAAATAGAGGGGAAATTGGGCAACGATTCCCACCATTCCCCTCCTTCACAAATGTTAGTAGTCTAGTCTACTTCCCCTTTGTAAAATTCTATCATACCTGCTTAATTTTTGTCCAATCTGTTGTGTAGGATCAGTTGGTCGTACATGTTCTATTAATCAGTCTCCACTCTTCCTGGCTGCCTTGCATCTTGCCTAGGTCTTGTAGTATATAGATCTGAGGCTGATGAAATGCAAAATGAGTCAGAAACATGATCTCATTCTAGAAATTCCCATTCATCCTTTTTTTTGCAGGGTTCTTAAAAATTCAGATGCACCTTACATTAAGATGGTCAGTGAACAATTTGACAGATGCCATGGAACTCTTCTTCAATATGTCGAATTCCTGTGTAGTGCCATTACACCTGCCTCTGCGTATGCTCAGCTGATTCCATCTCTTAACGATCTTGTCCACCTGTACCACCTTGATCCTGAGGTCCCTCTCTCTCTCTACACAGACACACACGAGTTTGTACCTAGATGTTCATATTTATGCATATGGAGAAGATTCTACATATACATATATCTGCCTTCTTAATCTATGTTCTGTTGCTGGGCCTCCTAGGTTGCCTTTTTAATCTATCGGCCTGTAATGAGGCTCTTCAGATGTGCGGGCGAATCTGATACTTTCTGGCCCTTAGATAATAGTGAAGCTGCCAGTCCTTCGCCTGTAAATGTGGAATCTGGGCACGCTGAAAATTTTGGTGAATTAGTGCTTGATCTCGGACCATCCGGGAAGCCAGTGAGGTATCATCCAATCTTTGTATGTATGAAGTTTCATTTTCTCGTAGTCTCACTATAGAACAACCATTATGCCTACTTGTTTACATCTTAGGACATGTATTTATGATATGCAGGTGGTCAGAGCTTCTAGTCACTGTCAGAAGGCTTTTGCCTCCAAAAGCCTGGAATAGCCTCTCCCCTGATCTGTATGCAACCTTTTGGGGCCTCACCCTCTATGACCTATATGTCCCTAGAAATCGCTATGAAGCAGAGATCGGCAAGCAGCATGCTGCTCTTAAAGCTTTAGAAGAGCTTTCTGACAATTCTAGTTCAGTAATTACTAAAAGGAAGAAAGACAAGGAAAGGATTCAAGAGTCACTTGATCGTTTGACTGCTGAACTTAAGATGCACGAAGATAATGTTGCCTCTGTTCGTAGACGGCTTTCTCACGAGAAGGAAAAATGGCTGAGTTCTTGTCCCGATACTCTGAAGATCAATATGGAGTTCCTTCAACGTTGTATTTTCCCCCGATGCACTTTCAGCATGCCAGATGCTGTCTATTGTGCTATGTTTGTACATACTCTTCATTCACTTGGGACACCATTTTTTAACACGGTAAACCACATAGATGTTCTGATCTGTAAAACCTTGCACCCAATGATATGCTGCTGTACCGAGTATGAAGCTGGCAGACTTGGGCGATTTCTGTTTGAGACGTTGAAGATAGCCTATCACTGGAAGGTAATTGATTTCCACTTTAACACGCTGCCAATTTTGCTAAGATAATGTCCATCTTGCTTATTTGAAAAAACACACTTGCTTTTCTTCTCCACCTCGCACATCTACATTTGACAGGCACAATTGATTCACCAAATTGTAACATGGTTTATAAAAAAGAAAAATCTGTTGTAGCATATCAAGGATTTAGTGTGTCTCCTGCCTGATGTTTTCTCCCCTCCGTTCTTTGACTTGTGTTTCTTTAGAGTGACGAGTCCATATATGAACGTGAGTGTGGAAACATGCCAGGCTTTGCCGTTTACTATCGTTTCCCTAACAGCCAACGCGTTACTTATGGCCAGTTTATCAAGGTTGGTATTCCCTTTTTCATCCCATAAGTTTTGTGATTCTCTCTCTCTATCTATCTCTCTCACAAACACACACACATCACTTGTATGCCTCCTCTAGGAGAGTGCAAATTTTTTTGAAGTGAACCAACACACAATCTTATGGTGGTTCACATTATCATTTGATAAACTGGGAACTTGTTTTGCATACTGTACACTATAAGGAAAACTTGACTAGTAATTGATGCAATAGTGATTTATTTTTTTGAAAAAATGTATAACAGTTGTTATTCAAATGCCATTAGGTTGTTTGTTTGTCTTCTTCCCTAGTTCACCATTGATGGTTACTGCACGTACAATTGACGTGTACCTGAATTGGTCTTCGACGTTTACCATAGACGAGTTTAGTTCTGTCCATGCATCGAGTATTCTTCTTGGAATCACTTTTTTTTCCCTGAAATTTTGCTGTAAACATTGTTGGAATAGAGTTTCATCCTCGAAGCAAGATTCCTTTACGACTGTTTCACTTGGTGGTTTTAATAGGTACACTGGAAGTGGAGCCAAAGAATTTCTCGGTTATTGATTCAGTGTTTGGAATCATCGGAGTACATGGAGATTAGAAACGCTCTGATTTTGTTGACAAAAATATCCAGTGTTTTCCCTGTCACTAAAAGAAGTGGCATAAATATTGAAAAGCGGGTAAAGATGAATCTATTTGAAAGGCTTTTTTCTGTTAATCTTTCCTTTCGTATATCACTTATTTCTTTGCTTTGCTTTTCCTAAGGTGACTAGAATCAAAAGTGATGAAAGGGAGGATCTCAAGGTTCTGGCTACAAGTGTTGCAGCAGCATTGGCTTCTAGAAAGGTAAGTTGATACTTTATGTTGTTGCAGCTTGATTGCTAACTAGCTCCTTTTGAGGTGTTCTAAATTTTGTTTTTTCAGCCTGCGTGGGTCACCGATGAAGAATTTGGAATGGGGTATCTAGATTTGAAGCCTCAATCTGGTGCTGCAAGGTCCGCTGCTCTCAACATGCCTGTCCACGACAATTCTGTCTCTCTGAGTGAGCCTGCTGGGGGGAGAGGTGCTGTTACTTCAACCCATCATGGGGATTCTGGGAACTCAGGTCGAGAGCAGATTTCGAGAACAAAACCTGTGGATGGGAGGTCAGAGAGGATAGAAGGGCATCATAAATCAAAAGGAGGTAATTCAGTCACCGTGTCAGATGTCCTGTCAACTGAAAACAAAAAACAAGCAGATGAATCAGCAAATAGAAGTTTGGATGCTCCAACATCTGAGGTACTTTCTTGACTATTCATCTATGTTGCACCTGCTGTGAGTTTGCTACCATTGAAGTCTTTCTTTTGTTTGATGCCTAACCGGGTACCATTTAGTCTGGCTCACAATGATAGTGTATCGTAAAAATCACGATAGGTTTCTAAACTAACTAACAGTGCCTTCGTGGTCATTAAACTAATAACAATTAAAAAGCGCCAAATGACACTGTTTGAAATTTACAACGTAAACCTCGTAAAACAAACAGATAACCAGCATGACTTTTGAAATTTCTTATACTAGGTAAGAAGTTAATGAACTCAACAACCTTAACTTTATTAATTATGATAGAAGCCTTTTTATACAAGTAGGAGAGAGAACATGCTTTCATTTGAAAGCTGAAGAAGATAGCCGTTGCAGACTGCAACGGCACTAAAGCTGATTTGACAGCTTACTAACTAACACAATAAAATAAAGATTTACAAGGAGGGAAATAGATACTGGGACTTACAAGTCCTATTCTAACTGAACTAGAAGCTGAATAATCATGATGATGATCATGATCATCATGATTCTTCAGCAGCTTCTTGATCTGCAGAATCTGCAGCTCCTCAATCATCATTAGCAGTACATGTTCCATTCTGAATGCAGCAAGAACAAAGATCTGCAATAGGAAACTTAGCATAAGTTAGCATATAAGTCACAGGTAATTCAACAGTTTTTTCGGGAAAAAAGAAAGAAATCCAGCATGGCTAAGATATACTGAACATGCTATATGCTAAATGTCATATATAAAATAAAGAAGAGCAAATTGCCTTCAGGTCCCTGGTGTTTGCTTAAATCACTGTTTTTGTCCTCGCTGTTTCGAAATCGAAACTTCGATCCCCCTAGTTTGCTTTTATTATACTCTCAGGTCCCTACCGGGTCAAATGTTGATGTCATTGGTCAACATAGTTTTTTAAAGACATTTATACCCTTCAGAAAAACAAAAGATCATCTTCTTCCCTCATCTTCTCCCTGGGAATCAACATCTTTCAATTAAAACTAAAATCAACTTCTGCAATTAAAATCAAGCCGTGAACGATATTCCTACGCCTAATACTCCTAGGGCTCTCCCCTCTCTTTCTTGGAACGACTAGGAATGGAGTGTGTGACCACGAGCTTTGGCTGACAAAGATGACCGGCGTGAATTGAGAGTGCGGGGACGACTGGCGTTCGACTGGGCGGCTGGCCGGAACCAGTGGAGACTGCAAGGCGGCGGCGATTTGGGTTTTCAACGAGTATGATCCGATGCCGGACGATTTGGGTTTTCAATCCCTAAATCAATTAAACGTTTTAAAACCATTGTTTTGAAACGAAGCTCGATAAGATCTACTAATCAATCCCTAATTACACTCCTCAAAACCCTAAATCAAGGAACCACAACCATCCGCCTTGTTTTGACTTGTGATTAACCTTCGATTGCGACTTATTATATTTGGAAAAGATGACCGGTGCCGGAGAAGATTTGGAACGAAGAAGATAACTTGTGGAAGACAATGGTTTTTTCATTTTTTTTATTGTAAGGGTAGAACTGTCATTTTGAAATTATGTTGACCGATGACATTAGCAAGGGACCTAAGAGTACAATAAAAGCAAACTAAAGGGATCAAAGTTTTGATTTCGAAACAGTGAGGACTAAAACAGTGATTTAAGTAAACTCCAGGGACCTGAGGGCAATTTGCTCAATAAAGAATGTTGAATATCAATTTATTCTGGGCAGGTAAAGGGTTACAAGGGGGCGCTTGTTAGAGTCTCAATAACATCATTTCAACATCCGCACCATTAACAGGGTATATATGCCGAGTAGTATATTTTGATTTTGACAAGTGCCACGTATGATGGGTGGTACATGCATCAATTTTCCTGTTTGTTTTTACGGGTTTTTGCTGTGGATTTCAGACTCAATGATATCTAATGCTATATGTATTTCAGTTTAGTGATAGTGGAGGCAAAAATTAAAGATTGATGACAACAAGGACTCATCATATAGTTTATCTAACAAACTCTTTTTACCCATAGTAGCATGGTCCAAGTTTTCGCTTTCGTTTGGAAAAACTTCGGTTTTTTCGCTTTCTGGTCTTACAATTTTGATATAGTGGCTAGATGGGGGAATTGATAGTACTTATTTGAGCTGGTTGTAGTTTTTTAAGTAAATAAGATTTTTTTTTGTTCTCATCTGTGTTGTCTGTGGTGTTTTACTTCCATGGTTTTAACCAAAGAGTAGCATGGTTCTAATTTTAAGGATTTGATAATAGTAAAGGTTTCTGGCTTTTATGGTGTTGCTCTGTTTTTGCTTTTCTTCCCAGAGTTGCATACTCTGAGCTTTATGCTTTCTGGTCTCACAGTTTGATATAGTGGCTACCTGGGAGAATTTGTATTTTTTTTTATTGTAGCTAGTTGTCTGTACACCAAGAAAGGTTTTTTTGCGGTCAGTATAAGGGAATGTGTTTGGCATTGTCTGTCGTGTTTACTTCATCAGGATTGGTGCTCAAGCGCTGGCCTTCAGTTATTGACTGCAGCTTTCTTATTGTGTCAAAACAACTGCAAATTATGCATCCCTTTAACTTTGCTTTGACCATATATTTATAGGAATTTCCATATCCTACTCAAAACCTTAAGGTAATGAGTAGGTGGATTATCCACACTTGTAGTTGTTTTGATAGAAAACCAGCTCAACCCACTTGCAACTTTCGATGTGGGACACTCTAACACGCTCCCTCAAACGAAGCCCATCGGGCTGAAGTTTGCATGGGCCTGACACGCCTCTCATGCTTTCAAAGGTGGGCCGTGCGAGCACAACGGGTCATGGGTCTCGTTAAATCAATTGGCTCTGATACTATATAGGAATTTCCATATCCTACCCAAAACTTTAAGGCAATGAGTAGATGGACCATCCACACTTATAAACCAGCACAACCCACTTGCAACTTTCGATGTGGAATTCTCTCTAACAATATTTACAAGGTTTCCAGTCCTTCAGTCATGACTTTTGCAGCGGGTACTGATAAACTTATTGGCTTGCTGCTCTTCACTTGGTGTTTGGTCTCCAGTCCTTCAGTCATCCCTTCAACTTAGTGTGTGGCTTTGTCTTTCTTGGTTTGATGCATATTTGAAGGGGAAAAAGTTTACTGCTTCATTGGCTTGCTGATCTTCAATTAGTGTTTAGGGGGCAAGTTCTGTCTGATTCCCGTCTAGAACAGCCTGTAAGATGTTACTGTCTGACCTACCATTGCCAATCTTTTTATGTTTTTCTTCCTACAGTTGAAATCTTCCAGACGGACATTACCTGCTGGCGCTGCTAATAGGACATTGAAACTAGATCTTGCTAAAGAAGACAACAGAGGTAAGGCTGTTGGCAGAACTTCTGGCTCATCCAGGAATGACAAAGACATTCACGTGCATCTATCAGAGGGCAGGCAAACGGTTGGTAGTGGTGCTTCTTCCATGGCTGCATCCAATGGAATTTCACCTTCTGCGTCGATGAAAGTCTCCAACCAAGTTGCTCGAACTTCTGAAACGGGTAGTGGGTCTAAGGTAGATAATGGAGCCCCGAAATCTGTATTGCGAGAGGACCATGCAGAAGTTTCTGATTTGCACAGGCACTCTTCTCGACTTCTTCATTCTCCTCGTCATGATAGTTCTGTTGTTGCTTTGAAGGCTGCTGATAAGTTGCAGAAGAGAAGCAGCCCTCCTGAAGAACCAGACAGATTAAGTAAACGTCGGAAAGGTGATAACGAAATGAGAGATTTAGGGGGGGAGAGATTTTCCGACAGGGAGAAGTCCATAGATGCTAGGCCTGTGGATTTTGACAAGACAGGAATTGATGAACAGATTGTACGAAGTACTGATAAGCCTGTTGACAGGTCAAAGGATAAGGGAAATGAAAGATATGATAAGGATCACAAGGAAAGATCAGAGCGCCCTAATAAGCCCCGCGTGGATGATAATTTATCTGAAAGACCTAGAGATAGGTCAATGGAAAGATATGTAAGAGAGCGTTCAGTTGAGAAGGGCCAAGAGAGAGGGGCTGAAAGGAGTTATGATAGAGCTTTAGAAAAGCCTAAAGACGAACGGGTCAAGGAAGATAGGAGCAAATTGCGGCACTCAGACATTGGTGCTGAGAAGTCACATAGTGATGATCGGTTTCATGGACAAAGCTTGCCGCCGCCTCCTCCCTTACCCCCCAATTTGTTTCCAGAATCTTTTAGTACTGGCAGAAAGGAGGAAGATGGTGATAGAAGGGGTGGAGCAACAAAACCTGCTCAAAGGCTTTCTCCAAAACATGACGAGAGAGAGCATAGAAGATCTGAAGAAAATTTGTTGGTATCTCAAGATGATACAAAACGCCGCAGGGAAGAAGACTTTCGGGAGAGAAAGAGAGATGAACGGGATGGGCTATCTATTAAGGTATTGTCTGCTAGCAAAAAATATTTTTTCTCCTTTGTCAATCCTATATTGAAGATTCGTGTTATTCAGTTTTACATGCTTGGCATTTAAGTAGGGGCAATTAGTTATTTTTTCTGAACATGACGCCACTGAGGGCTGACTGCGTGATTGTACTTAAAAATCAATCACCTGGTTTCATTTTTGATATTCCCAACTACTCTCCCGTGTCAAGGGAAGTTTTGTATGTCCACTATCCTAGTTGTTTGCTCATTATTGATGAGGTGTAGATACGTCTATTGTCGATATTTCTTTAACTTCAGTGCCCTTCAACTTTGCGGTTGATATTTTTCTGCTAATCTTGTAATTGCTTAAATTAGTTGGATGACAGGGAAAGGGAGCGGGAGAGAGAAAATGCTATTATTTCCAAGGAGGAAGCTGATGTTACTGCAGCCTCCAAGAGACGGAAACTAAAGAGGGATCATATGCCATCTGGTGAAACTGGTGAGTTTTCTCCGGTTGGTCCTGCTCCATCGCTTGTTCATGGTTTGTCACAGCCTTATGATGGAAGAGATAGGGGAGATAGAAAAGGAGTAATTACTCCGCGAGCAGGTGGTCACATGGAGGAACCCTCGATGAGGATTCATACGAAAGAATTGCCTGCCAAGGTGCCACGTCGTGATGCAGAACCGTATCCTTGAAATTGTCTTTTTGCGGTGCTATAATCATATTACAGTCTGGTGAATTCCTTTGTTCATATAGGAAGTCTATTTTCATGTCCCATGCAGGTAGAACATTTCTTTCCCGTGCCGGTAATTAGATTTGCAGACTAGCTCGGTTTGGTATCAGATTGTTGATGCCTACGGCAACTAGCGTAATAGCCCGCTTTTTTTAGTTTGTCTTATAAGGTTGACCATAATGTGTTGTGAATAATTTTGCAATGTGTTGAATACTTGACCTCAAATCAGGATTTATGAACGTGAATGGGACGAGGAGAAGAGGCAGAGAGCAGAGCAGAAACGAAGACATCGGAAGTAGCAGGTTAACTTGAAGATTGAATTTACAGGCATGGTTGGGTATGCTTCTCTTTCTCACTCCGGCAAGGTCAATCAAATCTCGCCAACTTTTCCCTGACATTCGTCGGGGTAAGGGGCGGGTAGGCGGCCATTTGGGCGTAATAAGGTGAGGTGGTTACCTTCATGGAAAGGGTGGATCTTATCTGGGGAATGTACAAATGTTGTTGGGTGATTCACATATTCCAGCACAATTATGAGTGGCTGCAAATGCGAGCTGGACACAATTGAATGTTGTGTACAATTCTGTCCGAACTCTCTACCTCCTTGCCACCGATGTCCCCCTCCCATGTCGCACCGTCCCTGCGGAGAATCCCGTGCAGGCTCCCGGTCCCGGCCACTCGCATTCATATGCCTTGGCTCACGACATAGTTGAGCTCCCCTCCTCTAGGACGGCGCCTCCTCCGATGATCTGTTTAAGCGAAGAGTGATTGGGATAATGGTCTGTTGCTTCTTGCTTTTCCGATATAGATAGTTCTGAAAAGAAGGGCCAATAATCGTACTTGTTTTGAACATTTTGTTATTATCCGACTTGAAAATGAGACACCAGTTATGAATAATATTTAGTTCCGGAAAAAAAGCTCCATCTATTATCTGTTCTGTTTTGCTCGGTACGGCGGAATTGGGCCTCTTTTCGTCCTTTACCAAGTAAAAGCTTGTTGGCTATGCTCTGTATCACCAAGCCCATTATCTTTCCTTTTCTTGCGTTTTTTGGCCTTGTCTTTTCTTATCTTGTCTTTTTTTTTCTTTATCTTGCATTTTCTTGTGTTATCTTGCGTTATCTTCCCTAATTTTGCCTTTTCTTTGTCTTTTCTTGCCTTATCTTGCATTTTTTTGCCTTTTCTTTCCTTTTTCTTGTTTTTTTTCCTTGCCTTATCTTCCCTAATTTTGCCTTTTCTTGCCTTATCTTGTTTTTTTTCCTTGCCTTGCCTTGCCTTATCTTGTTTTTTTTCTTTTCCTTGCCTTGCCTTGCCTTATCTTACCTTTTTTTTCCTTATCTTACATTTTCAATGCATTTCTTGCCTTTTATTGCCTTTTCTTGCCTTATCTGTCATTTTCCTTACCTTTTCTTGCCTTACCATTCTATTTCTTGCCTTTTCTTACCTGATCATGTCCTTTCTTTCCTTATCTGGGTTTTTCTTTCCTTTTCTTGCCTTACCTTGCCTTTTTTGGCAATGACTTTCCTTATATTGCCTTATCTTGCCCACGTTACGAAACCGTGTTTTCAATTTACACGAATCGAAGCAGATTAGTTAGTATGTTCGGATATTGATTGTATAAAAAGTAAAAACAAGTCATAAATGTAATATTTGACCAGAAAGATTGACTTGCCACTTATTTCTTTTCATTAAGGAGTTGCCAATTGGATCAAATTAAGAAGAGCTGGACCAATATGAAAATATTCGCCTGGGATCCGAAAAAAATAAAGAAATCAGAGGACGGACATTATATGAATTAGAATATTATTAAACAACAAAATCCGAAACTTCTCGCCTCGGATCTCTCTCTCTCTCTCTCTCTCTCTCTCGATGGCGTCGTTTCGTAGGTCGGCGACGGAGAGGAAGCTCTCCTTCGACGTCCTAAGCGAGACCTCCTCCATCCCCGGCGACATCGACTCCGAATTCTCCATCCGCCTCTACCGATCGAAATCCGAGCCCCCCGCCCTGGACGGCGACCGGTCGCCCGGCGATCGGAAGCCGAGAAAGAAGAACAAGAAAAAGAAGAGTAAAAAGCAGCAGAGCGTGTCTATAATCCCTGAGGATCACCCCGACCACTCGTCACTCAACGGATCGCCGCGTCTGACGGAGGAGGGAGGCGGCGACGTCATGGAGGAGCAGAGCTGCGTCAGCTACGCCGGGGAGCTGAGGCAGAGGAATGTGAGTGGCGGGAACGGGAGCCTGGGCGGGTTCGGAGACCGGGACGCCGCGACGGTGTCGTTTGTGGAAATGAGAGGGGACAGCGGCGGCGAGGAGGTGGCGAGTTCGGGCGAGAAGGAGAAGAAGACGAACGGTAACGGCTGTTGTGCTGCGGAAGAGACGGCGTCGTCGGTGGATTCGACAGCGGCGGCAGCGAAAGGGAAGTTGGAGACGGCTGAGTCGCTGGATTGGAAGAAGTTGATGGCTGAGGATCCTAATTGTGAGTGATGCTCAGTAGTGATCGCGTGTTTTGTGTTTTTCCGCCTTCTAGCAACTAATCCAGAGTTTAGCTGGTTAGAGTCTAAAGGCCTTGTTTGATGGAATCCGAGACTCCGAGTCCCTTTCGCTTAGCCAGCTCTACTAATCCGTTGTTCATATGGAAGACACTTGGATAGAAATGCAAGTGATTCGCTTGATGGCTGAGAGGATCGCAATATATGCTTCTGATGAACTTTGCTTCCGTGTTGGGATAAGTTTATTGGCGTTGTGGTTTGGATCAGTGTGTTTGTTAGCATTGAATTGCTTTGTGTTTGGTAGCTGGTGATCGGTTGGCTGGGACTGGTTCTTGGTTTTGCTCAATGTAGGTGGAGTTTTGCTACAGTTTTCGTATAAAGTGATGGATGAGAGGATGACAAGTAGCTCAATTCCTTTTTGCGAGTTTTGATGACAAATAATTGCGTAAATACGTATTCCACGTGCTTTTTAATTCTGGACCTGTACTGAATGTTGTCATTTTGGAGCGATATTGCTTCAATATAAAAGTTGTGTGCTCCCATGAGAAAGTGTCTAAGATCGGAAATGCTGAAGTTTGCTCTACAACTTCTGGTTGCTTAATGTCTATCAGATTTTTTCCCTCCTCCCATGTGTTACTCTTTTCTGTCATTTTTCGGAAGGTCTTTCTTTCTTTCCTTTTTCCAGTGGTTTAACTGGTGTCATGGTACCACATTTGATTCCAGATGTCTTTTCGGTTGAGCAGTCACCTCTCAAGTACTTTATGGATGAAATGCACAAGGGGAATGCATTGAGGAGCACGACAACTGTCGGCAGTGAGAAGGAGAGGGAAAGAGTATATGATACTATCTTCCGTTTGCCATGGAGATGCGAACTGGTAATCAAGGCTTCATTTTGCAACATCAACCTGTTACTGAGACTGATTTCCTCATGGTTACTAATGCTTAACATGTGGATGGAATTTTGCAGCTTATAGATGTTGGGTTCTTCGTATGTTTTGACTCATTTCTGTCTTTGTTAACGTTCATGCCAACAAGGATTGTGCTGACCTTATGGAGATTTCTTAATACAAGGTTAGTCATTCTGCTACCCTCCAACTCCAGTGTGCATTCGTATTTCAAAAGAAAAAAACTTCAATGAACATTAGAAAACCCTACCACAGCCAAAATTTTTTATTAACATGCTATATGTATAGGCGACAAATTCAAGGAAATGCCAAAAGCTTTTTTTTCTAAATAAGAAATGCCAGGAGTTATGTCCTTGGTCTTATTTGCAAGTTCTTTCTTTTTTGTGCTTTATCCTACTCAATTTTGCTTGTGCATCAGTTACTTATAAAAAAGACGGTATTGTCACATCATAAAGACATGAAATATCTATGTATCTAGTGGATCCTCTTCAAACTAGTACCCCACCCCTTCCTGCCATGCTCTCTCTCTCCCCCTCCCCTTATAGTTGTCAGGATTTTCTCTGTTTTTCGTTATTATACAACATAACCTGACCACGCTCTTGGCAGGCAGTTCAAGAAGCCTTCAGCAGCAGAGCTCTCTGACATTGGCTGTTTCATTCTTTTGGTCTGCGGTGTTGTACTTCTTGGGAGGACAGGTATTTACAAAGACTTTTGATGTGTAAGATAAGGGTTACTGCCCTATGCTCATTTGTAGGTTAATATTATTGTTCACAAAGGGGCCCGCTGATAAAAAAAGAAAGAAAACAATGGTCATTTTTATGTGTCATATTTTCTCATGACAGATATCAGCTTGATATATCACATGATTCGGGGTCAAGGGATAGTCAAACTCTACGTTGTGTACAATGTCTTGGAGGTGAGACTTAAAGCTTTTGCACCTGGTTAACTATTGATTACTGACCCACTGTTTATCTGCAAACATGGGAATGGCTGAGAAGTATTCCCGGGCATGGCTGTTCATTTTATGTAAATAACAGGATTATTGACTCCTAAAGATTATATATCCAACATTTTTTAATATGAATTGGTGCCAGTGTTCTTTATCCTCTTAGAATTTTTAAAAGTTGCAAAATCTAAAAGATTGCAAGCGTTTAAAATTTGCTGGGAACTATGAATTACCATTTTTTTCAGTTGTGAATTGGGAACTTTCTATCCTTGTCTGATACTTACTGTGTGACAAATTTTCATACATGCAAATTGCAATTGTTACTTATTATTCAACTCTGCAGACTGTTGTTGTTTTATTTTCCTTGGGTCTCTATGCGGCATGTTGTATCTTCGTTAACTTGATGGTTAATCATCATAAGGTCTTATATCGGGTTGTAGATTGTGTTATGAGGGTCAAGCTTTGTATCCTGGCTATAATCTTTTTCTATTTCATTCTTGACAGATATTTGATAAACTATGCCAAAGTTTCGGTGGAGATGTGTTGGAAACTTTGTTTAATTCAGCAGAAGGCCTTGCAAGTTGTTCACCAGAGAATTTGAAATTTTGGATGCAGAGATTTATTTATGACCAGGCTTTAGCTACAGCATTTTCAAATATCCTGGTTTTAAGTTGTTTTGCTGCTTTATGCATGCTAGAGATATTGCAAATATATACATGTTCCCTAGTCTTTCCTTGACTTTCTTACTTCTTCATTCTTTTATTTTATTAGCTCAGGCAATGACTTTATCAACATGCATTGTTGCTCACAATAATGCCTTACTGGCATTGCTGATATCTAATAACTTCGCGGAGATAAAAAGCAGTGTCTTTAAGCGTTTCAGCAAGGAGAACATTCACAACTTAGTTTATGCTGGTGAGCCTGCTTTTCTGCGTTTAGATGCTCTTTTTTACAATAATTTGGTGACTTCAGTCTAAATCTCTTTGTTCCTCAGAATAATTATGTCTTTTTTATGCATTGTCTACTGACAGATTCAGTAGAGAGATTCCACATTTGTGCATTTCTCTTATCCGTTTTAGCTCAGAATATTCTGGAGGCTGAGGGCCCTTGGTTTAGGAGCTTCCTTTCTGTAAGTTCAAACATGTTCCCTCTCCTTCTCCTTCTCCTTCTCCTTCTCCTTCAGTTGATTTGCTACAAAATTCTTGCGTCTTTAATCTGCCTAATTCTGAATTTAATTATGCAGAATGCACTCATGGTGTACTTATGTGAGATGTTGGTCGATATCATAAAGCATTCATTCCTAGCTAAGTTCAATGATATAAAGCCAATTGCATACTCTGAATTTCTCGAAGAGCTGTGCAACCAGGTATGTTTTGGCACACTGATGAAATCACACTCCATTGTGTCAACCCCCTATAGCAAGTTGTGGAAAATTGTCCATGATCCCGTCTTTTCATTTTTGCATCTTCAAATATTGTTCTTCTCATTCTTTCATTTATCGCAGACCTTAGATATTCAATCTGATAATAAGAAGAAAAACCTGACGTTTGTGCCTTTGGCTCCAGCTTGTGTGGTAATTCCTGGTGCACTTGAATTCAGTTCTTTCTCATTCTGCAGTCCGTTGTTTCTTTCACCTCTTTACAACTACTTTTTACCAAAGGAAATATTTTTCTCCGACAAGGGAATGACTATACTCTGGGTTGCGTGATCTTTGCAAAGTTCGTTGTGCCTTATGTGCTCGTCATCCCATCAGATATCTAAATTTTTAAATCTCCACTTGAGCGGGCTCTAAGGTGTCTAGAAAGAGCTTGATGGATTGATAATTCTTCTTATTCTTTAGCTCGATCCTGTAGTTTGCAATTAAGGAAATTTCTATTCTACACAAGGTTAGCAAAATAATGGTCTCACTTCATGCCTGTGCCATAGCTTCAGCTTTTATCAACCCGTTGGCACTGTAATGAACTTCATCGTGTAAAGATACTCATGAGCTACCTTACATGGGTTTCAGGTAATTCGGATCCTTACACCAGTATACGCTGCTCACCTACCCTACAATCCGCTCGTGTGGAGGTTGTTTTGGATCTTGCTTTTGCTTGCCATGACCTATGTGATGCTCACGAGCCTCAAGATCATGATAGGCATGGGCCTTAAAAAGCACGCCAGTTGGTACGTAAGAAGGTGTCGCAGGAGAAGACACCATCTCCATTATGATTAATACTTGGAGAAACAGATTCATACCCTGCATACCCGGTGCTGTTTATCAGTCAGTTGTTCGGACAATTGGCAACTTGCACAGCATTCAGACTCGACTCATGGACTCGGAGCTACATGTCGCTGCAGCGAGGATTCGGTCTGTGAGTTTGGTTTCACCTGCCATTGTGCCTGCCGTGACAGCAGAAAGAATACAATAGGTTGATCTCATCCGAAGTTGCAAAGCAGCAAACTCTCAAGTGATCCGAGTAATGACAATGTACATAGCGGCCTCCATCTTAAACCTGATTTTGATAGTGATTAAGGTCGAAGAGCTAAATTAGTTTTGCTAACACCACCTCAATTTTACTGGAACAAGTGATTACCTAAGCATCAAATCATGCCGGAACATATTTGCAGCCATGCTTGTGGTTCCCTTCCAATGGATCGAGTTCCGTCACGGCGGCTTCTGGTTCCGGCCCGTCGAAGATGGCCGTGGAGTTGCTCTGGTTCGGAATGCAGGGCGGATGACTTTGCTCTAGTTCACCTTGCAAAGCTCATAATCGCAATCAGCCAATCTCAATCGTAAAATGACCATAAATGATAAAAAATTTAATGGCCACAAATATATTTTAGGCGCAGGTTTCTCTGATTCTCTACACACTCACGCCTCTTGAAATTGTGCAGAACAACGGGCTACGAATTAATAAGAGCATCACTTGTTCTTTAAATTTTTGGAGGGCTCTCAAGAAATTGCTCATGAGAAGAATACAACTAAGATTATTACATTTCTCCTTTTATCCATTTTCATTTTTTTAATCTGACAAAGCGCTATGTCAATTTGTACTAGCACTTTGTAAATTTTGTTTATATTGTACTTAATTCCATAGATAAGTTTGGGATTTAATTTTCTTTATGTTTCCCACCTCTTGAACAAAATAAGGAAAAATACTTCAAGTTTAAGAGTTGATGTCTGACCAAGACGATTGACCTCTCCAATTTTTTTTAATAAGTAAATCACCTCAACCTCTCCAATTAACAGATTGATTTTATAATAATGGAGTATGCGGTCAAAGGGCTTGTAGTCCAACAGCACAAGGTGTTGTAAATATCTAGAAAGTCCAATATGCAAATCTTGACAGTATTATAGTGTAATACAGTAAAATCTCTCTAAAGTGATATCGCTGGACCGGTCCACCCGAAAAAAATATAACTTTAGAGAGAGGTTCACATTTTTTTCCTCCAAAAATATTAAAATTGATTTTTTTGAACAATATATATGTAAATACCAAAAAATTACTTTGTATATATTCAAATTACCTTAAATCTCGGCTTATAGCATTATTAAAATGCTAAACTCGATCAAGATATTTTCTTACAACAAGAGGACAATCACAAGAACCATTCGAAGACAATTGAGAAGATGAATGATTATGTAAAATTTATCAAACAAACAAGTCTAGCACAATCTATTGTTTTAAAATATTTTTCGAATTCGTAAAGTATGTAAAAATATATGCATTTATTCAAAATATCGCTTTACGTAAAAATTGGGACCAAGATTTACCACTAAAATTTTCTGAAAAAATATTAGTTATTACGATAGAAAGATTATTAAATTTTAACACTGGTCCCGACTCGAGACCAAAATATTTTATCACTTTAGAGGAATTATCACTTTAGAGGAGTTATCATTTTAGAGGAGATGACTTTAGTTTACCTTTTTTTCAAAAAAATTATGGAGTATGCGATTATATTTATCTTTCCGGTTGTTTTACCTTTTGTTATGTACCATGAACCTACCTAATTTCATGGTTCTATGCCACCGATTTAAAAGAAAAAATACGGAAAGAAAGATCCCAACAGCCAAGTCAGAGATCTCCCTGTAGCGAATCATTCCTTTTCCAACTGCGTAAAAGGGCAATACCCATGATTGTGCCTAATTTATGACTCGCAAATCCGGAAGTTGCCGACTAATTGGAGAAAACTGAGGCCCATCTATATTTACCCATATTTGTCAAACACCTAGGATTTGAACTGCGGATTCTAGCATAAAGCATATCTTTTCTTTTATATATTGTCCGATATTCCGATCAATTCACGTTCGTATCGGGTATGATTTTCGATTGGTGATGAAACTTTCTCAACAAATATCTTGTAGAATAAATTTTTTTTCATTTTATATTTTGCCTATTCTTTTAAATGTAAAATTTCAATTTGAGTCATATCTCAAACACTGTAATCATCTATTACTATATTAGTTAGAATTTAATCATGTGTTAAATCCCTTAGAACGAACCTTCTACTTAGGAACTAGTGCTGGCCAAAATCACACCGTAAGAAATAAATTAAAGGCAGTGCAAAATTATAAATTCTTGCAAAAATGGAATTTCAAAGCAAGAGAGATTGGAATTTTTCGAAAATCAAAAAAGCAGAATCCAGTCAGGTGGCTGCTCAGCATCGATCAGCAGTAGTATCATGTCATCAAGCATGTGCAAATTTATTACTCATAAATGATGCTACCAATGCAAACAACTTTTACAATTAATTTATTTTCTTCATCGTTTTTTGTTTAAACTCTTGATATTCGGATTACTGACAATAAACCAATTAATCCAATATTGAACGACAAGATTCTCTTAGTTAGTTAAATTAGAATAATTTTTTATTGCTCATAAATGACGCTACCAATGCGAACAACTTTTAAAATTAGTTTACAATTAATTTATTTTCTTCTATCATATTTTATTATTTTTATTTAAACTAATGAACCGATTAATTTAATATTCAAACCACAAGACTCTCGTAGATGGTTACCTTAGAATAATCATTCCTTACGATTTTTATGTCAATCAATATCATTTAGTTTTTTTTGGTGATATCCATCCTCGCCTTCCCGCCGTTGGTAGGCCACCTTTTGCTGGCCCTCCCTCCCTCTCTCTCCAAAAAGAAGAGCAGTAAAACTACAATACCTTTTATAAGTTATTGTTTCCTATTGTAGTTCATATTATGAACATATATACTTCTTCCTTATATTTAATTATTTATTCTATCTTTTCTTTATTTGTTTTTCACTACCTCTATACATTTCTCTATTCCCTTCCTTTCCTCTCATTGGCCATCATTTGCCACTCCACCTTTTCTCCAACTCCTCCTCTTCCTTACTCTTTTAACAGGCAATAGATATATATCAGCAAAAGAGAAAAAAAAAACTATGCAAATTGCTCCTTCTAGAATCTAATTTCTCCAAGCAAGGCCAAACCAATCTGAACCCACCATGGAAAACATGGTGTGCACTTCTTAACCCAGTAGTTCATAGTATGAGCCTGACTAGAGAGGTGTAGATCATCTCATTTAAGGTTCATGGTCATGAATTCTTTGCAGGTAGGGTGTGAGTTTATAGGGAAGAAGCAGAAGGAATGGCTTGGTATCCTATTAACAAGCAAATTCTTCGGCTTGTGTCCGAACCATCCGGATCAAGAAAAGAAGCCAGAGGAGAAAGTGTTCTGTATTGATTGTATTGCAGTTCTTTGCAGACAATGTTCACAGTCTCATTGTGTCCATAACAGACTTAAGATCCGCAAGTACATGTACAATTATGTCATTAGGCTCCAAGATATTCAGAAGTACTTTGACTGCTGCAAAATTCAGGTACGGTTTGTCTCAATTTAGTTTGTTGTTAGATGAATTGATTGATTGATTGGTTGTGGAATTTGTGGCAAGTGTAAGTTGGTTGAAATTTAGAGGCAAACAGAAAATTGAGGAATTGGTTTGCTGGTAAATGGTTAGGAGCAGATATTGTTGTCTTTTTATATTCTAACCCAATTGTATCCAGAGTCAAGTCCAATATATGGTGGCAACTCTTCTAATGGTGTCCGCACTTCGAACTTAGTCTAGTTTTGATTACTAAGGATTTTGTAGTCCTTAGAATTTGGAACCAGTCTCAAATGGTCAGTGTTTAGCATATACATGTCTGGTCTCAGCTGCAACCTTGATACATGCAACTGGTTCATTTCTGATTATTTGGTTTTGGGAATTTTGGCTTCTTTCTTAAACGAGTTTTTTTTTGGTCGGTTCTTAAAAGAGTTTATCACATCTACATTGGCAGACATACAAGATCAACGGAGAGAAGGCAGTGCATTTGAGCCCGCGGCCGCAGTCCGAGGACACAAAGCCATCGACGAAAGCAAAATTCGGAGGCTCTTGTGAAGCCTGCAAGAGATACATACAGGATCTTCCCAATCGCTTTTGTTCTATAGAGTGCAAGGTTATATATGCATTTTGCTTAAAAGGGTTGGCCTCATTTCTCCCCTAGATTGCATATATAGTTCATTATAGTTGTTCTGGTTTTATGATCATATCAGATATCGGTCGATTCGACGAATACCAATGCGTTCATTGAGCTTTCCTCAAAGGAAAATTTGAATCCTGGAGAAAGAAATTGCAGTGACAATGAGGAGCTGTCTTCATTCTCGGATGCATCCAAGGATAGTCAAAAAAGCAGGAGGAGACTATCATTTTTTAAGCCAAGAACACAGTTGCGTAAGAAAAAATTACCCCGTCGAGCTCCACTTTTTTGATCCATAACTTTTCATGATATATCAAGTTGGTTTTCTTCGAAATGCATGTCCATGGATGTACATTCTTTGTTCGAGATGGAGTGGCTTCCAATTATATCTTCTCTGATTCAAGATACATGTACATTGTTTTTGTTTGTTTATGTTGATACATAACATTTGCATATATATGAAATAAGAGATAGACATATTTAACTTTTGTTCATGAGCACAAGTCAATGCTCTTAATTTTATAGTATTTTCTGATGGAGCAGAATTCTGTTGTTTGTATTTTGCTCCATCAACAGAATCCTGGTAAAAATAAGTGATATCTTACTTTATCTAATATAATCGATATTAAGCTGATTTAATCGCAAATGCAATACCCTCCAGTTTTTGATTAGTTCTACTTTTTTTTTTAATTTGTTTTGCCTGATGTTTATCTGTAGCAGCATGTAGGAGCCATTTGGAGCTAGGAATTTGATTTATCTGTTATTTTTTGCGACTTATTTAACGGTGTTAAATGTTTGGAACACTTCTAAAAAAAAGTGTTTGGAACTAATTTGGACAACGGAGAGTGAGTGACCCGCAATTTTATGAGTCATATTGTAGTTTTTATTTTTTTTCCATAGCTTCGCAATTAAATAGAAATAATTTTATGTCGGTAACTATGTTTGGATTTTTTGCGTTAAACTTCATTAGTTATCCGGTTGGCTAATATCTTTACGTGCAGTGGCTTGAGTTTGACCATTTACATAATCCAACAATCTGAGAGTGAGAGAAAGAGAGAGATATTAAATAAACCGAAAAATGTATGGTGGTGGTTAATTAAGGTGGATGTTTCTATCGTTTCATAATTTGTTTTTTAGCAAATTGGCCTCGCGCTCTCTGTGACTTGCTTAAATTACTGTTTTAATCTATTCTATTTTGAAATAAAAAATTTGGTCCCCTAATTTGCTTCTATTTAACTCTAAAATTTTCGTTGATATCATCCGATCAACATAAATTTAAAAAGATAATTATACCCTTCTATAAAAAATAAAAAATAATAAGACCTCTCCGTCCATCACCATCAACCAAAATCCCAAACCTCCGGCCAAAATCACGGGCAACTCCGGCCACCATCTTCCAGACCGTGGGCTTCCATCCTCGACTCCGTCTTCCAGGTGAGGGCCGTCGCCGAAAAACCCAACAAAACAAAGAAAAGTCTCCAAGCTTTACACGCAACCTAATTAGGCCCAAGACAAGTAATCTTTCAATGGTGGTGCCGATTTTCCGATAGGAAGGAGGGGCGGCACCCTTGTTCACGAGCATCTCGTTCCTTCGGCACAGATCGAAGTTAAACCCTCCCTTCCCCGGGATCTCCAAGCCCAACTTCGCTCTGGTTTTCTCCTCTCTTTTGTTGATTCAATTTGTTGGGTTTTTTTAGTAAATTGGGACCCTTTTGTTGCAGTCTTTTGTATCTGTACGGTGGAGTGTTTAGCTACCAAGAGGTTTCTTGAGGGTTCTAGGTATGGAAGGAAAATTGGACAAGTTTCGAGAGTCTTTTGCAGATTAATGGAGCTCCTTTGTCCAAGTGGAAGTCTTTGAAGAATAGGAGGCTTCAGAATTGGGGTAGGCTTGGAAGCTCCCATTGTATTGGTGTTAGATTCGAAGTTAAACCCTCCCTCCGAGAAATTTAGAGCGAATTGGAAGAGGAAGGAGATGATTTTCGTCGACGATAGAAATATACATCGGCGACATCGACGACAAGGAAGAGGGAGGAGATGATTTCCGTCTGGATTGCTTGTTTTGTTGGGTTTTGGCCAGAGGTCGGGATTTTGGTTGATGGCGGTGGACGGAGAGGCTGAAGGTTGAAGAATGTTTATTTTTTTATTAGAAGGGTATAATTGTTATTTTAAAATTAGATTGATCAGATGACATCAGCAAAGACATTAGAATTTAATAAAAGCAAGTTAGAGATGTCAAATTTTTGGTTTTGAAACAGGAGAGACTAAAATAGTAATTTAAGTAAACTCGAGAAAGCTGAGGGTAATTTTTTCTTTATTATTTTATATTTTTTGTTTATAACTACTAGACATCTATCAGATAAATTAATACATGTTTGAGACACATAAAACTTTTGAAAACTAGTAAGAGTTTTCTAACAAATATTTTAATAATTTGAACTTTAAATATTTTATTTAAATTAAAATAATTCCAACACCAGTTAATCTAAGTAGTTATTTATATTTATTTTTTTAAGTTAGCTAAGTGGGTCGTAAAGATTGACAAGTTCGTCGTAATCTTTGTCGGAAATATGGTACTAAGGAGGGTGTCGTGTTGGGTATAGTCTATGAGTTGGGTCCCTTTCCTCCGTTTATTAAGGCATGCATTGCTTTGTTCTCTTGCGAATGTGGCAGACAAAAAGGAGTCGCCAATTGCTTCATTGCTGTCGCCGGGACATTTTCAACTCTAAAAAATATATCGATCGAATTCTATAATCCAACCAAATAAAACTAATTAGTTCTATAATCCAACCAAGTAATCTCGTTATTATTGGAAATGCTTTCCCCGTAGCACAACGTTCGCACGCTGAACCAAACCAATCTACAAGTGGTAAAGTAACATAAATTTACTAGTGTTCCAATGTGACCAATGAAAAAATGTAATAGACAATTTATTCATAAAATAGGGACCAATAGTAATATTCGACTATGAGTAGGAGACTCGTAACGAAAATTTCACAGGCCGGAGGCAGTTGCTCGCATACAGGCCTTGATCCAGCCCATTTTAACCAAGCAACCAAACTTCAATGAAACCAGATACTATGTTAAATTTTCGATATCTAATCTACAACTTCAAAACAATAAATATATGAATTTCTTACGCTTATAAACCCATCAATCACACTTCTAATAAATCAAGTATATATCAAAATACACCAAACGCATACATCATGAGAATAAGGACAGTGCGATCGATAATAAGAAAAGTACTAAAAGACGTTGTCTCAATGAAATCTAGTATATATCAAAACAAACCAAAACGCATATTACATCATGAGAATAAGAAAAGTGCTATCGATAATTCAGTTGGCTGCGATTTCTCACTCTGAAACAATCTGCAGAAGCCTCTGAAAATCTGCAGAGGCGCTACCACTTTGGCCTGATGCCTTAATTAGAACCTCCCTTAACTTCACAGCAGCTTCTCTCATTTCCTTTCCTCTTTCCTCATGGAAAACGGTCCTCAAGCAGTCGACCATTCCGCCAGCTCCAAGTGTCACACCAATCCCCCACACTTGCTCAACCATCCTCGCGTTGATGTGATTATCCGCCCAGATCGGTCTGCAAATCATAGGCAATCCCCCGAAGATACTCTCGAAAACCGCATTATACCCGCAATGTGTCACATGTACTCCCGTCGAAGGATGACATAGGACTTGTTCTTGGGGTGTCCATGGGACCACCTTCCCCTGCTTGCTAGTCCTCTCAAGAAACCCACTTGGCAAACACTTCCTTAGCTCGTCCTTTAGCGACCAAATAAACGGGCTCCCGAAATCTTCAAGTGCTTGGGCTAATTCCCCTATCTCCTCACAAGGCACCGGCGCGACACTCCCGAAACTTGCATAAACGACCGACGCTTCCTCTTGTTCGTCCAACCATGACAAGCACCCGGTGGCATCATCATCAACACTACTTGATCGGTGATTGTTGGTGGTCAAGCAACCCACATAAAGTGTTTCCCTTAACTTGGACGCGAAATCATCGCGAAGGGGAGCTGGGGTTAGCTCCTGGTATGAGCAGAGTACAACGACAGATGCTTGAGGTAGATGGAACCTCATCTTGAACAAGGCATCTATTGTATGATACACACCCTCCAATTCTTGGCAAGGAGAGAAAGGAACCGGTATGTCTCCCATCCGCAATGGGAAGAAACCCGGGATAGCTTCCAACGACATGTCCACGGCCGCGGCCTTCTCCGAATTCTTCACGTACACCCTCTCCAGCTCTTCCACGTTCAGCCCCGCGGATAAGAAATGAGGCGCGTCCACGCAGAATGCTGCCCAGGGGACCTCCATCTCCTCGGCCAATGTTCTAGTGGGGAGGGCGAAAAATGAGTCGGCGACAATGCAGGTGATCCTCCTTCCCCTTTCTATCATGGAGACGCCCAACCCACGCTTGGCGTTTCCGGGCATCGCGCTGACGAAGAAATCATAAGCATACACCTCCTCTCCGAGGATTCGTTTCAAGTTGGAGTCAGGAGCAAGTCCGTCTTCTACTATGTAAGTTTCGAGGTTGGCGGGGATCAGCTCTCTCTGGGAGGAAAGGATTACCTTGGAAATGAACCTGCAATAGAAAGTCATAAAATCCACAACACCAAGTGTAGCCACATTGCAACACGATTAATGCAGATAGGAAGGGTACCTAGCGGAGTTGAAGTAGGAGAAGTAGACTTTGGGGGCTGCCTTGGCCAGCTTTAGGGTCAAGTTGAAGAGAGGCAAGGCATGGCTCAAGGCTGGAAACCCTAAAACTGCTACGTGCAATTGGCGTTGGTGGTCACCGGGCGGCATCTCGTAGACGGAAATTTACGATTTGAAGACTAGAGGGATGATTTTGGTTCTTAATCTGTGTTGCATGGAGATTATTCGGTCGGAAGGGACGACATGCCAGGGAACAAGAGGAGCAGATTGAACAAGTGAAGTTAGCGGTCAAAGACACTGGTTACAAAGGAAAGAAGGTTCGTGCACATGGTATGGATGACGAACGACCGACCGATGCAAGAGCGGATGACCAGTGAGAAAAAAGAAAAAAAGAATGAAGCTTGAAGGCGGGGTCGGACGACCGGATTACTTAAAACGACCATCTACTAATTTAGTCGCTATTGGGCCTTTTGTCTCTTTGAGCCCATTCCCTTTATTTTAGAATCTTATTTGCTGATGTAAGAACAATACAATGCCTAGTACTAAGAAGGGATATATACATGAATGGAACGTGGTGTGAGAGCCACACTTATCCTTGGCAAATTATTGTGTTGGATCTTTCTCTTAGTTGCTAAGGAAAGATAGTGAAAACCTACGAACAGCAACACCCTCCTTTCGGAGCTGTTCTAAGTCGGCTCTTCTCGAGTTGCTCCCGGAGAGATTTATCTTGTAACATAATCTCACGATATCGGATGCTGAGTTATCTTTCTTTTAGTGCAATCGAAGAGTTTTTTTTAAATTGCTAGATTTTTATTAATCATTATATTTATATCATAATTATTGTAGAATTTATTCTTATGAGTTTGTGACTGACTGGTCTCGGTAAAATTTATTGAGGTAAAATTAATGAGAAAAAAATCGTGATAGAAAAAAAACATCTTGATAGGGTGAACTCTATCTTGACATTTGCCTCGCAAAAATTAGTTTTACGTCGTAATATACCGGATATTAAATCTTGCTATATCAATGTCAAGATAGGATTTTTCCTATCGAGATACTTTTTTCTAGCTGCAATTTTTTATCATTGAGTTCTATGGCGATGAGATTTTGACAAGACCGATGATTGTAATCTCGTAATAAATAGGTTGTAAATATTTTTATCCAGTAAACTTTACTTCTGAAAAAGTATACCGGATATTCTAATTACATTGGGGGAATGAATATGATTCCCGCCTTTGATCCACTTTCTTCATGGAAGAGTTGACTCGGAAACTCCACCAAAGATTCCGGGTCATATTCGTTCCCCAAATATACGAAGGGTCACCAGGTCATCTTAATTTGTCTCATTCATGTTTGGACCGTTGATTTGGCCTTGATTTTTGTCTACTTCTCTAAATTTTTAAGAAATACTTTATGTTAGCAAGTTGTATTTCTTAAGATCCTACCTAAAATAATATACGAAGTCACCAGGTCCTTGCCGTATTGAAGAAAAAACTCTAGGTGGGTGGCAGCATTTCTTTTTGTAAATCACACGGGTGGCAGCATTTAAGAAAAAACTCTAGTTCTTAATTCAAGAATTAAGAGATTTGTAAATCACATGGAGCCAAGTTGTAATACCAGAAAATGATATGTTATGTAGGAAAAGTTTAAATGATTTGATTAATACTATTTATATTAATAATATGCACATTCTTTTCTGGCACATATCTGAAAGAATTTCATAGTTAAATATGCTTAACCTGAAATAGTCTTAGGATGGGTGACCTCCTGAGAAGTTTTTTGGAATACGTGCGAGTGAGGACAAAGCACGCTGAAAAATGTCTGTGTTGGTCTGTAGAGACAGTCAGTTGGATCACCTTTGACATAAGACCTATTATTGCTTGTATAATAATTTAATATAGATTAATGATCTAAAATGATCCCAACCACGACCACCGGGAACAACCAAACCGCGGAAGCAACAAAATATAGTTAGAACCAAAATTCAGATCCTCTCTTTTCATCCCTCCCTCCTCTCTCTCATGACCCAAAGTCTTAAGGAAATGATTAGTGATATTCTTCTAGATTTTCAATTTTCTATACTGATTCCTACAGATGATCACGACACAATGCATAGCATCAAAAAGTAGTAACTCATCCTATCCCTGCAGTTCTGGCTTAAGAAACATTTTGGAAAATCATCTAGGCTGCTCGGGGTAGAAAACATTTGTTACCTTGCCGAATTCGGAGTTCTGTTGCTCAGGTTATTTAGGGTCGGCTGCCCAAGCAGGCACAAGGATGACAGTTACAAGGGAAATTGGAGTGAGGGGAAGAATGATGCCTGCATGATCGAGCCACAGTCACCGAGATCTGCAGCATTTCACTGGGATCTAGAGCAAGGCGTCTCTATCCATTTACTCATTCTGATAAACAAGAGATACTAGGCAAGGCATTGTCAATGAAGAGAAACAATACAGTACCCGGTCAACATTTTGAGTATTAGTCTATCTGCTATTAACCTATCTTGGCCTGCAGTTTGCAGGAGTATATCGCAAAACAAAATGATGGCAGATTGGCAGCCAAGTTTCAAATTACTTGGCAAGAATTAAGCCTAACTGTCTCCAAGATTACGCTATCTTGTCCTACTCCTATCACGGATTACAACAAGAATATAATGTTAAGTTCTGCAAAAGAATCAAGGTCCGTATTTATGTTATTGACTAGTCTATAGCTCCATAATATCTCCATTCGCACCACCACCTGCACATCTGATGACCGAGATTAAAACTTCACCACTCAAAATTCGGGCGTCACGGCTGTTTCATTCTAATCAGCTAGCAAGCAAACTGTAGTAACCATTCCAGATTCTGTCACCATCAATTGCAGACAATCAATAGAAGAAAAATCCAAAGCCAGATCAGTCGATTCAGAAGTAGATAAATTTGTATAAAAGAGCCTTCACTATGTGACCGGCTAACACAGACTTGTACAAAAAAACAGATCCATGCTCATACCTTAATGCATTCATGTAGGTCATTGTCTTTTGTTCTGACATGAACCTGAAAAGCCGAACTGACCAATTAGCAACAAATGAAATATGCTGAAAGAGAGTTCTTCCATCACTTTCCGGTGCGTTCTGTGTTCAAACTAGTACAGAGCCTAAAAACTGATCACTCCCAACAAAACTACAAAGGGAAAGGAGCTGTCGTCCAACTAATTGATGTACCTCAATGACACGTTGGTAGGTCGACATGTGATTGCTCTCAAGAGAAGCCAGAATGACAAGTGAAGCGGCAACAGTCGAAGGCCAGTGCCTAAGCTGTTCATGATCTGCTATTACCAGCACGGCTAGATATTTGGCCCTCTTCTCCACTTCTTTGTCAGCTCTGGAAGCCTTGATGTAAAACCTGCAAACAGGCCGTAGACCATAACGAAGCAATTCGAGCTTAAACCTACTATCAAGTGATTAAATATCTAGATTCCTGGTCTTTAACCACAGAACACAGCAAAAGCAAGCAAATGCGAGGTTGCTAGTATGAAGCTACGAGCACAACAGGAGAGCAGGGATGGAAGTTACCGCAGGAAGTTGTAGATGGTGGGAGAGAAGCACTGGAATTTGAGGACCTCCTGCACCAACCATTCCATTGCCACGACTTCGCACCTGCTGTACACCTCGCTTCCCACGGAGAACTGCTTTTTCTTCACACTGAATTTACTCACAGCAATTGGCAAATTCATATCAGCATAGGATTCTCGCTTTCATCCAAGTAATTCTGGTGAATTAGAAGGGTAAACAACCTAGAGGGAGGCTTTCCATCTCAAATTGCAATGGTGTGATGATGAATCGATGGCCATTACCTATTGTAGGGCTGATTTTCTTCAATCCTAGTGGCCAATGCAAGACACGCGATACCCAC